>NC_061164.1:8833618-8908618 GCF_022113875.1 Hydra vulgaris | reverse complement strand
TTAACTTGAATGATAGCTTTGTATTACCTTTTAAAAATATGTACTTTGAAAGCTCATCCCTGATATATGGAAGGCAGCAAAGATCGTTTATAACAATAAGAATGTTTTTTAAAACAAAACTGATGAATCTCTTTGCAGAACACGTTGCAGCAATGATTTTTTGTAACAATAAGATTGTTTTTTGAACAAAATTCATGAACTTATTTGTAGAACACGTTTGCTTAACATCGGTTTATGCATTTATTTGCTGTATTAAAGAGAAACCCTTTGAATGCTGCTTTGTTATGTAGCGTTTGAATTTATGCTCCAACTTACATTTAATCATACACTGGTGAAAGTAAATTTGGTTAAAACGTTTTTATTTCCAATTTTAACGAGAAAAGAACTGAAATCATTGATAAACTTGAGTTTACAAAAAAATATATCTGATTCTAGATCTAATATGAAGTAATCAAAGCACTGTTTATCTGTTGAGTTCGCCATTTTTTAGATTTTTGTGCACTTATTGGTAGTCTGAGCACGATAAATAAACGATTTTCAACATAAATTCAAAGTTGTAAATTTTATTGTTTAAAAACAATAGAATCTTGCGAAAACGGCCCAACTGGCCGGACTATCTAATATTATGACTATGGTAATATCTTTAATTTTTTAATTAAAAGACGATGGTGACTCTAAAAGACAAAGCTCTTTTCAAGAAGTCAAACTCTTCATAAAGTTAGTGTTATATATATATATATATATATATATATATATATATATATATATATATATATATATATATATATATATATATATATATATATATATATATATATATATATATATATATATATATATATATATATATATATATATATATATATATACAGTTGCGAAAAATAAAATAGCACCACTAAGGGTATTTTCCTTATTGTTAAGAAAACACCATGCAAAATAAATTTTTTTTATAGCTTTGCTATTTAAAATATTAGCTAACATGTTTTATTTCTAAAACAAATCATTTTTGGAAAAAAAATGTTTGGTGTTGCTCGATTTTAATCAAAAATGCCAATTCTGACCGAAAAATAAAATAGCACCACACACTCTTTTGTTGTAAAATACTCTGATAACGGTAAAAATAATTGTGAAAATAGCAAGCGTTGGTTTTTTTTTTTGCTGTTTTATTCGTTTTATGTTAGTGAGTATTAGTAGGAGACATTTACATATAAAAATGGAAAAGCGAAAAGCATTGTAGTGCACAAAAAAGAGAACTGATCCAAAAGTTGATATCAGCAGGGAAATCTTATAAAAAAAGTTGGTCGTTTAGTTGAGTGTTCCAATAAAATGATAAAAAATGCCATAAAATTTCAAGAAAAGCCTGAAATACGTGGTCAAAAACATTCTATTTCAACATTGCTGGCCAATCGCTTACCCCGGCATGCTAAAAAGGAACCTTTTAAAACAGCTACCGAGCTGAAAAAGGACTTTAACATTGATGCAACAGTACAAGCAGTTCAGAGTTGCTTGCAAGTTAATGGATTAAAAGCCTGTAGCCCCAGAAAAGTTCCACTTCTACGTGCCAGGCATGTTGTAAAGCGTATTGCGTTTGCTAAAAAACACTCAAATTGGCCACTTACTTCTGATCTTTCTTGGGAACCTTATATCAAATCCGTTGCAAAATTAGCATCTGCTAAAGTTGCTTCTCTTTATTGAGCTCGTCACTTTCTTACTCTGGATTCTATTCTCTATCTCTATAAATCTCAAATCCAGCCTTGTATGGAATACTGTTGCCATATCTGGGGCGGATCTTCTAATGATGCCCTTTCTCTTTTAGACAAGGTGCAAAAACGCATTGTAAACATAGTTGGACCTGCTCTTGCAGCCAACCTTCAATCTCTGTCACATCGTCGTAATGTTGCTTCTCTTTCTCGTTTCTACAAATACTATAATGGGCACTGCTCTAAAGAGCTAGCGTCTCTTGTGCCATCTACTAAAATTCATTCTCGTGTTACTCGTCATTCAATTAAGTCTCATCCTTTTTCTGTTACTGTTCCTAAGTGCTCCAAAAACTCTTATTCATCTAGTTTTTTCCCTCGAACATTAGTTCTTTGGAATTCGCTTCCTTCATCTTGCTTTCCTGATTCATACAATTTGCAATATTTTAAGTCGTCTGTCAATCGTTATCTTGCTCTACAATCTTTATCTTTTCTCTTCCAGTAACTTCCAACACTAATTAGTGGTTGCTTACAACCTTGTTGGAAGCGAAGATAATAAAAAAAAAAAAAAAAACTCGAAAAATGGAGGAATATTTTATGGACAGACAAAAGTAAGATTGAGCTTTATGGTGGAAAAGGCTTTTGGGCGTATGTCAGAAGCCACCGAATGCAAAATACAATCCAAAATATACCATCAAAACTATTAAACATGGAGGTTGTAGTATGATGATATGGGCATGCTTTTCTTATTACAGAGTAAGGCCCATTCATCACATTACTACTATTATGGACCAACACATTTATGCTAATATATTGGATTAAGTGATGTTGCCGTATGCAGACTATGAAATACCGTTGTCCTGGGTGTTCCAACAGGACAATGAACCAAAGCACACTAGCAAGAAGGCAAAGAATTGGTTTGAGGAGCATAACGTGAACATTATGGAGTGGCCAGCACAGTCGCCAGATCTTAAACCAATCGAGAATTTGAGGTCTGACGTAAAGGAAGTGGTTGCTGCTGCCAAACCCACCACGAAGGAGTCACTTTGGAACATAGTTAAGGAGAGATGGAGCGAAATTCCGCTAAAGCGATATCAGGACTTGGTTAACTCGATGCCAAGACTTTGTGTAGCCGTTATTGCCAATAAAGGTCACGCTACAAAATACTAATATGTTAAGAAATAACTAATATTTATTGTAAAATGTTTAAAATACTAATATGTTAAGAAATAACTAATATTTATTGTAAAATGTTTAAAACAATTGATCTCATAATATTTCTTTATTTTAAAGTACACATTAAAGCTGTAGTGCTATTTTTCGCGTTTTATTTGATTTTTTTGAATTTTTGTTTAATAAATGAATACTATATATTAAAACTTGTATATTTTGTTGTTTATAAAAATTATAAGCCATTTTACTTTTAAATATGTATTTAAAAGTTTTT
Organism: Hydra vulgaris; assembly: GCF_022113875.1. Classification (NCBI taxonomy): domain Eukaryota; kingdom Metazoa; phylum Cnidaria; class Hydrozoa; order Anthoathecata; family Hydridae; genus Hydra; species Hydra vulgaris. Next base: position 8,905,474 of record NC_061164.1, on the reverse strand, counting down.
CAAACCATCAAAAATAGTTAAAATTTCTAATTTCAACCAATTTTTGGTAGTGGTGCTATTTTATTTTTCGCAGCTGTGTATATATATATATATATATATATATATATATATATATATATATATATATATATATATTGTTAAACATTTATTATACGAGGTATGTCATTAAACAAAAATAAGGTTGTATTTTTAAAGTTTCTAAATTATATATTTTTCTTGATTTGTATACTTTTATATAGATTAATTTATATTTATGTGTTATTTATGTTTATGTGTTTAGGTTATATGGGTTTATATTTTGTAAGTGTGTAAATATCATTAATGTGTTTGTAAATATCTTTTCACATTCTTGTGACCTGGCTTAGTTTACAGCAAGAGTGCTGATTTTGCTAGCCAAGTGGTGTACTTTGCTATAATGTGACTTGGCTTTGTTGGGAGCAAGATTGTTGTCCACGCCAGTTAAATGGTGTACTGCAGCACACCACTTAACTGGCGTGTAACAGTACTGTTACACGCCAAACAGTAACAGTACTGTTATGATGAAATACATAAATTAAATCTGTTTGTAGTTAGTGTAGTCATAAAAAGTGTTAAAAAAATTGTTGAAAGAATGTGTTTATAAGAAATGTTGAAAGATATATAGTTTTTTAATATCTATAATAATTTTCTTAATATTTATAATTTTAAGTAACTTTTATTGAACAGATATTATATTTCATTAAATAATTTTTATACTGTTACTTTTTGAGTAAATTTATTTAAAAGATATACTTATATATATATATATATATATATATATATATATATATATATATATATATATATATATATATATATATATATATATATATATATATATATATATATATATATATATATATATATATATATATATATATATACAGTGGTTTTCATAAATTTAAACGCACTCATATTTGAGAATAGAAATTTTTAGTTTTTTAACGATAAAACAATGACGAAAAAAGATTTCGGTTTATTTTATTTTTCTATTTATTTGATAAATACATACAGAATACAAAATTTAAAAAAAGTTTACAAAAAAAAAAATGAAATACTAAGTAATAATTAGGTACAACTACATGGTATTAAAAAAATTAGACAAAAAAAATTATTCATAAATTTAGACGCACGATGCATTAGAAGGCGTAATTTATGAACCAATCAATATTTTGTGTATCCGCTTTTTGCTTTAATACAACTAAGAACTCTTCTAGGCATAGACTCAACAAGATTTTTGCACATCACTTCTAGGACCTCATACCAGGTCTCCTTAAGGAATTCCTTCAGCTGACCAAGTGTGGAAATTTGAACCTTTGCTAATTCACGGTCAATCCAAGCCCAAACGTTTTCAATCGGGTTCAAATCAGGTGAGTATGGAGGCCACGGTATTGCCATGATATTATTATTGTTGAACCACTCCTTTGTATAGTATACAGTATGTGCAGTAGCGCCATCTTGTTGAAGTTTCCATGGTTTACCATTGAGCATAAGCAGGTCAATTGATGGAATTAGGTTGTTTTCCAGTACTTCTACGTATATTCTGGAGTTGATTCTTCCGGTGTATGTTTGGCACATACCAACACCTTTGTAATTGAAGCATAACCAGATTCCTATCGAGCCTCCTCCACCTTGTACAGTCGGTCTAATGTACCTGGCGTAATACTTTTCGTGAGCCATTCTTTTGACTGTTATGTTAGATTTGCAATTGATAAGCTCAAAGTTACTCTTATCACTTCACATAATGTTTTCCCATTGTTATATTGTCCAATACCTTCTTTCACGACACCATTTTAGTCTCCTTTGTTTATCATATGGAGGCAGAAGCGGTTTCTTCAAAGCAGTGTAGACTCCAATCTTGTATTTGATAAGTATTTGGCGGACTATGCTTTGAGAAATAGATGTATTTCGCGTTGTATTGAATTCTGTGGTCAATTCTTTGTAACTAATTCTTGGATTAGCTCTGACAGCTCTAAAACGAACACTGTCGTCCTTTCTGGTGGTTGACAAGGGTCTACCTGGCCTCGTTTTCTCGCTGGCACCAACAGTGTGAAGAAAGTTTTGTTTCGTTGTCCGAACGCATTTCTCAGAAAATCCAATTAACTTGGCAATTTCTCTATTACTTTTGGTTCCTTCTTTGATGTGCGCAATAATTTGCCATCTTTCACCTCGAGTGATACGTCTTTTCATTTGCCCATTTTTCGCGTCTTTTTAGTGCAAAACTAACTTAACTTTTGTTTATTTATTAAATAATGATTAACTAATTCCAGGTAAGTCATATTTATATAAGGTTTTTTGACAAAATCAATAAATTTAGGCCTATTAATGAGAAATATGGAAAAAAACTACTAATTAACTATCAATTAACAAGATATAAGACTTTTTTGATTGTGCGTCTAAATTTATGAACAAAGTAAAATCAAGCTTATCAATTAACTTTTTTGTGTTAATTGGTATAGAATGAGTAATAAACATTCTGTAAAAAAAATTAAGGTACTCTATAATAGAGTTTTACTTCCTTTTTTAAATTATATATCAAACATAGCGGTAGCACTTTTATTTTATTTTTATTTTGAGTATTTTCTTACATATATGAAAAAAAAAAAAAATGAATGCGTCTAAATTTATGAAAGCTACTGTATATATATATATATATATATATATATATATATATATATATATATATATATATATATATATATATATATATATATATATATATATATATATATATATATATATATATATATATATATATATATATATATGATTGTTTATAGAGGTTTTCTTTTATTAGTTTTGTATTTACTTATTTATTGCAAATCTTGCATTAAATGTGTTTCAAAGTAATGAAAGGGTTTTTGTGATGAATGATTACATTTTATCCTTATAGTTTTATTACTTATAGATTACATTTTATCCTTATAGTACTTGCTGAGCAGACAGGCCTTATTATTTTTAATTCGCTTTATTTATGAGTTCTTTAATGTAAAAAATTTGTTTTTAAAATTACTTTACTTTTGTTTTTTTGATTAAATACTAATAATATTTTGGCAATAATTAATAACTTTAATATGTAACAATACTCAATTTAAAAGATTATATCAATTTATTTATAACTTTAGTGTTAATATGTAACAATACTTAGTTTAAAAGATTATATCAATTTATTTATAGCTTTAGTTTATAAAGTATGTTATCTTAACACATTGTTATATATGATAGAATAGAAAAGATTATTATATTATGCTCTATATTATTTGCTGACACTTTATTTTAGATTAGTTTAGAAAAGAAAACTCAATTTTTTATTATATTAAGCATCATTTTTTATACACCTTTGATGCATGATTATGTCTGATAATTTAAGAAATGAAATTATTAGACTTCGTCAAAATGAAAGAAGGCAGGCTAGGCGAGCTGAGATAAACCGCCGTCGAAATGAAATAGGTGAGTCCAGGCGAGCTGAAATAAATTTTAATCGAAATGAAATAAATCAGGCTAGGCAAGAACTCAATAGGTATAATATGCATCGCATAGCAAGAAATAATATTGCTACAGAGAGTAATTACCTCAGAGAATTCAACCATAATTATCAGTATTGTAGTGCGAAGAAATTTTTAAATAAAACTCATTTTTTGTGTTTCAAAAAAAGTTGTATTAGCTCCTCTTTCTCTATATCCACCATTGTTGACTGATTTAATGACAGGAAACCATGTTGATCATGCTGTAAATCAAAATTTTTTTAAACACATAAGGAGTTATAATTCCTCTTTATCTTTTGCTTCCTTCACTGCCGAATTAGCTCCTCCCTCAAATAATGGCCCTTTCTGTTTTAGGGTCTGTGGGCAAATTTTGGCATCCTGTTAGAACTTTGAGGCCTGCAGTATTTTCCCAAATATTGTCAGTTATATATGTATGATCCTAATGCAGCATTGTCATTCAGAATGGAGCAACCTGGTAATGATGGTGATATACGTGAGTTAATGCAACTTTTGCAAACATTAATTAATCAAGAAAACCCATTTGCTCTTGCATTTAAAAACATGGCAGAAGTAGAGGATGAAGAAATCCGCCGAGCAGCTTTAGAAGGTAGACCAACTTCTGTTGTAAGAAGGTCATGATAGACGTTGATACAATCTTCCTTCCCATGAGGAGGTTGCTATTGTGTTTGTGGTGCTCCACCTGCACCAGGGAAGTTGTTACATACCCTCGAGGTCAGCCTTTAAAAACAATTTTGTCTGTCTGCAAATTTAGATCCTATGGTATATCCAATATTTTTCCCAAGAGGTGATGCTGGATGGTACAATCAACTGGAACACAACCCTGACCGCGCAATCCGTGTTAGAAACCATGTTACTTTGTCTCTATTATAATTATAGGCTTGCCGTTAGACAAACTTTTAGTCCTATATTCTATGGTAAGAAACTTTTTCAGCAATACATTGTTGATGCATATGTTGAGGGACAGCGCATTGGTTTTATTAGAAATAACCAAAACAAACTTAGAAGTGAACAATATGATGCATTGCATAAACATGTAATTAATTGTGCTAATGATCTTAATGTAAGACCAGGCCGCGTTGTTATATTGCCTTCTTCATATGTTGGTAGTCCAAGAGCACTAAAAGAAAACTTTGAAGATGCAATGGCAGTCATAAAGAAATATGGTAAACCAGATCTATTCATTACATTTACCTGCAATCCAAAATGGAGAGAAATAGTAGAAAATTTAAACCCTGGCCAAACTGCTAATGACAGACCTGAATTAGTTTGTCGGGTATTTAAAATGAAACTTAAATTTTTGTTAGAAGATATTTTCAAGCATGGAGTCTTAGGCAAAGTTGTAAGTCATGTGCAGGTTATTGAGTTTCAAAAGCCTGGTTTGCCACATGTACATATTTTATTGCACTTTGTAAATGCAGATAAGCTAGAAACAGCAGAAGATATTGACAGTTTGATATCAGCAGAAATTCCAGACCCAGCTGTTGATCCTGAACTTCATGAAATTATAAAATCATACATGATACATCGACCATGTAGAATTTAAAATCCCAATTCTCCCTGCATGAAAGATGGGAAATGCACCAAAAAATTTCCTTAAGAATTTAATCGCCACACTGTTGCAATTTTTAATGGTTATCCACGCTATAGACGTGTCGATAACAGAAGAATTGTCAATATAAAAGACAATCAAGTTGATAACCGTTGGGTTGTACCTTATAACCTATGGCTTTCTAAAAAATATTAACCGCACATAAATGTTGAAGCTTGCAAATACTTCCAGTTGTAAAAAGAGGGCAACCGGCAGATATTGTTAAAGCCTTTATAAAATGTTCTCAACATTGGCAATATGTTTAGCGATTTTCATTAACAGAAAATATGAGGGTTCGGGCCAAACAAGAGGAATTCTTAGTAGAACATTTCTGTTAAAAGCAGATGGTCCCTTTCACGGGTGCATTGAAATTCCTGAGCAGTGCTTGCTTGCAGCAAATGAATAGTAGAAATGAAAGTAGACAAGATTTTTTTAGTTTCAGAAGAAGATGATTATGCAAAACGTGCCATTTTGACACCCACTAATGAAGATTCATTAGCAATAAATGAAGAAGTTTTGGACCATTTACCAGGCGATGTAAAAGTTTATTTAAGTGCAGATACTATTGAAAAGATGATCTTAACGAAATCAACAATTTTCCTGTTGAGTTTTTAAACAGTCTTACTCCATCGGGAATGCCTGTTCATTGCCTAAAACTAAAAATTGGTGCTGTTATAATGTTATTTCGAAATTTAGATATTAAAGCTGGACTTTGCAATGGTACCCGATTGATGGTGCGTGCTCTACAAAATAATTACATTGATGGGCAAGTTCTAACAGGTGTTTCAGTTGGCAAGAGGGTATTTGAGTTTAGTTAACACAATCTGATTCAAATTTACCTTTTACTTTTAAACGTCGTCAATTTCCTGTAAGATTGTGTTATTTTCTATATGTTAATATATATGTGTTTTATAAAGTAAAAGATTTATGTTTTTTTAAATGTTTATGTATGTTTTTATAAGTGTGTGCAGTTAGTAGTTTAAATATGTTCAATAAACTCAGGATAACTCAACCCTCAACAATATAAACTAATTTTAAAATTCCACTTAAGCTTTTTTTTATATATTATACTTCCAATAACTCTAATTTTCTTTAAACTAAACTAACTTCTTTGTCCTTTAAAGGTCTGGGTTATCTAGAGTTTACTTTAACATGTTCTGTTGTTTAATTAATTGTTGTGATGTTTTATGCTAATAGGCTTAGCTCATATTCATATTGATCTGTCAGGGTTATGGAAAAATATAAAAGTAAGTTTTTTATCCACTTATTTGCATTTTTGAGTTTTTATGTTTAAAATAATTTTGTTCAATTTTTAGATCGAGTTCCTTTTTTTATGGCTGACTTGATTATGACTTACCTAAAGCCTAATAATTATGAAACAATGTTTTAATTTAAATTGTTTTTTAAGTATTTTTGTTACTTTTAGTTAAATATATTTTTTTGTAATTTTTTTTAAAGTTTATATTTTTATTTTATCTCAAGAAAAATGTTTTTTGTTTCTTAAGTATATCTCTATACTTTTTTATTTTTGGATTTATTGTTTTAAATGGATATATTGATCATTTTTGCATTGTTTTTTTATTTTTGTAGCTTTTTTATTTATATGAATAGAAACCATTTATACTTAAAATCGTATTTTGTACTCGAAGTTTCCATTTGCATTAAGTATCAATTAGCACAAACAACATGTTTAATAACTTCGGATGTAAAAACAGCTTAATTGAATGAATTAGTTAACAGTTTTGTTTTTTACAGTAACGTTTTTATAAAAGGTATCAAACGGATAAAGCTAACTTATTTAAAATAAGTAAGTTCTCTTAGGCCCATTTTCTGATGTCCAAATTTATTTTTTAAATAAATCTTGATGAGACGGTAAAATCTTGATTATAGCTTAAGTTTTCAAAAACACCTGAAGAATTGTTACGCAACTGTCTCTATGTCTTTTATGTATAAAATATTGGAGTACATTAAGTAAATAAGCACAGTTTCTAAAGTATATTAAGTCAATTGTTTACCAATAACTTCAAATCAACTTATTTTTTGCTGTTTACTTGAGGTATAGAGACCTAACTAAGAACAAGTTTGGAAATAAGATGTGGAATAGAGTTGCCGCGACCCATATCGTACGGGTCATCACAGCTAATTCCGCAATTAAAACAGTATAATTGTTAATATATTTCGACAATATAAATTTTTTATAATTATATAAATAAGTTGAGTTTTTTTACAGAAACCCAGTGGGCACCGGACCTAAAAAAGACGTGTACAAGACATTTTAAATGTCTTTTTTACGTCCGTGCCTACTGGGAAGGCTTTTATATAATATATCAAACAGATAAAGCTAACTTATTTGAAATAACTAGGTCTCTTGGGTCCATTTTTAATGTCCAAATTTGAACTAAAATATTATCATAGCCTAAGTTTCACGCAACTGTGTTAAATGCTAAAGATACTTTTATTATGTAGAAAATATTAAAGTAAATATGTAATAATGTAATAAGTAAAAATACTAATTAGTTAGAACAGTAAATTAAAAATCAAGAACTGTAGGTAGTCAGTAAAATGCAAACTGTGTACTTTTTAGCGAACCAAAATATTTTAATGACCACAACAGTCATGATATTAAAAACAATTCCTCATAGATTTTTTAAATTAAATATATTGGTATTTGATATATTTTATTTAAATTAGACTTTTCTTTTAAATTAATTATAATTTAACGAGCAATTAAAGTTTGATTTAATTTTCTTAAGCTTCATGTGCCTTACTGGCAACAGTCTGGTTCAGATAGGTCTTCAGATTTGACTAAAATTCAATGTCATTGAGAGGAGCTCTGACTCCAAGTGGTGCTTCGTTCCACTGTTTGATATAAACAAGACTGACAAACAGAGCCAAATCTGTGATATTCTTTGATTCACGAGCAGTCAACTTGAACTGAGTCTTAAAAAGAAAGATTTTGAGTGCATAAATAGCTTTTGCCATCCATCGCGCATGATGTGTTGGACCAGGAGCTTGAAGTTTGTCACTGTCTTTTTGTCCACCGAGAAACCAGAAGGATAAATGTAAAAATTCCTAATAATCGTCCTTGGCTGCTGTGTTTCAAGAGTACTTGGTAAATAGACAAACATTTCCTGTCGCATCCATTGTTTCTGAAATCTTTTGAATAGTGCAGTTGATGGACCTTCAGATGGACCAAACAGAGATGTGAAAATATTTGAAAGGACAACTTCCATAACATGATGAGGGTATGCAATCCAGACTATATCAGTTCCCAGAGCTTCTTCAATTCTAACACATGCACCATTATGAAGTCCTGTATTGCTAGATGTTGTGTCGAATACAAGGCCTTTGATCTATGAACACAGATCCTCTATTTATTTTTGGAATAGATAACAGTTTTTCTTGGCCATTCCCAGTAACAAAAACAGCTATCCGATCCACATTTTCCGATGTGTTATGCAGCAATAGTGGTCTTGTCAAAAAAAATTCTTTTTCATCCATTGCAGCAGATCATTGTCTTTCATTTATTCTGAATTGTCTGATTGAACTTCGAGATAATGTTATTTCTGAAATGTTATGGCCCAGTGCCTGTGCAACAGCTCCGGCAACAAACACAGCTCCATGGTCTGGGAGGCAAACACGATCCAAAGCACCTACAACTTCAGGGGACAGGAAGATATTCTTAAATTTCTTTTAAGATTATGAAGAACAAAACTGTTGATTCTGTTAATTTTGATGTTGCAGGTGTACATGGCTGAGTTTCAGTTGGCTGATACTCCTTATCTTCTTCTGACTCCAAACTAGATGCCAACGACGAAAGTTCACCTTCTGTTTCATTAATGACCTTAGTCATGCGTTCTTCGTATCTCATTTTCACCTTTCTCTCTTTTTCCTCTCGTTGCCTTTTCCTGCTTTCTTTTGCTGCTGTTTTTACATCGACTTCACTCATGCTACAAGAAAAAACATCTCTTTGCATGAGAAGGAAATCCCGATCTTTTTCGCTTTTATTTCTGTTATCATGTTCATTGTTGCAACATCAAACAATTCTTGAAGGTCACCTTTAAAGATGTCTTCTTTCATCCTGTCGCTTTCTCGTTCTTGTGTTTGGTGTGTCTTCAGAGCCAGATAGTTCTGACGCAGCTTTGATAGTTTTCTGACACAAGTCAATACGCTGTGTTGGTATCCTGACTCGCATCCATATACAAATAACTGCATCACAAGACATTTTATAACTTTCCGGAAGGGTTCATCCTTCAGTTAAATGATGAAACTGGAACAGTTAAAATACATCCAGCATACGTGGTAACCTTGCTGTAGATAACTGAGGAATTGGCTTTCCAATTAGCCAGTGCTCTGGGTCAGATCTTAAACCGGATGAAGCCAATTTATAGTTTAGTTTATTATTTAAAGAGTTCAATGTCAATTCAATATTAATTTGGTAACACCTTCAAAATAAAAAACATTCATGTTAGAATTCAGTACACAAGTATGTAAGTAAATTAATTTATAAGTCATCACAGTTGGATGGAAATCGCAAGCCCAAATGCCCAACAAGTATTGTTGATAATGGGTTGACCTTTAAATGTTGCTCAATCAGCCTGAAATGTTGCTGGCCAAATACCTATACCCAATGGACAAAACCAAACCAAGTGGAGCAATGATTCTACAAATTAAACTTTTCAGTATGGTTTTGTGGACCACCCTAATATATATATATATATATATATATATATATATATATATATATATATATATATATATATATATATATATATATATATATATATATATATATATATATATATATATATATATATATATATATATATATAATATATATATATACATACATACATATATACATATATACATACATATATATATATATATATATATATATATATAAATATAAACATATATATATATATATATTATATATATATATATATATATATATATATATATATATATATATATATATATATATATATATATATATATATATATATATATATATATATATATATATATATATATATTGATATTATTATATGCTGAGTTTAATAGTTTTTATTTGAAGTTTTACAAGCATTTTTTTGTCGTGACGACCATAACTGTGACAGTTGTAACAAAAAATCCAATATTAATATCAAAAAACAACAAATAAACTAAACCAATCAATAATGTAAGAAAAAAAGTATAAATGATTATTTAAAACAATGTAAATTATGTTAAAAAATTGCACTATAACAATATCAAAGTTTTCAATTATGTTTTTACAATATGATTTTAACGCTACACAACAGGACTGAAAATAAATGCCAAAACACATTTTTACAACCCTTACACCTTTAAAACCATGTTATGATATGATAAAATGATTTTTTTAAATAACCTTTTTTGCTTAAAAGTATTTGTAAATTGTTAAAAAAAGTTTAATATTCTAAAATTATAATTCTTACTCATCATTTATATTATCTTTTATTAGTCGATTTAATTTTCTCTTCTCTCTATTGCTATACTCTGGTCTAAAACCCAAAAGATCTTTTGTTGAAGGTCCAGGATTGTAAAACACAAGTTGTGCAATCTCACGACTTAATTTTTCCTAAAAAATATGTTTTAAAAATATTTCCTGTGTTTTATATTGTACATTTATAAGAAATATAATTAATATTAAAAATTTCTTAATAATATTTTTAACACTTTTTAAATCTATTAAAAGAGAATAAGTGAAAAAAAGACGATTGATTGACAATAGTTGATACTTTTAAATCTCTGAACAAGAAAATTAATTATATTTTCTTAAATAAACATAGAAATTAAATAAAAACTTACAATTTTCCCTTATCCCCTATAACAATTTTTTTGTATTGAGACTTTACACTTTATGTTACCTACATAAACACATACATTTATGTTACCTACATAACATAAAATGTAACAAATGTTCCTTGTTTTTTTGTAATTAACACATAACATTTTTATGTAACTATTAAGTATCAAATTTCATTTTTTATACATAACCATACACAAGACATTTTTATAATGTGAGATTTAACAATGTAACGTGTGGAAATGCATGGTAATAGATAGATTTATTTTTTTTTAAATTTATATATTATTTTTCTATACTACATATTTAAGAAAACTGTTTTGAAATAAAAATACATAGCTCAAATACATTAGCTCAAAACTAAAAATAATAATCAAATTTATTTAAAAAACAATAGAATTTGAAAATATTCTATGAAAGCTTGAAGGTGATCAACAAGGTAAAAATAAAATAATTGTTTATAAATGTATAAAAAAAGGGACAACTAAATAAGTGTGAATTTCATAAGTGTGAACTTATGAAATTCTTGTACCAGACAAGTGGGAAAAACTTGTACCAGACAAGTGGGAATGGTGTAAGTGCGAATGGTATAAGGGCGCACTTGCAAAAGTGTGAAATGACATATGTGCAAATTGGCATAAGTGTGCCAAAAGAATTTACAAATATTGGCATAATTGCAAACTGGCAAAAGTGCAAAGCAGTTGCAAAAACTGGCAAGTGTGACCTGGCACAAATGCGAAACAGTTACAAAAACTAGCATAAGTCCAAATTGGCTTACGTGAGATTTGCACTTATTCCAATTTTACTGGCATAACTGCTTTGCACTTATGCCAGTTTGCAAATACGCCAATGTTTGAAAATTCTTTTGGTGCACTTATGCCAATTTGCACATATGCCAGTTTTTGCAATGCTTTACACTTGGGCCAGTTTGCACTATGAGATCAGAAAGGTATAAGATAGCAAACAGTGTTAAAAAATGATAGCCCACACTATGGGGATCACTTAGATATAAGTATCAAAATCAGATTACAACATCCCAGTAAACACAAAACGTGTTATAAATATTTCATAAATGTATTAATACATTTTAAAACGTAGTATAGACATATTAAACACATCATGTGTTTACTGGGATATTTTATTGATTGTACAAGCATGCAAAATGACAGGTTATTATGCATTTCTACAGCCCTAAATTATGATTATTTTGGAAAAATCTGTTTAAATTGATATGAAATGTATTTAATTATGGAATAAATTATTTTTTTTTAAATTTCTACTTTTGAATTCTGGGAAAATGCACATCGTTTTTACTTTAACAATCAGAGCTAAACTGTGCACATCTAATTTTACTGACAATGCCGAATACTGCTAAGAACCATTAAGAATGCAGGAAAACTGTTTTTTTTTTCAGTAAATGTCAATGAGAGGTAACATCAACTCTAAAAGAAAGAAGTCAAATTATACTGAAAGTGAAAATCGACTTTAATCATGAAAAAAGTCCCACTTGGAATTTGTGAAAAATGTCTCTCTTGTTTGAGAATGGAGTGAAGAGGGATCACACTCTCATCATTCATTAAGTTTGAGACTATAAAACTTTGACCAGAAACTCGAGACTCACTGTGATTGTTTGATCTGTTTTTAATCAGAAAAATGAGAAAGAATGATTAAATGAAAATTGAGTTTGCACTAAGTTCAAAAGTAGAAAAAAGATGCTCAGATTGTTTTTCAATTATTTGCAAAGACCTCACTCTGAGGATTGCCTCACAACTGAGCAATGAACTTAATGAGCCATCTACCCTTCGCTTTCTAGAATTAACTCTAACTTCCAATCTTTCTTGGAAACCATCTATCAAATTGATTGCAAAACTAGCTTCTGCTAAGGTTGTATCTCTTTATCATGCTCATCACTTTCTTACTTCGGATTCTATTCTTTATCTCTATAAATCTGAAATCTGTCCTTGTATTGAATACTGATGATATATCTAGAACGGATCTTTGAATTATCTTATAGATAAGGTACAAAAAAGCATTGTAAACATAGACCTGCTTTTGACACTTTGAGAAATAATCTTGTTGTTGTTGTAACAAAGGATCCTTTGCCATCAGAAAGAGTTGCAGCTCTTATTGTTTCAAAAAAAGCTCCTTCTTTATATGGAAAAGTTTGATGAAGTTAACCTTATGAAGGAAGAATGCCTCCAGTAACACAAGGTATGAATATAGTTTTTTATAGTTCAAATTAATGACAAATTAATGACAGGTTAAACTTTTAACATTTTGCAATTGTTAGATTCGTCATCAGCTAGAAAACTTCCAAATTTATCAATAAGTGTAAAAAACCTTGCTCAAGTTCAAGCAAACACAGGGCTTTCAAACAACGACATCAAGCAGTTACTATTAATCAGTCAACCTCACAACAGAGAAAAATTATGCCATAAAATTTGAAGAACTCAGCAAGCAGCTTCTACATCATTTCGCAAAATCATTAATTCAAAATCATGCTGGATGTATGAGGACTGTCATACATTGCAAGGAGCTCCATGAGCTTAAAAATGAAATTACAGCCATTAGAAATACGTTAAAAAATCACATTGTTAAGGTTGGAGGTGGTGAGTTCCTAAAAGTTAGCCTGGGATCATACTAAAATTTTGCAAGTATTTGAGTAGATTAATTTGGACTACCAGCAATTTGTCCTGTCCTGTAATCCAAAACTTGCACCTATTTTGAATCTGGTTCAAAGGAACTTGTAAATCAAGAGAAATTGAGGACTTTTGAATCTCTGGAAGAAAATATCTCACTCTTTAAGTTAACAGGTTTCAATATCAAAAAAGCTTGTGATTACAAAAATGTTGTTTATTCTTCAATATTTAAACAACTTGGAGACAATATGGTTCAGAAGTTCCATCCTCCCATGGAATTGCATCTCCTTATTGGAGTTTTTAATCATCTTTTTGCATTTAATCAACAGACATGGCCAATGGCTTGGGCTATACTCAGAAAAAAACAACAGAAAAAATGCATCACAACTTTCAGATATATTGGCAAAAACAATTTTATATAACTCGAAGAATATATCATTTTGCTTTCCTTGTTTATATTAGTGTAAATTGGAGATTTTTACTACTGTAAAAAGCAAAATAAGCAATCAATAAAATATCCCCGTAAATACAACACGTGTTTACTATGCCTATAATACGTTTTAATGCATATTGATATGTATTAATATGTTTATTAAACGTTTAAAACCTGTTTTGTGTTTGATGGAATGAAAATTAAAATGTAAATAACTTGCCAGGACCTTGTAATCTGATCTTGATACTTATATTTAAGTAATCGTAATAGTGTGAGCTATCATTCTACTAAAGGGTTTTCCCAGGTTAGAAAGTTATGGTTAGAACCTGTTTTATAACACTGTGAGCACTTATGTGTACATGAAGTGTATAAAATACATAGAGTACAAAGTTGCACATGTTTTAATTTACTAATAAAACACAAGTAAAATTATTCAGAATCATGAATGTTTATATTTATGATTTTGAATAGCTCAGAATTCTAATAAATGACTAATAATATTTAGTGCATCACTCAAATTTGTAATTTACTTAAGTAAATTCCACTACTTAACTCTAAAGCTTTGCATTTTATATCAGAACCATTTTCCATTCAGTATTTTTTACTTATTTACTTATATATATAAGTAAATAAATTATCTACTTCTATACTTATGGAACATGCAATAAAATGTTTTTAATATAAAAATAATGCATGCAACAAACATATAATGTATGTAGCATACCAAAATTGAGGTAAATGGTAATGTAATATGACAAACCAATAATGACAAACAAAGTTTGTTTAAAAAAAGTTCAAACTATTAGACAGGTAACTTAAGTTAAAACAATTAAAACATTAAAACATTTATTTTTTGGTACAGCAACATATTTCTAAAAATGCTAGTCTTAAAAAAATAATAAATAGCTTATAAAATTTTAAAAATCTCACAAATATTTAACAACATTTTAAAACTTGAAAAACAAAAACAATATTAAATATAATAAAAGCTAGGAATTAATTTATCAAACAATGAATACATAAAATTAAAAGAAAATTAATTTTAACAATTCCTATTTCCTAAATAATTTGAATTTGAAATCTTCATCAAACTTCATAGCCATTTTCTTAAAGCGGAGGAGCTTTTTCTCAGTATTTGAAAAGTATTTGTTAACAATTTAATAGCGTATTTATTAACAAACATTAATAATAACTTTGGTGGCTGGTGATGATATAAACAAGTTATTTTTGCTACCAAGTTATATTCAAGAGTTTTAAAATTTTACATTTTTTCTTTGAAATATTTGATAATAAAGGCATTTTTTTCAATTAAAAAATCATTTCTTTATGCAAGCCGTTAACAACAAAACAAAAACAAAAGAAAATATTTAGTGGTTAACGACAAAACAAAAAACAAAAGAAAATATTACTTGTGATGCTGGTGTGCACAAACGCTAAAGCACAGGCTATAAGGCAGACATTTGCTCATGTGTAAACTGTTTGTGTTTAAATTGCTTGTTTATATATTGTTTTTATAGAAACTCTATTTTTTTAACTACAAACTACTGTTTAAATTGAGAGTTAACAGAAAACAAAAAAGATGGCTTAAGAACAAGAAAGGAGTTGACAGAAAAAAAAAACTGCTTACTTTTTGAGTCAGAACAACATGAAGATGGGAAAGAGTTCAAAGGCACCCATGTTCAAAGAAAATAACTAGAATAAGTATTACAGTAAAGAGATGCAATTTTGCTAAACAAAAAGTCATGCAAGATTGAGTTTTGGTTGATGAAACAAGTAATCATAGCTCTCTTAGGCAAAAACCATTATAACATTTAAAAAAAAAAAATGAAATAGTTGTAACCAGTGCTCGAAGTGAGGCGGGATGCCATCCCGTTACCTTTTTAAATTTTGAAAACCATCCCACTACTTTTTTTAATGCATATTTTGGGGTGGGATGCCATCCCGGTACATAATAAGTTAATGGAAATTTTATTTTATTTTCCTCCTATAAATAAACTTGTAAAAACAATTTTAAAGTTTGCGGCAATATGGGAATTTAAATGAACAAAAGTCTCAGCTGTTATTTAAAAATTTGCGGTAGAAAGTTCAAAAACTAAATCAATAATTATAAAACATTCTTTTCTTTTGTATTTTAAATAAAAAGTTACCAAGTAACAAAAAGCGACATTGGCTTTTTTTTTCGTTAAAGTATCATTAGAGTTTTTTCTGGTGAAATAAAATATAGTACACAGTAGATTTACTCAACATTAAATGTTATGATTTAAAAAAAAATTTACTTATTATAAATATGGATAAATGGCTAGCAAGCGGAAGGAAAAGAAAATTAAGCAGTAATAGTTCTAAAAGTAATTTGGAAAACGACACTGAAATAAATAAAGAAGTGACAGATTTTTCGAGTATTGAAACTTGCCAATCCTTTCCTTAATGTGATGGTATTTTTCCAGATTACTGGTCTGATTTACAGCGGAAGGAGAAATCAAAAACATTTGACTGGCTGACAGTTTCATTGTCAACCAGTGCCGAAAAAAGTTATGGCAAAACAAAAGAAAAAACACAACAATCAATGAGGAAAAAGCTTTTAAGCCATAAACTATCAGTTGCACACGAAAAGGCTTGTAAAATTATTTCTCAGTCCAAAAAAAACACCATAGAGATGTTTAGTTCAAAAATGCAGATCAATCTGATCATGCATGCGCTGATATTGTTTATCACATTTCAAATGAATTGCGCACTAAGCTTGTAAAATATATTCTTCATAACGATAATAAAGTAGGGTTTATGATAGACGAATCTACCACCATGAGCAAAAAGTCTGCTTTGCCAATCTGCTTGAGAGTGAACATTCCAGAAATAAATATTGTCAATAGTATTTTTTTTGATCTTATCGAATTAACAAATGCAGAAGCCTCGTCTATTCCAAACTCTTTTATATGTGCTTTACACAATTTTGGTTTTGACAACAATTTTTTATTACGTAATTGGGTGTCTTTTGTATGTGATGGTGCTTCTAATACGCTTGACAAAAAGGTAGGCGTGGCCCAGTTACTTTTGAATCCTAATTTGATTTTATGGCATTTTAGCAATCACCGACTAGAGTTAGCAGTAAATGAAGTTGTGCGCGATATCTTACCAATTTGTCACATGAAAAGCTTTTTTGATAAATTATATTCTGTTTACAGTGCATCTCCTAAAACCAAAAAAGAACTGGAAACTGTTGCTACGGCTTTAAGTGTAAATTTAAATTCCATTGGATGAATTCTAGGCACTAGATGGGTGTCATCTAACGCTCGATCTGTGATGGGTGTTTGGAATAATTATGCAGCATTGTATCAACACTTTCATGAATCTTCATTGGATTTAAGACGTAATGGAGGAGATAGAGCCCAATATGCAGGTCTTAAAAATAAACTATGTGATATCAATTTCATACTCAACATGGGACTAATGCTAGATGCTTTAATAGAACTAGAACATCTTTTCAAAAAATTACAAGAAAAAATTACTAACTTCTTTAATTGATGGCTTATCACCTTAAAATACCATATATTTCAATCAATGAGAAATAATTCAGGTGAATATTATTTGCAAATGCAGCTTGCAGCAGAAAAGTTTGAATTTAAAGGCGTCAAACTACAGATCGGAAAAGTTTCTAAAATTAATCAAAATGAATTTTTTAGTAAACTAAGTGAAAATCTTGATTCTAGAATGTTTACAACTAGAGCTGCGCATAAATCTTTACAAGACCAAACAAAGAAAAATACGATAATTTAATAAAAAAATTTACAAATTTTTGATAAGCCACAATGGTTTGCACACTAAGATCCATGCTTTGGAGAAACCGATATTAGACAATTAGCAAAAACTTTAAATATTTGTGAAATTACGGCAGTCCAAGGGTTTTGTGAATACATTTCCACTAGTGACTGTAATAAAACCCCTAATGATTTTCAGCCTCTGAGAACTGCAATAAATACCTTGATTGTTTCAACAGCTGAATGTGAGCGTTCTTTTTCTACTATGAATATAATCTTATCTTCCTTGCGATACTCTTTATTAATAAAAACTGTGTCGAGTTTAATGTTCATTTCATTAGTAGGTCCACCAATTACACATTTCGATGCAAACGATTATGTCATTAAGTGGTTTGGGAAAGGACATCGCGATGCTAATTTAAGGAATTGTGAAGCGCCGGCATTAAAGTCTATAAATGAAAGTGAAACATTTTGGAAGATATTCTGACCAAATTTTTTTTCAATTATTTAAAAACTGGTAAATACAAAAAAAAAAAGCTTGTTTAAAAATTAAATGTTTAAATATACCATTATTTTTTGATTGCTTAATAACGTTTGATGTGAAACTCAACTCAATATTTTACGGTGACAGTCTCTTAAGAATATAACAGACCTCAAGTTGTTTTTTAATATAGGTTTTTTACTATAGGGATACTCTAGGGATTTATAATTCCTTTATTTAATCTACACAAAATCTATAATTTTAGGATAGGTGGGATGGTGATTAGAAAATATTAAAAACCATCCCACTACCTTTTTTTTCCCACTTCGAGCACTGGTTGTAACTTTAGGAAGATGGGACAGAAGCTTAGCAGTTAGAGCAGGTCTAAAAACATTTAGAGTGAGTTTTGAACCTTGTAAAAACTCACTCTAAAACCAGCTAAAATATGACAGCAGTATTTTACACAAGGATGAATAGGAAATTAAAAGAGATAAAAAATGGAATCATGAGTTTAAAAAATTGCAATGCAACCTTAGCAGATGCAAATTTTGGAAACTTAGAGTTTCAATCAGGAAGATCATTCAAATGAAAAGGAACAACAAAAGACCAAGATTAATACCTTGTAGTACCTTAGGGAATAATGAAAAATTTTGTACATCAAGGACATCATTAATACTGTGGAAGCAAGCTAGGTGTTGGTCTTTTATAAGCAGGCTTTCACAGGAAGGCGAACGATCGCACGTCTTTATATGACCAGGCAAATTACATTTTGCTATTACGATTTGATCACGGCTAATTTGAAAAACATCTTAAAAAAGCGCTAAATAAAAAATATTCTGAAAAAAGAAATTAACTACATCAAAATTTCTTAACAAATGTTTTTATATTAGCGAAACGCTTTTAAATAAAGTAACAACTTACTGATGTTTTTTTTTTTTTAATATAATTGACAGTTGTATATATCTTTTTAAATTATAATATATAAATTGTTTAAGTGTGCATTTCTATAATAAATGTTATTAAAAAATAAAAAATTGTTTTGTTTTTATTAAAAATGACATTCTACGACTACGAAAGTCTCTTTAACGAATTTAAATATAAGAATAGTTAAAGTTAATATATCTAAAAAGATAAACAAAATTTTGTTGAAAAAAAAATTTTAAAAAGCCGTTACAATTATATAAGTTTTATCTTAAATGCTTTTATATTATCAAAACGCTTTTCAATGAAGTAACAAAACACTTCTAATTAATTTTTAAATTAAATATTAATAAACTGTTGTTTTTTTTATTTATATAATTATGTATTTTTTATAAGAAATGTTTATCTTTTAAAACATTAAATAAAAAAACAAAAAAATATAAATGTTAAAACAAAGATTGAAATATTTTTTTAATGCATAAATTAAATAGACTAAGCATTTTAGTTTGATGAGTTTTGTTTTAGTTGGGTTATATATATATTTATTTCTTTGTGTTTTTGCTTTAACTAAGTATTTTTTTTTAATTTTTTTTTCGTAAAGATTTTATTTTATTTTTATAAATTTTTTTTTTTAGATAAGTTCAGGTAAGATATTTGACACATAATCACATGATTTTTAATCTAAAAAAAATTGTTTCCATAAAAAATAACTAAAATTGTAAGAAAATCATTCTACTTGAAATGAATACAAAAATTTCTATAAATAAATTTTTCTTTAAGCAGTTTTAAAAACTATTAAAGATATTAAGAAAAATTGAGACACCATGTAAAAAACTATGAAAAAAACAAACAAACAACAAAACAAAAAAACTCAATTTTATGTTATCATAAATAATGTGATGCCAAAAATGCTATAGATAAAAAAAGATCAACAGTTTTTACTAAACCTCATATGCTAAAAAAATAGTGCTGAAAAATAACTCCTTCATAAACAAGCTGGATGGATATCTTTGATGTGTAAGGAATAAGTTATTAAAAAGTTACTTTTTAATAACTAACTCCTTACATATCAAAGATATCTTTAAAAAAAGCTTACAATTTCAGTTTAAAACAAAAAGTTAAAAACTTAAAAAAAAATTCATTTCAAAGCTTTTAAGTTTTTAATTTAATTTTAACCACAATTTTAACTACAATTGTGATCACAATTTTAACCACAATTTTACTAAAATTTCAACCACAATTATGAAATAATAGTTTTATGAGAAGTTTCTTTTAACTAGTTAAACAATTTGTAAATTTTGTGTTAATACAATCTACCAGGCAAATAATCACATTGAAAGATCAATGAATTAAAAATAACATCAAGAGGTACACCTGAGCTTAAATGAATGTTTTCTTAACTTTGAAATTAATGTAAAAAATTAAAAAATCTCCTTTTACAATCACTTTTAATATTATCATCATTAAATAAAGATTTTAAGAAAAGAATAAGTGTGTTATGATGTTAACTAGTGAAACATTAGTTACAAAAGAAGGTGATATGCAGAGTTTGGATGGAGTGAAAAATGATCAAACATGTAGTGTTGAAATAGTGTGGAGTAAAAAACAATCAAATGTGTAGTAATGCAGTAGTGTGGAGTTAAAAATGATCAAATGTGTAGTGTTGCAGTAGTGTGGAGTGAAAAACGATCAAATGCGTTAGACTAAAAGACATGATGCGTGGTGATATTCTAAAAGATAAGATGTGTAGTTATATTCTTATTTGTTAACAAGAAAATATCTTATTTTGGTTATTAAACAAAAATATATTTTTTGTTTAATAACCAATACAATTACATATCTATAATAATAGTAATAATAATAATAATAATAATAATAATAATAATAATAATAATAATAATAATAGTAGTAATAATAATAGTGATAATAATAATAATAATAATAATTTTAATAACAGCAATAATAAACAAAAACTTATACAGAAGAGGATAGTATAATAGGAGCCCCACCAATAAAATCAAATGAAAAAAAAGGTGAAATCAATAATCAAAGTACACCAGAGAAAATTTAGATACAATGATTTATAATAATTAAATACCAGCATTTAGAAAAAATGACAGTTAAAAAAGCAGCAAAAAATAAAAAACCCAAAAAGAGTTCTAGAAAATATGCAAAAGTTTCAAATAATTGAAAAAGTGGCAACCGATCAACCAAAGTGCCATAATGAAACCACTCAGAGTTGTAGGAGCACAACTTTGAAATAAAAACACAATAGTCATTCTTCCAATTTTTCTCTAATTTAAAGAAAAAAAGAATAAAAAAGAATAGAATCAAATAAAACAAAAAATCTCTTTTTTAAGTAAATTTAAAAAAAATTGTAGAACATATAAATAACTTGATTGAACCCTTATAACTATGTAAGTGGAAAAATAACAAAAACTTGTCTATTTATGAAAATAATAAAGAACTTTTGAAGAATAACAACAATAAACAAAACAATAGTTCAGCCAATAATTGCATACTTTATCATCACCTTACTTCTTTCTTGGTAGGTAAGTTAAAAATTAAAACTATGTTTTAATCCTTAACTTACCTACTAACATAATTCAACGGCAATCAGAAAAAAGCAATTATATTCAAGATCAGTTCTAAAACCTCAAAATATTATGAATTTTAATCAAGACTAAAAAATATAGTTTCATCCATAACATATAAAAACACTTTAGGAAAACTGTTATAATGGACCTCCTTATTGAACCCATAAGAGTAAAGGAAATTGGTGTGACATTAAGTTTTTCTAGTTGCCATTTAGGTAAATAAAACAATTCTAAATCCATACTAAAGTCGTCATTTATGAATATTAGTATCCCATACTGTTTAAATTTTTTGTTTGGCATATTTTACATTATCAACAAATTATATACTTCAATCATCAATCAATATGTGTTTAAAATGAGTTTTAAATGTGTTTAAGAGACTTAAATTTCATTAGTGGAAATTAGAAAAAAAAAGAAAATCAAAATTATTAAATTTATTTCAAAAATCTATTATTTTGATTCATGTAAGCTTCTTTTTATTGTGTTCAGTAAACATTAATTTTATATACTTTAATTGCAAAGTTTATTTAGAATGCTGTTTATTAGCAAGATAAAGCTTTTTAAAGGTTCATTCAAATAATAACAACAAAATATGTGGATTATATAAATTTGTTTTATTATAAAATTTTGCTGTGATTAAGTGTCATGTTTTTTGTAATTTTAGTCATAATTTGATGACTGAAATTACATAAAGCATGCCACAACATTAAAATGAAAAAAAATGTTGTTTATCAAGAATAATTTAAATGCTGCAGTTAGATTTTTATAATTGATTAGAAAAAAAATTCTGATTTACTGCTTGAAGGAATTGCTGATTCTAATGGTAAAAAAACAATGCCAAACTTTGTTTAAATTTTTTGATATATTAATCAAACAAGAAGAAAAGAAGCAAGAAAAAAAGTATAACATAAATAAAATGAGGAGAAGAACCGAAAAAAAAAACACACGAATCTATTGGAAAGCATAAGATTTAAAGATACTTAAACCTCCTTATTTTTTACTTTTGATGATTTTTGGTTAGCCACATTTGTTTATTATTTTTCTGGACTATTTAAAATATTTGTAGGTTATTTATTTTCATAACTTTATAGATTTATAATTATATCTCAATAGCTAATATATCTGTAATATAATTTATTCATATATATAAAATATTATTATATACCTATATAACTATCTATATATCTATATAGCTTTTATTAGTGATTATATGAATGTCATATAGCTTAATCTTTTAGTTTATGTTAACTATATATTTACATAACTATCATTATTTATATAACTATCACTATTTACATAACTATCATTATTTATTATTTGAACTTTATTTATTATTTGTACATTTCTCTTCATTATTCTTTTCTTTGTGCTTGTTTTAACATTTTATTTGTATATTTATTTTTATTTATTCTTTTCTTCAGGATTATTTTAAAATTCTTCCCAAGTATATTATTTTATTATTATATTGGCTTGTTAGTGTTTTTGTTAGAGTTAACATCTATTTAATCTCTTCAATATCATCTACTTGATTTTGTATAACCTACCTGTACTGTGTTAAATATACTGTTCTTATGCAAATCCATTTTGCCTCACAATTACTCTCTTATTATATTATTATATTATTATAAGTTTATCTTATTTATTATATCCTTAGTCACTCCTTTTTTTTCATCACCTTCTGTGTTTATCAATAATAAAACATAATAACATTCTGCTTATCAAGTAATGAAAAACAAAACACTCTGTATTTTTTGTTTTAAAACTGTCACAGATAACCACAAAGCCATCTATTGTGACTGTTGCAATTCATGGGTTCATGCTAAGTGCAACCAAATAGATTTGCTCACTTATAATCTTCTCTCTGAAGACTCTTCAGAATGGTACTGTTTTAATTGTATATCTAAAAACATGCCATTTAGTCTGCTTACTGATAATGAGCTCTTAACAACATTATCATACAAAAATCCGCAAACTGCATCATTAAATTTTCTTGTATCACCAATTCATTCAAGAAACATACTTAAAGAACTTTATACTATCTCTGGTTCTGCTATAAATTGTAAATTCTATGATGTTGTTGACTTTAATAAAGCTATCACTCCTAATTCAGAAATATACGTTCACCTTAACATTGCATCACTTCCCTATCACATTGATGACCTGTACAGTCTTATCAGCACATTAAATATCATACCTATGGCAATAGGGATTACTGAATCCAACTTATACCTTAATGATACCAATATAACAGACATAACTATTAATGGATTCAATATTGAGCGTTGCCCCACTGAGGCCAAAAAAGGTGGTGCTCTTTTATATCTACAGTCTAATTTAAATTATGTAGTTCGTCATGACTTAAAGATTTACTTACCAAAATTACTAGAGTCTGTTTTTGTTGAAATCATTAAGCCACACATAACAAATGTCCTTATTGGTTGTATATATCGTCATCCATCAATGAATCAAAATGAATTCAATACAACATTTTTAACTCCACTTCTTGAGAAGTTAAGCAAAGAACAAAAATTGATCTTTTTATTGGGTGATTTCAATGTAGATCTACTGAGCTATAGTGAATCTAATCCTACTTCCAACTACTTTGTTCCCTTATATTCTTACTCATTTAATCCTTCCATAATCTTAACTACTCGTATAACAACTAAATCTCAAACACTTATTGATAACATCTTTATGAACTTCTACTCTTCTGATCATCTCTCAGGTAACCTAACTATTTCTATCTCGGATCACACAGCACAATTTGTTTGTGTTCCTGGCACATCCAACCAACCAAATAAAGTTAAAATTTCTAGATGTTTAAAAAAATTTGACCCTAACAAGTTTATTATAGAAATTTCTAAAATCAACTGGGAGCTTATAATTAAAAAGATGACAATATTAATGAATCCACCAATAATTTTTTTAAATCATTTAATATGGTTCTAGACCAATGCGCCCCCTATAAAACTTTGACTAAAAATCAAATCAAACTAAAATCTAAACCCTGGATATCTAAAGGCTTACTTAAATCTATCTCTGTAAAAAACAAACTCTACAAAAAATTTGTAAGATGTAAAAACATTAATACTAAAAATGAGCTTTTCACAAAATTTAAATTCTATAGAAATAAAATTAGCAACTTATTAAAAAGTAGTAAAAAATCATACTACATAACTTATTTTAATAACAACATAAACAACATAAAAAATACATGGAAAGGCATAAAAGATATCATAAATATTAAAGGATCATTACATAAAACACCTACTCAGTTAAATCTGAATGAAAATATTATCAACAGACCATGCCACTGTTTCGAATATATTTAATAACTACTTTGTCTCTATTCGTGAAAAACTACTCAATAATATTATGCCATCAGAATATACTTATAGTGACTTTCTTAATCTTCCTAATGCTAATTCTTTCTTTATTGATCCTGTTAGTGAAGATGAGGTATCTAGTCTTATTAGTAATACTCTTAAAAATGATAAAAGTTATGGACCTAATAGCATACCTCCATTTTTTCTTAAACTTACCTCTCACATAATCTCCAAACCTCTTAGCATTATGATAAATAATTCTTTTAAAAATGGCAAATTCCCTGATGTTTTTAAAGTAGCTCAAGTCATTCCAATTTATAAAGCAGGCTCCTTACTAGACTTTTCTAACTATCGACCCATTTCCCTTCTTTCCAATCTAAGCAAACTTTTTGAGAAGGCTATGCATAACAGACTATACAAGTTTCTAGATAAATTTAAATGCTTGTACCAACATCAATATGGATTTCGAAGCAAACATTCTACAACCCTTGCACTTATTGAAATTACTGAGAAGGTTAGAAGAGCTCTAGATAATAAATACTTTGCATGTGGGGTGTTTGTAGATTTGCAGAAAGCATTTGATACTGTGGATCACTCCATCCTTCTCACAAAATTAGAATACTACGGAATCAGAGGCATCCCGCTAAAATGGTTTACTTCATATCTCAAAAATAGAACACAGTTTGTTTCCATTAATAGCACTAAATCTGATTTACAGAATTGCTCAAATAGCGTCCCACAAGGTTCAGTTTTAGGACCACTTCTTTTTCTTCTTTTTATTAATGACTTGAATACTTCTTTTAAATTTGCAACTGCTTACCATTTTGCTGATGATACTAACATGCTACTGGTTGACAAATCACTTAAAAAAATCAACAAACATATTAATCATGATCTTGGAAATCTTGTTCAGTGGCTTCGTTCTAATAAACTTTCTCTTAATTCTAACAAAACAGAGCTTATCATCTTTAAATCCAATCTAGCACCAATTAAAAAGCAATTAAATTTCAGACTAAGTGGACAAAAAATTTATCCTTTAGACTCTATTAAATATCTTGGGATTAAAATTGATTCTAATCTTTCTTTTCAAGGCCACCTGAATGACTTAGCAATGAAACTCAGCAGATCTAATGAATGCTAGCCAAAGTCCGCCATTATGTTAATCTAGAAACTCTGCTAAATATATATCATGCTATTTTTGGGTCCCATCTAAGATATGCATGTCAAGTATGGGGACAATCCCATAAACAAATCATTTTAAGGTTGTCCCATCTCCAAAATAAAGCCTTGAAAATAATATATTTTCAGTATAATAACTCTAAATCTAATGTACTATACCTAATCTCCAAAATATTAAAAATAAGCGACCTTGTGGTATTCCTCAACTGCCTATTTGTCTGGAATTATCATCACAAAAACCTTCCCTTATCATTCAACAATTTCTTTTCAATTACAAATTGTCACTATCCTCTTCGCTCCATCAGTAGCTTAAACTTAGTTATTCCGAAACACCAATCTGCTAAATATGGAAATAAATCCATTAAATATCAATGTATTAGCTCATGGAACAAACTACCTCCTGATCTAAAATCTCTTAATTCAATCTCTGAATTCAAAATTAAGCTTTTTAATTATCTGTTAAAAAAATACAATTAAATATTTCTACCAACTAATATTGACATTCTTTACTAGATATGTCAATTCGTAATCCTTCAGTTTTTAATTTGATATTTTTAACATTTTAAAATTCTCTACTTATCTATCTACATCTAATTTCTCTGGTTTTTTATCTGCCATTTTTAAACTTTATTATTAAACTATCTATACTAATATTATTAATTTTAGTACGAATGGGTTGGCATTCTTTATTTATCTATCTATTTATCTCTTTTCATTCAAAAATTCTCTATTTTTCAACTATTCTACTTCGTACTAAATCGTTGTTGTTGCCATCACTCTTTACTAAATTTTTTTTGCTGCTGTTATTGTCTTTATTTATGAAATTCTTCTCTTATTATAATTGTTATTATTTCGTTACTATTATTATTATTATTGTTATAATTATTATTTTTGTTGTTGTTGTTGCTATTATTATTCTTATCACAATCATTGTTGTTATTGTTACTATTGTTATTACTATTATTATTGTTATTATTGTTATTACTATTATTGTTATTATTGCTATTATTATTATTATTAATAACAGTTATTATTATTACTTTCATCATTGACTATAACGTTACGTTGTATATTGAGGTATTTACTTTATATTAGTACTTGTACTATTGTAAATTTCCTTGAAATGTTATAACTTATTTTGAAATATATTTGATTTGATTGATTTGATTTGATTTAAAAATACTTAATGATTTATATGTTATCAATAGCAAACTTCTCATGATCAGAGATAAGTTAGTAAATAAATATGTAATATCTACTAATAATTAAAAAACAATCCAATCCATCAACTAATTTTTTTTTTTTTCCAGTTTAAGAAGTAAATGTAAGATATTTTTGTATAAGTAAATTTTTGTTTACTTAGTTTTACAATAATTTTTGTGACAAATTTTAACTTGTGAAAAGTACTCAAAATTTCTAGTTGAAAAACTTATTTAAATTTTGCTAAATATTAAACTTATAGAATATTTTCAAAAACGTGATAAATATAAATAATATAAAACAGAAACAAAATAATTGATAAATAAATAAAATATAAGAGAAACTTTTATATAAGATTTGGTAATCAATTTTAATTGACTTTGGCATAAATCTTTTTATGAAATTTATATTCTTGTTCATTTTATTAATCATAAGTATTTTTTATACACATTTTTTTATTTTTTTGAAAAAAAAATTGACAATATGTTTTATACACATTTTTTTTTTTTTGAAAAAAAAAAGTGTGTATAAAAAATTGTCTTTAAATTTATATTAATTTGAAAAAACTTTCATGACTTTGAAGTTTCTATTTAATATATCATACATTGTACGATATCTGGTGGTAAATATTTTGTTGTTCTTATCACTCACCACACGATAACTTTCAAAATCAATATATATTTCACTTTAATAATACTGTATATATATACAATTGTGTGGGACATTTACAAACAGTTATAAACTGATGACGTGTAAAGACCTATAATGGTATAAATAATAACATAATAAAATAATAATAATAATAATAAATAACAATAATAAATATTATTAATAATAATAGAAATAAATATTAATAATAATAATATTAATAATAATATTAATGCAGTAATATAAAACACTATAATCAATATATATTTTACTACTATAATCAAAATAAAACATTTATAGCAAATAGTGATTATCCTTAATAATAAAGCAAAATAAAAATATAAGAATCTTAATAATATCAATAACAAAAAATAGGACAGATAAAAAGTAGGAAAGAATAAAAAAAAAAAAAAAAAAATAGTTGAAGAGAATTAAGCAGGGGCAATTGCATAGGAAATAGTTTATTGTGTATTTATTAAATGTTAGATAGTTTAATAACAATGCCACAATCTTTAAGAGCCATTTACACTATATCGGATGATGAAAATAAGGTATTTGATTGCGACTAGATGAACATTTATATATTTTTGTGTTTTACTTTTAGAGTTTTGTATTTTTTTTTTTATTTTTAGAGTTTTATATTTTTATTTTAATTTTATGAGTTTTATATTTTTATTTCTATTTTATGGGTTTTATAAATTTATTTATGAGTTTTATACTTTTATTTTATTAAAAATTCAGCCACAAAGAATGACTAGGGGGTGATAGCATAAATGATAGTTCATTGATTATCTTTATTGAGGAGAAACTTTTTTACATGGGTTATGAAGGCATTTCTATTTGTCATTTTGGATAATACTATTTTAGTTTCAACAGGAAGAGAGTTCCAACAGTGAATTGATTGATACTTGATTGATTTTATGCCATACTTATGTGTTAGTTTTAAAGGCTTAGAGAGACTACAATAAGATACAGACCTAAGATTATAACTATGAATATCATTTGTAAATTTAAAATAGCTAGTGAAGCAGCTGGGCATATTATTGTGGACAATGTCCCATACAAGTACACAGTTTGATAAGTAGATAAGTTCATCAAGCTTTAAAATTTTAGAAAGATTATATAGTGGGTCAGAACTAAAACTGTTAGGTTGAAAGTGAATTATTCTTAATGATTTATTTTGGAGATTTATAAGGTTTTTTTTATACATGGATGAAGTTTGTCCCCATATCTGACAACCATAGCGTAGATGGGAGTTAAAAATAGCATGCCAAATATTCACAAGGGTTTCATAATTCACAAAATGCCTTATTTTGGTAAGCATTCCATTTGCTCGACTTAGTTTGTTTGCTATGGATTTAATTTGTTGAATGAACAAGAGATTTTCATCTAACAATATGCCTAGATATTTTATTTTATCTACAATATTTAGTTTTTGACCACTAATTCTAAAATTAAGTTTTTTGATAATTTTTTTGCCTCGAGGTTTAAATAGGACTAATTCAGTTTTTTTGACATTCAGAGATATTTTGTTTGATCGTAACCATTGGACCAGTGATGCCAAGTCATAATTTAGGTACTTATTTAGTTTTTTTAAAGACTTATCTACAATTAGAAGGTTAGTGTCATCAGCAAAATGATACACTTTCGAGTACTTAATACAAGTATTTAAATCATTTATGTAGATAAGGAAAAGAAGGGGACCCAGAGTTGAACCCTGAGGAACCCCTATATACGTAAACTTAGTAGTGGATGAGATATTACCAATAGTAACACTTTGAGGACGACGATTTAGATATGACTTAAACCATTTCAGAGCAATTCCTCTTACACCATAATGATACAGCTTTGATAATAGGATTTCATGGTCGACAGTATCAAATGCTTTTTGCAAATCAACAAACACTCCACCAGCAAACTGTTTATGATCTAAAGCCTCACGTATGGTTTCAGTTATATCTATGAGTGCTTGGTTAGTGGAGTGTTTCTTTCGGAATCCAAATTGCAAACTATATAAGCTATCTGATAGATTTAAAAAACTTAGTAGCCTGTTATACATAAGCTTTTCAATTAGTTTACCTACATTTGAGAGTAAGGATATAGGCCGATAGTTACAAGGATCTTGTTTACAGCCGCTTTTAAAAATTGGAACAATTTCTGCAATTTTGAATAAGTCAGGAAATATCCCTGATTGGAAAGATTGATTTATTAAAATACTCAAGGGGAAACTCAATTCTTGAGATGCTAAGGTCATTATTTTTGAAGGAATGCTATTGGGTCCAGTGCTTTTTTTCGGATTCATGAGTGAGATATAGTCATTTATTTCTTGAGAAGTAACTGGGGATATAAAAAAAGAATCAGGATTTTGGTTTTTTAGATAGTGGCTGAAGTGAAATTTAGGAAGTATAATTTCTTTAGCAAGATTATTTGCAATTGATGAGAAGTAATCATTAAATGTGTTTGTAATTATTTCCTTGTTAGTTATAGTTTTATTATTGATATCCAAAACAGTTGCAAAAATATTAGGTACGAAGTTTATTGCTACTTATACAAAGTAGCAATAAACTTTGTTCCTAATATTTTTGCTAAGTCTTAGTTACAATTACTAAGTCTTAGTTACAATTGTTAACTTTTGTTATATTCTACCGTACTCTATATTATCGTATTCTCTTTCAAAGTTTATACATTATTTTAATTATTAAAGTTTCAATATATTTAGTCTTTTTTAGAAATGTAAAAATAACAAGGTAACTATTAGTTACTTTTCGACTGATAAGAGGTGCCTCTGATTCCAATCCAGTTTTTTCAGGATGCACTGGCGATGTCTCGGAACATTTATCCATTTCTTTATCATGCTACAAACAAGATTTACTTATGTTTTACTATAATATATTACAAGTATAAGTAATAATTTTTTTTATACTATACTTAAATTTGGTAGATTTAACATACTTCATTTAAACCATGTGGATTTGCCGCTTTATAGCTTTTTCAAAATAGTAAACAAACGCACACGAAAAAAAGAAAATCTGGCGCAATTACGATCAGTTAATTTCTTCTAACATGTGATAACTAAAAATCTGGACAAAGTTTTTAAAAACTATAAAAAAAAAAAAAAAAAAAAAGAAACAGTTTTATTTAGTTATATTTAAAAAGGAAAAAAAGACTCATTACGAAGATTTATTTAAAGGAGTGTACCCTTTTTTGGGATTGCATCCAGATGAAAATAAAAGTTTTATCATTTTCCAATGGAAAAAATAGTAAAACTACAGTATACAGGGCCGATGACACGGGTTTCGAAGTGAGGGCGGAGTGCACAATCGTTAATTATTGAAAAAAGTCTTCTATATCTAAAACTTTTTTTTTTTTTTTTACATTAGGTCCTTTAGAAAAATAGTGAAGAGGTACGTGCCCCCTGGCCCACGGTGTCGTTGGCCCTAGTCGAATATACTAAAAAGAAAGTAGAACAATATAATTATTATATTGAATTTATATTATATTATATTATATTATACTGAATTTCAATATAGGACCAAAATGAAAAGTTGGAAGTGGTCGCAAATCAAAAAAGGATGGTATTTCATAGTGTGGTCTTGTAAAATGATTCTATACATCACAACTGTACAAATGCAAAATTATCAATAAAAACACAATTATTTGTTATAGTAAAAAAACTAAAATATCTAAAGATCAATGGCGTAAAAAGCAGCTGTTCGTTCGAAATGCTATTAATTAGGTTTGATATTTCAGAAAAACTAATTGTTATTGACAATAAATAATACTTTAATGATTTGTTCATTACGATAGCTGTGATGGCCGAGTGGTTAAGGCGTTTGACTAGAAATCAAATGGGATCTTCCCGCGTAGGTTCAAATCCTACTCATAGCGTATATTTTGAATAAATATTTAGTTTATTATTTTGCCGTCTTTGATCGTGTTGATCAATTCAAGGGATCGAAATTAATAATGGACGTCTTAAAAAAAGAATATAGTCTATTTTCTCTTCTGAACAAGTGAGCCCTGGTTCAAGTCCTACCATTGGAAACTTTTTGAGCAGCCGTGGCGCAGTGGTTAGAGTTCTGGCTCAGAACCCAGAGGTCGTAGGTTTGATGCCAGCTCTAGCCCAACTACGACATTGGTACAGAACTGTTTGAGATAGCTAACTTCCAGATATGGAGCAAACTCCAAACATTTTATTTTTATCCTTACGTCAAATAATGAGGCTTTGCAAAAAATTGCGATGATTGGAGGCTGGGAACAAAAAAATTATTTTTAGTTCATCTTATTATTTGACATAAGTATAAACATACACATGTTTAGAGTTTGCTCCATGTCTAAAGTTAGTTATCTAAGCCTTCAAGAAATCCTGACAGTCACTGTTCTAAATGGAGCAAAAAATGATGTAAGGTTGAAAATAAAAGACAAATTCGAGCCAAAATTACTCGTTTGGATTGCATTCTCGACGAAAGTAATGTCTCAGTATTTCATTGCTCAATCGGGCCAACAGTCAATTAAAATGAGTATATTTCTAAATGTCTAGTCAAATTAAAGAAATTATTTTAAAAATATCATAAAAATGACAATATTATTTTCTGGCCTGATTTTGCTTGTCACATTATTCACGTAATGTACAAGATCTAAAATCAAAAAATATTGAATTTGTACCTAAAGTGCATAACCCTGCTAATGTGCCGGAATTACGACCGATTTTTAGTCTAAACCTAAAATATTGGTGTACAATAAAAATTGGAGAGCTGTATATCTAGATAAACTAAAAAACGGATCGAGTTTTCAATCAAGAAATTTGACATAAAATCGGCTAATTAAATTATTAAAAAACTAAAAAGATAAACAAAGTCTAATTATGGCGCGCAATTATAAAAAAAAATACGAAAGATAATATCTTTTATATAAATATCTATATTTATCTATATTATATAAATATCTATAATAAGATAATATATATTATATAAATAAAAAAAATTTGAAAATTGTATTGAAACAAGTTTTTAATAAACCAATGAAACTTAGAGAAGCTGCAGGTGTATTTGGTTTCTCTAAAAGTAAATTAGCATACTTGAATTACTTATATTATAATTACTTATATTATAATTACTACTCAATAAAAATAAAACTTTAAGAAACTTTTCTTCTTTTTTTAATTATATTTCCTAAACTGCCCGCCTCAATGCCGTTCAAAACTGCCCCCTCTTGTGGGGTTAGTTTTAACGACAAATAGTAGTCTCTTATTAAAGATAAAACAGTAACTTTGTATTTTATGACAAACAGTATTTACTTTATTTTAATTATTTATTTTAAGAGAAGCAGTAGCTTTGTATTTAAGACAAAAAAAATACATATAATTTATTTAAACGGATTTTGCTTTTTTTAAAAGAAGTAATTACTAAATTATCTTTTTAAAAAAATTTTAACTTTTTGTCAAGCAGTACAAAAGCTTTAGCATCTTTTTCAAAAAGTGTTTTAATGTACCCCCTTCACCAATAAATTAAAATTTTTATTATGATATATAACAAAAAAATTTTATATTTTATCTTCAACTACACCTATGTGTAATTTCCAGATTACATTTTCGTCTAGAAACACGCCTAAAAACTTTATTGATTGCTCTCTCTTTAATAATTGATTATCAATAAAAAGGTGCGGAAGTTCCAAGGGAATATCTGATTTATTATGTAATCGATGGAATAAAGTGTATTTTGTTTTAGTAATATTTAAAGATAACTTGTTTGATTTAAACCATTGTGTTAGTTTGTCTAGTTCTTTATTTACTGTTTGAAATAATATATTGATATCTTTATTGGAATAAAACAAGCTGGTTATTAAATCGATCTTGTTTAAAAAACATTTACTTTTCTTTTATTCATTGTTACTCAAGTTATGCGAACATGGCTTAGTGTAACACTAACGCGACGAAAATAAAAAAAGTTGCTTAGCAAACAAAAACAGGCTATATGGATAGTTTCAAACGTAGATTGTTTCTCACACACACAAAAACTATTTAATGAACTTAATATCCTAAATGTATATAAACTAAACCTCTATCATGTTCTACTTTTCATGTTCAAACTTGATAAAAATGTATTACCAATCTTATTTTATTCAATTTTTGATAAATTTATCATATACTATATACTGCTTCCTATTAGTCAAATAACTCTCAAACCAGGACAAGTTAGTATTTTTTATACCATAACTTTTGTGTTTCGAGAGAAGTATTTGATGATTGACTGTATCGAAAGCTTTACTTAGATCAATAAAAAGGCCTAGGACATACATGCCTTCATCAAACGATTTAAAAATGTCCTGAACAAGTTGAATGATTGCATGATTGGTGGAATGGCCAGATTTGAATCCAAACTGTTTATGGTAAAGAATATTGTATACATTTCAAAAAAAATTAAGCCTATTATACATAACTCGCTCTAGTATTTTAGAAAAACAATTAAGAATTGAGATTGGACGATAATTTGCAACTTCAGAAGGATCGCCTGATTTTAAAATTGGAATGATTTTTACGATTTTTAGGTTTTCCAGAAAAACACCATGTTTTAAAGATAAATTAAAAATATGTAATAATGGAATTGTGATGTATTTTATCGATTTAATAACGACATTACTACTTATAGCATCGAAACCTACGCTTTTATTGAGCTTTAACAAAGAGACTGCATCTAATAATTCTTTCTCCGTAAGTTTAGGATTAGACATAATGTTGTTTGAGGTAACGTAAGACTTAAAGTGTATTTGAGAAGTTGCTGTATTTGATGATAAAATAGATAAAATTGATGATAAAATAGATAAAATTGATGACCAATATTTACAAAAAACTGACTGAGTGTTTAAGCCACTAAGGGTTTATTTACAACGCAATTGTTATTAACTTGAAGATTATTCGGAAGTAAATTTCCGTATAAAAATTTTTTACCGATTACTTCCTTTATAATTTGCCATGTTTTTTTTGAATCATTTTTGTGTTTAATTAATTGTTCCGAATATTAATCCTTCTTTGAGCGTTTTAAAACTGATTCATAAAAAATTTGCTAACATTGGCATAAGTGCGAACTGGTATAAATGTGAAACAGTTGCATAAACTAGCATAAATACAAACTGACATAGGTGCGCCAAAAGTATTTGTTAACATAGGCATAAGTGAGAATTAACATAAGTGCGAACTGGCATAAGTAAGAGTTGGTATAAGTGCGCCAAATAAGTTTGCAAACAGTTCGCACTTAGGCGTGACGGTTTGGGGTTTGGTAGCAATCTTTTCTTTTATTATTCTTTGTTTTTTTTTTCTTTTTTTCTGTAAAAGTCGTATGCTATAAAGATAAGCAAAACGAGTAAGCAATTGCTGAAATTAACTATTTCTTTTTTTCTTTTCGGCACTTTTCATAAAATTCATTTGCAACACTATTCCTTATTTTTTTTGCGACATTAGGTCTTTTTAATATATTTGACACTATTCTGATGTTCTTTTTTGACACTATTTCTGTCAACCACTAATGCCTAAAGTTTCGTAAGTATATCATTATTCCCAAGAAAGATGGTGTGTGTGTGTGTGACATTCTCCCCCCCCCCCCCCATCAATGATTTTTTTGTTTCTTTAGTCGGCAAATTTGACCCTTTTTAACTAGTCAGTCGGCAAACGTAGACCCTTTCTACAAGTTAGTTTGTAAATTTAGACAGTCAGTCGGCAAATGTCGTTATGGCAGTCGGCAAATTTTAAAAAACGAGGAACTTTTTTTTTAGTCGGCAAAAGTTGTAATGGCACCCCCCACGTGACACCTAGTCGCGCCGGCCCTGATTATTCCATTCATGCTTGTAATACTCCATTCATTTAACTTAAAGTTTAAGAAAAGTTTGTTTCTGAGGCACACTTGCCTCAGAAACAAACAAACAAACAAAAAGGATCCCTAGTTCAAACCCCATCTCTGTGCAAGTTTTGCGACATCGGTTAGGAAGGAGGCGCGAACTTCCAATTAAATGCTCATACGTGGTGCTCTGTGATAAAACTGTAAGGACTTCTTGGGACACCTAAATAAAAAATAAATAAAAAATAAAAAAAGTTGTTACTGCCGTTTTGTTGTCGCCATTTTTAATGTTTATACTTGAACATTAATGGCAAACCATCAAAATACTGTATTTTTAAATTATTATAAACGTACTTATTTGCGCCAGCGTATGAAGATTAGGCGTTTAACTACAGTCTTGATGTCGTTTTTTTTTTTGTTTAAGCAACAAAAGGTTACGAGCATAGTTCCAAAGCATTTCAATACGCTTGAACCATCATTTGTTTTATACTTCCATGGTTGTATCTATAGTGGCTCTAAGTATATTTATGCGGTTTTTACTAAAGGTTGTTCTGGAGCATGCTGGAATGATAAAGTACATAGTGTAAATACTTTTTAAGAGGTTTTATTCTTGAAGACTCTTGTCATAAAGAAATAAATTGATTAATCAATAGAACATTTAATTATGTAACATCTACTATTGCTTTCTTTATTGTTAATTTAATACCCGATTTTATTAACAGGTTTTAATAACAGGTTTAATAGCATGTTTTAATAACAGGTTTTATTTAAAAACTTTGGCATTTAAAATTCGCCGAATGGTCACACACGAGCAACGAACGCCTGAGGGAATAAATGAAGTATATTAGAATAAAGAATAACTATTTATTGAACAAAGCATATTTTAACAGTTGTCAAGACAAAAATAAAGATTAATAGAGGAATATTTAAAAATAAATAAGATTATACATCCAAAACAGTATTCAACAATAATACAGGTTATGCACAACAAATACATCACCAGACAAAAACTTATAAAACAAAAAACCGATCACAAAATAAAAAGTATCCTAACAACAATGAAGGGCCCAAAAATGGAAAAAAAAAAACATTAATACTAATGTGTAAACATAATTTGTGTAGTGATTAAGTAATAAACATTTCCTCAGAGTCGCGTCTATTATTACTGGCGTTTCGATGAGGATCAGCATTTAAAACTAGTTTATCCCGCCAGGTTTAAAAGGTTTTAATGACAGGTTTTATTAGCAGGTTTCAATAGCAGGTTTTAATAACAGGATTTAATAACAGGATTTAATAACAGGATTTAATAACAGGATTTAATAACAAGATTTAATAACAGACATTGGTTTTGTTGTTTCAATATAACTAGAACTTTTTAAATTGAATTTTACAAACTATACAATTGTTGCATAAAAAAAGAAAAGTTATTTTTAAGCGAAAAATAGAAAATGCCTTACTTATCAGAATTAGGGATGTACTGGAATTTCGGTCGGTCAAAAAATCATTGTCATAAAGGGTATGTATACATCAATTTCTTTGTAAAGCCGTCTACCCAGTGGACATGCGTCGTCCGGGGGACGTCCGTCGGACGTTTCACGGACGTCCGTAAGACGTTCAAATCTCCCCAACCAAGCATGCCCACGCAAACAATCACATATCTATCTCCCCGACCAAGCATGCCATACAACTTTATGATACAATTATAAACACATGTTTATAATTGTATCATAAAGTATCATAAAAATTGATACTTTATGATACACTTATAAACATGTGTTTATAATTGTATCATAAAAACACATGTTTTAGTTTCACACACACACACAAACAATCACAATCTATCTCTATCACACACACACACAAACAATCACAATCTATCTCCCCGACCAAGCATGCCATACAACTTTATGGTACAATTATAAACACATGTTATAATTTCTTCAAAAAATTAGCATTGTTAATGAAATAATGAATTAGAGAAAATTATGTTAAATTTAAACAGTTTATGTTTACATATAAACGAACTTGGTCCATTAGGTTAATGGTCAAACTAACCTTTGATTGTAGATATTTAATATGGGCAAGCCAGAACAAATTTTTTGGTAATTTAAGGGGAAGGTTACCTTTTTGCAATTTTTTTATGAAACAAGGTGTACTTTGTTTTTTTGGCGTTTTATGAGAGTTAATTTGCCATAAACCATTCATTTACCATATTAAATTTAAAATTCATGTCTGCATAAAGTTGTGTAATACTATTGTTAGAAAAGAAATGGATTGGTATCATTTGCAAACATAATTAAGTTTAACTTTACTGATGTAATGTTTAAATCATTTATGTAAACTAAGAATAAAAGGGAAAAAAAAAAGAATACAAAAAATAACAATAAAAAATTATAACAACAGTCTTTCGAGTTTCAAACTTTTCAGTCTGAATATATTAAAAATTGTTGCTGACATAGATATCTTTTGAATGATAATTTTATTGATCGCCAAGCAACTGTGAGAAATGCTATTTTGCAGCACGTTTTGTCGTGTTTAAAATGCATAAAATTTTTAAGATAAAAAGTTTGACAAGCCACCTTGCACGGCAAGTTTCTTTTAATTCTCCATCAATTGATCGTTTTAGAACTTTTTTCTTGTGAAAGTCTACAAACCCTTGCTCATTTGATTTTCAGAGTTGCAAAAGTATTTAGGTGCACAGCATGTAAAACCCCTAATTTCTTTACTTGTTTTTCAATTGGTTGACATAGTTTGTTGATCTGTTGTATTGCCATCTTTGACGTCAAATGTTTTGCAACAGCTTGCAAAGTTAACTCCAACCATAGAGTTATTAATATAACTTTTGAATTTGACATTATTAAACTAATAAAATACGCTCTAATTATATTATAATGAATAAAAGCATTTATCCGATAAAAAAAATCATATCAAGCAAATTTTTATATAAAATACTGCTTTAGTCTAATGTTAACGTACAGTATATAATTTTACTGAAGTTTTAAGAACAAAAAAAAGGTTAAAACAACATTTTTTGTTGTAAAAAATTAACAAACAACTAAAATTTAATAACTTAACAAAAATGTTTCTAAACGGATCTTTATCAAGTCATCGAGTGGCTAAAACCCGAAACACACACTGTTTAATATGCAACAGACTTGATTGTTATAAAAACAATTGATAACACAGGTCTACAAAAAAAAACTTTTTTTCTGTTGCATAAGATATTGACTTATTTTTATGTATTTTTAAACGCTGAATCCAAAAATAAGGTCCGTTTCTGTTGGTAAGCTCTAGTTTTTTTTGCAATTTTCAATTTATCATTTTTTTAAAAGTTATGTTTTTTCATAGCTATTTTTATTCAATAGTTATAAAAAAGTAACCATCTCATTGTTTTTATTAGATCAAATATATATTATGATGGCTTCTTCAAATCGACATAAGTGCAAGCATAATCCTAACTCATTTTGCTATATATGTGGTTGCTT
This sequence comes from Hydra vulgaris, assembly GCF_022113875.1. Classification (NCBI taxonomy): domain Eukaryota; kingdom Metazoa; phylum Cnidaria; class Hydrozoa; order Anthoathecata; family Hydridae; genus Hydra; species Hydra vulgaris. The sequence continues at coordinate 8,866,039 of NC_061164.1, read as the reverse complement.
TGCACTTGTTTGACAAAGACGAAACATTAATAATTTTGTGAAACTAGCATATGAATCGTATTTCGATATTAAACTTGGTGACCAAGACAAAAAGTGGTATGCATACTCCACATACTGTATGCCATATTTGTGAAGAAAGTCTTCGAGATTGGACAAAAGGAAAAAGAAATAATTTATCTTTTGGAGTCCTTAGGGCTTGGAGGGAACCACTAAATCATATTGATGACTGCTATTTTTGTCTTGTTGATACTAGTGGTGTTGGCAAAATTAAGAGACAAAAAATAACTTATCCCAACATTCTTTCTGCTATTAGACCAATTCAACATTCTAACGAGATTCCATTTCCAATTTTTAAAGGTTTATTTTTGTCAGAAGATGAGCAAAGCGTGTCTGCTACAGAAACAGAAGAATTTTTACCAGATTTGGAAGATTTCTCATCTAATGCTAAACAATTCAGTTTGCCTCAGTGTTTTAGTCAGATAGAACTAAATGACTTAGTTCGTGATTTAAGACTTTCTCAACAAGCAGCAGAAGTATTAGCGTCACGTTTAATTTATTTGTTTACTGTCATGATATTTTAGGTCTCTTACTACAGTTGGGTATTTCAGTATATAATCCAGCAGAATGGAGACTTTTTATCGATAGCTCAAAGCGAAGCCTCAAATGCGTTATATTGCACAATGGAAATATTTTTGGTTTTGTACCAATTGGTCATTCTGTTTATTTGCGAGAAACTTACGATGACATTAAAATGGTGCTTAACTTGATTAAATATCATGAACACAACTGGATTATTTGAGTAGATCTAAAAATGGTTAACTTTCTACTTGGTCAGCAGAAAGGTTTTACAAAATTTCCATCTTATCTCTGTATGTGGGACAGTCGAGCGAGAAATCAACACTGGATACAAAAAGAATGGCCCATTTGCAAGACTCTCACAGTGGGCATGCAAAATATTGTGAATGAACCGATTGTTAGTCGAAATAAAATTGTTTTTCCACCACTCCATCTTAAACTTGGATTCATGAAACAATTTGTTAAAGACTAAAAACTGATTTCAGTATATAGTTAAATCATTACGAGGAGAAAAAAAAAGCAGGAGTTTTTAATGGGCCACAAATTCGCTATCTTATAAAAGATAAAGAATTCATTAAAACGATGAATATCAAAGAGGAAACGGCTTGGTTATTGTTTGTGATTGTTATAAAAAATTTTCTTGGAAATAAAAAAGCAGAAAACTATGCAGATTTAGTTGATAAAATGTTGAAAGCCTTTTCTGATCTTGGATGTAAAATGAGTATAAAGCTTCATTATATAAATAGTCATCTTGACCAGTTTCCTGAAAATCTTGGAAATGTGAGAGAAGAGCAAGGAGAGCGATTCCATCAAGATCTTAAGACATTCGAAGATCGTTACCAAGGACGTTGGGACATATGATGGCAGACTACTGCTGGGGCATCAAGCGAGAAGACACAAGAAAAGTTTATAAACGAAAGAGCAACAAGCAAAAGTTTTTTCCTGATTAAGTAGTTGTAAATAAGCAATATAATCTGCAATCTTTTTTAAAACTAAAGTAAAAAAGATTTTGATCTTTCACTAAAGTAAAAGATTTTGTTATTAATCAATAAAAAGTTAATAACTTTGCTAGGACTTGGATATTTGAAAAATATTTATTTTAATCAGTTTATATTTAGTTTCATTTGCTTTCTGTTTTTGTTTTAATTTTGTAAACAACTTTTATTCTAAAAAGTATATTCTAGCATTTCCAAATGAGTTTCAAATCTGTATTTTAGAACAATTTCTACTGTTTTGCAAAATTAAAAAAATATAAATTGCAAAAAATCTGTAGCATTCCATAAAAAATAAATGCCAGATTTGAATTCAGCGTATCAAAATTATATAAGAACAAGTGTCAAATTTAATGCAATAAATTGTTTGTAGACCTGTGTAATTGTTTACATAAACAAAAAAGATTTAAGATACATAAGAAATAGATATAGAGTAAAAAAAAGATACAAAATGTAAAAAGGTAAGGATTGTCACAGTTTAGATCTTTAATTTAGATCTACAGTATTTAAAAATTTAAAACAAAGAAAACTTATAAAGTTAAAAATTTATTTTAATTTCTTTAAAAACCTTTTTACATATAATATTAATGTTATTTTATAATTATACACATCTAATATAATATATATATATATATATATATATATATATATATATATATATATATATATATATATATATATATATATATATATATATATATATATATATATATATATATATATATATATATACATATATTTATATACAAGAAAACACAATAAAAACTTTAAATGCAGGATTCATATATAAAGATATACTATATAATATTTTATAAACAAGAAAACAACTCTTTAAATTGTAAAGCAAATTTTTAACTCGTGTATATGTTGCATCAAAATAAAAAACCATGCAAAAAACAGTAAGGTTAAGATGTAAGTGTAATTTCTCCATTATGGTAGCTCGAACAAGAACCGGAGTCTCGGTTTAGAAATTCATGAATATGTTTATTGACACTGAAAGATAAAAAAAACAACCGTAATCTTGGGAACAGCAACGTTTAAAACAGATATTACCTATATTAAGGTTTTTTTCAACTAACAGGAACCTGAGGCATATTACAATAATATAAAAACAGAATATTTAACACGCAATACACACACGCACACAAACACAAATATGTCTATCTATCCAGGGTCGGACTGGCGTGAAAAAACGGCCCGGAAAAGTTTTGGTCATGGCGGCCCACTTCATTGTATGTTACATATATTGAATATATATATATATATATATATATATATATATATATATATATATATATATATACATATATACATATATATATATATATATATAAATATATATATATATATATATATATATATATACATATATATACATATATATACATATATACATATATATATATATATATATAAATATATATATATATATATATATATATATATATATATATATATATATATATATATATAATATATATAAATTTATATATATATATATTTATATGTATATATATATGTATATATATATATATATATATATATATATATATATATATATATATATATATATATATATATATATATATATATATATATATATATATAATAATATAGATAAATTTATATATATATATATATATAAATTTATCTATATTATTATTGAAGGACCTTTTCATTTTTATATATTATTTTGCATTATTGTTTATTTTTATTTAAAGTATAAAAAAGAAATTTTAAACTTCCCAGCCTTAATAATGATAAAAAATAAATATTTCTAAAATACTGGTGTATGTTAGAGTCTAGAAATAGTAGAAATAATCGACACAACCGCTACTCAATATCGACTGTTATAGCAACTTTTTCATCGTTTGACTAGTCGATGCCAAAACATCAATGATTGCATCGTTATTAATTCTTGGAAGGTCTTTTTCACAAGACACAGCACGAATTATTGTAAACTTGACTGGCTCATCAATTTTCTAAATCTGTTCATAATATATTTCAATTTCAAAAAAAATGAAAAACCTTTCACAAGCAACTTGTGATGAGGATAATGCCAACACAAATTTGTAAGGCAGAAACAAGTTTGAATACGTAAGACTATGCAAATTGAACTTTTGGAGAACAAAGTAACAACAAGCAATACATTTTTTGCAAGATTTGCATTTATTTCTGTATCTATCGTTGTTTTCCACTTCTGGGATTGTAAAGACAAATTTCTATGGATTTAGATTGTTGGAAATTGTCCGAGACAGAATCAGATACTTCCGTGCGTTCATCTTCAAGAGTCATTTCGAAACTCTTTCATTTCCTTGCAAAGTCCAATAATTCCGTTTGATGCTGATCTTTTCTTACACTAGCATCAAATCTTCTGAGCAAACCACTCATCTCTGCTATGCGTCACTAGGGATTTTTTTTTCAAAATTTCTGCAAAATTTTTGGGATCTAAACAAGATAAATCAGCATATAAATTACCATGCTCTAAGAATCTCTGTTTTAAAGTACTGATTACTTGATTTATTACTATGTTGTGAACATTGAAACGAAATTTATCATTCGCACTTTCAAGTAGTTGGTATCTACTTTGCTTATTTCATTAATACTGTCTTGAACCATCTTATAGGCTCTTAGTATATCCATTCCAGTTGTTGGCAAATATTCAATGGCGTTGTGTGCTCAAAACAATTAAAAACAATTGCGCCATCAAAATAAATTTAAAACTTGTCAATGAATCTAAAAGAGCTTTCGCTCTGTAACGGACATCATTATAGAATTTGATTGATGTAGAAATATCATGAAATTTTTGTCACATGTCATTTTACAAAAAATCAATAACTTATGTTTCTTGATTATTTATTTATTTATTTACGTTATTTATTTACAAAATAATGACAAATAGTATTTAAATTTCGAATACTAAACATGCGAATAATTATTAGACAAATTAATTCGGATGAAACCATAAAAAAGTAAAAAAAAACTAAAGCTTTAGATGACTTTATTTTTTCTTTCTTAATTTAATTTTCTTTTTCTTTTTTTCCTTGTGGCGCCCCAGGACCTCGTGTCTCTCATAGGCTGCAGTCTATGTTAGCTTTTACCTAAATCCGCCATTGAGTTCATATACTTAATACTTGCTGACAAAATTTTGATGTGCAATCAACAAAATACATAGTGCAGCAAACATAATTTATAACAACAAAATATTATCAATAATACCAATGTATGACTTTTCTATCAGTGAACAATACATAACAAATAAGAAATTAAAAGATATACAAAATTATAAAACAAATAGTTTAATATTTGTTAACTAATTTGGTTTGTTTATGATAATATAATACTACTTATGGTCAGCTAAAGATGGCTGCCAAAACTTATATGATTAGCTCGCAGATATATTAGCCTGTAATTAGATGTAATTAGAGCCCAAAAAAAAGTTTTTATGCTTTTAGTTACATTTGAATTTACCGTTGATTATAATAATCAAAGGGAAATAAAATGTAGCCTAACTAAAAATATGATAACTACTTTGGGGGCAACCAGCCCACCGGGAATCTCCCAGCGTCCAGGCAGCCCAGTCCAAGCCTGTATCGATCTATCTATCTACTAATCTATCTATCTATCTATCTATCTATCTATCTATCTATCTATCTATCTATCTATCTATATATATATATATATATATATATATATTATATATATATATATATATATATATATATATATATATATATATATATGTATATATATATATTATTCGAATGACATTAACTTTTTAAATTTTTTATTTAATTTTTTATGTTTATTGCACTATTAGATAATTTAAAAAACAAAAGTATTTTAATTGAAATGTTTTCATGAAAAATCATAAGAATAATAAAAATGCTAAAGCGGGTAAAACTACATAAAAGTTGGCCCATCAATGACTGTAAACGTGGACCGTCGTGTCGAAGTTTTGAACCTTCGATTTCAAGAGAAGATAGTCTGAAAGAAAATCTTTGAATGTATCCCGGTGGGAAGCTAGCTTTATAGCGATTTTCAAGCGATTTTTATTTTCTAATTTTATTTTTTGCAAATGTCTTTAACATCTTTAAAAATTCGATTTTTAGTGTTGAGTCTATTATAATTATGAAAATAATTGAACTTTAAACATTGCGATTTTGTAGCAATGTGTCGCTAGCTACATATCGTAGCTTTGTAGCTAGCTACAAAATGTCTACAAATCTATAGCTGGTTGATAGCTACATATCAAAATTTTTTAGACAACGATTTATTACGATATGACGCTCGGTACAATAGCCAGTGGATCTTCAGCTTATAAAGCTAGTTGTCCTCTTAGCCAAATCGCTGTCTTTATCTTTAAAAATATCGATAACTTTTCGCTAACTTAAAAAAGCTAGCGATCCTCGTGGCCAAATCGCTGTCTTTATCGTAACGATTAAAGCTAGCTATTCGCTAGCCGATTTCCCACCGGGATGGTGTGTGTTATCGACTGTAAAACATGGTGAATGTAGTAGTGTTGAGGTTGTTTTGGTCGGATTGCCATAGGTGGCATTGTAAAAACAAAGGTAATAACAACAAAAGTAGTTTACCTGGACACTTAAAAAAGTCATGCTATTCCCTTGGAAAGTTGGGTTAATGGAAAACCATTTAATTTTTTAGAAGAATATGATTTAAAGCTTAAATCCAAAACATTTTCTTCAGAACATTGAACAGTTCTTTGACTGAGTTCTAGAATGATCAATTATTGAATAGATTGATTTAACCTCCCCAATCAAAATATTTCTCTTTTATCGGAATTTTATGAGATTAATTTCTCTCTTTTACTAAATTTTATGAGATTAAATGTCAAAAGCTAATGCCAAATCATGCATAAGATGTGGAAAAACTTATAAGTTAGTGCCATAAAATTAACTTTGACAAATTGGATAAACCGTTAAGTAGAATGCCAAGAATATATATGGCAGTTATTGTCTCTAAGATTGATTAATAGGCAAGTAAATTATAAACTAATCTAACTTTATATAGTTAGATAGTTAAATTTTTTTTTTTAAACCTAATAAAGAGGAAAAAAACATATAATTCAGGTAGATTTTGTTTTCAGTGTTTCTCCCAATAGTAAATTAAACTTTGATATCTTATATAAAAAAATATGACCATTCAAATAATTATGGAAGGTAGTGTATATAAATATACAGGGCCTATTCTAGGAAAAAAAATTTGGATACATATACATATATGGATATACATACATATACCTGATATATATACATATACAACTATATATATATATATATATGTATATACATATATATATATAGTTATATATATAGTCAACTTTATAAAATATATATTTTTTTTGTTTTTTATATTAATTTCATATTTAAATACAAAATAATTAAAACAATTTATTGATTTGATAATCAAATTATAATCGAAGTTTATTTAAAAATTTACATGATTTTTTTTTTGTTCTATAACGAAAAATACCCGCAAATGAAAAATAAACTATTATGGTTAAAAAAGCCTTTTTTCTAAATAGTAGCACTTTTCTAAATAAAAGCACCAAAGTAGCACTAATAAACAGAAAGCATTCATCATCAACAGATGCTTTTTCTCTATTAACTAAAATTTTGATTGGTTAAAAAAAATTCTTGATATTTTAATTGTATTTCTTTTTATCAGCTTTTTTTTTATGCTTATTTATGGTATAAAGTTTTGTTTAATATGTCTTAATTCTAAATTATATTTAAGGAAGTCAAAAGTGATAAAAGGTCAAAAATTAGAAAAGAAGACAATAGGAAAGAAGTTAAAAATTGTGAAAAAAAGATAAGCCAATGTTTTTAATTAAGCAGATAATAAAAATATTGATTTTAGAAAAAATAACAGGGAAATATGAAGCATTATTTCCAAACTTTCACTATTAAGCATTAATAATGTTGCGTATGATTCCACTCTTTGCTTTAAACATTTGCTTGGAGCCTTATAGAATAGTTACAAGTTTTTGTGGCTTTCAGATGTGAAAACTTATGTTAATGCTTCTGAACTATTTTTTGGCGAATTTTTTTGTAAAAAAAAACACTTCAGACCACATTTAGTTTGTAAGAGAAAATTTTGCCAAAAAAAAAATGGTTCAGAACAAACCACTATACTTCCTACTGAGGCAAATCTTAGTAAAAGCATCTTTTTATGGAAAGTATATATAAAAAATTTGTATTAGCTTGCAAAGTTGAAACCGATTGAGAATTTGATAAGAATAAGTTTGTTGTTTTTGACTTACATAAGTTACCAAAATCAGAGGAGGAGATTGATTTGTACAAAGTAGAACAGATCCATGTTATTGTGAAGTATTATGGTACACAAAAAGAGGATGTGTTCAAAAAAAAAAGAAGCTTCTTTTATAAAGTTGATATTATTATGTATATTACAATTGTAAAATGGTGTGGATATAAGTCAGTCTTATTTCAAAAGAGCTACAGAAAAAGTATCAATATGAAATCTAAAAAAATATTTGAATAAATAAAATTTTTTTAAAATATGAATAGGAAAAAATCAGGAAGAAATTAAACATTATACATAAAACATGTAATGATTACAACCCAGCAAAGTTATAGAGCAAATGCATTTACTATAATGTAGTCAAAGAGTTGTAACCAAGCTGTTTTAAGTTACCATATAGTGCTGCTTGCATAAAATTTCTTTTCAAAGACTTGCATGCACAACCAACTGGAGTAAGTAACACTTAAAGCTCTTGTCCATATTGCCTCTGAAACACCAAATATAGGATTTTCAGAATTTTAAGATTTTGCGGATGCAGTAAAACTTTCGTTTGATCATATTTTGTACAACTTATCAATATAAAAGATCATCATAATTTTATACAATAAAGGAGATTTATTTTGCTTAAGCCACAGCACTTAATGTTTCCTTATCGAAGGAAAAACAGACATAAAATTTATAATTATATTCAATAATATGTAATCAGCAATAATATGTAATGCTAACTCACAATGAAAAAATCACAATGCAGAGCAAATAAATAAATTATAAATAAGTAAATACATTATTCCTACAAATAAAATAAATACATGTTCATGGACCACTCTTTGATTGTAAGACCCTTAAAAATGGTCCCAAATTACTAACCTATTCCTTGGAGTCAAAAAATTTTAATGCCTCGTTGCCTGGACATGGTAGTGTGTTTTAAAAAAAAAACATGCATTAAATGTAGTAAATGTTAGACCTAGCCCAGCATCACACTTAATTAAATTAAAGAAATTTCAAATTCAAATTTTAAATAAAATTTATTCTATAATTATAAACATAAAAAAAATAGAAAGAGGAGAAAGAATAGAAAGCAACACACAAAAAAGGATTACAAAACATACACAGCTGGTGATTCAACCATAGACATATGTCCAGCATTATCAATAATCTTCAGCTCAGAACCATATATAGTCTAAAAGAAAACATATAAAAAAAAACCTAATACCACAACTCTCTCTCTTATATATATATATATATATATATATATATATATATATATATATATATATATATATATATATATATATATATATATATATATATATATATATATATATATATATATATATATATATATATATTGATTTAAAATAATTTTTGTAAATTATGATCCCCAACGCGAAAAGACTATTTTGTATTTCAAATTTCATGACTTCACAACTAGTGGCAAAATTTTAAGAAGTTTTTTTAAATTAATTTAATAAAAAATATTTTTGAAGAAGAATGTTTTTAATAAACAACAGAAAATAATAATAAAATACTTTAATCAAGTATATTAAAGACAACTATTGATAAAGCTTATGTCATATTTAATACGCACTAATGAAGTGAATCAAAAATAGCTTATCATAAACAGTTAAAATATTTTAGATTATTATTCAGAAAATTGTAGTCTAAAATGTTTTACATGTTATGAATACTTATTATTTTTGAAACACAGTCTGGTTGTTTGTAAAAACTTATTTTTTTAATAAGTTTTTACAAACAACCATGATATACATGAAAATACAAAACATTTTACAAACTTACATGATATACATTAAAACACAAAAACTTTTACAAACTTGCATGATATACATGAAAATACAAAAACTATCAAGTAGAAGGCAGGATTGATCCCAACTTCCTGTTGTAAAAGTATTTATGATCTTATCTAGTAGGATTTCCTCTAGTATGTCAGGATTGCAGAAGCAGAGTAAAGTGTTGCGTTTATGTTCCTGAGTTGATTTGGTTCTCCAATTGAGGCCTCCATTACTTTAAAATTTTTATGATTTTCATGTTGTATTGTTATTTTTATAACGCTTATAAACACTTATACTAGTACTAACGCTTGTGCTTAATAAATAATTATTTCTCGCATCTCTTATAAAATAGCAAGCGAACTTTCATGTGCAAAGATATATAAATATTTATAATATTTCTATATTTAAATTATGTTAAAGGTATTAACATAACTTAAATAACACAGCTAAATAATGGTATTAACTTAATACCACTTTTGAGATGAGTTATTTAAATGGCTTTTTAGATGAGTTATTTAAATTTTTAGATGAGTTATTTAAATGATGAGTTATTTAGCTGGCATCATTTTGTTTACATTGGAAAATCGCTAGTTAAAATGTCGATTCAATAAAAACTATATAAAACAAATAAATGGTTTTGAATAAAAATGAAAACTTCAAACAAAAATTAACAAGCTAAATTACCCCAGATAATTATCATAAGATATTGTGCGATTATATCTATAATTATTATGCAAAAACCCAAAAAACTTTAAAACTACAATTAATTTAGAAGCTAGAATGGAATTAGTTGCACCAGTGCAAGTGCTACACTAAAAGATCATAAAATAAGTATTCAAAATAAACTCCAAACTTCAAAATAAAAAGTGAACAGGGCACAATAATAAAATTAAATTAGAAAAAATCAATAAACTTATTCAAAAAAAAAAAATTAAACTTGCAGCAGTGGAAAAATACCACTGATGTTATAAATTGGTTTTATAAAATTAGTAATAAAAATAAATGCACATTTATAAAATTTGATATTAATGATTTTTACGCTTCAATTACAGCAAAAATTTTAGATAAAACAATAGAATTTAGAAAAATCCAAACTGAAATTACAGACAACACTTTTTGTCAAATTAAAGATTGTAGAAAAACTTTACTTCACTTTAATAACAAGACGTGGGAGAAAAAAACCATGCATGAATGCTTTGATGTAACAATTGAAAGTTACGATGGAGAATGTGAATTTGCTCAAAAAATTATGAAAATAAACGACCAAACTAAAATTATCCTAATTCCAAAGAACTCTTTTCATATTTAATTTTTTAATTTATGTTTATATATATATATATATATATATATATATATATATATATATATATATATATATATATATATATATATATATATATATATATATATATATATATATATATATATATATATATATATATATATATATATATATATATATATATATATATATATATATATACAAGGGCTATTCTAAACTGTTTTCGACAATGTTTTTTTTTCCAGCCAAAAATGCCTATATTCGGCAATGCTTCTGCTAAATTTCTCCCAGACCGGGGGTATTGCTTGCCCAAATATATATGTATATATATATATTATATATATATATATATATGTATATATATATATATATGTATATATATATATATATATATATATACATATATATATATATATATATATATATATATATATATATATATATATATATATATATATATATATATATATATATATATATATATATATATATATATATATATATATATGTATATATATATATATATATATATATATATATATATATATATATATATATCAAAATTTAACTAAATAAAAAAATACAAGTTTATGATGAAACTTAAAGTTTCATGCCATTTCAGCAATCATCAGCCATATATATATTTTTTAATCAAGAAAAACCGTTAAAAATACAAAATACAAAAACAAAAATAGAATGGGTTCTGACGTCAAAACAAAACAAAAAGTAATGTAGAAACTAGATTAATTGCCGGTATTGAAATTAGCCAGAAGAAAATTGATTCTATGCCTGCACTTGGATATTATTTCACTTCTTTTATTTAAGAAGTTTGGATTTTTAGAGAATAGAATTTCATATTTCTCGTTTAAGCATAAACTACAAGATTTTTTTGTAGGGTTATAAGCATTGAACTGTTTGATTATTTTCCATTTAACTATAGGATTCAAATTAGCTTCCTTTAATTCTTTATCTTAAATGCACACAACTGCCATATTTTAAACAACAACAAAATTACCACTAAAAGCAATTGCAACTGACTTGATAAAAAGACCTGCCCTTTAGCAAACAAATGCTTAACAAATAACATTGTATACCAAGCTAATTTAACCTCCAATGATCCTGCCCAAACTTCTTTAAACAAATTTTACTTCGGTATAAGTGAAACACCTTTCAAAATTAGATACGCTAATCACATAAAATCATTTAATATTATCAGGTATAAAAATGACACTGAGTTTTTTTATTTTTTTTTTTATTTTAAGTTGATTTAGGTTCCCCAAGAAGTCCTTACAGTCTTATCACAGAGCACCGCGGAAGAGCATTTAATAGAAGTTCACGCCTCCTTCCCAACTGATATCGCAAGACTTGCCCAGAGGTGGGGTTTGAACCACGGATTCTACGTTTCTGAGGCAAGTTATCAAAGAAGTTTTGGAAATTAAAGGAAGCAAATTTGAATCCTATAGTTAAATGGAAAATAATCAAACAGTCCAATGCTTATAACCCTAAAAAAAAATCTTGTAGTTTATGCTTAAATGAGAAATATGAAATTCTATTCTCCAGAAATCCAAACTTATTAAATAAAAGAAGTGAAATAATATCCAAGTGCAGGCATAGAAACAAATTTCTTCTGGCTAATTTCGATACCGGTGATCAACCCAGTTTCTACATTACTTTTTGTTTTGTTTTGTGGTCAGAACCCATTCTATTGTTGTTTTTGTATTTTGTATTTTTAACGGTTTTTCTTGATTAAAAAATATATATAAAAATGTATATATATATATATATATATATATATATATATATATATATATATATATATATATATATATATATATATATATATATAATGAAAAAATTATATATAATTTAATATCTCTTATTAAATTATAAATATTTAATAAGATTATAAAATAATAAAATATACTGTCTTACAAGATTTCTTTGAACAATGTTTTTAATACTAATTAGCATCTTTCAATTTCAATTTTCTTTTCTTAATTATTAGTTTTTTTTTCAAGTTGAGGTAAACCCTTTAGGTAAAAGACCTTGTAAAAGAGAGTTTAACTACAAAATTTATGCAGGGAGCACTCTACCAGTACACCACTACTGCATATCTTCACTTAGATTAATACAAAAGAAAATTTAAATATTATCAACAGGGCAAATGATTATATTTCTCAAAAGATATATAAAGTCATAATAAGTTGTGATTCGTATCAGCAAGTCTGCAGGCTGTAAAAGAAACAATTAAACACAAAGAGATGACAAATAAGAAATTATTGACAACTTAATGTATAAAAATGACAAATAAGAAATTATTGGCAACTTAAATGTTCTTTTTCAAATTAAAAAAAAACTGATTTTTTTTAATTGAAAAAGAAGAGTGTAAAACTAAAAAAATGAAAATAGAAAAATAAGAAAAAACCTGAGCTAAATAGAAAAATTAAAGAAAAAACTTCAATTTGATTATACTTTAACTAACATTACAAGAATATTTTAAAATTATTCAATAGAATAAAAGTAATGTTAAATTATGTTTTGTGCTTAAATTATAAATGTTTTGTAATTTTGAAAAGAGCAACAAAAAACTCTGCAACTTAATTTTTCACAATTTACTCTAAATATTGATTTTTGTTGCAGTTATTGTAGCAAATTAGATATAAAATTACACAAAAAAATTTAACAGAAATTTCTTAAGCAAAAACAATCTAATTAATATCCAACTTATCATACTGGAAACATATCTTTCTACTGTAACTTCTATATTTCCTTGTACCCATACCCACAATAAAATTAAGAACTTTAAATTTTTTGTTAGATATAACAGGAGTAAGATATATTTATATAGGTGTAAATAGATTTCTGTATAAAAGTTAAACAGATGAACCAGAACAGACAGTTATACTGTCTCTTAATAAAGACAATTTACACTGTGTCTTTATTAAGAGATAGTATAACTGACTCTCTATTAAGAGACACATTATAACTCTCTATTAAAAAACATACTGTCTCTATTAAGAAACATACTGTCTTTTAACAGATGTCTCTTAGGGGTTTACACTTTAAAAATTTTTTTTTTGCAACTTGGGGCATCCATCTTTTTAAAACATTTTTTAAAAAAAAAGCAAAGAACATGATTATAAAATAAATTGTTTACACAACAAAATAACTGTTATATAATAAAACAAATTACCAATAATATGATTATAAAAAAAGATCTACCTCTTTCATCCATATTTCATCTTCCAGTGAAATAAATTTGTCTTCTTTTCCATGAATTAACATTATAGGTACTAGTATGTCTGAATAATACTGCTCATTAGAAAATGGCCATTTCTATATGTTTAATATGTAAATGTTTATATATATATATATGTATATATATATATATATATATATATATATATATATATATATATATATATATATATATATATATATATATATATATATATATATATATATATATATATATATATATCAACCCTCAGAATTAGGTAAAATGAGCTCAGCAATAATATGCCGACCTCAATCTTTTAGAGGTCGGCATCAGGTTGGCAAAAAAAATTTGTTACAAATTTATTTTGCCTAATTTTTTCCATTCTAATGTTAGAATACAAAACAAAATTAAATTTTTATGATTATTCTAGAAACCCTGCAAAGCCCTTGAAGACAATCCCCAATTTTCTGTTTAAACCAGTAGTGAAATTCCATGCATTCATAAACTTCATGAGCAACCAAGTTACAATATGACATTGATGTAATTTCTTGTATATAATAACTATTATATATATATTATATTATAAATATTATTGCTGCTTAATGACGTTTTATTAGTTTTTTAATTGAAATAAATGAAAAAAAAAAAGTTATTAAGAAGAGGTAAAGTTTTAAAAACTGAAATCAAGACCTGGCCAAACAACTTCATCATTTGCCAAAAGTTATCATTCAGCCTTAACCATCATCATTAACAATAGGATCTCTTACTTGTGCTTCTAATTTACTTAGTAACTGTTATTTAATTGAAAGCCATAATCTTTAATCATTGGTTCCAAACCTCCCCAGTCTTTTTTTATTTTTTAATGACACAGTAAAAGAAAAATGTCAAAAAAACATGTCACAAACCAATAAATTGGGTATATTATATGGATATCTTGTCTGAAGCAAAAACTGTATAAGTGTTTAATTAAAAATTAATTTTAGTATTAGAATGCTAGAGTGATTTGGATGTTTAACAATGGGTGTAATATAAATAAATGTAAGAATAACTGTCAGTAAAAGTATAGTCATTATATTCGAGTTAAACTAGAGTAAGATTTCTTTGCAAACAACTCTGTTTTATTCTAGGGAGAAGTAAAAAGATCATACCCATGCATTAGAGACTAAATGTTAGACTTACTTTAGTTAATGACACTGTTGAAGACTAACCAAAAGTCTCTAGAATCTTAAATCTGATATAAGATACATGATTAATTAAACTGAGAATAACAGAGCTTAACATCAGACAGGACTTTTTTACATTAGCTTATTGCAATAATAAAAGGACATCTTAAGGGAGATGTTCTTGTAAAAAATATGAAAGAAATGATTAATGTTGAAAAATGTGGAGTAGAATGAGGCTTGACTTGAAATCAAAGAGAAATAATTAAAGCTTCCAAACTATTATTCCAGAAGGAATAAAAGCTTTCAAGATTTTTGCATACATATTATGGATATAAACATATCTGTTTGCAATTGGTATTCTTTTATGCTGTTGATGAAGTTCTTTTATGCTGGTCATGGTCATAATGATGATATGCTGTTGATGATGCTGGTCATGGCCATGATGATGATAATGATGATCATCATCATTATCATTATCATCATTATCATAATGATAATCATGATAATAATGATGATTATAACAATCATGTTGATCATAATGATGTTTATATATGCATATATAAGGCTTGGACAGGAATAGCATATGATCGCACTCTGCAGCTGACCACACTAATAGTTTTTTTTCTTTAGAACTTGACCACAGTTATTTTGATGTTTTAACAATTTAAATGCAATAAAAAAAGTGTTATGTTGTGAATAACTTTTTATCATTGATCTTTTCTAAAGATTTTTAAGTTACTATAAACTATGAATGTTCAAAAGTTTTTGTGACGACTTGCTTAGAACTTGTGTAGGAACATTTTATATGAATTATACAAAAATAAAAAATAACTTCATTTAATTATATAAACATGTATTTTGTTGATTAATGGAAAATTTTTGAAATATTGTGTAATGTTCATACAATTAATTTTTATAATTAAACTTACAAATTTTGTAAATCTTCAAAACAAGCATATTATTTAAAAAAAAAAAATTTTTTTTTTAATTACGATAGGAATGAATAAAAAAATAATAAAATACTTTTTAATAAATTTGATAAAATTTGTTCATTTAATAAACAAAACAATTAGTAGTAAGTTCTTACTTAATTTAAATGCGTTTTATTAAATTTTCATTAAACGTTTTTTATTAATGTTTTATTAAATGTTTAAAAAGAGTTTTTCAACATATTTCAATCAAAATTAAATATATTTCACTGTGCACCAGAGAGACCGCCAGGATTTTTTGTCGTGGCACTCAAACCAAGTCCTTATTATATGAAAGTATTATATATTGTTTTAGAAAAAAAAAAATTTCATTGCGTTGCCATCATACCTTTTTTGATATAAAAATATATAAAAGTGTAAAAAAATTTCTTAATTTTTTGCCAGATCTAAACTTAAAAAAGTGTTTCAAAAAATTGTTTTAATCCTTGGAAACCACTGTTATATATTCTTTTAATGGAGCTAACATAATTTATTTTGTAAAAAATATTATTCAATATGATAGTTTAAAAATAAAACTTTAAATGTTTAAAAAATATTTTTCTACAAATTTTTATATATATTTAACTAAGAATTAGTTATTTATTAAATTAATTATACTGTAACCTCATATTAAATGAACTTATAAATTTGATTACCCACTGTACTAACAAATCAAAAAAAAAAATCTTATCTAAGCAAAACTAAAACTAATCAAAAAATATTTTCAACATCAAAACATACAAGTACCGTGGTCAAAATGTCATAAAAAAAAATCAATAGCGCTTGATTGCAGGCCATTCCTGTCCAAGTCTGATATATATTTAAAATAGGACATGAATTTTGAATAAAAAATACACTTTAGGATGTATAAATGTTAATGCAGCCTGGTCGCGAACCTGGCCACGGCTATATTTTATCAAACCTATGTTACATTATTGCCTGCCTAGGATGATAAATGCTAAATCTTCTTAACACTACTCATAGGTTTTTGCTTGTACCTCCATGATATTGGCTATGCAATGCTTCCTGTCATCTCCAAAGGATGGTACAGCTATAAAACTCAGTTTAATGGTTCTAAAGCCGGCTGGTAGTAAGGTTTTCCAAACTCTCTGGTAGCTCTCAGAGGAGCTGATTCCATTAACAACTGCAAAATATGAGTAGTAACCGTACCATGTTGCGGATGGACGGTGTCTCTGTTAGTGATTTTGGTGTGCATTGTGGAGGCCACGTAAGAAACCCTATGTTACAACTTAGGGTTAACTAACAGGACTGAGATGATTGCATAGCTCATTGCTTAGGAGGCAGTGCTCTATCTATGAATGAGTAAAGTTCTCTTTAATCTTAAATCTAGCAAAAAGTAACCCAAAAATTAAACATTTAAAACTATCCCCACGTCATAATTATTTTAATATATTTTTACAAATATTTGTGGTCTGCGAAGCAACCTTTTACCAGTTGAATCTTACGCCTTGCAAAATTTACCAGACTTGCTTGCTCTTAATAAGACTAATTTAAGTTCCACCATTCCTTCTTCCGATCTCAGAGTTGATAGGTACTATCCTTTGATTCACAAAGACTCTAAAAGTCACATGTTTGACTTGAAGGTATACATACGCATCAATGCAACTATTTGTCATAAAATCAAGTTTGAATCCTTTGACCATTCTTTTATGTGCTTCCACTAAGCACTTTTTCACTATATCGCCTTATTTTTTGTTCTTTATCATTCTCTTTCTTCCTAAGAATGCAGGCTTGGTCGGGAAGCGGGAGCGATCGCTCTCGAATATTGACCACGGAAATTATATTTAGTTGCGAGAAACTGGCCAGGTTTTTTAGTCATTTAAGTTTATGCACAAAACAAAAAATTTTTGTTTTACGGACATACATGGAAACATCAAAAACTTGAATGTTCTCAAAATATCTTGGTGCGAAAGAATTAGAAGAATATTCGCGACACTAAAAACCCGCCAAATTAACGAACAAACTAATTCTATTGGTTCAAAAAATACCCTGATTAAATGAAATAAAGTTCTAGAGTATTCTGTTGAAATGTTTTAGAAATTGTATTATTCACGATTTGTAACGTTTTGAGATTTCTAGCATAAATTGTTATAAGAATATATATTATTTGTTTACAAAAATCAATATTAATTAAATTGTCTAAATTTTAAAAGCTTATAATAAATTATAGATTTTATTAGTATATTCTTATTTTTTATTTTAAAGTATGTATTCTTTATGTAAATGTAATTGTGTGTATCTTTTATCGTAATGTATCTTTTAAAGCAATTTTTATGATTTAAACAAAGACTTGCAAAAATATTTACGTTTTCAATGAAGTTTTAATTGTCAAAGTCAATAAAACTAATTATGTAACAAACATATAAGAAGTTTCTGGTTATTAAACACAAACAATGCATACAAAGTAACTCGCGGATGAACAAGCACAGCGCCTGAGGTCACGACATAACAAACATTTATAGCAAGTAATTAAATACAAAGAAAAGTTTCTAGATATTGGTTTACTAACTCTAATTATTTTCGTTTAAGTTGCCATTCTTAAAACTCGCTTTTCTGCTTTAAATACTAATTAAAATTAAAAAGCCCACTCACTAAACATCATCAGCGATATTGTGAAGCAGTTTCGCTTCCTCGTAATTAAGTATATTTAACCTTTTTATCTTGTTAATTTAATTTCTATAGTAACTCAATGATTAAATTATTTCATTTGTTTATCTCACTAAGAAGAATTGCTTCAAATATGTTAAACTTTTCAAACTACACGAAACATAAAATACGTATTAAAAAAATTAACTTTTTTATTTATAAAATAATTTAGCTTATATAAAACTTTTTAAATAAAAAATATTTATTTCCTTTTTAAACAATCGCAAGTTGTTACATATATAAAAAACATCGCTTAATTTTATAAAAAAAAATTAGAGATAAAAGAGCGATGTTTCGAAAATATTTGTCTAAACGTAATTTATTTAGCTTTAATTTTTTTTTTTTTTGTAATTGTCTTTCATCGGTCCAATTAATCTTAATCGCTTTTTTTTTTGCTTTCAAAAATGTTCTCAAAACGACTAAATAATTTGGCCAGCTTTTCGCAACTAAATATTATTTACGTGGTCAGCAATCGAGAGCGATCGCTCCCGCTTCCCGACCAAGCCTGAGAATGCACTCTTTTAGATAAAATTTCTGATCAAATTGGCCATGTCCTATCTCTTTACCCCTCTATTGTTATTATTAGTGACTTATAATAATACTCATCAAACTGAATGACACGGCTCTAACGCCATTGACCCTGCTGGCACCAAAACCTATATTTTTTGCATTTCTCAATCTTTTACTCAGATAGTCAACTTTGTAACTCGTTTTTCTGATAACCCTAATCGTTTACTTTCACTCCTAGATTTATGTCTTGTTTCTGATCCTAGCTTGTGTTCAATTTTGAGAAGCTTTTATTATTTCTCATCAGCTCCATACCTAGCCTCATTCTACTCACTTCATGGTTTCTACCTTCTTGTGCAGCTGCTATAACTAACCATAATCATTTTTTTCAACTTTTTCAAAAGAACAATTGTTTTAAGAACAAACAGCTTTTTAGTATTGCAAGAAATTAATGTAAAAGGTGCTATCTGATGCTAAGCTCAATTATTCAAGATTTCACTAAATCTTGTATCTCAGAAGTTAGCCACTAGAGACTTTTACAAAATCTTCAACAGCCTCATTAACAAAGCTGAGTCTAGCATTCCATCTCTTATATATGGGACTGATCTTTTTACTTCTCCCATGGATAAGATAGAACTATTTGCAAAAAACTTTTTTTCTAAATCGACTATCGAATCTTATGACCATTCTCTTCCTTTCATTCCAATTAAACAGGTTAATCCATTGTTAGACATTTATATCACTCTAGCATCCATTGCTAAAGTCATATCTCAATTAAATTCTTCTATGGTTTGTGGTCCAGACAACATTTCTGTCATAGTCTTACAAAATTGTTCTCCAGAACTCTTTTTGATTCTCTCTAAATTATTTAATAAATGCTTCACTGACTCATGAATGAAAATGAGTTTTCCTGCCTACAATTCTAGTAACTCTGGGGTACCTCAAGGTTTTGTTTCTCATCTACTTTAATGATCTTCTCAACAACCTTACCTCCAAAGTAGCTGAAAGTTTGCTGATGGCTCAACTTTATATTCCTGTCTTTAAAAAAAGTTTTTTCTTTTTGATTGTTTAGAACAGGAGATCATTTCTGTAACAGATCGGGGATCACAGTGGCTCGTAAATTTCAACTCTGATAAAGTTTTTTACAGCAAATAATTATTGCAATACTGTCGACATTCCTATATTAATGAATAGCAACTCTCTCATTGAGTCCTCTTCATTATGTCTTCTTGGATTATCGTTTAATACTAACCTTTCATCGAAATCACACACACACACATGTATGTATATATATATATATATATATATCAGGCTTGGTCGGGAAGCGGGAGCGATCGCTCTCGAATACTGACCACGGAAATTATATTTAGTTGTGTAAAACTGGCCAGGTCTTTTAGTCGTTTTGAGAACATTTAAGTTTATGTACGAAACAAAGAATTTTTGTTTTACGGACATACATGGAAACATAATAAACTAGAATGTTCTCAAATTATCTTCGTGCGAAAGAATAAAAAGAATATTTGCGAACACTAAAAACCCGCCAAATTAACAAACAAACTAATTCTATTGGTTCAAAAAAGACGCTGATTAAGCGAAATAAAGTTCTAGAGTTTCTGTTAAAATGTTTTAGAAATTGTGTTATTCATGTTTTGAGATTTCTAGTATTGTTTTAAGAATTATATTATTTGTTTACAAAAATAAATGTTTTAAATATATATTAATTAAATTGTTAAAATTTTAAAAGTTTATTATAAATCATAGATTTTATTAGTATATTCTTATTTTTTATTTTAAAAGAGATTGTATTCTTTATGTAAACGTAATTTTGTGTATTTGTTTTTTATCGTAATGTATCTTTTAAAGCAATTTTCATGATTTAAACAAAGACTTGCAAAAATAATTGCATTTTCAATTAAGTTATAATCGTTAAAGTTAATAAAACTAATTATATATATATATATATATATATATACATATATATATATATATATGTATATATATATATATATATATATATATATATATATATATATATTTATATTATATATATATATATATATATATATATATATATATATATATATATATAATTGTATATATACAATTAATTGCTAAATTAGAATCTGTAAAGGTTGCTTCTCTCTATCATGCTTGCCATTATTTTCCTCCTGATTCTATTTTCTACCTCTAAAAATCTCTTATTTCTCAAAGATAAATTGTTTAAGAACTTTTCATCAATATTATCTCTTGATTCCACTAGTTGGGTTCTACCTGATATAGCCATCAAACAGGTTAATCCATTGATAAATTTGTATTACTACAGCTTCTGCTCTTCCAGCTCCAGCTCTTCTACAACTTGTAGTCAGGACAACATACCTTAGGGTGTCTCAAAAAACAACACTTTTGAAAATAATCTGCCCTCACCCCCTAAATGTGTTCTATCTAATACAAAAACACTAGGTTTAAATTTTTTTTGAATAAAAAATATTTTAAGGGGTCCCTCAAGACCCTCAAATAATTAATGGGTACCTAATATTTTCGAAAAAAAAGTTTTTCAAAAATATGTCAACCTGGTACTCAAATGAAGCGAAATTATATAAATATTTCAAAAATAATATTCATTTCGAAATATTTTTAACTTATCAAAATTATCATAATAAAACATAAGAAATGCATTTTTTTCATTTTTTCTTAAAAAACGCAATTTTTTATGTAATAAAACCAAAAATAACAATTTTGTTTCGAAATGAATATTATTTTTAAATTTTTATATAATTTCCCTTCATTTGAGTACCAGGTTGACATATTTTTGAAAAACTTTTTTTTCGAAAATATTAGGGACCCATTAAATATTCGAGGGTCTTGAGGGACCCCTTAAAATATTTTTTATTCAAAAAAAAATTTAAACCTAGTGTTTTTGCATTAGATAGAACACATTTAGGGGGTGAGAGCAGATTATTTTCAAAAATGTTGTTTTTTGGGACACCCTAACATACCTGTTATAGTCTTACAGAAGTGTTCTCTGGAGCTGTTGTCTATACTTTCAAAACTATTTAACAAGTGCTTATCAGAGTCTTATTTTCCAGTCTGCTCGAAAGCAGCATCTGTTATCCCTATTTTCAAAAATTATGGAGAGCGATCTGATTCATCTAACTACCGTCCCATTAGTCTTCTTCCTATGATAAGCAAGGTTTTTGAATCTTTAATTAACAAACACTTAATCTCTTATCTTGAATATAATAACTTACTTTTTGATCATCAATATGGATTTCGATCTTCTCATTCTAGAGCTGATTTGCTAACAGTAATAACTGATAGGTTTTATTATGCATTAGATAGGGGTGGAGATGTTGAGGCTATTGCTTTTGTCATTTTTAAAGCTTTTGATGAAGTTTGGCATGCTGGTCTTCTCCATAAGCTTTCTTCTTACAATGTATCAGGTAACATCTTTAAGATTAATGAATCCTTCCTTTCTAATCGTAATGTAAAAGTTGTCCTCGATGGACAGCACTCTTCTTCAACACTCTATCCTGTAAACAGGGCTTTGGAGTAGCTCCGGAGCAGGAGCTGGAGCTGGTGATTTTACATGGAGTCGAGCCTAAGCTGGAGCTAAAATATTTCCTGCCATCTAAAATATTTCCGAGCCAGCTTCACCTTTTTGATATTTTGAAATATCAAATATCCATAAAGTTATTATTTTATATAACAAGATTTTTTTTTAAGAATTTAATCAATTAGATTAAAATATTTATAATTTCTAAATAATGCATTTTTTTCATATGATTTATAAAAAAAATAATGACAGAGTATAATACTTCTAAACAATGTCAAAACAATACTTCTAAACAATGTCAATGATCGGTTAAGCGGTCGTCCATAAAGTATATAAGCTTTCTTTTTTATCTCAGCCCTCCTCCATCCTGCATTTTGCTTTACACTTTTTCAAGTACCCTCCACCTCCCTAAAAGTACCTAACCTTTTAACCTATCTACTCAACATTGATCCCTCTCCCACATTCGAACGTACTTTATGTACGATCCTTTATGTACGTACATTATGTTTGATCCTTAATGAAAAAATACTTGATCTATGTGTCAAGTCACATGATTTGTTTTAACGCTTTTAATTAGTTGAAACATTTTAAAAATAGATTTAAATATGTGAGTTTCAAATAAAATTAGGATAAGATTTTAAATATATTTTTTTTAATACTATTGATATTATTTTTGTTTATACTATCTTTTTTATTATTTCTCTTATCTTTAAAATTTGTCATTTACTTTATTTTAATAGTTTTTTATAAAAATAGCTTTTAACTCAAATGATTCTGAGAGGTTTCTAGATAAGTATTTTTCAATTGATAAAACTAAAAAACTGGTTACATATAAGATAACAGAAGTTATAAATGATAAAGTAATTTTATGTGCCATGCATATAAAAAAATCACAAGTTTACAATATGAAATAGCATTTGGAAAAAATCACATCTATCAGAATATAAAATTGTTGAACCTCAAATGAGCCTTATGGCCCAAAGAAAATCTTTAAAATCATTTTATCAAATTTACAAGATTTCAATAGTAAAAAAACTAAATACATTACTTTAGATTCTTTTGTTATCACTAGTGGCTAAACATAAAATCAAGTTAATGCTAAAATTTTTAAAATTGGAATTATTAAAATGGTAGTGAATAGCATAGTTTTGTTGAAACCATTTGCGAATGAAGGATTTCAGTTGGTTACAGACCAATAAGGTAAAACTCTTGGATTCAGTACTCTACACAATTCTGTATGCAATTTGAAAAATGAATTTGCTGAAAAAAAGAAAGCTGAAATAAAAGAAATATTGTAACAGAAATTTATTTGTGTGAAAATAGATACAACCACTTGACACCAAAATAACTATTTGGAAATAAATATTCAATATTATTATGTAAAAAAAATTTAAAACTTTGGCACTGATAGATACACAAGGACAGCACAACCTTGTTGCTATCAAAAAAATGGTGGAAGATACTCTATATAGATTTGGTATCAGGAGCGATCAAATAGTATGTGCAAGTGTAGACAATGATTAGCTGATGTGCTATGATGTTATTCACACTTTGCAGCTAACTATTCAGATGATTTAAAAAAAACATACAACTTTTGGAAAAAGTCTATTATGTTGTAAAGAAACAAAGAAACTCACATACAATATTTTTAGCAAGGAAACAATACAAGGTTGTTTCAATTTTGGATAATAAGACACGCTGTGGTTCTACATACAGGATAATTAAAAGATTATTACTTTTGCGTCCACTGTGTGAGCAATTTGTTGCAGTTCATCAGATATTTTTTCTACGCCCTGAAATATTGGATAAATCTTTGCAATTTTTTAAAAAAGCTACATGTAACAGTTAATCGACATTATTCAGGAGAGTTCCTAAAGGAATGGTTGAAATTGAAATTTGACCAAGAGAAGATTCTTCTGCAAATAGTCCTTCTATTTGTATAAGACATTTCAAAATCAATGTAGAAACAAATAGAAAAACCTTTTTATGATGATACATTTCTACATGCAGTTTATGTTGATGCTAGATATAGAATACTATTGAAAGATATCCAGATAATATGAGCAAAACAAGGCTTAAAAACAATAGCAGAAAAAATCTATAAAAGAGATGCCAACCATATAATAGAAAGTCAAGAAATAAGAAATAATGCTGTGCTATCTACAGTATTTCTTTCAGTTTTAAGTGAAACTAATTCCAATTGAGAAGAGGATGAGTTTGAAAAGAAGCTTGATAAAAATACTTTTAATACAAATTTTTTGGACAACTGTAGGATAATAGAAGAAATAAGACGTTCAAAAATAAATTCAGCTTTTTAGGGAATTAAAGAATACCCAAAAAGAATACAAGAGTATAAAACAATACTTTTAAACAATGTCAATGATTGGTTACGCAGTTGTCCATAAAGTACGTACCTTGGCCCCAAAGTCCTGCCTGTAACTTCAGGGGTTTCTCAAGGTTCTCTTTTTGACCCTATACTCTTTTTAGTTTACATTAACAATCCTCCAAATATTCCTACATCTAAGGTGGCATTGTTCGCTAATAATACTCTTGGGTCAACTGTTTTCTTTCTCCATAACTCTATTCTTTTTTTATAGTAATTCTCAACATAATAGTGGTTGCTGGCAGCCTTGTTAGTAGTGATTCAAAATAAAATTAAAAAAAAACAACATGAACAACATGATGAACTACAAAAAAACAGACCATTAAGTTGCTAATACTTCTAATACAAACAATCATTGATGGTATTTGACAGAGAAGGTAGTTCCATCTGCTTTGTTTAGCAAACACATCAGTTCCACTGTAAAACAAGATATGGCTGCCAAACTCTTGAAAGTTCCAGTAAATGAGAGTTTTTATCTTTTAAAACCACTCATTAAACTGACTTATAAAATTTGATAAGACTTAAATCTTAGTCATTGTCCAGCATTGTTTGTGTCAATACAGATTAGATTATTTAACTAATCAACAGTAGACAACAATATCTTGATTAAAGAAAATAAATACTTTTGGATAATGAAACAAAAAGTAATATTCAAAAGTGCAATCTATAGTTCAGTTTTGGGGTTTGTGTCTACAGGGGTTTGGGGGTTGAATCATTAAAAAAGTCTGAAAAAATTATTTTTATATTGTACTCTAGCATTAAAATTTAAAAAACTAAGGTATGGTTGTTTTTGTTTTCACATACTGAACAAATATATATATATATATATATATATATATATATATATATATATATTAGGGATGTCCACATATACATGGAGGAAAAAAAATTTCTTCCGATTTTAGTGCACATAGGCTCATTTTGTTCGTTTTTCAATATTTAGTCATGTTTCCAAAAAGATCCCTAATCAATTAATATTTAGGGGTTGCTCAATGGCCCCAAAGGTTTTTCAATATGCATCAGCATTGGGTTACCCGCGAGTCCGCGATAAAATTGTAACAACAGAAAATAATCTGTCCATTTGACCAATCTTTATGATAAGGTTACTGACTGTAAAGCACCATTGCATTTGCATTACTTATTTATTTAGTGTTTTTAGAATTTAGATATTCTATGATGATGTCATTGTCAATGTAGCAAATGAGAATTATTTCAGCAAACTTGTGAATTTATACAGAATTTATTTAATACATTGATGTAAACTCTCAATAAAGGTAATTATAATAGTTTCAATTAGTTTCTTACTTTGTGCTGATTTCATATTTATTTGATCATTCTATTAAACAGTTGTAGGAACTATAGACAACCTGCTTAATGCTGTGTTGAACCATTAGTAGGGTTTCAAACTTTATTTGTGACAATCCGAATCCATTATAAAAATAATAAAATATATTCTAATAAATCATTTTTATATGAATTCATTGAATTAATAGGCCTATCTTGTTATTAATTCTAAAATGCTTCTATCTTAATTTTAGACTGTTGCTGAAAATGGCTGCAAAGTCAAACGCTGTACCACTGACACGCACTCGAACTGCTGTTTGGCTGATTGGTCAACCTGAAAAGGACCTACCGAGTAATGTCCTTCCGACAACGGGCGATGTTCTTCGTACATTTTTCCATTACCACAAAACAATAAAACAGACAGTATCTGCCAGTGCAAAGTCAACCTCATCTGATTTGGTAAAAATTTGGAGCAAGGCACGGATACCAATGACCTATCAACCACATATCGTGTCAAAGGTGAAGGTATGCTTTGATGAATACAGTTTGATCAAGAAGAATAAAGGAAGAGAAAGTGAATCACAGCTAGCTAGAGAAAAAGCATTTAAAGACAAACTGAATCTACTCTTTGATATTGCTCACAAAGATACAGGTACATTAATCAAAATCGATGAAGACAAGCTGTTTTTGGAGGATCAGCGGAATGCTCGCATGATGAAGATGAGTGGAGAAGATGTAAGATTATCACAACAAGAAGAGCGAGCAGCACAGCGTCGACAGGCTGAAGCTGAAAGGAAACAGCGTGAGGAAGAAAGGAGAGATGCAAGTGCCAGAAGCAGCCATCACAATCATGGTCTTGAAAGCGACAGTGACGGAGCAGAAGAGGAGGATATTGAAGATGATGATTACGAAATAGAGATACCAGTATATCACAAAAAGCAGCTATGTGAGGTAGTGGATGCTGGACATGAATGGACTACAGTTAACAAAAGACCACGCATTTTGGAGAACATTCTGTCGTCACCAGATGTTTCATCAACACTTGATCGCATAAATTTATCTGACCAGAAGTTTACAATTTTGGCAGCAGCAATTGCTAAAGCCAGTGGACAGGACCTACAAAGCACGCCATTGTCAAGATCAACAGTACGAAGATTATGAAGTAATCAAAGATTATGAAGTAATCATACAATCAGTATGAAGATTTTCCTGTTCAGGAATGAATTCAAACTGACTTCAACTGAGGTGAAAAACCTGTCTGAATTTTGCATTTTTGCAGCTCACATTTATGTACCAGCTTGGATTGCTTGTCCAGTGGCAAGTGATGCACCATTGAATGATTTGATGCTGTTTCAGAGAATAAAAAGATATGCTGAGGTACACAAGATTGTTTCACAAGCAGCTTTGAAGAAATTGCAGAATCACATGTGGTATCTTGGAACAGAAATGGTTCCTCTTTCACTGTTCTCCAGCAAAGTATCTGATGAAGAAAAGAAGTTGATTGCGGAAGCCATGATCCTCAGTGGAGATGATTGGAGTGTCAGGGGAAACAAGTTTCCAGTATCAAAATGTAATGAGTTGGAGAAAAAGCAACTACATGAACTGGTAACATCATCATCAACAGCTGCATTGCAGTCACTTGGACTTGACATAACTACCTTGTCAGGACTTGAGCCCCCGAGTTGGGAAGAAAGTGCTTCATTTCGAAAAACCAAAGCTGTTGTTGCTTCTCTCAAGGTTATCAATGATACTGCCGAGCGCTCTATTGCACTGATGAGTTCTTTAAACCAGTCAATAACAAAGACAGAGTCTGAAATGCAGAAACTCCTCCAAGTTGTTGAGGACAACAGGAAGCGCATTCCAGATTACCGGAAAAGCACCCTGATGGCATATGCCCCTCGGTAGACGTCGCAAGCTTGAAAACTGAAATAAGTTGAACTTTGAACACGTGAACAATAAATGAGCATGCAATAAAAATCTGAATGAACATGTTTAAAAATTGCTGTTAATTTCTTTGATATTAATTTTGATAAATTAAAAATTGTTAATGTGTGACTGATTGTGTCTGCACTGTCTGTGTCATAACCAGTATGTCTTTTTGAAATGAATAGTAATGTATCTATCACATTTTATCATCTTGTGATTCTAGTTTGAAGATTTCAGTCAAAAAAGTGCAGCCGCGGCAAGTTTATCTGTACTGTTAAACTTCACCTCCATTGAGCAACTTGTAAATATCAAAATATAAATGCTAAAATTTGCATAAAAGTTAGTTTCCATCAAAGGAACAAAATGAGATACTGTGCTAGGTTGAATTCAAAAATTTTTTTTTTTGGACATACCTAATATATATATATATATATATATATATATATATATATATATATATATATATATATATATATATATATATATATATATATATATATATATATATATATATATATATATATATATTGTTTAAGTGACATCATTAATAATATATTTTATATTTAATTGATAAAAAACATCATGTTGGATTATATGTTATTTATATTATTTAATAGTGATATTTTGGCTTATATAGTTTACGATATTATCAAACTAAAAAAAACCCTTATACAAAATTCATAAAAATTCCAATGTAGCAGATTTAGGCTTATTAGTTTAACAAAAAGTGGTCTCCAATAGCATGTCATCACTAAGTTACCATTGTCACAATTTAAGACATTCTCATGCAATTTAGAGCATCGCAAGCATTGCATTTTAATTGCTTTGCAAATCTTACATGTATAGTTATTGGAGTAATAAAAATTATTTTTGGTTTAGTCCAGTTAATTGAACCAATACGATGTTGGGTGTGCTCAACTATACCTGATGAGTCCCAGTTGTGAGACTAATTTGAGTTCGGCTGTCCCATCTTGTGATCTTAGTGTTGATGGTTATCTTCCTTTAATTCGTAAAGACTCCAATAATCACATGCTTGGCCTGGGCATCTACATTCGTAAGAACTCACCCATTTGTCGTGAAACTAGGTTTGAATCTACAGACTATTCATTTATGTGCTTTCGTTTAGCACAACTTCACTCTATCGCCTTTCTCTTTGTTCTATATCGCTCTCCTTCATCCCAAGATTGCACTATTCTTGATGTTATTTCTGATCAAATTGACCAAGCCCTCTCTCTTTATCCATCGGCCAATATCGTCGTTGTTGGTGACTTTAATGCCCATCACACCGATTGGATTGGCTCTAGTGTCAGTGACTCTGCTGGCGTTAAGGCCCTCAACTTTTGCCTTTCTCAATCTCTAACTCAAATAGCAACTTTCCAACTCGTTTTCCAGACAACCCTAATCATTTACCTTCTCTACTCGACTTATGTCTTGTTTTGGATCCTAGTCAGTGCTCAATTTCTCCACATTCACCCTTAGGTACTTCTGATCACGGTTTCATCTCTCTAAAACAATTATCAAATTCTTCTACTTCATCAGAATCCCCCTATCATCGTACCACATACAACTACCTTAAAGCTGACTGGGACTCTTTCCGTGATTTTCTTCGTGATGGCCCTTGGGTAAAAATCTTTCGTCTTCCTGCTGACAAATGTGCTTCTTACATAACTTCGTGGATTCAGGCTGGCATGGAATCTTTTATTCCCTCTCGACAATTCCAGGTCAAGCCTCACTCTTCTCCTTGGTTTTCCTCACATTGCGCTGCAGCAATTTCTAATCGAAACCGTTACTTCCATATCTATCAGCAAAACAATTCTCCAGAAAACAGACATCTGTTCACTATCGCCAGAAACCATTGTAAAAAGGTTTTGTCTGACGCCAAAGCTCGCTATTCCCAGGTCATTAAATCTCGTATCTCATCACAAAAATTAGGCTCTCGAGACTTCTGGAGAATCTTTAACAGTATCAATAATAAGCGCAAATCTGTTATTCCTTCTCTCTTGTATGGTTCAGACTTTGTCACCTCACCTAAAGACAAAGCTGAATTGTTTGCTAAGAACTTTTCATCAATATCATCTCTTGATTCCACTAGTTGCGTTTTACCTGACATAGCCGTCAAACAGGTTGATCCCTTGCTTGACATTCGCATCACTTCAGCTTCTGTATCTAAAGTAATTTCCTGCTTAGACTCTTCAACAGCTTGTGGTCCTGACAACATTCCTGTTGTAGTCTTGCAGAGGTGTTCTCCGGAGCTTTCATCCATACTTTCTAAACTATTTAACAAGTGCTTATCAGAGTCTTGTTTTCCATCATGCTGGAAAGCAGCATCTGTTATCCCTATTTTCAAAAATTCCGGAGAGCGATCTGATTCATCTAACTACCGTCCCATTAGTCTTCTTCCTGTCATAAGCAAGGTTTTTGAATCTTTAATCAACAAACACTTAATCTCTCATCTTGAATCAAATAACTTACTTTCTGATCATCAATATGGATTTCGATCTTCTCGTTCTACAGCTGATGTGCTAACAGTAATAACCGATAGGTTTTACCGTGCATTAGATAGAGGTGGAGAGGTTAAGGCTATCGCACTTGACATTTATAAAGCTTTTGATAAAGTTTGGCATGCTGGTCTTCTCCATAAGCTTTCTTCTTATGGTGTAGCTGGTAACGTCTTTAAGATTATTGAGTCCTTTCTTTCCAATCGTAGTATAAAAGTTGTCCTCGATGGACAACACTCTTCTTCACATCCTGTAACTTCAGGGGTTCCTCAAGGTTCAATCCTTGGCCCTATACTCTTTTTAATTTACATTAACGATCTTCCAGATATTCTCACATCTAAGGTGGCATTATTCGCTGACGACACTACCATTTACTCTTGTCATGATAAGAAGCCTACACTCTCTGATTGCTTGGAGGGGGTATCTGAGCTTGAAAAGGATCTCACTTCTGCTACAGCATGGGGCTCACAGTGGCTGGTGAACTTTAATTCAGATAAAACTCAATTTTATTCGGCTAATCGTTATCGTAATAATTTAGATCTTCCTATATTTATGAATGGTAATGTACTAGATGAGTCATCTACCATTCATCTTCTAGGATTAACTCTTACTTCTGATCTTTCTTTTAAACCGTATATCAAATCCATTGCAAAATTAGCATCTGCTAAGGTTGCATCTCTTTATCGAGCTCGACACTTTCTTACTCCAGATTCTATACTCTATCTCTATAAATCTCAAATCCGTCCCTGTATGGAATACTGTTGCCACATCTGAAGCGGATCTTCTAATGATGCTCTTTCTCTTTTAGACAAGGTGCAAAAACGAATTGTAAACATAGTTGGACCTGCTCTGGCAGCCAATCTCCAACCTTTGTCACATCGTCGTAATGTTGCTTCTCTTTCTCTTTTCTACAAATACTATAATGGGCACTGCTCTAAAGAGCTAGCGTCCCTTGTGCCATCTACTAAAATTCATTCTCGTGTTACTCGCCATTCAATTAAGTCTCATCCTTTTTCTGTGACTGTTCCTAAGTGCTTCAAAAACTCTTATTCTTCTAGTTTTTTTCCTCGAACATCAGTTCTTTGGAATTCGCTTCCTTCATCTTGCTTTCCTGATTCATATAATTTGCAATCTTTTAAGTCATCAGTCAATCGTTATCTTGCTCTACAGATTTAGTCTTTTCTCTTCCAGTAACTTCCAACTCTTATAGTGGTTGCTTGCAGCCTTGTTGGAAGTGAAGATGTTAAAAAAAAAAAAAAAAAAAAAAAAGTTACCTTTAGTTATGCTTTTATTTGTTTTACTTAACAAGTCTAAATCTGCTATGTTGCAA
>NC_061164.1:8736118-8828618 GCF_022113875.1 Hydra vulgaris | reverse complement strand
TTGACTTCAATAAAAACAGTTTTTTCATGTCTACTAGGTACAAAAAATAACATTTCATTAATGCAGTTTGTGGTGCCATTTTCATTTATTTTTTTATCCGAATCATACTTAATTGGATGAACAGCATTTATATTGTGTACTATTGGGACACTATTAGGCATAATTCGAACATTGCTTTTATGTTTGTTTGTTTATTTACAACTTATTTTTATATTTTTACTTGCATTTATAAAAAGATACATATTAGAAACAAAGTTTAAAATTTTTAAAAAGAGGGATTTATTTTTTAAATAAAAAGTAACAAATGTAGAAGTCAAAATTCGTAAAAAGAACTTTTCATTCATAGTTTCTTTTTCTAGTTTTTTTTTCCAAACTTACTCTTTTCTATCGTCACTGGAATCTTTTTAGAGACTATAGTGATAAAAGCAACATAAAATTGAAAAAAAAATTAGATAAACTTTTAATGTAACTTCAAACGTTACTTATAAATAAAACTGCAGTAATAATAAACATGGTAACCATCAAAAAATAAATACATTAATTCAAATCGTGTACCGGCTACACGGTACACGGTTTAAATCTACTGTCACGGTAAAATAAGATCACTAAAATTAGGAGGAAATAAGAACTTACCGAGTTTAAAATTTCTAAGAAATAAAGAGTAGATCGGTATATTAAGACTCCAATGATCTTTCAAAATTGAAAGATCATTCCGCTACTGGTCATTATTTTTCAGGGAACTAGTACTTTTATAGAACACCCAATTACGAGGATTTTGTAAGAGATATTTTATCGAACTGATAATCATAAGGTTATTAAACCTTTGATAACCAGAATATTATAGAATTGCAGGAGTGTTTAGGGGAATGGAATGTTGCTTTTTAAAAAATTTGTTGTTTGTATTTAACTACTGACAAATAAATCGCAAAAGGTATTTTTTGTATTTTTTATTTAATGTAAATATTTTCTTCATTAAAAAGTTTGAAATTTAACTTTAAGGAATATACTAAACTATTGAAATTACGAAAATAATATATAAAGAAAAGATTTTCAAAAAATGAGCGTTTTTCATCCATTTCATATAGTGATTGCGCATTTCATTCACAACAAACCGAGCATCAACGTGGGATTTTCACTCTAACAAAATACAAGCATAACCCAAAGCAAAAACACCATAGTTAAAACTATCGGTCTGTTTATCAATAGGAAGAACTGTTACATCTGTTACAAGCTGTTCATCCTTCACAAGAGATTGAAAGAGGAATTTTTTGAACACTTGAACCCTGCCACTTGGACTAATTACTAATAACCAATGATAACTACCCTCATGCAATAACTGAAGATGGTCGCCAGAAACTGGGAGGTATATCGACTTCTTTTTCTGGTTTAGTACCGATCGATACGTTTCAATTACCTTTTGTCCTGCGTTCATTAGGTTATCGTTTAACCAAATATCTTTACTTTCCAGGATCCATAAGAGCTTGTTTTTAAGGTAGCATTTCCCCTCAAAAATCAAAAAAATATAATTTTTTTATCTTATTTAATTTTTATTCAAAATTTAATAGAGGTTATTAATATGAAAGTTGTTTCTTATACTTCAATTTAATTTTTTAAGTAATTATGTTTTAGCTAACCATAGTTTTTCAGGTTTCCTTTGTTATCGCCTTAGCAACAGGTTTGATTGTTGGTTTCTTAATTTTTTAACTTTTTGGAGAAACCTAATTCTTAAAAGTATCTTGTTTGCTTAGTGTTTGTACCAGTGCTCTCAACAACTTTACGATAAACTCCACAGTTTGAACATTACAAATAGGAAGCGCAACTTTGACTACATTTGAAAGCTTCTAACAACCACTTTTAATATAAATTTGTTTGCATCTTTTAAACAAAAATTGACTCACAGTATGATTAGAAAACGTAAATACAAGCTTAAAGAAAATCAGCACATATGGAATGATAAACAAAAAAAAAAAATTTGTCTTCATTACCAAATGCAAGTTATAAAAGTGCAAAGAAGTATTTTTGATAACAAAAACTACTCAAAATGTTAAGAATAGCAATAAAAATTACAAGAGTAATAATAACTCTATTATGAACTTTGATATATTAAAAATGATAACAGTGATCATACAAGTACTGTTGATTGCTATGTTTCTGTTGGTGGTGCATGGCAAAATAGGGGTCACACATCTATAAATTATGTTGTAATTTTGATACCGACAAATAATCAAAAATGCAATCACCATTTTGTTTTATCAAAAAAATGAAAAGGATGTGAATATTAGTATAAAAGAAAAAATAAACCTGGTTAAAATAACTAGCAAAATAATTGCATTTGTTTCATTAACCATGAATAATCCTTTAGATCAATATTCAAAAGTGTATGGGAGCACGACTGCGAAACTTATGCCAATTAATGAAATTAAATATATTGTCTGATGGGGATAAAATAATGGGTAAAGGAAGATTAACTGATAAAGCTGTAAATACTTTGCAGAACTATTATGATACTGCCATAAGGCAAAATCTTAACAGCGTTTATGAAATGAAAATTAGTATTTGGGCAATACTTTTTCTTAACTGAGATAATCTTGATGAAACGACACGTCACAAATTTACCTTATCTTAAATTTATTATTTAAGATAAGGTAAGGCAACTTAAGAGGAAGGTTTTCTTCTTCTTTTTTTTTTTTTATTTTATTTTATACGGAATAATATGCAGTTTGTTTTCTCTGAGTTAAGCGAGAGTTTATTAGCCCTAAACCAATTATTTACTTTATTTAGTTCAGTATTTATATCTGCATAATTATTAATATCATTTTTAGTAAGAAATAGATTTGTATCATGAGCAAATATGGCTGCATTCAGTTTAAAAGATGTATTGCAAAAATCTTTTTTATAAATCGAATTTTTTATTTTTCATTTAAAAATTTCAGTTGATTATAGAAACATGTTTTGCTAATATATTTTTCTCTTTTTTATATAATAAAATATCAAGCCACAAGCAAAACAAACATAAATAATGTCTATTTAATTAGATGCAATTTTATCAGATTCAACATATGTCATAACAAAGTTTATTCATCAAATTGCTTATTACGTTTGCACTTTCTAACATCGTGTGAAATTTCTGTCCGGTTTCTTAATGCGATATATCTAAAACAATTTCTTTCAACTTTTACGCATACTCACCTTACTCTTGGTCCGTAGAGCGGGTGATGACGCTCCTTGGGGAGCCGAATTTTTCTTGCGGGCCTTGGTAAAATGGCCTATGTATGGCAACTAGCCGGAGGAGGATAAACCACAATACCTTAATTCATTATCAATGTGGCGGAAATATGTATGTATAAATACATATATACAACTATATATGCGTATAAATATATAATGTTTAACTTAAAACAAATAAATTCCATTCCTATAAAAGGTAAATATAAAGCTGCGCAAGCGTAAAACATAACTTTGAATCAACTTAAAATACAAATTTTTGCCAACGTAAAATACAACGTTGAACTAACGTAAAACATTAGACAATACCGACTTAAAATACAATGTTGAACCAACATTGTTTTTTTGTTCTTGGCGACGTCGCATTTTGTAACCAAAATGATATAAAAACAATGTTGGTGGTCGATGTTTGTCCAACGCAACGCACAACATTGTTCTAATGCTTTATTAACGTATGTGTGCTAGTTGGGATATATATTATTTTCTATTAGTAAGATAACTTTTAATCCAATTGTGAGTTTTATTAATTATGCCATAGTGCTTTGTTTATCTAATAGGATTATCAACTGCATCAAATGCTTTTGATAAATCAATAAAGCCTCCTAAAAAAAATTTGTTTTGTTTAAAACTATTAGTTATTTGACTAACTAATTCAATAACTGCATGCTCAGCTGAGAGGTTTTTTAAAATCCAAACTGGTTTGTAACTGGTTTGGGTAATAATTGGGTAATAAAATAATTTGTTTAGAGATTTAATTTATTTAAGACTTTGAAGTCTTTATTTCCTGGGGTCTTAATTTCCTGCTACATATACGTCGTTTGCAAACCACCGTACTACGCCAGCTGATACATGGGTGGGATTCAAAAATAAAACAACATAAAAATTTTTTTCCATGCTTTACTTAGATCTTAAGTAAGTTTAGCCCAATAATCTAAAATTTCAAAAAATATTTGGCAGTGTAACCACCAAAAGAACTGTCAAATGGTCTATGAAGTTTTAGTTTTAACTAAAAATCACAACGTTTTAAAAATGTGTTCATTATAAGTTATTATAATCACTTGGAATTATAAACCTTTTTTTTTTTTTTGTTTCTACTATTTTAAGTTAATTTAATTAGGGTAAAACCACAAAAATATGGTAAACCACTCAATTAGGGTAAGGGGTTGTCCATAAAGTAATAATATAATATAATAATAAAATATATATTTCGCCATAAAGAAAATATTTACAAAATTAGACTTTAAAAACTGTATATACACGGCTGGGGCAAGAAGAAGACAAATTCAGTCTTATTGTCAAGCCCCTTCAAACAAGAATATAAGTAACAAACAAAACAAAAAACCAAAAAACCAAAAAAAATCCGTTATCACAATGTAATATATGCGTAAGGTACATATATAAATACAAATATCTAAATATTTTTCTCTAAAATTTAATATTTTTTATTTTTTTTTTTTTATTAGGACTTCAAATTTTAATAGTAAATAAAAATGAGATAAAACATGATAATTTAAGAAGGTAAAGATTCAAATTAAAATCAAAAATTAATATGTTAAAAATAAATTAAATATCAAGTAAAAAACAAGTGATTACTCCTATTTAAAAGTTTCAGAAGAAGTCAAGTTCATTGTCGATTATCAAAAGTTTATTTTTTATTTTTTTTTTAAATTGATAAAGGAAAGAAATTTTTTTAAACTCATCATCCAATAGGGTGTAGTATGTATGCTTTTTTTTCGTCCACCCCCTCCCCTCATTTCGCAATACGCTTTTTTGAGTACCCTACACCTACCTAAAAGTAGCTAAGCTTTTAAACTATTTATATAACAATTTAAGATTTTTTTTTTATTTAGTGTCTTCTTTCTTTTACAATTGACTCGCTGTCCTCCCATCTCATATACGTCGTTTGCAAACCACCTCTTCCCCTCCGAGCGTAGGTACTTTATGGACGATCCCTAAAGCGACACAATTATTGGTCATTTAATTTTAAACTGCGTTATATATTGCTGTAAACGACTGAGATTCATTAAAAAGTTTTAAGAATTTACGACCAGATATTTTTTTTATTTATTAATAAACTAACAAACTAAATGACAAATAAAAAAAAAAGCAACAAAAGACGTAAAAAACACCAATGAATGGCCAGTGATTCAAAACAATGCCATTATTGTTTCATTTTGAAAATTTATAAAAAAGAAAATTTATTTTAAGTGTTTACTTGTTTTTTATTTTGGTAGCAGATAGTCCTTTGTCAGTAGCGGTATTAGGATAGTCGGGTGATCGCCCAGGGCGCCGTAGACTCACTTATTCGAAAACTCCCTTAATTTAGCAAAAAATCATTATTTTTGTAGCATTTTGATTCTAGGGAAAGGAGAATATTAACAAAAAAAAAATTGCTTGAAAAACGGATTAATATCGAAGTTTTTTAGATCGAAACGTTTTTTTGGTATTAGTATTAAAAATTAATTTTAAGGAATCATTTCAAAAAAAAAAAAATTGAAATTTATTTAGAAGGAATAATGTCGAATATGTCTTAACGGAACAATTTCGAAACTTGAATTTAGGAATAGTATCAAAAAACTAGCAAAGAGGTAGAACATGAGTGAGGTGTTGCCACATCGACTGACAAACAGGTAGAAAATGCAAGGAGTGCTCCTACATTGACTGAGGGCTTGGTTTGGGAAGACAGTATTCAGTTGATTCTCTAATAAATTCTAATAAATTTAATTAATCCGAAATATCCTATCCCTATTTGAAAATATTATCTTTTAAGTTATTTCGATTTTATTCTGCTTTTCGTATTTTAGATCCAATTCTGCCCTTTATGGTAATCAATATTGATCTTTTCGTCGGATGGTTTAAACAGTGTGAAACTGACTGCAACCATGTTTGGTTTCCAATTAAAGAATCAAAATCCCCTATTGATCATCAATGCACTTTCCAGACGTTATATGTTGTTGTTTTTGTCATAATTTTGACTTTGTGATTGATTTTTACGATGAGCTTGGATGCGATTTGCACTACTTATATACACACGCAATTAAGCTCCTTTATTTTACTTTTTAATATCTAAAATAAAATTAAAAACCGTGAAAATATGAAATTTGGTGCTTAAAGGGAGAAAATAAGCCACGCAAGCCGCATTTAACAAAACGCGCCCGTTCAAAAGTTATGATTTGTCAAACTTAGTCTCATTAATTAGTGATATCCTATAGGTTTTTAAAATTCCCATAGACTTTAAGGTTATTTACTAAGGATTACGAAAATTAATAAAAAGAAAAACTAGATCCAAAACATCCGATTTTTTACAATTACGATTTTTTATTATTATTATTATTCAATTTTTTATTATTTTATTTTTTATTTTAAATTATAACGGATTAGATTTATTTTATATTTGTTTTAACATTATTTTAGTTGTTATTAAATTTTTTTAAAATTTCTTTATAGATAATTATCATTCATTCACTTTTTAATGCTCTTTGAGATTTTTCAGATGTTCTATTGAAAAAAAATATATAGGGGCTCTATTAAAAGATTGCGATAATGTATTGTCATCATCATCTTCATTGAGCCACTGTCTGTTTAATTCTTTATTTTATAAAGATTCATGTTACACAGAAAAGATTATGTCTTATATTGTAGATACAAAAACGGTGCTTGTTGAAAAGTCTTCTTCATTCGTAGGACATAAATGAAATAAATAAAAATAAATAAATTAAATAAATAAATAAAATAAAAAATTAAAAAAAAAAATAAGCATTTATAATTTTTTTTTTAAGTAAAACACTTGCTTATGTAACTCAATGATAATCTTAAATCCATTTTTGGCACAGTTGACTCTTTTGATTTAAAATGCTCCTTAGGACAAAAGTCATCTCACAAAGTATGGAACCAAAATTGATTCAACTTATGCAAATACGAGTAAAATTCAAATATCTTATGTCCTAAAAAAAATAATTGCTTCAAAACAAAACTATCTTAAGTCCATTTTTTGGCAAAAAAAACTTTTTTGATTTAAAATATATATAATAAATAACTTAAAACAAGTAAATTTAATCAAAAAAATCAAAAGCGGTGATTAAACTTAAGACTTTAAATGTCTTTTTCTCAGAACAGCCAAAACGGACTTAAGATGGTCTTGTATTGCAGCGGCTTTTTAATTTAAAGAATTTTGTCATACTTTATATAGTTTTAAGATTATCTTAAACCCATTTGCATTGTTGCTTAATAAACTTAAATTTTTTACTTTTTATTTGTTATTTTATGAAAAATAATAACACATTCTTTGAGCATTTTAGAAACAATTTGATTTAATTAAGAAGGTCAAACGATGGGATGAATTAAAAACTTTAAATACTTTTTTTCTCAGAACAGCAAAAATAAACTTAAGATCTTGTTTTGCAGCGACGATAAAAATCTGCGACTTTTTTTGATAAAATCCGCGACTTTTTTTCTTGCGGTCTAAATAGGGGACAGAGAAAGGGTTGTTAAAAAAAATGAGTTAAATTTTATTTTAAAATTTTTTTATTAAAAAGCTTATTTTAAGTAGGTTGGAAATTGAAGTATGTTTTGAATAAATTTAACATTTCTTGTATTATTATCTTGACTTCAACATCTCACAAAGTTTTCGTGAAACTTTGCATGACTTCAAATAATAGTTAAAATACAGTAAAAAATAAAATGAGACAACTTTTGTTT
This sequence comes from Hydra vulgaris, assembly GCF_022113875.1. NCBI lineage: Eukaryota > Metazoa > Cnidaria > Hydrozoa > Anthoathecata > Hydridae > Hydra > Hydra vulgaris. The sequence continues at coordinate 8,820,695 of NC_061164.1, read as the reverse complement.
AGTAGGAATACAAAAATCTATATATTATAATAAAACAAATAACAAACGATTACAATCGCTAAGCAGAAATAGAAAAACGTGAAAGTAATAACACTCACACAAAAATTCGTGCGACAAAACACATGTCTTTAAAGTTTAAAAATAAAAATTAATTTTATAGTTAAAAATAAACTTTTTTTTTTGCAAACAGTAATAAAAAGTTTTCATGAATTCACTGTGGTCTATTTTGTGTGAGTTACTTGACCAAAATTCAAATTTTAGATTATTAAATTTGTATTATTTTAGTTACTCATAATGAAAGTACACATAACAATCACATGACATACTGTAAACATACTGGTCATGTGAGATGAACACTTTTAGCCCTTTTAAATGTAGCAGTCATTAAAACATAATTTTTTTGTAGGAGCATTTTTACTCCTTTACTTTATCTCCGTTATAAGATTGCTAACTTTATAAAAATTAAGTTGACAATAAAATGTTAACCTTATAAAACTTATAACGGGTATGCATCTTATAATGTCCAGACCCGTTATACCTAGACCCGACTTACATTATCTTAATTAATGTCTTTATTATTATAATTTTCTTATATACTTTTTTCATTATATCTCATTTAATATTATGCGTATGCCAATGAAAACCAACAATGATTTCTGAAATAATCAAAAAGATTCATAAACCAGATTATAAAATCCGATTTTATGCACTCTTTAAAAAAAGATTTTTTTTAAGAAAAAGACTTTTCAAGTTAAATTAAAATTCGATTTGGGAATTGTCTTTAACAAGTATAAAACAAGTTTTATCATAAAGCTATAAATTTTTGGGCTAAATTAAAAAATTCAAATTTAATCAAGAAACAAGCAGAAACGGCCCACATAATAGTACTTTAGAAAGTATATTAAAAATCTAAAACCTCTTTTTAAAATGCTTAGTCAACGTACATTTATAAATGATTGTTAGAAAATCTTCGAGGATGAAAAGGAAAAGTTATATGGTGTAATGGAAAAGTGAAATTAATTTGACATTATCTTTTAATAACTTAAAAGATAATGTCAAATTAATTTCACAAGTGATTTGTGGATGTCTATTCAAAATAAATTCTTACCTGCCTCTATATTGATAATAATTGGAGACAAAAAAAGCATATACTTAATTTTATTGATATTGATGCGTCTCATGCTGCAATAGCACTATATAAAACTTTACTCGAGAAAAAAATGGAATGTTCATAAAAAAAATCATGTTGTTCTAGATAACTGCTCAACAAATTGCGCAATGGTTAGAATTCTCAAAGAGATGTTGAATTCTAAACTTGTCAGTGACGGTTTGTTCAAAAAGTAATTGAAAGCATAAAAATTTAATATTAAAAGTTAGAGAAAGCGTGAAATATGTCAAATTGTCAACTTTGAAATGGCAATAGTTTAAAGAAGTAGCATACCAAGTACAAGTAGCAAGTAACATACCAAGTACAAGTAGCAAGAAGCATACCAAGTACAAACTCTTAGTAATAATGTTGTTGTAGGTGTAAAAACAAGGTGGAATTCTATTTATAGAATGTTGGATACTGCATTGAAATTTAAAGTTTGAAATTCAAATCCTTTAATTTTAATTTACTTTAATTTATTTACTAATTTCAATTTTTCAATTAAAAGAAAAAAAAAGATACTGCAATTTCCATTAATGTAAACAAAAACGCAGCTGCTCTAATTTCTGTCAATATGAAGACTTGTGCAAGATTTTGTTTAATTAAGTTTATTGCTGTCTATCGTTATTGTAAAATCATTTATTTCTGAAAAAAGTTTTCTGTTATTATTTTCTGAAGTTTTCATTCACTGTCATCTTAAATTATAATTTGATTAAAAAAATAAGGACCCAACCACGTTTAAAGTATTTCTCTCTAAAAAAAAAAAAAGGACCCAACCACGTTTAAAGTATTTCTCTAAAAAAAAATTAGGACCCAACCACGTTTAAAGTATTTCTCTAAAAAAACAAGTATACCATTTGGTTTTGTATAAGAAAAAAGGGCGTTAAAAGTCTTTGAATGTGTTTGTGGTTTTAACAATTATAATATTTATATTATAGGAGGGGTTTTAGTACATACGTTGGTAATAAAAAAAAAACATACATTGGTAATAAATAAGGTTTTTTGATCGTTGGCCAGTGAGTCTCAATTACTGACCAGAATCCTTCATCTTCGGGTGTGAATGCCATATTAGAAGGTATACAATGGAAGGGCTTGTATAATCTAGGGTCTTACCATTTTAAGGCTTTCAGCTTGAGACTCACGCTTGATTTAAACGTGACTCAAATGTTCAAAAAATAAAAAGTTACTAAAAAAAAGTGGAGTGATCAGATAAACATGTACAACGACAATCTAAGAAGTATATTAACGTGGTACAAGGAGTATGCTAACGTGGTCATTCAACGGGGTGCAAATTCGCAAATAAAGTCCTGAATAATTTTTTTAGATTTTTGAGGAAAAACAACTCTGGAAAGGTATCTCACATGAGGTATATGCTCATAAAGCATACTAAGCAGGATCTTTACAAACTAATAAAGATAATATTAAAAATGAAAAAAAGTAAGCCACGAAAGCCTTCAGATACTCTAACGCATAAAGGTTTCCTTTATATTTCCATGGCGTCAGTAGAGATACTTTTCTGTTTTTCTCTTTTAAAAAACTTCCAAGGTCTTCTATATTAGGTATGTGGTCGCGCGGGTATAAATGTAAGCTCTAAAGGCCTTTAAAGACTCTTACGTAGATCGATATCACCTTTCCTTACATTATAAGATGGAATTTTTAACATCTAAATGCTTTAGTTTTTCAATATTTTTATTATTTACAACAATCCACTCAATATGATGACTGAGAAAAACTTCTTCAATTACCGACCCAGAATTACTACTCCTGATATCCTACCCAGGCCTGACCCAGACTCGTCCATATAAAACTTAACAACTTATAAATAAAAATATTGGCAAAAAGAAGCAAGATCGTTTTTTATCATTATGGTACAAAGAATAACCTCACTCAGAGTACAGCTTAAAGATTCTCTACATATTTATTACTTCAATTACTAAACAATTCAGTTTACTTCATTCTAAACTTGAGTGCATTGAGAATTCCTTGAACCTTCACAGTCAATTAAAAATTAGATGGTCAGCACGTTCAAAATCCATTCCAACATTTAGGATAAGTATGTTAAATGTTTTTATTATTGTTGAATATCTTTATAAAATAAGTCAGTCTGATGTAATTAATAAAAAAAAACAACTAAAGATCAAGCTGTAGCAACACTTAAAAAGATTGTGAATCAAGACTTTACAATTGTGTATATGTTTATTAAAGACGTCATTGCAAAAACAAAAATTCATACTGGTAGTAACAGATGTTTAAATGATTGTATTGTCTGCAACTCAATCTATTAAACGAAATAGAAAAGATGAACTTGATATGCATGGTGAAAATTATGCCGCATTCAAAATGTTTAGCAAGCATGAAAAAAATTCCAAAACGCTATGATTACAATCCTGGTACGCTATGTTATATATATCTAAAGAAAATTTAAAAATATTCCCAGGAGTTTTCAAAGCTTTTGATGTAATGGCTTCGGCACCAGTGTCTGTGGCAAGCAATCAAAAAACACAGAGAAAATTAAAAATTGTTTAAATATTTTGCGCTTGATTATGTCAGATTCTAGATTATATTAATTATTTTTCTCGGCGTTTTGAAAATATTTATTGGATAATACAGATCTTAACATATTGGTAAAAAAGTGGTCTACTACAACACAAAAACGTATTCAAATTCAGTAACAGATTATGAAGTTTTGCTTTTTACAAATTAATTTTGTTGTTGTTTGAATATGTTTTTAAAAATCTTTTTTAGTACCTATATGGATATTGTTCAGGTGCGAGCTCACCCCACCAGGAAATTAAAACTCCACTAATACCATAGTAGGTTAGATTATTAAGTAGAATATTAACATCTACAGTGTCAAATTGGTTTTGAAGGTCGATAAAAATGCCACATCCAAACATTGCTTCATCCAGAGAATTTTTAATTTTTTCTGTTAGACTTTGTAAAGCAAGTGATTTAGAGTAGTTTGTTCGAAAACAAAATTGCAATTTAAAAAACAGTTTATATTCATTGAAGAATTCGTATAAGCGGTTAAAAATAAGTCTTTCAAGAACTTTATCAATGTTGGACTGGGGGAAATCAGCCTATAGTTTGACATTATTAGTTTTACCCCACCAGTCTTTGTATACTAGGTCTTTGTACACTTGCCTTTACTTGTAAACTTGTACTTTATATTTAATTGTACTAATACTTGTTTACTTGTTATTCTTGTTTAGTTTGTCTTTGTATACTTGTTTACTTTGTATACATATCCCACCTGTCTTTGTATACTAGGTAATGAATGATCTGGAGCAAGATTTCAATGCTTCTGATAAAGAGCTAGAAAAGATTAAAGAACTATAAAAAGCTTCTGCTCTTTAGATGACTGTTGAGTGAAAGATGAAAAAAAAAAGATGAAAAAGTTTGTTGAATTTCTAGTTAAGAAGCTAAAAAGGTCAAGAAACATCTGAAGCCATTAACATAAGCTCTATTAAAAAATTTTGAAGTTCAAACTCAAGAACAAAGTAAATCCAATCTTGTATACTTGATATATTATTTAAAATTTGTGGACATTACGACTTGCTGTACGTATAACGGTAGAGCAAATAGCTTGATGAGTGCATGTCGAGACGATGGGAAGTATGATTAGTGGAGCTAACTAATAAACTTTCTGATTTATTTTACAAACATTTATAAAATATTATATATGGTCTAAAGTAAACTATATTTCCGAGTGTTCCTATATATAGGAACATTTGGAAAAAGTCTAACGTGATTAGTTTAAGTCTAGAGGGGTGACATCAAGGTTTTACCGCACTGTGTGACACCAACTGTAGCGACGCCACTGGTAAAGTTGCAAATCTTTTTCTTTTGTACAAATACTATTACGGACATTGTTAAAAATTTTGTCCTTGCTCTTTGCTTGCTGTCGCATGCTCTAAAAACTTTTATTTGCTTATTTCTTTTCTTGCAATTCAATCCTTTTGAATCTCTCCGATATTCATATTTTCCTGACTAATACAACCTACAACTTTTGAAATCTTTTGCCAACCGTTTTGTTAAAAATTCAATTTTAACTCTTTTCTTTGTTTTCTACCAACTCCCAAATAAATGGCTATTGCTTGAAGCTTTGCTGGAAGTGATTTAAAATTAAAATAAAAAAATGTATTTTTGCAAAAAAAGGGTTTTCAAAACGTTTGCCAAATTATCGTTTAACTACTGACTTTTAATGGAAACCTGGTTGTTTCTCTTTATCGTGCTTGCCATTTTCTCTCTCCTGATTCCATTCTCAACCTTTAAAAATCTTTTATTCATCCCTGTATGGCATGCTGTTTTCACATTTAGGCTGGTTCTTCTAATGATGCTCTTTCTCTTCTAGACAAGGTCCAAAAACGTATTGTAAACGTAGATGAACCCACTCTATCTGCTAATCTGCTAAACTTGAGCCTCTTTCGTCGTAAAGTTGCATCTCTTTCTCTTTTCTCAAAATATTATCATGGTTGCTGCTCAAAGAAGCTATTATCTCTAGTTCTATCATTTAAAACTCGTTCTCACTAGTCTCGTTATTGAGCTAAGTCTCATTCTTTTACTGTATCTGTCCCTGCAAGCTCTAAAAACTTTCATTCGTGTAGCGTTTTTCCCGCACTTAAACCCATTCGAACTCTCTCCCATCTTAGTGTTTTCTTGGTTCATACAACTTTCAACTTTTAAAGTCTTCTGTCAACCGTTTCCTTGCTCTATAACTCTATTCTTTTTTTCTAGTAACTCCCAACTTAATAGTGGTTGCTTGCAGCCTTGTAGGAAGTGAATCAGAATAAAAAAAAATTTAAAAAAATAATATTAATGTTAAAAATAATAGTTATTGCCATTCCAACAGCCACTAAATGTTGGCGCTTAAAGAACTTTTTATAAGCAAAAATAACTTGTAAAATGACATCAATATAATACATCAATATATATAATGACATCAATATATCTTTAAGTGTAATATATTTTAATAAGGTTTTTATTTATTATCAAAATATTTTATGTATTAAGTACTCTACTAACAATAAATTCACCACTTCCGCTTTTATTTTTGTTGCATAAGTGTTGATAAGGCCAGCGCGAAGGCTGTGTGTGTGTGTGTGTTTTAGTCGGAAAAAATTGTAATGGCACTCCAACTCCCCCTCCCCCCCACACCTATTCGCACCGGCCCTGAGTGTTAAATTAAAGGTGACTTTTTATTCACTAGAGAAAAGCACGACTTATTTAATAGTGATCAAAGACTTACATATAATACCATTTTATAAGTAATTATCATTTAAAGTAATGAAATTTTCATTCTATAACTCATAATTCTATAAACAAACGAAGGGTTATTAATAAATCTATAATTCTTAAAAATACTGTAAAAAATTTGAAGTTTTTGGTAGACTTTCTGGTAGACTTTTTTGGTTTTTGGTATCAAAAGGTTTTTGTTTTTAAAATGGTATTAAAAAAAAATAGCGGTTAGTTAATATTTATAATAGTTATTGTTATTACTTTTATAGTTAATATTTTTATAAAAAAAGTTATTATCGTTCCCAGCCGGCATCATTACGTTGTTTCAACGTTAAAATTCGGTTGAAGCATTGTTTCAACCCAGTGGGCACCGGACCAAAAAAAGACGTCTTTTGAACGTTCAAAAAACGTCCAAAACGTTCAAAAGGCGTTCAAAAGACGTGCAAAACGTGTATAAGACGTTTAAAAGACGTCTTTTTTAAGTCCGTGTCCGCTGGGAACGTTGTTCAACTATTTCCGACGTTAAATCAACGTTACGGTTTAAACGTTGATTATTTAACGTTATTTCAACGTTAAATCATTGTTGACAAAAAATACAATACACCTTTTCATAAAATTTATGCGCGCGCAGAAATGGAAGTAAAAACGTAAACATTATTTCAACGGTTTAAGTTATAGAGATTTATAATAGAAAAATATGTAAATACTGAACTTATACCATATAGAATTTTCAAGAGATCGAAAACACGTTCAGACGATTTTTCTGAAAGAGCATTATCGTTTAAAAATCGATATTTTTCGTTTAACTTGGGCTACAATGCTCAAAGACTTATATTATTAAATGTAAATAATACAACTTTTTCAAAAAATGATCCATTAATTTATGTTGAATTTAATGTTAAGCGTTGTTTTATAAAAGAGCATCAAGAATTAAAAAAAGAAATTGATAACTTTAAAAAAGAACTTCAGCCCAAAAAATAAATAAATAAAGATTTATATGAAAAATTAACTTCAACCACGTCAGTTATTACTATGAAACCAGACAAATTTGTATATAAACATAATCCAAACAAATCGTGTTATGGCAATTTACTTGTATACAAACATTTATTTTAAAAATGATAGATCTTGTGACTTTTATACTGGCCTTACACCTGTCAATGTGTTTCATCAGTTAGTGCTGTATCACCATTAATCAAAAGAAGATAAAGTGATATTAAAAAAACATCTACTTCTGTTTTTTGAAATTTAAAAAAATCCTTAACTACTTGGACCAAAATAAATGTGATGCAGCAAAGATGAATTTTTAATGATGCTAATACTTGGATTACTGACAGCTGATATTGCTGACAAGTTTAATATATTTTTAGGATTAGCGAATGCAATATTTTCTTCATGGTTGAAAGCTTCTAGCTCACTTTTAAAGCACATGTTTTTTTTTCCAAGTAAAGATGTTATAATACAGGCAATGCAAAACAGATTTTAGAAATTAAATTATTCAGACTCACACTAAATTTCAGATATAACAGAGTTTATTATGGAAACATCTAAAAAATTTTGACTTACAGAAACTAACAGGGAATGAATACAAACATTACAACAATATAAAATCATTAGTACCCGTAGCTTCAAATTCATCAATAATTTCTTTAAAAATTTTCTAAAGCTTACAGAAGCTAAATTTCGGATAAAGAAATTACAAATCGCAACAACTATTTAGATTTTGTTACAAAATACTCTTGTATAATGTATGATTAAGGCTTTAATATTAATTTTTTAATACAAATGAAGTGATTGTAATTAAATCCATTTTTATTTGTCACTTAAAAAATATGACGAGTATTTGTATAAAGATAATTAAAATTTCAAACAATAATATTAGCTTTACATATTTTTTTTTTAGGTGAATCAATTGCAATTGATGGAATATCTTTAAAAGACAAAATTCACAAAATAATGCTGAGGTAATCAAAATAATTTTTATTTATTATTGAATTTTAAGGATTAAATTGTTTAGCAAAAAAATTGTTTGATAATGAGTTCAATTTAAATTGAAAAAAAAAAAAAAAAAATTAATATTAGTTCTCACATAATTAATATCAGTTCTCTTATCTATTAAAATTTAGAATATTTTCCAACAATTTTGTGATCTCCATGAATATAAAGGGGAAAGGTGGAAATATGCTTTAAGAGCACTAATTTATATGGTGTAGTGAAAGGTATATCTTTATAGGACATGTAAAACTTTTTTATTCTCATTTATTATATATTCAAAAATTTCTCCTTGTGTTTTTTTTTTTTTTTCCTAATTCTTTTTTATTAACAGCTTGTTCTATTAAATACGATGGAGGAACTGAAACTTTTATTGATGGCATTTTGTCTAACTTTTAAAAATGCCCTCCATTTCGAAAAGGTGGCGGAAAAGAAGAAAATTTAGATTGATTTAGAATGTTTATTAGATGAAGATGAGTAAAAATAAGTTACAAGTTATTTTTTGGTCTCTAAAATTGTTTGAATGATAATAATTATTTATTAAAATATTATTTTTTTAAATTTTTGTTGCTTTTATATTTCAATTAAAAGTAGATATTATTGTGTCATATATTATAATATACCTTATGTTATACTATTATATTTTATATTAATAATGAGTATTTTTGTATTTTTGTATTTCTATTTTTGTTCAATATTCCCTAATTATCTTATGTAGATGTTTATGTTTTAGCAACCTTGGATTCTTTCATTATTTTTCTTTGTTATTGAGCCATAAGTTATTTGAACATAATATATTCAGAACTCTGCTGAATAATAGAGTAATAAATAAATTAATAAAATGAATTAAAATATAATAAATTTATAAAATAAAGAAAATCTTATCTTTGCTAATAATGTCTACTAATATTATTGTTTAGTAAGTATTATGGTTATAAAATGTTCAGATTTAGGTAGTTTAATTAGGCCTGTTAGTACACTTATATTACGGTTTCTTCATTTTATTATTAGTTCATGGAATTTTTTCAAAATCAAAATGTGGAAAGGAGTTGTTTGGAGTGAAGATTTACAAGAAGAAGTAATTCCATCTAATTGGATTAGTGATAAAACTGTTTGTTGGCTTCCAGGTACCAATGCGTTGATTGCATTAAAATGCAGAGAAGAATTGGCTTAAGTTTATACAAATAAAAACTAAATTCCCTTCAGGTATTACATCTATATATTACAATTATTATTTTTTAAATAATGTGGTAAAAAGAGTTATTTTGTTGATACAAAATATATAACTATTTGTATAATTATTTTAATTCCAAAAGAAAGCAAACAGTGTTGCGAAAATTTTAAATTCACAACTACAAAAGAAAAATGTAATATATCTCCACAAGCATAATATTAGATTTACTTTATGTTTTTTACAGATAAATCAATTACAGTTAGTTGGTGGAACGTCTTCTAAAAATAGAATAAACAAAATTATGCTGAGGTAATCAAAAACAGTATTGGACTCTTACCTCATTTATAATCAAGGTGTCCGTAGTTCCTCTAAAATCCTCTAAAGTCCTCTTTTTTTTTAAAACCACTTCTAAAATCCACTATTATTTTTCAATGCTAGAAATGTCAAAAATTATTTTTCAATGCTAGAAATGTTTTATATTTTGATTATTAATTTATTTTGAAAAAAGGTTGTTTTATTTAAATTAAATATTTAAAAAAGTTATTAATAACCAACTAACAGTTATATTATTTTTTTAAAATTCAGAGTATTTTTGAAAAATTATATGGCTTCCACGGATATGAAGGGCAAAGGTGGAAAAATATGTTTTAATAACACTAATCTATATGGCGTTGAAAAAGATATACCTTCATAAGTTGTAACACTTTTCCATTCATTATATATTTTTAAAATCTTTCCTCTTTGATTTTTTTTAATATATATTTTTTATTTACAGCTTCTTCTATTGTATTCAATGGACCAAAAAAAACCTCGGTTAAATGGGACATTGTTTGACTTTCTAAATTACGCTCTATTTCAAAAAGGTGGTGAAAAAGAGAAGAAATTTGTGTAGATTTAATCAATTATATGTAAATATATGTAGTATTTAAATATATTTTTCAATAAAACAAGTTTTATCTCTTTCATTAATCATACCTAGCTATTTTAACTAAACTAAACTGAAAAAGTTCTAAATAGTCTAAGTATAGACTATGAATAGATTTAATATCCATAATATACTTTGATAATGTACAGCAACACTAATGTACATGCATATTACGTTTTGATGGTGATCACATTTTGACGCATATAGCACGTTTACATACATATATGCATTTTGACATACATAGCACGTTTTGATGGTGAAAAAGTGTTTTACAGTCGTTTTAACTTTGATAAATCAACGTTAAAAAAACTATCATTTTAAACGTTGTATCAACGTAAATTCAACGTTATTGTAACGTTTTTTCGCGTCGAATCAACGTTGATATAACGTTTGAACCTAACGTTGATTTAACTTTGAAAAATCAACGTTGAAAAAAACTTCCATTCTAAACGTTAACACAACGTAAATTCAGCGTTAGGTTTCAACGATATTTCAACGTTATTTGCCGGCTGGGTAGTTTTTAACTGTATGAGTGACATCAACCTGATTTTGAAAAATTATAATAAAATTTATAATTTTAAATATATATAATGTGCGTTTCTTTTGATAGTTATTTAAATAGTTGATTAAAAAAACAATCGGTCATTTCAGCTGGTTATTTCAAAATATTTGCGAACATTTTGACAAATTTATTTTGAAAAATTCTCTTAAAATTAAAAAAAAACAAGCTCTTAAGATTATTTTTATCCTCACAAAGCAAATAAAAAACCATTTAACCGAATAGGAACGAAAATTTAAAATACCCAAAATTATTCATTTTATCACAGACTAGTAGTTTTTTTTGTGTGAGATTTGCAAACTTCGAACATTCGATAATGTTCTAAATTCAATACAATGGATGCGAGGTGGCGGAGGGGGGGGGGGGGGGTTAGTAAAAGAGGTAAATGTTTATACCTTGTTTTTTTTTGTTATGGACCTTATTGTAAACATCTCAATTATTTATTTGGTTATGTACTATCGTTTGCAAATATTTTATTTAAGCGATTTATAATAAAACTTGAATATAGATATATTAATATTATGATTATGTTACCTCAATAATTGAAAATTAATCTGAAATTTCAATATTTTAAAAATAGTTTAATAATCTAAATTTAAAATCTAAAAACGTTCTTTTATGGATAAAACTAGGTAAAAACTATAATTGTTCTTTTTTTTCAGGTAAAAACGTCGTAAATTAATAAAAAGTATTTATACAAAGAAAAAATTGATAAAAAGTATAATATTACAAAAATATATTGAAACCTCAGCTCTTTCAAAGTCTATATATTGTATATTCATGCATCGGTTTTTTCATATTTTATATTTTATCTAAATATTACATATGTAATTTTTTAAATTATTGTATATTATATTCTATTTAATAATTAATAGTAATAATAGCAATAATAGTAATAATAATAATAATAACAATAATAATAATAATAATAATAATAATAATAATAATAATAATAATAATAATAATAGTAATAATAGTAATAATAATAGTAATAATAATAAATATATATATATATATATATATATATATATATATATATATATATAACTAGCAAAAATATATATATATATATATATATTTTTGCTAGTTGCGCTCTTGTCAGTGGAGACTTATTAAACATTAGGAATATTAATTGAAGTAACAAAAGAAAAAACATTGCTGTCCCATGTCAAACCCTCAGTCGATGTAGCAGCACTTCCTTGTAGCAGCAGGTTTAAAGATAGTCGATGTAGAAGCCTTCAAACAGATACATCAACTATCTTATATTCTTCTGTCGCAGAAGAATATAAGATAGTTGATGTATCTGTTGAAGCCAGTAAATATTCCTTATGTTTATATTAAAAAGTCACCCCATTAAGCAAGTCTTATGAAGTTAGATAAGCAAGCTTATCTAACTTGAGTTTCTACTGTCAGTTTTTTTTTAGCAGGATCATCAGGAAGTAGAAGCTCGAGTTAGATAAAGTTTTACTACTAATTTACTACTGCATCAGTTTTTTAAAACATCAGTTCTAAAACAAAGTTAGATTTTTTTTGTTTTATTAAAACAAAAATATATTTTGCATATTTAAAACTTTTAAATATGCAAAATATATGCTTTAATAATATTCTATATATTTATTTACTTTTCTTTTGTAAATTTTTAGGTTGTGACCAATGGAATAAAAAATGTCTTTTTTATTTGATTCAATTGTTGTATTTGGTTCAGAAATTCTCTTTTTTTGTTTTGGTTGGGTGTTCTTTATGCGACAGCTGTTTAAAAATTATGAGATTCGTCATATTGTTGTTCAGCTAGTTTTCTCTGTAACATTTTCACTATCTTGTATGATGTTTGAGTTAATAATATTTGAAATTCTTGGATACCTTTTACCAAGCTCTCGGTTGTTCCATTGGAAACTTTTAATATATTGTATGCTTCTTGTTCTTGTTTTTATGATCCCTTTTTACATTGGCTATTTTTTTTTCCTAAATTTATATTGGGTGCCTCGAATTTTTCAACGGTTATTAACATTTGTCTATTGGTTTGGATTTTTTTATGTTTTCTGGAAACTACGAAACCCATTTCCTATTTTAAGTGCAAACCATGGTATGTTTTCTATTGAACAAGGTGTAAGCCGTGTAGGAGTAATTGGCGTCACACTTATGGCTATATTATCTGGATTCGGTGCAGTCAATTGTCCTTACACCTACATGTCCTACTTTATGCGTCATGTTACTGATGCAGATATAGCTGTTGTAGAAAGAAGATTAATGCAAACAATTGAATTAATAATTGCAAAGAAGAAGCGCATTAGTTTATCACTTAGAAAGCAATTTCAAAAGCAAGATAAATCTAAAGAGAAAAGTGAGTTTTTATGAAAAATGTTTATATTTATTATATGTTTGTTATAATATGTAATAAACTGATAATAAATATAAATATTTTCATATTTATATTTTATATAAATAAAACTTTATAATTGTTTTATTATGTGTTATATATATATATATATATATATATATATATATATATATATATATATATATATATATATATATATATATATATATATATATAAATAAATAAATAAAAGGTTAGATGAGAAAAAACAACTTTTTTACGGTACTTAAAGTTTCATGCCGTTTTCGGCACTCATCAGCCATATATTTAAATCAAGAAAAAACCGTTCAAAAATACAATTAAAAAACCGTTACAAAATTCAAAAAAAACAATGGAATGAGTTCTGACGTCAAATAATTATAATACAAATAATAGCAAAAATAATAATGATTATAATAATAATAATAATATAATAATAACAATAATAAAAATAATAATAATAATAATAATAGCAATAATATTAACAATAATAATAATATTACGGAAAAAACATATTTTCTAATCGCCAGTGTCAAATTGAGAAAGGAGGAATCTGTTTCTATGTCTGCACTTAGAAACAATCTCACTCCTTTTATTTAGTAGATTGGTATTTTTATAATTTAGGATTTCATATTTTTCGGTGAGACATAATTTACAAGATTTGGATGTAGGATTATATGCTTTACATCGCCTGAGAATTTTCCACTTAACTATAGGAACTAAATTGTTTTACAATTTAGTTCCTATAGTTAAGTGGAAAATTATTAAATGGGTGACATAATTACGAGTTTTCAAAGATTAACAAGTCACATTAACAATTTACGAGTCATATTAACAGTTTTTTTTTAGTCTTGTGCCAATGCTCAGCTCGGATATGAAAGTGAGCTTTTTTGCTAACGAATAATTTGTAAGTGTATGCTATTTTGGTTATGCTAAAAACTTTTCAGAATATTTGAATAAATTTAATTAGATTAGTAAACAGTTTAATAAATTAAAGTTTTAAAAATACGCACAATTGTTACAAAGTTTTTATGATTAGAATATATTCAGTCAAATTTTAAAGAAAGTTAAAAAGTTTTATTAAGTTAATCTTTTCAAAAAACCGTTCTTGTGTTAAAATAAAACAAAAATTAAAAAAGTTGGATTAAGCAAATATTATGGAGATATTGAGGTTAAAGTTTATACCATCATAAGAGTTAAATATTCGGTAACATTCACTGAGGATATCAAAGCTGCTCAGCTTAGATTTTTTTTTTCTTTTTTTTCTTTGGTAATGGCGTCCAGAACATTGTTGATATTTTAACAACAGAATGTTGATGGTACATTCTTGGCAGACTTTAACTTAGTTAGGGCAGTAGTTTAACCAACTTAGAAATAGTAGATGATCTCTTCATTAATTTCAAAAGCCACATACCTAGTCAGTAAAGTTTGCACTATTTGCACAATAGTTGTTGCAATATCATAACCAAGTCGACAGTGTTAAATCTGTGGTTGGGCTCTGTGAGATTGCAACAAGTTTGCAAATAAAGCTGTAAGTATGCTTCGTTAGCTGGTAATAATTTTTACAGTGTCATCTATAGCATCATATGGTGATTAGCCATGGTTTGTTTCAGATACAACAAGCAGAAAAATATTCAACATGGAGACATAAATTGTTTAAATCGTAGACATAAATTGTTATAAATTGTTAGACATAAATTGTTGAAAATTGTAAATCCATCTAAAATTTTGCATACAAAAAAAATATGCCTACAATTTTTTTTTCAACAAATAGATGACAATTGGATGAAGAAAGTGTTACTTTTTGCTTCAATTTTATCTTTGTATTTTGTCTTGTACCACAAAAATGTAGTTTTCTTTTTCTTTATAAGTTGCTTTAGATGGCTTATTTGTGGTTTTGTGATAAAAGAATGAGAAGTAGTTTTATCAAGTTTTTTACACAAGGGCTCTATAAATTCATTTAATGGTAGATTGTTTATTTTTAATAGGTCAATTCTATCTGTTATTATCCATTATTTGAAATTAATTTTCATATTGTTTTTATGGAACATCGCTTTGATCAAATTTAATGATTTTCTATTGCAGATAATCATTTCAATGATCCTCTGCTGCAGACAATCATTTCAATAATCCTCTGCTGCAGACAATCATTTCAATGATCCTCTGCTGCAGATAATCATTTCAATGATCGTCTGCTGCAGACAATCATTTCAATGATCCTCTGCTGCAGATAATCATTTCAATGATCCTCTGCTGCAGACAATCATTTCAATGATCCTCTGCTGCAGACAATCATTTCAATGATCCTTTGCTGAAGACAATCATTTCAATGATCCTCTGCTGCAGACAATCATTTCAATGATCCTTTGCTGAAGACAATCATTTCAATGATCCTCTGCTGCAGATAATCATTTCAATGATCCTCTGCTGCAGACAATCATTTCAATGATCCTCTGCTGCAGACAATCATTTCAATGATCCTTTGCTGAAGACAATCATTTCAATGATCCTCTGCTGCAGACAATCATTTCAATGATCCTCTGCTGCAGACAATCATTTCAATGATCCTCTGCTGCAGACAATCATTTCAATGGTTCTCTGCAGATTTCTTACTATTAGACAAGAAAGGATGCACTATTTAGGTCAAAGACTGCAAAATTTGGAGAATCTAATATTATGGTCTGAGAATCTAATATTATGGTCAGGGTTGCCTGATGTCAGGCTTTTATAAAGGAGAACATAGGAAAAAAAATATTTTTACAGGTTTAACACTCTATTCTCCTCTGCGTGGGACATCTGACAACCCTTAATCTGAGGACTTTATTTTATATACTGTAAGTTTTTTAAAGTCATATAAAACTAATTTTTCGGGCATGTTTTTTTTTTTTAATCTAAAAGGTATGTATTTTTATTTTATATACTGTATAGAGTTTTTTAAAGTCATATAAAACTAATTTTTTGGGCATGTTTTTTTTTTTAATCTAAAAGGCATGTATTTTTATTTTATATACTGTATAGAGTTTTTTAAAGTCATATAAAACTAATTTTTTGGGCATGTTTTTTTTTTTTAATCTAAAAGGCATGTATTTTTATTTTATATACTGTATAGAGTTTTTTAAAGTCATACAAAACTAATTTTTTGGGCATGTTTTTTTTTTTATCTAAAACAAACAATGTCTTTTTTACCAGGCAAGTTTTTAAATATCCTTGATGATTTCAGGGTATACCACATCAGGATATGTATTTAGTAACTAACCGGGGTTGAAATTTGACAGGGCGAGGTTGGATAAAAAATAGCATGGGTAAAAAAAAAAATTGATACGTCTTGAAGTATTTTTTTTATTTGAAATTCATGTTATATTTTATATATGTATATATTTTCATGTATATTTAAACATAAGCATCATGATGATCAACATGATCATCATAATTATCATTATCATCATCATTATCATCATCATCATCATCATTATTATCATTATCATCATCATCATCATCATCATCATCATCATCATCATCATCATCATCATCAACATCATCATCATCATCATCATCATCAAGCTTTACCCTTCCCCGTATAGACTGTTTCTCTAATATAAACAATCCAGAACATATTTATTTCTAAACTAAAGCTTACTCATACCATATGTAACACACTCTCTCCAGGTTTTCTTATTTCTAACTCTACTATTTTCTCCTAAAGCTGCTACCTCTCTAAATGCTGATAACCAAACCAAAAATTTTCTCTAACAAATGTTCGAAACAACGTTTTTTCCAATCTCTGTCTACGGTTATGGCTCCTTTTCTTGTCTTGTTAGGGTCATACCACACATCCATCTGGTTATCATTTTCTCTTTTGACAAATACTACACCATATATATACTAAAGTTTATATAAATATGTAAGGATATTGTATGCCAGCATCTAAATAAATGTCAATTGTATATGTTTATATCCATACCTATCCATATTATGAATGTGTAAATCCACCTCATACCTAACCTCTTGAGTCCAAGCAAGTACTCTTATATTCCTAATAAACAGAAGGAGACGTTTATTAATTTTAAGAAATTTTTCCCATCCATTCCAAGCTTGTTAAGACTTTCCTTCTTGTCCTTTGACCTTTAATAAAATCTTATATATTTTGATTTGTCAAAAATCAAATTTTTGTTTATTTTTTGTCATAGTATAAAACTTATATAAAAATATTAAATCCTATTGAAATTCCCAAAATAATATTCCCCTCTTTTATTAAGACCTCCCCGTTTATTAAATCTGAAGTATAATTCCCTTTAATCCCTCCCCTCTCCCTTGCATTAAGCACCCATGAGTATGGAGGTTTTTATTCCTTCCTGTCCATCTTAAGTTGAGTCTTATTCTACTTTGAAAAATCAGGTTTGAATCCTCTGATCACTTTAAAGTGCTTCCGATTATCACTTCTTCACTCTATCACCTTTATCTTTGTTCTTTATCATTCTCCTTTCTTCTCAAAACTGTACTTTTTTAGATAAGGTTTCTTATCAAATTGACTATACCAAATTGTTATTGGTGACTTTAATGCTCATCACACTGAGTAGCTTGGCTCTCACACCATTGGCCCTGCTGGTACTAAAACCTATAATTTTTGTATTTCTCAATTTCTTACTCAGATAGTCAACTTTGTGACTAATTTTCTTCACAACCCTTACCTTCACTCCTTAATTTGTGTCTTTTCTCTGACCCTAGCTTGTGTTTATTTTTTCCTTGTTCTCCTTTAGGTGGTTCCAGCCGTGTAATGCTCTCCATAAATCTTTTATCTTGTACTTCTTCAATTCATCATTACACTACTTACTACTACTCTAAAGCAGACTAGGGTTCTTTTTGTGATTTATCTTGTGGTCTTTTCTCTCTCCTGATAAATTTGCTTACTATGTAACCTCCTGAATCCGGGTAGGTATGGAAGCTTTTATTTTTCTTGTCAGTTCCAAATAAAGCCTTGTTCTACTTCATGATTTTCACCTTCTTGTGCAGCTGCTATATCTATTGTAATCATTTTTAAAAGATGAAAAAAAAATGTCTTAAGAACAAATGCCTATTTATTATTGCAAGAAATCAATGTAAATAGTGCTGTCTGATGCTAAGCCCTATTTTTTCCAGTTTACTCAATCTCGTTCTTCTCTTAGAAGTTAAGGTTTGGAGATTTTACAAAAATCTTTAACAGCATCATTAACAAAGGTAGGTCTAATATTCCATTTTTAATTCATGGGACTGACCTTATTACTATCCCCAAGGCATATTTGCAAAGAACTTTTCTTCTAATTCAACTCTTGAAACTTATGGTCATACTCTTCCTGTCATTCCAGTTAAACAGGTTAACCCATTATTAGAGATTCAAATCACTCCAGTTTCTGTTGCTAAAGTCATATCCCAATTAAACTCTTCTACAGCTTGGGGTCCAGACAACATTCCTGTCATAGTCTTACAAAAATGTTCTTCAGAACTTTCTTCAATTCTCTCTAAATTATTTAATAAGTGCTTCAGTGAATCTTGTTTTCCTTCTTGCTGGAAAAAGGCATCTGTGGTTCCAATTTTCTGTGGTTCCAATTTTTTAAAAATCTGAAGAACAAGCTGATCCCTCCAGCAATCGCCCAATTACTCTTCTCGTCAATTACTCTTCTCTTAATTATTAGCAAGGTCTTTGAGTCTTTAATCAACAAATTTCATTTGTAGAAGTTAATAATAGTTAAGAAAATTTGTTCAACATCCCATTTTGAGTCAAACAACTTGACATAAGACTTTCAGATAATCAATATGGTATCCAATCTTCTAGTTCCACTCCTGATTTGCTAACTGCTAAAAGATTTTATTGTGCATTAGACGGCGTATTGCTCTTGATATATCTAAAGCTTTTGATAAAGTTTGGCATGCCAGTTTTCTCCATAAGCTTGCTTTAATGGTGTATCTGGGAAAGTTTTTGAGCTTATCAATTCATTTCTTTCTAACCACTTTGAGATAAACCATCCGTGAAGGCTAACACTCTTTTTCATTTCCAGTAACTTCTGGGGTAACTCAAGATTCTATCCTTAGTCCTGTTTTGCTTATTATCTACATTAATAATCTTCCTGACAACCTTAAAGTAGCCTTAATTTGCCTAATATTTATTTATAATTTACATTATTTTTATTTATAACTTATATTTGTATTATATTTTATATATATATATATATATATATATATATATATATATATATATATATATATATATATATATATGTATATATATATATATGTATATATATATATATATATGTATATATATATGTATATATGTATATATATATATATATTTATATATAAATATATATATATATATATATATATATTTATATATAAATATATATATATATATATATATATATATATATATATATATATATATATATATTATTTGTCTTAATAATCTTTAGTCTTCCTGCTGACAAATGTGCTTCTTACATAACTTCGTGGATTCAGGCTGGCATGGAATCCTTTATTCCCTTTTGACGATTCCAGATCAAGCTTCACTTTTCTCCATGGTTTTCCTCACATTGTGCTGCTGCTATTGCCAATTGAAACCATTACTTCCATATCTATCAGCAAAACAATTCTCCAGAAAACAGAAATCTGTTTATTACTGCTAGAAACCATTGTAAAAAGGTTTTGTCTAGCGCCAAAGCCCACTATTCCCAGGTCATGAAATCTCGTATTTCATCACAAAAATTAGGCTCTCCTGACTTCTGGAGAATCTTTAATAGTATCAATAATAAGGGCGAATCTGTTATTCTACCTCTCTTGGATGGTTCAGACTTCTCACCTCACTAAAACAAAGTCACCTCACCTAAAAACAAAGATGAAATGTTTGCTAAGAACTTTTCATTAATATCATCTCTTGATTCCACCAGTTGCGTTCTACCTGATATAGCCGTCAACCAGGTTGATTTATTGCTTGACATTCGTATCACTCCAGCTTCTGTATCTAAAGTGATTTCCTGCTTAGACTCTTCTACAGCTTGTTGTCCAAACAACATACCTGTTATAGTCTTGCAGAAATGTTTTTCCGAGCTGTCGTCTGTAATTTCAAAACTATTTAACAAGTGCTTATCAGAGTCTTGTTTTCCAACCTTTTGGAAAGCGACATCTGTTATCCCTATTTTCAAAAATTCTGGAGAGAGATCTGATTCATCTAACTACCTTCCCATTAGTCTTCTTTCTATCATAAGGTTTTTTAATCTTTAATTAACAAACACTTAATCTCTCATCTTGAATCTAATAACTTACTTTCTAATCATCAATATGGATTTCGATTTTCTGGTTCTACAGCTGATTTGCTAACAGTAATAACCAATAGATTTTATCATACATTAGATAGAGGTGGAGAGGTTAAGGTCATCACTTGATATTTCTAAAGCTTTTGATAAAGTTTGGCTTGCTGGTCTTCTCGATAAGCTTTCTTCTTACAGTATATCAGGTAATATCTTTAAGATTATTGAATCATTCCTTTCCAATCGTAGTATAAAAGTTTTCCTTGATTGACAGCACTCTTCTTCATATTCTGTAACTTCAGGGGTTCCTCAAGGTTCAATCCTTGGCCCTATACTCTTATTAATTTGGATTAGCAATCATCCAAATATTCTCACATCTAGGTGGCATTTTTTGCTGATGATATTATGATTTATTCTTGTCATGATAAGAAGCCAATACTCTCTAATTGCTTGGAGGGGGCATTTGAGCTTGAAAAGGATCTCATTTCTGCTACAGCATGGGGCTCAATGGTTGGTGAAATTTAATTCAGATAAAACTCAATTTTTTTTTAGCCATTCGTTATTGCAATAATTTAGATCTTTCTATATTTATGAATAGTAATGTACTCCATTAGTCATCTACCCTTCATCTTCTTGGATTAACTCTTACTTACTTCCGATCTTTCTTGGAAACCATATATCAAACTCATTTCAAAATGAATTATGCGGTAGTGGTGTAGTGGTAAAACACTTGCTTCATAAGCGAGAGGTTCCGAGTTCGATCCCCACCACATCCTTGGTAGTACTGCGCTCAACTTGTTTCTCTGCGCAGCGGCCTTGTTCGTCAAGGTTCGTGTTTTGGAGTTATAGAGTTGAGAGAGGGTTATAACCACTATTAAGTAGCCTCCTCGTCTGTAGTGGCCTTCTCAGCTTTGAGGAGGTGAATAAAAAAAAAAAAAAAAAATTAGTATCTGCTAAGTTTGCATCTCTTTTTTTAACTCTACACTTTTTTACTCCAGATTTTATTCTTTATCTCAATAAATCTCAAATCCGGCCTTGTATGGAAAACTGTTGCCATATCTGGGAGGGATTTTTTAATGATGCCCTTTCTCTTTTAGACAAGGTGCAAAATCGTGTTGTAAACATAGTAGGACCTGCTCTCACAGCCAACCTCCAACCATTATCACATTGCCGTAATGTTGCTTCTCTTTCTCTTTTCTACAAATACTATAATGTGCACTGCTCTAAAGAGCTTGCGTTTCTTGTGCCATCTACTAAAATTTATTCTTGTGTTACTCATCATTCAATTAAATCTTATCCTTTTTCTGTGACTGTTCCTAAATGCTTCAAATACTCTTATTCCTCTAGTTTTTCCTCAAACATTAGTTCTTTGGAGTTTTTCTTCCAAGCTTAAGTCACTCTTTTGTTGTTGTTAGATTGCATCTCTTTTTTTTCCTACAAATACAAATCATAGTTGCTGCTCAAACTAGCTATTATCTCTAGTTTGATCAATCAAAACTTGTTTACACTTGACTTGTCTCTCAGCAAAGTCTCACACTTTTACTGTATCTGTCCTTTCATGATATAAAAGTTTTTATTCATCTAGTTTTTTTTTTTTTTACATCAACAAAATCACTCTCAACTCTCATCCTTTTTTCATATTTCCTGACTCATACAAATTTTTATGTTTTCAGTTAACTGCCTTCTTGCTCTTTAAACCTTTGTTATCTAGTAACTCAAAACATAATAGTGGTTGCTTGCAACCTTTTCAGATAAAATTATATGTATGTGCCAGTATTTACTAAATAGTAAATGTATGCATATATTTAAATTAATAAGTGCTTTAAAATAATAAAGTACTTTAGGTTTTTTCCTCACCCTGGCTTTGAACCCCTGCTAAATTTTATAATTTTTCCAGGGCCGGGTTTGTAAAAAGTCCCATTTTTAAATGGAACCAGGGCCCTGTTCAATTACTATTTGTGTGACATTTTTTTGTTTCTGGAACAACTTTGACCTTCACATTTTAATTTTGGAAAATGAAAACTCTTTTGCTGCTTCCTAATGGTATTTGAAGCTGCTGCTTTCTTTTTCTTCTGACAAATCTAGATTGTCTAGATTGTTTGACTTTCTTAAAACTTTAATTTTCGAGAGTTGAAAGAACTAGTCTACAGACCAAGAATCAAGGACTAATTTCAGAAGACATCACAAAGTTAATGCCAAAAAGAAAGGTAGAAAAAGTTTTATGATACTGATGTATTTCTAGCTGCAGATTATGTTGATGATAGATTTTGAATACTGCTAGATGATATATTACTTTAAACTCTAATTACAAGAGTTTAGTTCATTTGTACTGCTTTTAACTCTTACAAATTAGTGTAGAGTAGCTATTTTCTGCACTTTAGTTTATATAGAGTAGTCTGTTTTTCACTTTAACCTGTTGTTTTAAATAATTTTAATCAGAACCAGAAATTTTAATGGAGTAAGAGTCTAAGAAGCTTTAATTTAATTAAAACCTAGAGCCAAAACCAATTGCTACATATTGCTAAACATTGGCTCCAACTTCCATTTCTAATTATTTTTTCGTCTTTTTTTTATTTCGGCATGTTTTCATTTTAAAAACCTCTCAAATATTTCCTATTTTATAAATATTTCTATTTCTTGATCTTTTCTAATACGTAATAAGAATAAAAGATTTATTTACGGATATTAAAAATTATTTGTAACTTATAGTAAAAAAAAATATGTAATATTTTTTTATTATAAGTTCATAATTTATTTATTGTAATTACTTGTTGTCTTTTCAAGTTTGAAATGTTTTATTTAAAAAAAAAAAATTTTCTTTTATTCTCAAATTTATTCAAGCTTAGCAAGGTTATGTATTCATTTAAAAGTTAATAAAATTTACTTTTCAAATGTCTGTTGTTCTCACGCTATTTACTTGAAGTTTTAGCTTGATTATTATTTTATTAGGTTTTAAAATCTACCACTAATTTATTATTAAAACCGTGTTTACGATTTTTTTTAATATTGTTTAAAATCAGAAAGTCTTTCAAGTTTAGTCTTGGTATGTTAAACACATGTTAATTAAAAAACATTAAACATTTTTAAAATTTAATTCAAGTTTTTCATTAAGGTTTTCGGACCATTCAAAATAAGAAACAGTGTTGCAAGAAACTCTAAAAGTTGCACGGAAACATTGCTAAGAAATAAGAAAAAACAAATATTTTTTATATTATTATCATTATTTTTAGATTTCTTTCCTTCCACGTTATTTTTAAAGCGTCAGATCATTTATTTACTTAAAGTTACAAGTTCATACTATGCCACAATATCAGAGTGTTTTTTTATATTTAAAAAATGGAAAATAATTACTGTAGTAGAAGTAAATGCTTATTCCCTGTAGAGGTTAAAAGAACCGGATGTAAACTGTTTACGGGTGTAATCTGTCTACTCATTTTTAAAACAATTTGCCGTTAACCAAATCTTCGGCTGCTGCACATATACTAAATTATTATTTCTAAACGGCGTTCTTTCTATGATCAATCTAAAAAAAACAACGAAAATGTAAATATGTAAATATGTAACTATGTTTTTTGTTGTTGTTGTTGTTGTTTAAAAACAACTTCGAAAGAAATCGCTAACTCATAAACGTACTCATAAACTTTATGTAATACTTACATAAAGTTTAATTGCTACATTCATTAAAATATTGTTGTCTAAAGCTGTGCTATTATAAAGCAATGCTTTCATAATCAATTAATCAATACCACTTTCGTAACAGAAAGCAAAAAATCCAAATAAGTTTTTTTGCCGAGCTGAAATCGGCTTAGTACGGCCATCAAGTAAAGTCCTTCGAATTTCGCGCGCGCGTGTGTGTGTGTGTGTGCATATATATGTGTGTGTGTGTGTGTGTATATATATGTATCATTTTTTATGTTTGCATTTTTTAACTTTTATATTTATGTCTTTTATATTTCTTAAAAGAAATTTAAGTAAAAGGTTTTTTCTCTAATTTTGTAGGCTTTTGGAACTTATTTAGCAGTATTAGTCCAAGCAAAGATTATGAAAATACTAGCATACTAAAAAATGAAGTATCTTGTTTAGAAGAGCTGAGTCAGCAACTCTATATTGAAGCAATTGATCTACATAACACGAAACAACGTCTCATTTTCTCCAAGACGCTTCAAGGTCGCTATTTTGATTTTTTAGGTCACATTTTTTCAATATACTGTATATGGAAAATTTTTATATCTTCTGTTAACATAATTTTTGATCGAGTTGGTAAAATTGACCCTGTTACACGTAGCATTGAAATATCAGTACATTACTTGGGAATTGAGTTTGACGTAGCTTTTTGGTCGCAGCAAATTTCATTTCTTTTAGTTGGTATTTTAATTGTTACTTCTATTCGAGGTTTACTTATTACATTAACCAAATTTTTTTATGCGTTGTCAAGTAATAAATCTTCCAATATTATTGTGCTGGTGCTAGCTGAAATTATGGGAATGTATTTTGTATCGTCAGTTTTACTTATGCGTATGAATATGCCACCACAATACCGAGAGATTATTTCACTAGTGCTTGGAGATCTGCAGTTTAACTTTTATCATAGATGGTTTGACGTTATATTCTTGGTCAGTGCTTTAGCGAGTATAGTGGTGTTATATGTGGCTCATAAGCAAGCTCCTGAAAAACAAATTCATAGTTACAATTCATAGCGTTTAATTTTTTATCAATTTCAACAATAGATATAAAAAATAATAGATTTATAAAATTAAATTTTAATGAAAGAAACATAATTTTAAATAAAAAGCATTTTTTTTTTCTTATTTGCTTTGTTTTTTTTCCGTTTCGTTGTTTCCGCTATTTAAAGATATCTTTGTAGTTGTAGTATTTAAGCGGAAATGCGAAGTAACTTATTTTGTTTTTGCGCACTTGGTTTGTTTTTTGCGCATGGACCATTGAATTAATAATCCATGAAATTTTTTAACATTTAACATAAAAATAAATTAAAATTATTTTTATAATTTTTTATTTCACATGAGATTTTCATTATGTCATTATGTTGAGTCAAAGTTTTTCACTTTTATGTTTTTTTTTTAATATTTATAGTTTTATTTACGATCAATTTTTATCAAATTGATATAAAAGATGACTAGTTTTGTATGTAAGTTTTCATTAATTTTTAAAATAAAAGAGTGTAACTTCCATTTCGGAAATTTTGGGCATTAATGATTTCTTTATCGGATTTTCAATGAAAATATGTGATTTAACTTTCATTATGTTTATAAAGGATAGTGACCGAGGCAACTATGAGCTTTTAGGAAAAATAGTTAAAACAAGTTTCCTTACGTTTATTTTTCGTGCCAACAGCAAAATGATAGGAATATTCTGCAAAATAAAACACATAATACGTGGGAGAAATGTATTGAAATAGTTTCTTCCGACAGTATTAAATACTCTGTTAGTTGCGCGGCTATATTTAGGAGTTAATTGTGAATTATTGAAAAGGTGCTTGTTTTTATTTGAATACTTTTTTTTTTTTAGTTTTTTAAAATAGGTTTCCTGCTCACTAAATCTTTCGACGGAAAGAAAATTTTTTTAGAGTATTGAGACTTATCACATACGTATATACATTGTTAAAAATTATTTTTGTTATTTTATTATTATTTTCCTTTTAAAGTTAAATACTCAAGAATCATGAAAAAATACTGGGGAATTATTTATGGCGGCAAGCACATTGTTTTTAAGAAGCAAGCGTGCTTCATATATTATCAGCTTTTTTGTATAACTTGTTATTTAAGTGCAATTTGTTTGTTGCTCTACTTTAAGCACATTTCATTGCAAACCCTATGTTTTTAAGTTACATAAAATATATGCGATTATAAAATCAAGATAAAAAAACTGAAATATATATTAAACTATTTTTTGAGATTTTTTATATTGCCATTGTTTCCGACATGTTAGTTAAAAAAATTCAATTAAAATGGGATTGTTATAACATTTTAATGAAAGATAATTATTTACAAATAGTATTTGCAGATTTATAACAACGTGGCAAAGATTTGTCACAAAAATTTAAAAATAATATTTATTTAACTCGAGTCTTGGATATTTTTTCCGACTATTTTTTCTTGTTGTCTTTTATGCAATTATGCATTAATTTACTTTGTTTTTTCATAAAGAAAACCCTATTTTATTTTTTTACAAAAATGATTCGGCCTTACAAAAGCTATATATTGTTATTATTTTTTACTCAATATTGAATTTATAAAGGAAAAAGATTTTTATTTAGATAAAACTATAAACAAGATTAGTCTAAATTTAATAAAAACAGACTATCATTAATAATGCTTATCGTATATTTTTAGCAACTACATTAAGTTAATTTTAATAATTTATTCTGTCTTGATATTAAAATTTATATAAAATCACAAGCATCAAGCTGACGTTAAAAGGCACGTTTAAAAAAATTATAAATAGTACGTAAAACGCTATATATATATATATATATATATATATATATATATATATATATATATATATATATAATATATATATATATATATATAAACTTTGGAAAGTTTTATTTGTTACTTTATCATACAAAAATATCTTGTACACAGTTATCTGTATAAGTGTTGTGTGGGTATTGTGTGTGTGTGTTAAGTTACTGTGGATAATCTATTAAAATATTATTTTAATGTGTTTTTTAATTTTGAATAAGTTGAAAAGTTTGATTTTTTAAACAACAAAATGAAGTGTAATCAAAGTAGCGTTCGAAAATAAAAATTAAAAATTCTTTAGCAATAAAGTTATTCATTCTAATATTAACAATAATGCAATTTAAACTGTTAAGCTTTTTGTAAACAATATTTTTATCAACTATATTTTATCTTTGTTTTTTACCTGTAAACCTTTCTGTCATTAACTTTTGTGAACAATCTTACGGAATATTTATCGAATATCCGGTAAGAATAGTAGTCTGAATAGTAGAAACCTTCAAATAACATTCTTGTTTAACAAATTATATTTTCTAATGTATTGAACATCAATATTAAGTTTGAATTTAATTATGATATATATATATATATATATATATATATATATATATATATATATATATATATATATATATATATATATATATATATATATATATATATATATATATATATATATACTGTTTTTTGTTTTATATGTAAATTAGGGTTCAATGATCACATATACGAGTTGTATGTATTGTATTTGAACTAGATCAACTGATGTTAACAATTTTCTGGAACATGAATCCATCAAGTAAAGCGAATGCTTTATTATATGGATTGATTGCAACTTTTATAATTTTGTCATTTATAGCGTACTGCTTCAACGAAGGCAAAAGCATATTTTTAAACCTAATTTGGTTACAAATACAAAAAATAAAATCTCAAAATAAAAGCGACGTTGAGAACGGCATTGTAACCGTGTAAAACATTTGTGAAACCAACAAAAAGAAAGCAAACAGAATAAACTTCTAAGGATCGAACTATTATCAAAGATTCTGATGGCTGGTAGTTATCCATATGAAAAGGATTTAAATTATAGCTATATTTAATGCTCGTTACCAAGCATACAAGCAGTTAAATATTCATCGCTACTATTTTAGTAAATCACAAATATATCACAAAGAATTATTAAAGGTGATGTTTCAATTGTAAAAAGGATATTCCGACTTAAAACACAGAGAGTTAGGTCTTAATTTTTTAAGAAGAAGAAACAAAAAACAAATAATGAAAAACAACATAAACAAGTATGGTTTTATTATTTTTTAGTTTAAACTAAATAAAAAGATCAAAAATTATGTTAAAAATAAAAAAGATAAAAGAATCGGCTTTTATTGTGATATCATACGATGTTTTGATCTCTCTTCCAATGTTTTAGTCTCATTTCCATGATTTTCCAAAATACGAAATTTCTAGCTCAAAATAATATAGACAAATTTTAAAAATCTGTATAAAATATATAGTACTTAAGCGGAAATGCGAAGTAACTTATTTTGTTTTTGCGCACTTGGTTTATACGTTGCATTATATATAACTAAATAATATATTCTTTGATAATATATGGCGTTTTTATCTGTTGTTTTTACAGCTTTTAGTTGCAAAAGTTTTTATTTAAGTTCCATTCATTTGTGTGCATGTGCAATTTTTACCTTGTTCCAAAAAGTTTTTATTTAAATTCCATTAATTTGAGTGCATGGTCAAGTTTACCTAGTTTAAAAAACTTCATTTAAAAACTCTTACCTTAGATAAAGTTGTCAAAAATACAAAAGTAGCGCATCACACTACTTCATAAAATATCTATCCGATTTGTAAATATATAACCATATATATATGGCTGCCTATATCCAAAAATCAACATTTTCTAACATTTGTTATTAGTTAATTTAGTTTTGGTAATTATTTATTTTACTACTACTATTACTACCTATTTTATTATTTACAATTCTGATTTATTAATATTATTTTTTCTCCGATAAGTTTCACGCTTATAGAATAATTTATGTTCTTTAAACAGTGGTGTTAAACACTTTCAATCGGATTATTTATAAACCAGGCTACTACTAACTTTAAAATTTATCGGTAAATAAATAAAATTAAAATTAAGTCAAGTTTTGCCGTAAAATCAGTTATGTCGGTAAAAATAAAAAAGCATAAAAAATCATAAATTAAAAGCCGTAAAATGTAAAAATTAGTATTATTTTAATTTTTTTTGAAAAAACATAAACCTTGAGGCAACAGTCTGTTTATGCAAATCGTCACTTATTCTGAATTTAATTTTTGTCACAAATAAAGTTGTCACAAATAAAGTTTCAAGGTGTTAAGTTTTCTTTCCAGTAAAAGTTTAAGGTGTGCAGTTTTCTTTTCAGTAAAAGTTTAAGGTGTGCAGTTTTCTTTCCAGTAAAAGTTCAAGGTGTGCATTTTTCTTCCAGTAAAAGTTTAAAGTGTGCAGTTTTCTTTTCAGTTGATTCATAAATCCACATTTTTTTTTAAATAAACTTGAATTTGCTGTTTGAATTGTATTTGAATCAAGCAATAAGTTGCTCAAGTAATAATGTATACAAGATTGTCATCAGGTGAAAATCGATATTTGTTTGCGCCCCAATGCTCTAAAATAAATATTATGTCGTCTGATATGTCGGAAAAAATAAATATTATGTCGTCTGATATGTCGGAAAAAGCTATTGTAGAACAGACTTTGCGTTCAAGTTATGAAAACCTGATGCTTTTCAATCTCAAACAATCATACTAAATCGGAATGATGTCTCTACAAGATTGCTCTATACCAATTTGTGAATTCAAAGTATTTTATCTGTTAATCCTTCTAAAATGTATTTAACTTATTTAATATTATTAAATAACCAAATAATAATTGGAGAGTTTATTTTTTAACTACTGTTGTGTAATCAGGCTGGTCTTAACAACTAACAATAAAAGCTTTTCAAAACTTTTTTTTAAAACTTTAATATATTTGCACTTCGTTACGTCACAATTCTATGACATAATTTAATGCAACGTATAAAAAAAATAACAACGTTTTATAACGTAATTTAACAATTTTAAAAACATATTATATTTATAATATATTTTTAATGAAATTAAAACTGATGATTTAAATATTTTTTTCTCTGTCAATTTTAGTCTAATTTTGATGTTCTTTGGGTATAAACAGATATATATATATATATATATATATATATATATATATATATATATATATATATATATATATATATATATATATATATATATATATATATATATATATATATATATATATAAAAGAATGACATTAAAATTACCTATTGGTTGGACAAAGTTACATACTTATGTTGGAACATATATTTACAGTATAAATAATGCTTCTCAAGTCTTTTTAAAAGTAAAGTTCAGATAATAATAGTCTATAAACCATCTCTTCTTTCAAACCCAAAAACAGATGCAGATGAACGTATCACCTACTTTATTGGTCATTCCCAACATTGAGTATGCAGGGAAAATTAAGGTGCCTTAAAAAGCAACTCCAAGAAATTGTCTAAATCTAATATATGGTATTTGACAAGTAAATACAGACTCTGGTTTATCTTCTTTGTCCCGGTGGATCAGTTCATGTATGGACACCCAGATTGAGTTTAACCTTCTTCAATGACCTGGTTTGAATGACTCCATATGCTGAATCATTCTATATTTTCTTGATCGTCGTAATGGAAAATATTCTAGATTCCTTACATTAGCTTGCTATAAGGTAAAAAATCAAAGATTTAGAATGAGCAGAATAAGCTCCATTTTTTTATGTAAGTAGTAACAATTTCTTCTATCTCATCTTTTTGTTTTCTCAGCAGTTATAACTTTATATACAATTATATATTATTACAATTATATACAATTATATGTTATTATGTGTTTTGAGGTCTCAACAACACTTTGTTTTACTTTGATTTTGTACCACGTGTGGAATTAAACTTAAAATACCCATTTTAAAATCTAGTGAAATCTTTTTAGCACATCATCAGTAAAACCCTGGTCATATAGAGAAAAAAAAACAGCTTCTCTAGTAGTAAAGCATCTGCTATGGCAAAGAGTGCCTTAACAGATAACCACTTAGCCTTTTTATGATTTGGGTTTATCTTGTCTGTCGTCATTGTGATGAATCTGTCCAAATTCAACTTTATTTAGGGTTTTAGATTATTGGTTCCAACTGCACAATAGGTTCAAATGCATTAAGTCTTTCCTTACTGTTTCTTTAGCAAGAACTTTTTTAATTAGTCCTCTAAACTTTAGCAATCTTTAAATGTGACTTATCATTACATTCCTCTTTTTCAACAAGCAAAAATTCTTGTATTATTAGACCCTACTTCAGGATATCTCTGAGAATTGGCACTTTTGTAGGATTAAGATGATTACTTCTACACAAATAGTGTGAAAACTTTGGTTCTGTTTTTTCTAATTTGAACCTAATAAATTTAGGAGCACTCATTTTTCCTGTTAATAATTAATAAATATTTGTTATACTGCAAATAACTCTTAATATTAAACCAATACTAATAAAAATTATTTGCATTATTAATTAACTAATTGTATTATGATGCAGTTAAGAAAAATGGAAAACAACCAAATTAGAAGTACTTTTGTACTGTGTAAGAGGTTCATGAGAAAACAGTACAGAAGTAACTTATTTCCAGTTGTTGACTACTTCTACATATCTGTAAATAAAAAAATGTTTAAAAATGCCATGTATTCTGTTTATTCCAGATTACATCCGGAAAAGTACGTAAGTACAGAACAGGTATTTTCTATTTTTATTGCATTGTACAAAAGTTATAGAAATTGCATATTTTAGTCTATGTTTATTACATTAGTACGCAAAGTTCACTTTGGTATGTTCTATGTTTATTACATTAGTACGCAAAGTTCACTTTGGTACTAATGTAATAAACATAGACTAAAATATGCAATTTCAATAACTTTTGTACAATGCAATAAACATAGAAAATACCTGTTCCAATTTTGAAAGTTACCGACGTTTTTTCAGAACTTTGCTATTTCTAACTATACAAGGCCGACGACGCGGTTTTTGAAATAAGGGAGAACACAACCATTACTTAATAAAAATAATTATAAACTTCTAAAAAAAAAGTTGTTTATATTTCAAAATTTTTTAAAAAAAACAAAAAAAAACAAAAACATTTTTCCTTTTGAAAAAAAGTGGGGTAGGAGGGGCGGGGCACTTGACTTCTTGGCCCCAGACGTTGCTAGCGCAGGTAACATACAGATAACATCATTTTTTCAACGCTATTCATTTTACCATTTTTGTTTTCATTTTTTCGACACAAAGAACATAAAAAATGGACTGAAATTCAATAACATAAATAGCACTATATAGTGCTAAAAAAAAAAATAAAAGCAAAAATGCGTTTAGAAATTTCTAGCACCAATATTACATAATATTAGTGCTAGAAATTTCTATACGCATTTTTGTTTCAAGTGACGCATCCTAATATACAGTCAGTGATACACAAATATTTTAGTAAAAATCCTGTTGTTAAGTTTAATATATATCGATATATTTGATAATATTAAGTATTAAGTGTTTTTTTTTTTTTTTTTTTTTTTTTTTAAAGTGGCAGGATTATTTGATGCTTTAAGTTCTATATTTTGGATATTATTTTGTTATATAAGTACGGACCCTTGTAAGAAATAGAGAATCGCGAGAGTTTGGTTGTTTTTTCAGGCAATGTAAAGTTGCAAGCAGCTCTTACGATAAATCTATTAGAGTTTTTTTTTGAAAAAAATTATCCAAAAAATGCAATGGAACTAGTCTAAGATTGTACATATGCATAAATAAAATGTTTTGGTAGATGTTTAATATGTTACAACAAAAGCTACTTAGATATTTTACAATTAGATCTTAACAGTGAAGTCTTTTCGATACCTTACAATAAAAACTACTTAGATATCTCACAGTTAGATAATCTTAATAATAAAAGCGTTTTCCATATCTTTTAATAAAAGTTTCGTAAATAAAATGTTGCTTGATATAGTTTTTATGTGTTCGTATACAATAATAAATGACAAAAAAAAAATCACTTTATTTTTATTTTTTGGTTTCACATTTAGACTTGAATAACTAGATTTACAAGTTAGTAACATAATTAACATAAATAATAAATATCTACACTAATCTATAAGCAATTAAGCATGCGATGTGCGCAGTTATTACCGTTATAACTTTTTATCTTAGTAGAATAACACTAAAATTTGCTAAAATCTTTTTTAAAAAAATTGTTTCTATTCATAAAATGAAGGAGATATAATATAATGGAGGGAGAGCGAAACCGAAAACCTTTGTAAGCTGTAATTAAAATGGATTACTCTCCTAAAAGTTGACTGGATAACAACTGTTCCAACTATCAAGTAGTAATCACAAAATAATCATCTATGTAAAGTATTTGTGTTTTGAATACCTTGATACTAGGAACAATTATTAGTCTAGAAATTTATTATTAGTTGTTCAAAAAGTACAACATAAAATAATAATAATAATAATAATAATAATAACTAACCCTAAATATTGTTTACAAATTTTTTAAACTTACATCTTTTATTCGCAATACTTCAATTGCTTATGAATTTTTGAAACAATATCATTGGATAATTTTTGTTAAAAGTGGATTATGATTAGTTAATTAAAAATTAAGATAACTACGCCGTGTTTAATTGAAAATTATGTTACTAAGACAATTTCGTGAGAAATGACGTATTTTAACTTCGTTTCCCTCCAGTTAATTATAACTTTCAAAATAATCTCATGCACAAAATGATTTAAAAATTTAAACATATATAACTTCTTACAGTCACCTCAAAAAACGGGCAAAAAAATTTAAAAATTTAATTTATCAGCTTTTTAGTTCATTTTTTGAGATCGCTGTAAGCAGATATAAAATTGAAGACAAGCTGCGCAGTCACATATATACAACATTTATATCGTCATCACAAGGAAGACAAAGATTCACAATAATGACATTCGACAAGATGAATTTTAGTGGGAGGTTGTCCTTGTTGCTGCAGGAGTCATGCAAGTCTTGCAAAACTTTGATCGCACGCTCACAGCACTAGTTCCTTTGGTCAATGCTGATTGGAGAATCATATGTTTATCAGTAGTTTTACAAGCATTTGAAAACTTTTGAACAGTCATTCAGCCCTGCAGATAGTTCATCAAAATCTTTAGTGCGGAACTACCGACTGTGATGTAAACTAATGGTAAGTCTATAAGATTTTACGCAGCCTATTCCGACATTCAAGCATCAGAATAAATGCAAGAAAGAAATCTGTTGAAACTTCATATAGAGGATCTCATTCCTCCCATTCCGAGATGACGTAAGACACGAGGGATTTTGTTGCGACAACGCTAAAAACGCGCTTCACAACATTTCGTTGGCAACTGATGAAATTGGATTTGTGGTAACCTTATTCTTCGAACATTTAATGTAGCCTAAAACAAAGATTATTTTCTTGCTGGCATTTACGCTTGATGTGTTGACAATAATCATCAAAATTAATCCACAATGATGTTCTTTAACACATCATTAAATCTTTCTTGAGCTTTCTCATCTTTTAATTTAATTATTTTTGCATCATTCTAGAAC
This sequence comes from Hydra vulgaris, assembly GCF_022113875.1. NCBI lineage: Eukaryota > Metazoa > Cnidaria > Hydrozoa > Anthoathecata > Hydridae > Hydra > Hydra vulgaris. Next base: position 8,785,857 of record NC_061164.1, on the reverse strand, counting down.
GCGTTTGTCAATGTGTTTACTGTCAAAGTAAATGGTCCGATCCTTCTGTTGAAGCACCAAGGGCTTCTTCACTTAAGCAACTTTTGTGTTATAGATAGCCTGTTTAATATTTGACTGGAATGAGGTTGGAATTTCAACGTCTTTATAAGAAAGTTAGTGGCTCACCTTTGCTGCTCCATAGACGACAACTTTAAACTTTTTTTCGATATTCATTTTATATACAATTCTTTGGTACATAAATTTTTTCATATAACACTTTTTATTGTAGAAAGTATGCACAAAATAATTCACTCTTAGAAATGCTAAAAAGTATACTGTGTAACAATTAGCAATTTTGATACCAAGTTTTAGTATCAAAATTTATTGTTATAAATTGTCTAAAGTTATTTTTGTAATGCATTGATAACGTAAACTTACGTTTAAATTATTGGCTATATACACATTTTTGTAAACTTAACTTTAAGTTTGGGAAAATATCAAAAAATTTGGTGCGGTGTAAAAGTTCATAAAAATTTCGAGAAACATGAAAAATATCAATTTGTTGTTCTCATTAAGCTTAATAGTAAGTGTATAGTTCCTTAAAGTATTTGTATTTTTTGAAGCCAGTTTATTTTAGCTAGAGCCATATAGACAGGTTTCACGTAACAAATTTATTAACAAGCAGTATTACATAATGATAAACTGTTTCTTTTATTAAGTTTTTTTTATGTTATATATCATTTGGTGGTGTAATAAAAATAAGTACATTATTCTTTTTTGAAAAGGCTGGAGACAATTCTGAAAAACGGGGTTCACAGTGTTGTACATTCAATTGTAATTAAAGAAAACATAATGGGAATAGGTGGAGTGATAGTAATGGAATCTTTGATGAAGAACCGTTTATAAAAATAAAGTTTTATAAATGCCTTATTAAACTATTTTTAACATATTGTTGAGTTTTTGATTCATAATAGGGTAATTCCATATGACTTTTTATTTTTTTGTGTGTGTGACTTTAATTTTTTTTGTTTTTACATTTAGAAATACTTAAAGCGGTATTAAGATTATCTAAAAAAACAATTAATACGAAAATATTGCTGTTATATATATTATATTATATTTTAGTCTAAGTATACATACTTTTAAGTATACATATTTTTTTATCATTTTATATTTTTCTGTGCTAATGTCGACATAGTTTAAAAAATATACAATAATTTTCTAAGCACTATACTCTAGATAGAAATACTTGATGACTGCTATTTCTCATACGGGCAGAAATGAGTAGCCGTACAAAACATATGGATACATATACAATAAATTTTACATATTTTGCCATAAAACAAATAATAGCTACAATAGAAAATCACATTTGTCAATAGAACTTAAGTCTGCTTCAATTTATGCTAATTTATGCTTCAATTTATATTAACCATTGACTCAAGAAAAGATCGTCTGGAAATAAACAATAACGTCTTTTTATTTAACTACTAGATTAGATTAGATAGTATTTATTAGAACAAATAATACATGGTTTAAAGGACACGCAGGTCCATACTGTTAGACAATAACAGTGTGCCTCAAAACAAGTTATGTAATATCGGGCAATGGATAAAATACAAATAAAAAATTTATATGAAAAAATAACAATAAGATATGCAGTTAACGCAAACACAACTTTACGATATTGAATGAGTTTACTTCTAAAGATACTGATATTAAAGGCATTAACAACATCTGAAGACAACTGGTTCCAAAGCTTAAAAGCTTGCTAGGAGAAACTTTTTTTGCAAAAAAAGTTGACATTGTTGTTTGCGCATATTTTATTTATGATCTCGCGTGTTGTTTTTGTTTCAATAAAAAAAACTCAGATTTATCAATTGATACCAAGTTATCAATTGATACCAAGTTATCAATTGATACCAAGTTATCAATTGATACCAAGTTATCAATTGATACCAAGTTATGCAGAATTTTGAAGTAATTCGATAAATCATGTTTGAATCTTGAATTCAAGCAACTGAAGTCAGCTATATTAGGTTAAATTGCGAGGGTAAAGGAATTTTTGCGAGGGTGAAGGACTTTTTTTCGTGAAACAATTTTGCTCAAAACTCATTTAATAAGTTCAGTTTGATACAAACAAACTGGGAAGTAATATTTTTATACTAGTCTAGTATAAATAGTAAAAACACTTCTAAAAAAATATGGATCACCAAGTTATATATATATATATATATATATATATATATATATATATATATATATATATATATATATATATATATATATATATATATATATATATATATATATATATATATATATATATATATATATATATATATATATATATATGTATATATATATATATATATATATATATATATATATATATATATATATATATATATATATATATATATATATATATATATATATATATATATACTCAAAACATTTTAAAATAGGATATGCTCTAGTATAAGCTGCATGGAAAACGTTTAAGGTACACCAGCATACATTTTCTGGAAACTGAAAAAAAGTTTTGATATTTAACTTATTTGATAGACAATTTATTGTAGATTAATAATATAAAAAGTTTGTTCCTAACTTATTTCTTAATTTTTCCAATAATTCTAACAAGTTCGAAAAAAACCAACTAAAAAAAAGTTTATATATACCAATCACAACAATATTTAATCTTTTTTTGAGTTTTTCTCCGATTTCAAATTTTGTGAAACATTGTCTAATTATAAACATGATATCTTGTGAAGAGAAGTGAAAATCACTTCAAATTTTCAGGAAATTTTTGAAAAATTTTAAAACTTTTGATGCATTTTGAAAATCCTAAAATCCGAATGTCAATACTTTACTTTACATGTAAAGAAAATATGTTAAAACTTTCATGGATTTTGTGTTAATATATTTAATTTGTAAATTATATATGTAAAATATTTAAAAGTTAATATGTAAATATTTTTACAATGCCAGGTGCTAATTTTCAAAAATTGAATATCCTATCTTACAAAGAAAGATATATTCTGAATGTACTTTTTCTATATATAGACAAACGTTCCTGTTAAAACTAGACAGAGAGAAGTGTTGCCCCAAAAGGTCTTGAATAAATAATTTTTAACAAAAGTTTAGTATCGAACGGTTACGGAAGAAATTGCTTTATTTGAATCATTATGAAATAAAACTTTACTCAAATTTTCAATTTTTTTTAAATTTAAAAGTCATTGGTGCAGCATTTTTAGCTAATTTTTTTACACTGAAAAGGTCAGTTATAGAAAGAGACGATCGAAAGCCATATTGATTGTCAGAGAGTAAGTCAGTTAATGATTAAGTCAGTTAATGAGTAAGTCAGTTAATGAGTAAGTCATTTAATGAGTAAGTCATTCCATGACTAAGTCATTTGACTCAAAATGAGATATAAGGTTTTTGTTATTGAAAGACTCAAAAAATACTAAAAATAGTGTCTTCAGAGTTTAATGAAATTGATCGCATACAATTTCTTAGAATCACAGCATCTTTAAAATATTCGTTTTGCTGCATTTTTTAGAAAATTCTTATTTAATTTGTAAAGTAATAATAAAACTCATAAATAAATATAACCTAAATATACTAAATGTTTGTACGGTTTTGTATGTTTAAAGTTAAATATATATAATAAAGTGTGCAAGATGAATATTTTATAGAAACGGGGTTCTTTTTTTATCAGGGCAGTATTATACTCAATTATCTCTATTATATATTTAAGTTTTTTATGCCCGATCATACATTTCTATCATTTTTAACGCTGTAAATTGGGACCTTGACAATCTCGGCAAATGTTTCAAAACTTAGACTTGATAAAATTATATACACTACCTAAAAAAACCTTTGAAATCAATGTTTTAACAAACAAAATTAATTAAAAGAACCTAAATTAAAAAAATCTTTAAAAAATTCAGTGGATAAAATTACGAACAATCAAATTATAATTTACTTGAAAAAAAATCAATAACTTATATAACGCATGATTAGCATAAATATTCTAAAGTGTTTAAGTTTTTTTAGGAAACTTATTTTTTTCTATGTTTATAAAATGTTTTTTTTTTTATGTTTATGACCTAGCATAAATTAACAATCAAGCTAATTATTTCTGATTACATTTTTTTAAATCGTATTGTTTACTTGAATAAAAAGCTGGAAAGAGTATTTAATCTTATATTACGTGTTTACTAAACTTAAATGTTCTAATGCTGAGTATGTAACATACGGTTTTTTAATTTTGGTGTCAATAAATGCCGTTATAAAACGCGTTCCATGGTTGAACTTGTTAATAACAAAACAAAGTAATTAAATTTTGTTTTTTTAAGTTGTTAGTTGTTGCTGTTAATGTAATTTGTGGTATATTTATATAAATTATAAAATACTTATAATATATAAAAAATATTTACACACACACACACAGATATATATATATATATATATATATATATATATATATATATATATATATATATATATATATATATATATATATATATATATATATATATATATATATATATATATATATATATATATATATATATATATATATATATATATATATATATATATATATACACACACACAGATATATATATATATATATATATATATAATATATATATATATATATATATATATATATATATATATATATATATATATATATATATATATATATATTATTAAAGTGATAAGAAAAATCACTCTAAAAGCTCCGAAAATTATCTTTACAAAGATCTCTTTGAATGTGACACCCTCGAAATTTGTCGACCTGACAATTGCCAAGGGCGCCATACTCAAAATCCTTTTTTTAAATGGAAACTTAAAATCATAGTGAAAAAGACGCGCTCAAAAAAAGTATAAATATGGTTAAAAAAAGTTTAATTAAATTTTTTCTTTAATAATAATAATTAATTTAATATAAATTAATTTGTTTATTGACTAAAAAAGTGATGGCGGATTGCGAATTTGCATTAACTACTAGTTATAAATTTAGTAAAGGTATTATAATATTATAAAAATTATTATAGAATATTAAAAATATTTACATTATAATATTTAAATAATGATTTTTTTTTTTTACAAATTGTAGGAAAATATGAAAATCATTATTTTGATTGTTACATATTTATTCCAGTGTAAGTCATCTTGAACATTTATGATTTATAGGTATTGTACTTCATTTATCGGTATTTAAAGTTATATTTTTCTAATTTTTTAATTTTATTTTTTTATAAATAATTTTTTATGAAAAATATCATTAGTAGAAATTTTCTACTGCAATAATAAAAATATTTATATAAGTAAATGTTTTAACTAGTAAAATGCTGATGGGTCAAAGCCGGCAATGCTAGGTAATCTTCAAAAGAGAACTTTATAAAGTTTTTAACGCGTAACAATTCATCCGGCTAATTGTTTTGTATGCTACTAAAAAAAGATCATAAGTTATACACCAACATTCTTTTGTTGGAGCATTTTTGAAATCATTTTGTTTAGTTCTAACTCTTGCTAGCCTTTGAATTATGATTAATTGAATTTACTGAAATATGATGTATTTTAATATAAAAATTCTTGTGAATATATTTTAAATGTGTCAGTATTTTTAACCAGTGTTTTGCAATAAAACAATTAAGCTTTGAAGTGTATGATTATTAAGTGTATGAGATGTCTTTTCTACTCCTTTAATTTATTTTTACATTAAAATTAATAATTTTTTTATATCTCTACTGGATCTTTTTGCTTTTAAAAACACCTACGCAACGCAAACACGCCACGCGACCACAAAATTATGTAAAATTCTAACACATTTTGTGTTTAACTACGAGTCATCAATGGTCATAAGAGTATAGGATCAATGATTATATGGATCAATGATTCACACATATCCGTAGTTTATATACCCACAATGATTTACACTTATCAATCTATCATTCTTATTTCTCTTCCTTGCATTATTTTAGCTTTAACTGTCTAAATTTATAAAGTTTTATATCAGATTGAGGGTTCTAATTGATTGAAGTTTTAAATTGAGTTCAAGAAACAGTTATATCCTAAATTGAAAACATATAAACTGTTTTGGTTTTTGGAAATATTTCCCAAGCAACACAACACGTTGTGCCAACGTTCGTCACGTTGGTTCAACAATCCAGACGTCGTTCTGAAGTTTACTTTTTTTACCAGGTAATTGCTATCTTAACTTATCAGTGCAAAAAAGTTTTTTTTTGGTTTACCGTTGATATCTAGTTTTACTTTAACATTATTAGTCTTTTCTTGAAATCACCTTTTTTATTTTTTTTAAGTTATGATTGACAACTCAACGAAATATAATGAATAATAATAGCCAGTGTATTTTCTGATCATTTTAATTCTTTTATTTTATTAAAAATAAATAAATAACAAAAACACAAAAATTCAAACTGTTTCAAAAATTGTATTAGATAAAGTTGAATAAAATGTTATGCAATGTAAATATTGTATATTCTTAACATATATAGCATCTATAAATATTTTTTAGTACATTTACAATCATTATAACAATTTAAATTATATAAAGAGTCATAATAATAGTCGAACTGTAGTGGTGTAATGGACTGTAGTGATTTAGTGGACTGTAGTGGTGTAATGGACTGTAGTAGTGTAAAGGACTGTAGTGGTGTAGTGGACTGTAATGGTGTAGTGGACTGTAGTGGTGTAGTGGACTGTAGTGGTGTAGTGGACTGTAATGGTGTAGTGGACTGTAGTGGTGTAGTGGACTGTAATGGTGCAGTGGACTGTAGTGGTGTAGTAGACTGTAGTGGTGTAGTGGACTGTAGTGGTGTAGTGGACTGTAATGGTGTAGTGGACTGTAGTGGTGTAGTGGACTGTAGTGGTGTAGTGGACTGTAGTGGTGTAGTGGACTGTAGTGGTGTAGTGGACTGTAATGGTGTAGTGGACTGTAGTGGTGTAGTGGACTGTAGTGGTGTAGTGGACTGTAGTGGTGTAGTGGACTGTAGTGGTGTAGTGGACTGTAATGGTGTAGTGGACTGTAGTGGTGTAGTGGACTGTAGTGGTGTAGTGGACTGTAATGGTGTAGTGGACTGTAGTGGTGTAGTGGACTGTAATGGTGTAGTGGACTGTAGTGGTGTAGTGGACTGTAGTGGTGTAGTGGACTGTAGTGGTATAGTGGACTGTAATGGTGTAGTGGACTGTAGTGGTGTAGTGGACTGTAGTGGTGTAGTGGACTGTAGTGGTGTAGTGGACTGTAGTGGTGTAGTGGACTGTAATGGTGTAGTGGATTGTAGTGGTGTAGTGGACTGTAGTGGTGTAGTGGACTGTAATGGTGTAGTGGACTGTAGTGGTGTAGTGGACTGTAGTGGTGTAGTGGTAGAGTACTAATAATAACAAAGAGCATATTTCCTGATCATTTTAATTCTTTTATTTTATTAAAAAAAAAAAAAAAAAAAAAACATTCGCATTGTTAGCGGTAGGTACGTAGTTCATACCTACCACATCCCTGTTCAAAAGTTTTGCACTTAACTTGTTTCTAGTAAAAAATCAGCACCAATATAATGATATAATGCAAATATAATGATATAATCTTGAATGATGAACGCAATCCAAACTTTTTTTAATTAAACAATGCTTGTTTACTTCTGCTGAAGAGGTATAGTTTTTAAACTTAACATTAGTTATGCATACTTTAGCATAACTTAATGTTTAGTTATGCATAATTAATTATTTAGTCAATGCTAATTTAAAACAATTATTTGCATAATAACAAGTAATACATTTTCGATATTACAATATTAATAATGCATATTTTTTATTTAACTTCATTTTATTAGACGGAAACTTTTTCTCAACTACTCGTTTAGACCTAATACGTTTTTCTAATGATGTGGGTTAGTATAGACGATTTCGGAGTTAGCGTAGCCATCTTGGAAAAATATTCTTGGGGGTGCAAGTTGAACTTTGAACCTTCCGTTTTTATGCAAAATGTCATATAACAAGTATGAAGATTTTCTCAATTTAAGTTCAAAAAAACTCATAGATTATTTGTCTATTCGTGGTTTGAAAATAACTGGAAAAAAATTTGAACTTGTTGCAAGAGCTTTTGCTGCTAAGGAGCTTAATCTTGATATTATATGTTCTGCTGAAGATCAATATAAAAGGCTTCAAATCAGCCAGTTGTAACAATGGGAAATATTTTTGTTTTTATTTTAAAGAAAAAAGAGTTTAATATAAAATGTTTTTAAAAATTTTTATATTATATTTTTTGCAAAATTACTATTGATAAGTATAAATATGTTTATACTTGTTAAGTATAAACATGATGTTTATACTTATCAATATTAATTTTTACCATAAATTTATAATTTAACATCATAATTATTATATTAATCAGGGGCCATCCATAAAGCACGTCATGCAAATAGTGGGGTAGGGGGTCATTATAAAAAGGATAAAAAGGGACAAGGTTTTTTTTATTTCAATTTTAATAACATGGAAAACTATGTAAACATGTGTTTTTGAGAAATTATTGTTAGAGAATATATTTTATTTTTCAAAAGTATGGCAACAGTTTCAAACATCCTTGTAAGATTTTTTTATTTTTAAAATAGGGAGTGGGTACCAATTTTATAAAAAATGTCACAAAAAAAATTTAACTATTTTATTTGTGATATAAACAAAATTTAATACAAATTTTTAAGCATTTGCTCAAACTATGCAAGTTATTACATAAATAATATTATAAAGGTAAGATATGATCCAGCAAAAAATAATTTATTTCAGGTTTAAAACCAAAGTAGTTTCATAAATTTTTGATGAAATTGTATCCGATAATCACAGTAAGTTATTCCAAGCCTGGTAAGGAAACAAGGCAGTATGAGCATATCCATTCTGTATTGTTCTCATTTTCAGTATCCGTTAAACCTTCACATTTAAAATGGAGCCAACCTTCACAAAGATTACATTGGATACTTTTTAAATACGATTCTTTGTTTGTGTCAATTTCACACTTTTCTAACAAAACATTATCACACTTACAACAAAATATTAAAGGTTTAAAGTTTAAAAGAGCTGGACAAACAAAAGTTTTGTAAAATATATCAAGATTTGTGGAAACTTTATTCCAATGATCTTGGTTGAACTTAACTTTTTGAACAAAAGTTTCCTGGGTAGTCCAGACAACAAAAAAACATTCTTTTATTTCTGTTATTGCCATTTGTGAATTAACTTGTGTGTAGTATTTGTGATTTTCCATTAAAGTAATTTTGCCATTGTTAACTGTTAAGAATTCACAATCATTTACTGATTCTGATATTTTTTTATCACGAAGACTATACGAACACTTGATTTCTAAAATACTTTTACCATGGCATTTACAAAATACAATGCCATCAGGTGATGCAGCTAAATAACATTTAAATTTTGAAAGAAAAATTCCACATTTTTCTGCTCTAAAATCCTGATGTTTTGATATTTCTTGAGCATAAAAACTTTTAAATGCAATATCTTCATGTTAGACTCCCCATTTCATAGAAGCACTAGATACATCATCATAGTAAATTATTTTAGAAACAAGAGGTGTAGTTTTAGGTTTTATTGACCCCTGTGCTTTTAAAATTGTATTTACTTTAGTAAAAACTTCATGATGTTTAGAAGCTGTTAACCTTCCACTCCTTATTTCAAACCACAATAAAACTTCTGACTGTCCTCTTGTAGCTTTTTCAACATTTTCAATAGTCTTTAAAGACATATTTAGTTTTTCAATAAATATCTGAATTAATTCTGTTTCAGAAAACTGAGAATATGCTTTTAAAACATTAAGTGCAATGGTTTTCACAAAGGCATAATTATAATGTTCTTCATTAGTTGTACTAAGTGATTCTATGGATTTAAATAAGACGGCTTCTTCGTTTACTAATTGCATATCCCTTATGAAATTTGATATATGGTTAGAAGATATTGTCCTGTGCGATATAATTCGAGGATCAAAGTTATTTAAATTTTTCATTCTATTTTCTTCACAGTCATTACTTAAAGATGATTTAGTTCCAAGTTTTTTAGAAATAATCAAATCTGAAATTCTTTTAGGCTCCACATCTTTGCGGGTTCCAAGGTTCCATTGACACGCTGTTTCAGTACATGCAGGATTGCACCAACCTTTTGTATTTGCATATTCAATTTTATATAAACATGCAATTACATGATTACAAGTTTCGTATGATCCTGCCATACATGAACACCATCCAGTTAAAATATCACTTCCTTTTTCATCACCTTGTTTTATAACTATCCATAAAGTTTTAGATTCATGGAGAGCTTGTGAGGCTGTTACTGTACAGTATAAAAATATAACTTTTTCCTTTGGTTTTAAATAATGTTCATAAATAAAAATGGGTCCAACAAAACCACTATCAAAGTACGAAAAGGCTTTCTGATCTTTATACTTTCCAATATAATCTGTATTAAACTTTTTTTTCTTTAAAATAAAAGTAAATATATTTCCCATTGTCACAACCGGCCATTTGGAAAGATTATCGAATCGCTTTTCTAGTTCAACTCCATTGGGATCTGGAATTCCATGCTTTTGTAATAAATGTTCGTAATCAATTTGAAGCCTTTTATATTGATCTTCAGCAGAACATATAATATCAAGATTAAGCTCTATAGCAGCAAAAGCTCTAGCAACAAGTTCAACTTTTTTTCCAGTTATTTTCAAACCACGAATAGACAAATAATTTATGAGTTTTTTTGAACTTAAATTGAGAAAATCTTCATACTTGTTATATTTTACATTTTGCATAAAAACGGAAGGTTCAAAGTTCAACTTGCACCCCCAAGAATATTTTTCCAAGATGGCTATGCTAACTCCGAAATCGTCTATTGCTGGTATTAAAAACAGGATTAAAATATTTGCAACCATTGTCGGATATAGATAATTTGTTCCTATGTGCAAAGCGCTAATGGTTTTTTTAAGTACATCTTCACTTTGCTAAACACTCTTTCGGCGCCTTAAAATAGAAATAAATTATTTTTAAAAAGTTATTTTTATTTCATTGCACCGGCATGCAATAGACTTTGCATCTTATAAACCTTCCCATAGCCATTTTATGGTCTTCATAAGCCCTAAGCAATTTTTCATTTGTAGGCCAAACTACCAACTTGGTTTTAACCTTTTCTCTTTATTTGCAATATCTTTATTTATTCAATTAATAAATTTTTTTCCATGTTTTTGTAAATAAAATTATTGAATCTACTCAATATATTTTGTAAACCCTTTTGTTCTTTTTTTTTGCTTTTTTATTTTTATTTTGTTGACCTTTTTAGACCACAACGTTGTAACTCTTTAGCAACAAGTTTTGTATGAGTCGTCACAAAACCACTAACACTTCCCCCTTTCCCCTATGGCGTGACGTAATTTATGGAGGACCCCAAATCCAAACTTTATATGCGACTGTTAAACTAAAACTTATACATTTTTGAAATATGATATGTACGGTATTTACCTAAACTCACTGAAGAATGAAGATATAATATATCTTATGTACATCTTATATACATGTTACCGGCTGTAGACAAATTGGGGTTTGGGGGCTCCTCGCCCTAATCTTCTCCCTTCCTCATACACACCCACACACACATACACACACTAAGTTTTAGTTGTCTCTAATTAAATGTTTATAAACAATTTGAAAATGTTTACAAAAAATATTTTGCAATGAAACTAATCATAAAAGTAAAAATGCGGAAAATGTAAACGCACCAATTCTATGCTACTTTTTTACTTGAAAATAGAACTCGTTGTTAAGAAGTCATTAAAACCAAGAAGGTATAATAGACTAGCTGGTGGGAAAAAACGAAGCTAAATATTGTTTAAAATTGAATCAGTGTTTTTTAAAAGAGAGGATTTTCTCAAAACTTCTTAAGCAAATCCGTGCAAATAAAAAACTCAATTATGGTCATAGTAGTATAACTATACCAACGGCAGAAATGCTTTGAAAAAGAAAATTTTGAAAATTAGTTTGTAATCTTTAAAATGTTGTATTTGAAGTATATTTCCTTAAAAATAAATGGATAAATTTTTGCAAACAAATGTTTGAACTATCAAGAAGTAATTATAATGAAAATCACGATCTATGTCAAGTAATTGTTTTTTGAATACATCAATACTAGGTTTAAGTATCAAAGTTTTAGACAACTTCTACAACTTTTTTAAACCTTATCTTTCGCTTTCCTGTTTAAATTTAGGCTTGTTACGTTCTTAAAGAACTTTTTTTTTGGCAGGAAACTTATATCACTCCAGGATTTTATTTTGTAATGTAGCTTTTTGCTGGATTTGAAAACAAATTGCTATATTTTAAATATAGAGATAGAAAATAACTTTTTGTAAATTATCCAAAAATACTAACGATTCTTATCTAGACACTTATTTACTCAATTTAATCTAAAAAATTACTATTAGTCGTTCAAAAAGCACATTATAAAAAAATAACAATAAACTAACTCTAAATATTGTTTATGAATTTTTCTAAGCTTCCATTTTTATTTGCAATGATTTGATTGCTTATGACTTTTTAAAATAATATCATTAAATGATTCTTTTTAAATGCAGAGTTTTTTTTTAAGTCATTTAGGTGCTCCAAGAAGTCCTTACGGTTTTATCGCAGAGCCCCGCGGAATAGCATTTATTCAAGAAAATCACGCCTCCTTTCTTACTAATGTTGCATGTTGGGCTAGACCTCCAGTTCTGAAGCCAGAAATCTAACCAATACACCACGACTGCTGTGAATGTGATTGGTTAACTTAAAATTATGATAATTACATCGTATTTAGTTGAAAATTACGTTACAATTAAGACTGTTTCCTGAAATATTTTTACTTCGTTCTCACCCCAGCTTTATCATAACTCTTTATTAAAAGATTATATTAAACTCATTTTTATGAGAGGCAATTTTTCTTTAAATTATTTTGTATTTTCCTTTTATGTTTTATTTTGTAGTTTATTTCGAGTCGCTTTTAAACTTGAAAAAATCTATTTTTGAAAAACAGCTCGTTCTAGAAATTTTCACGGTACGGGCCAGTTAAATACTTTTTGTTTCCATAAGTGAGTAATGGCGTACTTGTTTAAAAAAAGTTTGTATTTGCATTATTTAAAACAATTTAAATGTTTATGTAATTCTTGATTTCAAACTAGATTAAAAAATTTTTAATCTAGTTTAATCAAACCTCTTTTTGAAAAAGAGGTTTTTATAATTGTAACGTTACATAACAATGTTTTCAATGATTTACTTTATCGATATGTTTTAAAAACGGAAAATGATTAGTGTGAAAGAAAGTATCTTAAACAACTAAAGGAAAAAATGAAAGGAGTAGATACAAAATGTACTATAATTTCTTTCTATGCAAGAGCTATTGTCTCATCAACTTAGCACTGCCAAGTGCTTTAACTTTTCGCATCACGAAGGTATTTGAGAATACTAAATTTAAAGGTCATATTTTGCATACCATAAAAAAAACTTTAAAGAAAAAATTACCACAGAAACCTTACGTGAAATTAGGAGAAATGAAGTGAAAAATTGGAGTCGGGGCTATCAATCTGTTGAGTAATTTAACTTACATAAAAAATGTTCTAAATACACTTTGGTTTATATTATCGTGTTTATAATATTTTAGTGATTTGCATCCCATGTACATATATATGGGATGTACATACGTTTTACGTACAACGTAACTATGCAAGGGGCCGTAGATAAACAGATCTCCATTGTAGACGTTTAACTCTCCGGTTTTTTAAAGTTTATTGAAAAAGTTTAAAAGTTATAATGTGAGCAATGCAGTAACGAATACAGGATATTTAAAGACATTTTAGAAAAACATTTAATACCTTTAAGTAAATTTATGGAATCCTCAAAAACATGTTATGTTGTCTAGGTCCATGTATTATTTAATAATATGTTGTCTACGTCCATGCGTTATGTAATAATACCATTTATACATGTTATGTAATTAAGAAATTTATACATGATTTAATAGAATATATAATACTATACATAATTTAATAGAATATATGATATTATACATGATATAATAAAATCTTATATTCTAGGTGAGGTATCCGGAAATTGTTATCTTGCAAAATTAAGGTTTGCTCTACTGTTTTGGGCAAAAATCTAGTTCTTTTTTTATCAAAAATGTTTCCTGTCTTTAAAATAGTCTCTCTCAACAGACAAATGAAGCAGAGGTAGATAACATTTTTCTTGCTATAAATTATATATGAGAGTAGTTAACCTTATTACCATCATTTTAACATTGCTTTTTCAGTTTCGGTTTTATCTATTCCTTTCCCAACCATAAAACAATCTATTTAGTTTTAACCTCTTTCTTGATTTTTTTTATAGTTATTTTCTCTTTCTTCTTCTGACTCGTAGCTAGAATTTTTTTTTTTTTAAGATTGAAATTTTCAAATTTAATGCAAATGAAGCTAATATAGATGGCTGACACTCTTCATTTTTGGCGAGAAATTAGCACTATCTACCAATATAGCAGTATATGAAGAAATATAAAAAATAATAATAACAATAATAATAACATGTAATAAGTAAAAAAGTAGGTTAAAAAAGGAAGTTAAGTTAAATAAGTTAACATAATATTAATTAATAAAAGTAAAATTGCATAAAAATTTATTTAATTATACCAAAAAATCAGACTTTTAGAACATATATAATATAATATATATATGCACATATACTTAAACAAGAATTATAATAAAATAAGTAAATTTTAATAATAAATTTTTTTTTTAATAAAATATTAGGAATAAAATTATAATAAAATAATAAACTATAATAAAAATAAAAAGTAAGTCAAAAGTAGAAAGTAAAAAGGTAAAAAATAAAGTTATGCGTAACCTTTTAGGTAGAAATGATGGAGTGACTTAAAGAACAGGTTCTTGAACCTAAGGATGAGACCTAATTTTAGGGTGTTCGAAAGGGAGTTCTAAGAAAGGATACACTGATATGTAATTGAATTAATTCCATGTTTACTTGTCTGTTTTAGTAGGAGAGTTAAGTTGTTATAAGTGACTGATCTGAAGTTTATGCCCACATGTTGTTCTATTATTAAAGTAGTTGTGAAATATAGTAGGAAGGACACCATGTTGTTGATCCCAGAAAAATGAACAATTTAAGAACTGAATTAAGTCATAGCAACGAAGAATTTTGGATGTAAGATATAGGATGTTAGTAGAAAAATTTCTTAGACAAAAATAAGTAATCCGTACCGCTCTATTTTGAAGTGAAACAACTCTAGAGAGACATACGGTTTTAGATTCTCCCCAAACTTGACATGTGTATCGTAAATGCGAACCAAAAATTGAGTGATATATAGATAGCAATGTTTGAAAGTTTACGTAATGTCGAACATTTGCTAACATGCCGTTAAAACGGCTTAAATTCAGAGTAAGGCAGGATATGTGTGTTTTGAATGAAAATTTTTCATCTAACACAACACCAAGATAAGTTGTTACTAGACAAATACATTTTTTGACCACTTAATCGAAAAGTTCGAGTATTTTGGAATATTTTTCTTAGTGTTTTTAGAAAAGTTAGTATTTCGCGTCTTAAATATGATTATTTTTGATTTTTTAGTATTCAATGAGATTTTATTTACTCTTAGCCATGGCTTAGAGTAAATAAAATAAAAATAATACTAAAAAATCAAAAATAATTATATTTAAGACGCGAAATACTAACTTTTCTAAAAAAACTAAGAAAAATATTCCAAAATACTCGAACTTTTCGATTAAGTGGTCAAAAAATGTACTTGTCTAGTAACAACTTATCTTGGTGTTGTGTTAGATGAAAAATTTTTATTTATCATATATATTTATCATATATATCATCATATTAATCAGGATATGAACGGTCTTGTTCAATGGCGCCATTGAACAAGACCGTTCATATCCTGATTAATATATTTGTTAAGTTTTTTGAGAGAGTTTGTTATTAATTAAAGATTAGTATCATCAGCAAAATGATACGTTTTTGAATGTTTGATAGAAAGATTAGGATCATTAATATAAAGATAAGAGGACCTAATATGGATTCCTGAGGTATACCAATTGAAACGTTTTTAATATCTGAGCTGGTTCCATTTATAGTTACAAACTGTTGACGATCAGAAAGGTATGATTTGGACCACTGCAAGGATATGCCACGTACACCATAATAGTTAAGCTTTGAGAGGAGAATTTCGTGGTCTACGGTGTCAAAAGCTTTTTGCAAATCGACAAAAACCCCACAAGCAAAGTTGCCATTATCAAGAGCAACTCTTATACTTTCTGTAATTTTAATAAGAGCGTGAGCTGTTGAATACTTTTTACGAAAACCAAACTGGTGTTTATACAAGCATTGATTTTGGTTTAGAGAGTTGTATAGTTTATTATGCATAATTTTTTCAAATATTTTGCTTATATTAGAAAGAAGAGAGATTGGACGATAGATAGTGCAGTCAACAAAAAGTTTTTTATTTTTTTATTTTAATACTAAATAACTCTCTCTCTCTCTCTCTCTCTCTCTCTCTCTCTCTCTCAATCTCTCTCTCTCTTTCTCTCTCTCTCTCTCTCTCTCTCTCTCTCTCTCTCTATATATATATATATATATATATATATATATATATATATATATATATATATATATATATATATATATATATATATATATATATATATATATATATATATATATATATGTACCCGGGCGCAGGAGTAGAAGGGGCGCGCAATGGCCTAAATTTTTTATTTTATTAAAATAGTTTGATAAGGCATAAGGCAAAAGTAAAGTAACTATATGCTTGCGTATTACTAGATGTCAGTAGTTCATATGTTAATAATACATCATTAAAACATCTTATAAATATATATATATATATATATATATATATATATATATATATATATATATATATATATATATATATATATATATATATACATATATATATATATATATATATATATATATATATATATATATATATATATATATATATATATATATATATAAATATATATATATATATATATATATATATTTATATTTATAAAATGTTTTAATGATGTATTATTGACATGTGAACTACTGACATCTAGTAAAACGCAAGCATATAGTTACTTTACTTTTGCCTTATGCCTTATCAATCTATTTTAATAGAATAAAAAATTTAGGCCATTGCGCGCCCCTTCTACTCCTGCGCTCGGGTACAAAGTACCCAGTGACTTCCCCATCACGGCGACTATAAATAAATGTTATTTCACTGTTCGAGTTTAAAAGACGTATGCCCAGACAAATTTTTATTTAAAGAGAAATATGGCGGAAAATATGTTGGAAGCAAATAATTATGAAGTTTAGATAAAAACAAAAAGTTGAAAAAAATAAATTTAAAGTATTAATTTTAGTAAAGGTTTAGCGTTTGCATATCTACCAGCATTAAAAATAAACCGACTCTTTTGTTTTTGTTTGCTATAAATTTAATGATACTTGCCTACGTTATAATGCAATAACTAATATAGCTATGGATAAATGAAAAATGTGCCAGTCTGAATTTAAACTAAGAGCTGTTAGTACCGATAACCATGCTGCTAATATTAATGCATTTTCATAGTTTCATGAAGCATATACTTGAGATGAAAAATTATTTATTTACCATCCAGTTGAGAAAAGGAGTGTTCAAAGCATACTTATAATTTGATATACTCCATTTTACAAAAAAAAAAAAAAAGGTAAGAAACAACTTATTAAATGCAAAAAAATGTTTTTTTCTTCATTTCCATTTGATTTTTTCAGAGACTAAGTTGAAGTTATGAATAATTACATTATTTCATAAGGTTTATTTAAAGATCAATTACTAAACAAGCAAGAAAAAGCAAAATATATATATATATATATATATCAAGTCACTTATTTCGAAAACAACAAACAAGTTGCCAACCTTACATTAGCAATATTTGACGAAACAACTTCAGTTGCAATGTTGAGTTCTTGAAAGAAATAATGCTTAAAATTGTTATTTAAGTAATTCATTACACTTTATTCAAAGCAAAAACTCAATTCACCAAATCAACTTAGCAATGCTGCTGTGAATGATGGTAACAAACCCATACTTCATAGAGAAAATGCAAACTGTATTGAAATTTGTGAATGATTTGCTTGAATATGGCTATACATTTGTTCTTGTTTCCAGTTTATTATGTGATCCTTTAAAGTTAGGTTTTAGTAAGTATAATTAAATGACCAGTGGTAGACTTTTTGCGAGTCTTTAAGAAATATAAAATAGTGAAAAGATTTTTGCAGAAGTCTGCTCTATAATATTCTCTGGGAACAAAATATTTATCATACATTTGATAATCTTTTAGAATTATTATGCAAGAGATTGCTTAGTTGCCTGCATAAATACTAGTGTCAGGTTTCTGAAGATAGCGTAGATACATATACTATATATAGCAAGTTACATTAGTAAAAAAAAAAAAAAAAATTATTTTTAACTATAATAAATACAAAATTACAAGCCTTTAATTTTATTTAAAATGGAGAGCTTTAGGCAATCTTGGCAACATGTAAATTTATTTATTTAGGATGTTAATATATAGTTATCTGAAAAATGATTTCAATACTTTTTGTTATTGGAATATACTGAACCAGGCAATCAGTTAGCAAACCACAAAATCCACCACAAAATAACATAAGTGCTAAAAGAAAGTTAAACTTTTTTATTATTAAACCATTATTTAACCATTTTAGTAAAATAAAAATAAAACATTTATAGTGCAAACATGGCTCTTAAAAATAACAAGATTTCAAGATTTTCTAGGTAAACCATAAAAAATTGGCCTTCTAATTTTTTACGCAATAATTCATGATAGAGTTACCACTATTTAACTGATGCTAAAAAAAAGGGATTTTAAGGAGATTCTAATTTTAAGGAGATCTGGTTTTGCAACTAAATCTCCTGAAACTTATCCTTTTTAGCCCGGAAACCAATTTTATCAAACAACACATGAAGTTGAAATAATAAAATCTTAGTTATTTTAATTTCATTTGCTATGACCCCATAAGATGTGAAGTAGTTTTGTATAGAACGTAAAAAGATGGTATTAGTGGATTTTATTGAATAAGAATTCAGCAGCTGAATTCTTGTTGAAGCTTGTCAGTGCGATAAAATTAGGTCAATTTTTAAAACGTACAACAGATTTTCAAACATCTTTAGGTCAGTGTATTACCATAAAATTTGTCAATCTTTATCAAAAGTCTGAAATATATATTTTTTCATCAACGACGCAGCTTTACTGAACCTAGTAAGTTCTTTTTTAGCTAAATCAATGACGAAAACTCTTTTAATTTTAATCAGAATTTTCTCGTACATCACAAGCATCATCAACAGTTTGTTGAAGCAATATTCACACTTTTCTGGGAATTCGATTGTAGATATATGGTAGATAAACTCTAGACAACAAGCAACCAGTGAAAACATAAAGCTCACAATTATATTAATACATTTTGTGACAAGGAAATCAAATATTTTCCTCACGAACCTGACTATTAGACTTTTAAGGAACAATCCGGTTTGTGCTATTAGTTAAATATTAAAGGCATCTGTTCAAAATAAACTAAACGTTTAATGCAAAGTTTAAGTAATTTTTCATTCTGTATTTTTTTATTTATTTCATAATGCTATCAAAAAAATTAACTAATATTAAATGCTTCCTAATTGGTATGTCATAAAAGGTTTTTTTTTGTCCTTCGTTATTTAACTTTTTAAAATGTACAAACAATTTAGTTATAAAAAAAACCAGTAAAACAGTTTGGTTATGAATTTGCATGCATACAAACATATACATAACTACACACATAAATACAAAAATACATAAACACACGTATAACATACATATATATGTGTATATGCTATTCTAAGAAAAAATTTGGGCTGCGGTAGCCCCCTACCCCCGTTCTTGAGAAATTTTAGCAGAAATATTGCCGAATATCGGCGTTTTTTCGCAAAAAAAACAACAATACTAGCCGTAGAAAACGTAAAAAAAAATAAAATAATTCCTCAATTTTAAATTTGGGCGGCGATCAAATACGTTTGACGCTGTCGAAAACGGTCTAGAATAGCCCCTGCATACATAAATACATACATACATAAATACATACATACATAGATACATATATACATACACACATACATACATATCTTAACAAGTCGGACTTTTTGAAAATGTCCGACTTGTTGAGATTTCGAGACTTATCGAATGTTCCTCGATATATAAATGTTAAGTACATATAGAACATCTGTAAGTTATGACCATCCAGACAATGTTTGCTTTGGAATGTCATGTTTCTTTGATATAAATACAGATGATTCTCCTTTGTCAAGTTCTTTTAGTATTTTTTATTTTTCTGTTAAAGTTCTACTTGATAGCTTTCTTTTAGCAACCTTAGACATAGTAAATAAACTTGATCGAAGTATAACCGAATTGAAGATATCAGTGAAAATATTTAGTTCGTTAATTTGTGTTTGACGCAAAAGTAATTAATTTTTGAACGCTCTAAGTTTTGATTTTTATTTATATTTTAATTTTTTTGTAATATTTACTAACAAATAAAATTTAATCTAAGCTTAACTGATTTGAAAGAACTCTGTGTAAATGTTTAGTCATGTTTAATTATATTTGACACAAAAGTATTTTATTTTCGAGCGTTGAAGGTTTGGAATTTTTATTGAAGTATTAGAAGTTTTGTTATTATATGCAATTCAAAATAAAAATCAAAGCGAAGTTTTTTGTCGAAGGGACCTTAAAAAACAGTACGAGTTAGCTAATGGTCCGACTTAACCAGGGTACGACTTAAGTGGATGATTTAACAGTAAGTTGATAAAGAATGTTCAATGTGAATTGAAATTCCGTCCAACTTAGTAAAATTCCGACTTATTCAGGGTCTGAGTTATTGAGATTCAACTGTAATCAAAGTCATAAAAATTATTCTTGCTGTAAGGGATCGTCCATAAAGTACGTATGCTCGGAGAGGAAGAGGAGGTCTGAAAATGGCATTTTTATGAGACAAGGGGGAGTAGGTCAATTACAAAAGTATGGTGACACTAAATTTAAAAAAATATTATAAAATATTGGGTTAGTAGGTTAAAAACGTAGGTACTTTTAGGGAGGTAGAGAGTACTCAAAAAAGCGTACAGGAAATTGAGGGGGGGGGGGGTTAGCGATAAAAAAACGTACGTACTTTATGGACCACCCCTAACTTTGGTGAAAGTAAAGTGAAAGTGAAAGTAAAGTATATTGAAAGCGTAAGTTTTATGAAAAAAGTTATTTTTAGAGTTATGAAAATGCTAAGTGTAAATGAAATCAAAATATTAAACTAAATTTTGACATTTAGATTATAAGATATCCAATAAATATGTCCAACTCATCTTGACAAATGTCATTTATCCAAGATGAAATAAAATAAATCAACAATTAAAGACTAAATTAATAATAATAATTATTTTTATCGTTATTATTGCTATTATTATTATTGCTATTATTATTATTAATGAGATTATTAAAAGGTGGGCGTACAGAAATAAATTAGCGTCAACATATTACTCAAGCAATTACTATAGTATCAGGGTTATTATAAATAAATGAAATATAATGCAAATTTTAGTTATAGAAAGTAGTCGTGATGAAGAAAGACTTTTAGATGATTTGTTTAAAACATATAATCCTGCTGCACGTCCAGTCTTGGATGATTCAGAATCAGTTAATGTGACATTTGGGTTAACATTACGACAAATAATTGATGTGGTGAGTTAAATTTTTTTTCTTAACTATATCATACATTTTATTGCTTTTATTTTTGCTTGTTAGTTTCTTTTTATACTTCAAATATAGTTTATATTTGAAATATAAAAAAACTAATAAGCTAGAAGTAGAGATTATTAAATACTGTCCCATACTGTTATAGGGCAGTATTAAATTTTTCACTAATTTGTCTGCATATTTGTTGCTAGATAAAAAAGTGTGTAATACATTATTTATCCAATAGATTTAATTTTTCAACGATCATAAACATTTTATTTTAAATATTATATAATGGCTTTTATTTGAAATAAAAGTTAAGATGATATTTTTTTGAAAAAAAAGATTTCTAAATAAAATGAAATAATTTTTTATTTGTTTATTTTTCATTTATATTTCTTGCCTTTTTTTAGCATGAGAAAATTCAAATACTTGTTATCAGTGCATGGATTAGACAGGTTTTATTATTTTTTTAATTCATATCACATAAAATTCACATATATTTGAACTGATATATATTGAAATATAGTTGAGTATATGTTTTTTACAGTTAATCTCAAGCATCACTGGTTAGTCGGCCAATATGTTTGCAATTTTTTTGCCAATCAACATTTTTAGTTAGGCATATGTTGTTGTCTCATTGATACATATTTAGTTGTTTACATTACAACAATTACAAGTAAATCTACCATGATCAAACAAATTAGTTTAAAAAAATATGTTTATGAATAAAATAATAAAATGCACATTAGGCTGTCCCAAATCATCAGGTAAAATTATTTTTGTTGAAAATATTTTCTCACCCTCGTAAAAGTTTCTTTATAGTCCCATGATATCACCTAAAAATTTTTATTAAATTTAAATAATATTTGGTGGTTCAGCAAGGTCCTTGAAATTTTTACTGTTGGTGTAAATAAAAGTCCAATGCATTGATTTATGTGAAAGGTTTATAAAGAAAAGCTTTTGTTGAGATTTCTAGCAAAAATTGTTTTAAGAATAAATTATCAAACGAACAATTTTTTTAATTCTATGGCTTAATCTCAGAGCCACATCAATAATATACTAATCTTAATTATAGTATGTAAATATTTTTTTAATATAACTTTAATTATTTTATTTTTTTACAGAAAGAACAGTAAAGATGCCAATTAGTGGAGTGACACGAAGCAAGGACGGTATTTGGTTGATAGGGCATCCTATCAACCAAATACTGTCCTATAGACTGTTTTTGAAATTGCAACATGAATCTAGATCTGGTTGTATTGGACCAGTTGAAAGAAAGCTCTTGGGCCAAGAAAAGCGCTCTGCAAAATGTCAGTTTGCCAAGCAAGTTGCATCAATGGCAATAGCAGTCACATCAAGTTAGGAGATGGATTGTGCAGGATTGGTACTGCTAAGAAAATAAAGTGTTAAGATGTTCTATCACTAAAGGTGGCTGCAGTTCTTGATAGGACAAACCTCAGCCTTTGAATATCAACCATGGTTCTAGCTTCCATGGTGAATTAAGTCAGATGTTCAACATCATCTGCAGTTCTGTCAAAGAGCATAGTTTATCAGAAGTTTCAACATTTACATCGTAAGGCTTCTCAATAAATTAAGAATGACTTCATTCCTTGCAAATTAGTAGTACACTGGGATGTGAAGTTGATGTCTGATTTAACTGGTGATGACATTAATCAGGTGGATCGCTTACCTATTTTGATCTCATCCTTTGTTGATGTCAGTATCAAGTTCCTAAGAGCCAAAATTGACCTCTGGTTCTGGTCAGACTGCAGCAGATGCAGTTTATGAATTGTTGGTGTTGTGGAAATGTGAAAATTTTATTATCGGTAAACACAAAGGAGTAAAAATGTGAAAATTTTATTATCGGTAAACACAAAATCTGTTATGGTTGGTATGCAGACACCACATGCTTGAACTCCTACTCTCAGATTCATTTGGTGTGTGTTTTGGACCATCAACATGGCCTAATATATACTCATCTTCAAGAGAATATGTGATAAGTGGTCTGCAATTCATCACATTCCAATAAATTGTCAAACTCCTTTGATTAATGATCATGATTTCCTAAAGACCTTTATTGAAAGACAGTTAAATCTTGAAAGTCATCCAAGACATGACTATTTTGAGTTTCTTTGCCTTACTGGTGTAATGCTCGGGATGCAGACCAACACCACAATACGGAAGCCTGGGGCACTGGACAAAGAACGTTGGATGGCAAAGGCCATCTACTCTTTTAAGATGGAACTTCTGTTTGACAATGTTTGTTTGGAACTTCTGTTTGACATTTTTGTTGCATTGCAACAAAAATGTTCCCAAGCTAACGACACAAGATTTCTCCATGTATATCTCCAGTCATGGTTCACCAGCAGAATTGCTATTGATGTCTCAATCAATTACATTTTGCTTATACAAAGACTGAATGAATATGATGATGTGGCTTTGCAGACAATTGGACTGAAGATGATGAAGCCTCAATCCTGGTATCTAGACCAGGAGATTGCAACACTTGTTCTCTTTTTAGAACATCTGTCTCTAGAAAGCACACCATGTTCTGATAATGAAAACAGTTTGTAGTGAGTGTTTACTCACATCATTGCCAAACAGCTTATCAGAAATATCAATATTTTGCAGCTTTTTTCAAACTGCTGGTGTTGACGACAGTTTCCTTGAAGTGGATATAGAAACCTGGTAGAATGCTGCATCATTCAAGATTGCAAAATCAGTTGTTAAGAAGTTAGTGTGCCAATGATTGCGCAGAGCGCGGAGTAGCACTTATCTAAACATTCAATGAATCAGTTACCAAGAATGAGTAACAAAAACAGTATCTGTTGCAAGTTGTTGAAAAACACAGAAATGACTTTAAACACAATATATATGATACTAAACACACCAAGATAAGTTAAATAGCAACTTCATAAACCTTTGATGAAAATTAACGCATTGCGCTCTATATACGCTAACAGTTAATAATTTTCAGGACCTCGTTGGACCTCTAAATATTAGCCAAATTTTATAAAATTTTGCAGGTGATATCATGTGACCATAACAAAACTTTTAGGAGGGTGAGGCCTAACATTTCCCAATAAAAATTTTTGGTACACTTTGATGCACAACTTTTTTTTTTTTTGCTGCATTATTCTACCATATATACAAATTAGACTATTCCATGACTACCATACATACAAATTAGACTATTCCATGAATTTATGGCTCTCATGTTGAAAAAAAAAAAAAATAAAGCTATATTTTTATATAAAAAAAGTTCATAATTGTTGAATGAATCTTCTTAAAGAAATCTACACAAATGAGGACCAGATGGAACAGTTTTCTTTTTATGGCCTCATTATAACACATTAATGTTTTTTTGATTAGTAAACCTTGTGGAGTATTGCAGGCAATAAAAACCTATATTTTTTCTTACAAAATTTTTAGTTTCCTTACAAGCCCAATCATACTTTATTTGCTATATTGTTTATTTTTATTTATTTTAATCATTTGTTTTTACTATTCATTATTTAGAAATGGAGAAATCCAATCTTGACATGGGATCCAACAAAATATAACAACATAAAAGAAATAAATGTAGATCCTTCAAGTATATGGCGGCCTGATATTGTATTATATAATAAGTATGTGTTGATTATAAATTTTTATTTTATTATTATTTTTTTTTTATATGAAAATATTTTTTACATTCATTATATATGACAATATTTTTTAAAATCTTATTATGATATTCATCACATAAGTGTATGATATTTGAAATATTTAAAATAGATATTGTATTTATCATTTAAATATTACATATTTACAGTGTTATGATTTTATCATAGCTTTTTCTTAAACTGATTTATGAAATTTCAAGTTAAGGATTAAATGTCCCAGGTATTCAATCATATTTTTAATTGTGGGTTTGCATAGAGATGTAAGTTGTTTTTTTGGCCAAAAAAACAACTTACATCTCTATGCAAATTTTTTAATTTTTATGCGTTTTTGCCTTAAAAACTACTCTTTTTGCATTTTAAAAACTGAAATGGTTTCAAAATTTATTTTTGGTGATATTTATTAAATACTTGTTTTAATACTTACATTTACCATATTTTTAGTATTGTCTTAGTTTAGCAATTGTTCAATTATTCAAAAAAAAAAAAAAAAAATTTGAAAAAGCATTAATTAGAAAAACAATTTTTTTTCTTTTAATAATTTTTAGTAATAATTCTTATAAGTAAAGACAAAGAAGTAAATTTTTATAAGTAAAAGCCATGAGTTGCATCTTTTTTAATATTGAACTGTTTTAAGAACTTATTATATGAATGAAGTAACACTGCATCACAAAATAAGTCAGATCTGGGAATTTTTGGTGTGGGTGTGAGGGGGAATTGGGGCTTGTTAAAAATTTAGTTTATTTTGTATCACATTTTTGCCTACTAAAAAAAAATTAAAAAATTAAAAGATATTTTATAAATTTATGGATTCTAGTGTGGGGTGGTAGGTTCATACCTCTCATTTCCCCTGGATCTGTCACTGGTTTTAAAATTACAAAATTATATTTCAACTTTTTTAACTTCTTCAACTTATGTTCATTAAATTTTTCATTAATCCATAATTTTTTTTTGAATAATAATAAATGTATTGTTTAATGGAATGAATCAGAATTATCTAAATAAATATTTTTATTATATGAAAGAAATATATTTATTATATGAAACACTGCTTTGCAAAATAAAAAAAGGTAATCATTTTCATGTTTAATATAAGGAAAATGAATAATTTTTTTGAGGTAAAAATCTTGAAATTTTTTTAAAAAATAAATAACTGTTTAGCCATTTTCCTAATCAAAAAGATAAATATTTTTATACCACTTTAGCTAAACACTCTGTTTACACAAAATAAGTAAACAAATATACCATAAGAGTTTTAAAAAAATCCAAAAAAACCTGCACCCAAACCAAAAAAACGCCAAAAAAACCCAAAAAAACACGTTATTTTGGGTGAAAAAAACGCGACAGCAAAAAAAGGCGTTTTTTTGCAACACTAGGTTTGCAGAATTGTAGAAAAATAATTATCCTGAGAATAATCCCAAAATTATTAGAAAATAATTAAATATAAAGTGTTCAAAAGTCCTTTCAGTTAAAAAATATTATACATGTAAAATTAGTTTATTTAAAAAAAAAAAATTATGACTTAACTGACTTTTGAACATTGTAAAAATTAAAAGCATGTTTAGCACAATGATGGTATTCTGTATTCCTGAGGTTCATATCTGTTAAGGTGAATTAATTACTAAAATTTGATTTTTCTTTTGTCAGCATCACTGTTTCCATTATGATCATTATATTGTAACACCATCAGATGAAAGTTCTACAAAACAACACATCCAAAATTTTTTCTTTTAAAACAAGATCAAGTTTATAATCATACTATCAAAATATACTTATAATCATCAATTACTTAATTCTTGGTTGCATCCAATGACATGAGTGTTTGTCACTTATGTTACTGGATTGATTTTTAATTTTATTTAAAATTTAATTTGTTTAAATGATGAACCAAAATCTCTTTTGACTTAAACTTTACTTCAACTATGTTGCAAAAAATTTAAAGTTGTTGCAAAATATTTTTAAATTTAGGTAACACTCTTTTTAATAAAATCTGTTTGAATTAAAAAAAAAAAAAAATTCAAGAAAATTTTATTAATTTAAGCAAACTAATTAAGACGTTTTTCATTCAAATTTTAAAAGTTAAATTTTTCAAAACTTAAGGCCTGTGAAATTTCACCTAGGTACTATGAATTGTTGCTAAACCATGTATTGTTATACCTAAAGAGATTTTCATATCCTCTAATGTATTGTAACCCACTAAAAGTTTTATTTAAGAATTACTGAAAGCACAAGTAGTGGTCATTCCATTTTAATTTTTATCATTCATTGTATTATGTTATACTATTATTTTGAAATTAAAAAGTTACAACTTACATTTATTAAAAAAGACATTTTTCATTTTTTAGTGCAGATGAAGATAAGACCTTTGGAGGTAATTTAGAAAGACTAAAAACAAGAGCTATATTAAATTATAATGGTGACACTGCTTGGTTAGCTCCTGTCATTTTGAAGAGCAAATGTGATATTGATGTTAAGTATTTTCCTTTTGATACACAAAAGTGTCCTCTAAAATTTGGCAGTTGGACATATGACCAAGGAAGATTAAATTTAATTAACGAAAGCAATACAGCAACTTTAGGTAGTTATTTTTATTTTTGTATAGACCAAGGGGGCCACTAAAGTTAAAGAGGCTGCTTTTTATCCTTTTTAACTTCTCAATTTTTTAAACCTTGACAAACAAGGTTGGCATAATTTGAATAACATTATATTGTATTCTGCAAGTATTTATTTTAATGATGATTCAAATGATAATATAAATTTTTTATATCATTGAAATTTAGATTGTAATACTTTATATTTTTATAAGTTTTAAACTAATTTTATTAAAATTTTCAAAAAATAAAATAATAAAACTAAAGCTGTTAGCAAAGTAAATAGTTCTAGTAGAATAGAATTACCAAGATAATTATTTGATACCACGAACAGATGACTATCTAGTGACACAAATTTTATATAAACATTATTAGGATCTAAAACTCAACTAAAAATATAAAATTGTAAATATGAGAATAAAGCATTTGTCCAAAGGAGTTTAAAGGAGCTATTATCTCTAGCTCTATCAGCCAAAACTCATTATTACTTTACCATTCATTCAGTAGTCTCATCCTTTTACTGTAATCTCATCCTTTTACTGTATCTTTCCCTGCATGCTCTAAAAATTTTAGTCTAGTTTTTTTTTGCACTTCAACCCTTTGGAAATCTCTCCCATCTTAATGTTTTTCTGACTCATCTACAACTTTTGTCAATCTACTTCTGTCAACTGTTTCTGTCAATTTTTTTTTTTTTTTAGTAGTTCTTAACTTTATAGTGGTTGCTTGCAGATTGGATTATGGTATTCTTATTAAAAGGTTGTTTTTTTAAAATAAATAGATAAAGAAAATAGAAATCCTTTCAATTTTTGTTGTTGTTGTTAAAATTCTTTCTAGGCAGTTTAAAATTTTCTGTTAGACATCAAAGCATTTCTAACATAAAATATTCATTTATATTTACAAAATTATACATTCATTTCAAATGTTCTAATTTTTTATGTATTGTTTTAATTAGGATTTTAGCGCAAGTTTTTTTTTCTTCATAAATTTTAATTTAAAAAGCAATTAGTTTCTCTGTGCAGTGGCTTATTGAGAGAAAGGGTTATAACAATTTTTTAAAAAAAATGATCAGCCTTCTTGACTGTGATGGCCCCTGCGACTTTAGAGGAGGAGTAAATACAATAATAAAAGATTTAGAAAGTTAAATTTTTGATATAATAAAAATATCTTGTCTTTATTAAAATGTTTTGTTTGAAATATATTTTCTTGCAAAAATAATTGCAGAAATCAGAAGCTGAAAATAAAGATAAAGTTTCAGGTTTTTTTTTTTTTTTGAAAGAAAAATATTCAAACAACTCTGAGTGGTATCTGCTAAGCGCAAAAGCAGTTCGAAATGAAGAAAAGTATTTCTGTTGTCCTGAACTCTACCCTGATGTCACATTTACGATTATTATAGCTCGGCGATCTTTGTTTTACTTGTGTAATTTAATATTCCCCATGACAATAATTGGAATGTTAACTATGTTATCATTTTTATTGCCTGCCGAATCAGGTAATCAAATTATTATAAATGTATTTATATTAATTATTTTAAATGTATATATATTACATATTTTTTTACTTTATTTATTTGAACTTTAAACCTTAATCTATTTAAGATAAAAGAATTAGATAATTATATAATTACCTGTATATAAATTTACTAGTAATTTATAAGCAAAATGTGGTTCATTTTAACTAATGGTTTGAAGAAAGTTCATAAGCATTAGAGAAAATTATAGGTGTGTAAAAGAAAAATTAATTATGCAAAAAAGAAAATTTAAACAGAATGATAGATTAAAAAGTTTAGCTTTACTGCTTTTTGTAAGCAAACATTTAACCATTTAATTCTAAAAACGTTTGAAGAAATCTCTATATGAGTTTTGAGGGTTGATATAATATTCTTTTTTAGCTGACAGTTTTAACAATAATTGGTTGGCTAGATGGTTGTTTATCAATAGTTGCATGTAACATATAAATCTTCGACCAACAAGGTCAAAATAGTAACAATACAAAATAATAACAAAATTATAAAATGAAGGGTTATTAAAGATAAAAGTTGAAAAAAATTAAAAGACTACATCATGATCCATAAAGTTACAAAAAAAAAAAAGTTCAAATAGTTTATTTTGTAAAAGAAAAAATATGAATTTTTTTTTCTAGACTTTTAATTTACTACATCATTATTATTATTTTTTTGGTTAAATTTAAGTTTACTTTCTATCATTAAAGTAGTTTAAAATGTAAGTAGCTTGACTTGAGAGAATTAGACACTGTGCTATTTTACATTGTAAGCGCACTTTCTATAATAAAAAGTGATTTTTAAATTAGCTTGCTTGAGAGATAAAACACCATATTTTAAAGTTAGTGCATCAGAAAAATAGAATCAGACGGTTATATTGAAATAATTATAAGAGTTCTCAAAGAATTATTTTTTAAATAACATTATAAAATTATTATATATTAATTAAACCTAAACATTTGTATATATGTGTGTGCGTATTGTGTGTTATTTACACTAAATGACTTTCAGAAAAAGTTAGATGTGAAATATTTTATCATGCTTCACACCTAATTTGCAAAGTATCTATTTTGTAAAATAAAATCTATAACAAATGTTGAGCAAGTGTTTTAGTATGTTATATATAGTAATTTAATATTCAGTGAAAATAAATCATTGTGTGACATTCACACAGAAATTTATATCAATTTTAAACTTATTTTATAATAAATTGATTTGTACACTTTAGTGATTGGTGGATTTTTTATATGGTTTAGTGAACTGTATAAATAAAACAAATGTTTAGGCGAGAGAGTTTCACTTGCTATTACCCTTCTTCTTGCAATGACTGTGTTCATGTTAGTTGTAGCTGATATTATACCCGCTACAAGTGATGTTATTCCATTAGTTGGCATTTATTTTAGGTAGTATTTATTTTTATTATTTTTATTATTTGAAAGTATTTATTTTTATCTTGTAAATAATTTTTTTTTATCTTGTAGTGTTTCAATGATTGAAATGGTTATAATGATCATTGTACTTTGTTACATCATGAGGCTACACAACAAGGGTCCAGGAGATCCGCCAATGCCTATTTGGATGAGAAGGTAATTTTATGTTTTAGCTTAGTTGTAATTTTTAACTTTAAATCTTAGATAGATATTTATGAATAAGTTACATAAGAGTTTGTTATTAAATATTAGAACCATGATTAAGTTAATATTGCAAAATACCATTACACAAAAGACAAAGTGATTATTTAAGTAATGTTTATGAAATAATTTTTACTCTATTAAAAATCTTTTCTTAATTATAATCTATAAACAGTTGTTAAGAAAAAGTTAAGAATTAAATTTGCCAAATTATTTATTAAAATTAATAAATAATTCTTCAAGTTTTATTTTTTGTATTAGTCAGATTTATATATAAATATGTATACATACATACATACATACATACATACATACATACATACATACATACATACATACATACATACATATATATATATATATATATATATATATATTTATATATATATTTATATATATATATATATATATATATATATATATATATATATATATATATATATATATATATATATATATATATATATGTATATATATATATATATATATATATATTTATATATATATGTATATATTTATATATATATATATATATATATATATATATATATATATATATATATATATATATATATATATATATATATATATATATATATATATATGTATATATATATATATATATGTATATATATATGTATATATATCTATACATATATATATACACATATATATATATATATATATATATATATACATATATATATATATATATATATATATATATATATATATATATATATATATATATATATATATATATATATATATATATATATATATATATATATATATATATATATGTAGTGATGCTATTTTGTGCATATACTATCAAGAAAGTGCTCGATGAATTAATTCAGAGCTATAATATATATATAGTAGAAAATAAAACTACGTGATTTTCACAAATTTAAGTTTCATGCTGTTGCAATCATCAGGTGAAATACAAATATAGTTTGTTCGTTTAAAAAATTCTATACAATTGAAACTATAAAGAAAAAACCTATACGGAAAAAAACTTTTTTTATTGTTACGACCGTGTGTATCTAATCTTCAGGTTTCTGGTTGCTTAATAGAAATTTATTTTTGTGACGACACTTGGAAATTAACTCTGTTTTTTTTATTGAGTAGCTTTTAAGCATTTTTATAAAGTAAAATAATCACTTTTTCATATAAACATAGTAAACATTTTTTTGTCGTATTGTTGTAGGCGGGGGCTTTTTTTAGGATAGACCAAGTTAATTCTGGTGTTTCTTTCAGTTTTTCTCTAGTTTCCCATATATGTTTTGAGAGAGTGGTTGCATTTGAAAGTTTCTTATTTGAAAATAACTGCTTGTGGTTTGCATACCTCTTTTTAGGCTTTGTATTTCATCTGATGATTGCAACAGCATCAAACTTAAAATTGTGAAAATGACATAGTTTTATTTTCTACTTTAAATATATATATATATATATATATATATATATATATATATATATATATATATATATATATATATATATATATATATATATATATACACTACCGACAAAAAGTTTGAGGCAGGGTAAAAATTTATGATTTCGAGATGTAAATACCCTTAAATTGTTTATTTTTTCGACTTCAATGAGTGTATTTATGTTTTAATTTATGATTCTAATATATCACTAGTAGATTAGAACTGTTTATAATATTTTAATCAACAAGGGATAGCTGATACATCATAATCTACATTTCTTATTTGTTTAAAAAACAAACATGGGTACTTGTTGGTGCAAGTAGAAGATCGCAGATAGCTTAGATTAGTGTTTCTTTGATTGAATGTCATTGTGAGTGGTCTTTTGTTCCCTTGTAATTAAAAACATATTGAAAGTTTATATTTTATTAACAAAATTTTGAATTTTTTTGTTTTGGAACTAAAAGTCCAAATAATGGCTAGAAGAAAAGAATTAACCATTGCAGAAAGAGAAAGAATACTTGTTTACCACGAAGAGGGCTATTCACAAGTTCAGATAGCAAAAAAAATGAAAATTTCAAGATGTTGTGTGCAAAGGACACTACAACGATACCATGAAAGTGGTGTCCATACAAGCAAAAACCGCTCTGGACGACCTAAAAAGACTAACAAACTACAAGATAGGGAAATAAAAAACATTTCCTTATCAAATAGAAGGTATACTGCCGAAAAAATCCGATCAGTTTACAATAATTTCAACGAAATTAAAATTAGCACTTCGACTGTCAAAAATCGGCTGAAGCAAGTTGGCTTACATGGACGTGTAGCTGCTCGTAAACCCTTATTAAGGCCAGTTAACAAAATAAAAAGATTAAATTGGGCTAAAAGGCATGAAAACTGGTCAATGGAACAATGGAAAAACGTGCTTTGGACAGACGAGTCCAAATTCGAACTTTTTGGTTCAAAACGACGCGTTTTCGTCCGAAGATATGCTGGAGAAAGGTATTCTGAAGAATGTTTAGTGCCGACTGTCAAACATGGAGGTGGCTCTGTCATGGTTTGGGGATGTTTTGGTGGAGAAAATGTTGGATTGATCCACAGAATTGAAGGAATAATGACGAAAGAAATTTATAGAGAAATTTTGGAACAACAAGTACTGCCGTCTGGTGAGAGATTATTTCCGGATCAATATGTTTTTATGCATGATAATGATCCAAAGCATACTAGCAAAATTTGTAAGTCGTATTTAGAAGACCTCCAAACACAAGAAGTACTAAAAATCATGGATTGGCCACCACAATCGCCGGATCTCAATCCAATCGAGTTGTTATGGGAAGAACTTGACAGAAAAGTGCGAGAAACGCAACCATCTTCTCGAGAAAGCCTTTGGAACATGTTGGAAGAACAATGGAATGCAATACAACCCGAAATACTACGTAAATTGATCAATAGAATGCCAAAGATTTGTGCCGCTGTAATAAAGAATAAAGGAGGATATTTTGACGAATCAAAAATTTAATTAAAATAACAATTATAATTAAGAATTTATAATAAAAAAATGTTTAATGTTTATTAGTTTTTGTATTCATTATCATTAAAGTACAAATCATATTAGAAAAAGTTTATTTATTTAGCAATTTTAAAAAATTTAGTACCTGCCTCAAACTTTTTGTCGGTAGTGTATATATATATATATATATATATATATATATATATATATATATATATATATATATATATATATATATATATATATATATATATATATATATATATATATATATACATATATATATATATATATATATATATATATATATATATATATATATATATATATATATATATATATATATATATATATATATGTATATACATACATACAATTTTTCAAATATTTTTAAAATACTTTAATATTCTAAAACTTAAAATTTTAAAATACTTAAATAATAATTTTAAACTTTTTTACATAGATATTCGTATTTTTGTTCAACTAGTTTTATAATATAAATTTTATCATTAAATAAATTTAAAAGTTAATAAACTTTTAAATTTTAAATATCTAGGTATTTAAATTAAAAAAATAATTAAATGCAAAAATTAATTTATAAATATTGGTTAATAATAATATTATGTTTTTATAATAATATTAATAATATTATAATAATTTATAATAATATTATTAATATTATATTTAATAATAATATTATATTTTTTAATTATCTTCTTTTATATTTTACGCAAATATAAAATGAATGATACATATCATTGCAAGTTTTATTTTTTATTTTTTTGTTGTTTTTTTTGTTTCACTTTACTATCTAATTTATTTTACCAAAAGTATTATTAATTTTTTTAATAAAAAAATGTTATTAACTTATTTTATCGTATAATATTATTAATATGCAAAGATTATTGTAACATTCCTAAGCTAATATAAACGGTAAAAATTTAAAGTTTGAAATGTAGTTTTTAAATAATAAGAATAAAATAAAAAAATAATCTAATAAACGTATTGAAATTATTTGAATAAATAATTTAAAATTATTTATTCAAATAATTTCAATTTATTTATTCGGAATTATTTGAAACGGTAAAGAGAAATCAGTTAATATTAGAACAGGAAAAATAACGGTAACAGGAAAAATTTTATTGTCAAAAAATTAGACGAGAGGAGACTCATTAAATGGAGATGAGTTCTGCAAAATACCAAGCAGAAAAGAAATTTGTTCTCTAAATTTCTTTGAAGTTTTTAAAATTTTCATTTAAGTTTATCTTAATTCAATTTTTGTAAACTTTATTTTATGAAAAAATCAACGCTTTATTTTGCTTTTTATGCTTGTATCGGGAAATATACTAACATAACAAGAAGTTAGGATTTATGAAATTTTATATTTACTTTATAGCACTAAATTGGATCCGATCAGCATCATAAGCTGTTGCACCTTTTATTGGATGATCTAAATCATGTCACTATTTTAATATGACAATTACGTAAATGTCGTGTTAAAAAGTGTTTAATAAAAGCTTAATGTAAAATAAAATATCCTATTGAGAAATTAAAAATAATTTGTTAACTTTTGGTCGTTAAAATTTTAAAAGTGTTTTTAAGAAATATACTGGCCCACCAAGAAATTACGGTTTACTTTATTAATTTTTGTGGGTTTTTTTTTTATTATTATTAATAACTTTTGCCTGATTGAAGTTCTGCTAGATGTAAATTAACTTGTCAACTAACTCAAGTTGAAGCTTTGTTTGTTTAATTGTAACGATTTGCCCGCTTGCTGAGAAGACTCTTTCAGAGGTTGTAGAAGAAATGGGTATGCACAACCAACGTAAAGGAAATATATTCTTCTTATTACACCATTCTAATGCATTACATCATTTGTTTGGGCGATACTGAGACAAAGTTTTTCACTTTGTCTCAGTATCGCTCTTACGCTCTAAATTTAATGGAAGTTTTTCATTAAATTTGGTACAGCAAAAGAATTAGAGGTTTTTTTAATAAAGTCGCGTTTTGTCTTAAAATAAAGTAAGATTAGATTTTTTATTTATCCTTATAACAAAATGGCAACGGTAATCTAAAAAGTACACAAATGTCTTTCGAGACAATAAATTGCAGTGTTTTGTTTCTTCAATCTTGCTAAAATTAACTCTTTAGTCAATTTTAGCGAGATTGAAGAAACTAATTTCTTTAATTTTTGAATGAGTGATCTTGCTTGTTAATGACAGTGCTATTTCCGT
Source organism: Hydra vulgaris (assembly GCF_022113875.1). Taxonomy (NCBI): domain Eukaryota; kingdom Metazoa; phylum Cnidaria; class Hydrozoa; order Anthoathecata; family Hydridae; genus Hydra; species Hydra vulgaris. Next base: position 8,749,445 of record NC_061164.1, on the reverse strand, counting down.
TCTCACAACTTTACTCCTTTGTGACATATCAGGAGTTGTGTTGGGCATTACAGAAAAAAAATTGAAGCTATTAGTTTTATCAATAATCTGACTCTTCAACTCAGTTCCAATTTAACTAATTATTTTATTTTGAGATGATGGACTTGTGTATGTAATTCTATATAGACAAAGGGATCTATCTTTAATCCAGGCTTTTAGTGTGGGATTGTGGTGAGAGATGAGATTATCTACTGCAACAAAGTTAGCTGTGTGAGGATTGTCAGATTCCCTAAATGCCAGCCCTTGGGTTTTTTTAAAGTCTATTCTGCACCTCCTTCTATGAGACCAAGTCTCTTGGATTTATTAATAAAGTGATGTATATGTCCCTTTTTCATAAGAAAGTAACAATATTCCCTTAATGTAACTTTATGTGTTTGAGAGGTAAAGTGCGCCTAAAGTTTCCCAAAGTTGTCTTTCCCATAGCTTTTCATCTTGGACCAAGATCCTTACCCCAACATTTATTCAAGCATCTTCAGTTTTTCCCTTCTTTCCAACACCCTTGGAGAAAAGGCAGTAGATAACAAATTTTGGCATACTTTTGAGCACTGTATTCTAAATGTTCTAACTCTTTGTACCACTTGAGAATAAATTCGATTTTTGATTGTCCATAATTGTATGCGGATGTAAATGGCTTATCAATACTGGTGAATCTGATTTGTCAATTATAATATTTTGAGCTTTGATATCTTATAAATATTTATAATATTTTGAGCTTTGATATCTTTGAGTTTTCTTATAAAAGCGTTTCCCATTTCCAAAACATTTTTTGTTATTTCTACCACAGAACTTGTTGCATTCAAAATTTCAATTGCAGGAAATTTTTCTTTTACTAATTCTTTTTTAAAATACTTTTCATAAATGTCATTACAATCTTTAAGATTATCACTTTGACATCGTTATCAGCATTCTGATGTTCGATTTTTCGTTTTTTGAAGCTAAGGAGGCTACAAAAAGATTCTCAGGGGCTCCCACTGTTTTTATATGAACCTTTTTACCACCATGAACACATCTTTAATGATTTTTATAGCTGTTATTATAGCGTTTTATAGCCGTTATTAAAAAATGCTTTGCAAATGTAATATTGTAATTTATATCTCTTGCTTTTCATAGTTATGGAAAACAAACGCAGATACTATAACTTACCATAATTTTGAAATGAGTTAATTTTTATAAAAGTTATCACTCTTATGTAGGGTTGACAGATGTCCGGCAATAATGGAGGAGAGCACAGTAAAAAAAATTATTTTTACATAATTTAAGTTATCAAATTAGAATGTTTGGGACAGTATTAAAATTGTGTTGCTACAAAATTAAGAAACTTGAAGAAAAAAGAAAAAGGTTTAGGTGGGCGTGGTTGTCTTATTGATCGTATGCAAAAAAATTTTGTGTTGCTGTAAGGAAAAAAAATGCTGGAAAAATTTTTTATGTTGCATCTTAAAAAACCAATTACTTGTATTTTCCTCACTTTCCTGCTGACGGTAATAGTAGGTGCAAGTTTAGCCTCTACAAAGCAAACAATACCACCACTTACAAACCAGGTCTTCCAGTAGCTATTATTTTTCAAAATAAAATCTATTTTTAAGGATATTAGCAAAAATTCAGAGTTTTAAAAATATTTACATGATGTCGTTCAACAGTAAGATTTGGGACAGACTACCGAAGACCACGTGTTTCACTCAATAAATTGAAATTTGGTGTTTATGATGCATTAAAAAATTTTATTATTGGTGTGAAAGCTTCATTATCAGTTTTTGAAAGATTAAATATGTTATTAGGCACTTTTATGATTAGAGATAGCAATAAAATAAACAACAACAAAAATAAATCCAGTTTAATATTAGTTAAATATGAATTAAAAAAATTAAATTGAATTAAAAAAGTAAAGTTAAAATAAGCTAAGAAAACAAAATGACAACAATTTAAAAATAGAGAGAATAACATGAAGCAGGAGGATTTTAATTCTATTAATAAGTTTTTGTTGATGTTGTTTAATTTAAAAAATGTTTAATTGTTTATTTCTCAGTTTGAAGTATTTGAGATGCTGTCCAAGATGTTAAAAAAATAGAGAAAAAATAAAAAATTTAAAAATAGAGGGGGTTTCTTTCTTCATTTAGGTCTCACAATTTAATTTTCATAAATACCTATCATTTTAACTTGTCTTTAAGCGTCACAGATAATAAATTTTTTTTAAATAGCCAAGACAATACTTAGAGTCTATTTTCAATCTGTTATTATTTATTTTTTAGATGGATTTTGGAAAACTTGTCGTACAAAGTTGGAATTCGCGTACGAAGTGATCCGGATCCTATGCAAATAAATAATCAAAAGCTAAATAACGACGAAAGTTCCATTCCTCTTAATAATTTAAAGATAAAGCAGTCCGAAATCAACTGGCAAAATAAAGTTTCAAAATGTGAATTATTACAATGCAATGACAGCACTTTAAATAGTACGCACAAAAAAAATAAGGCCACTGTTCAACTATCGGATTCAGAGCTTTTATTGAGCAAAATAGATGTTTTGCTGGAAAAGTTGCGTTCAATGGAAGAAGAAGGAACAATAAAATCTGATTGGAGAATAGTAGCTATGACAATTGATCGTTGCCTGCTGATTTTTTTCGCATTAATGGTGTTAATAACTCTATTTGGTTGCTTCTCAATATCACCAGGATATGTTCCATAACCATTTAAAAATTGTTTGACATATTTCTTTTATTTAAATTTGTTTGATTTCTTTTGTTAATGAGTGTTAAGTTTTGACTCAAATAATCATTCAAGTTTTAAGGTTTTATTTTAAATATTTTAAACAGGAACTGATTTTGCAAAGGCATCGATCGTGATTTAAACATTATTTAGCATATATAACTAATTTCATGATTACTTTCTATACAATGCGTTAAACTTTTATAGAGCAATTAACTTTTTCTGCCGAGTAAAACAAAATATTATCCAAATTTTGATAAAATTTTGTTAGAAATTTTCATAAAGTTTGAATTTATTTTCTCTGAGTTGGAAATTTCTGAAAGAGAAAAAATAAATTTTATAGAGCAAGGTAACGATTGACAGACGATTTAAAAGATTGCCAATTATTTAAATCAGGAAAACAAGATGAAGTAAGCGAATTCCAAAAAATTAATGTTCGAGGGAAAAAACTAGGCTAGTAACAGTTTTTGGAACACTTAGGAACATTCACGTTAAAAGAATGAGACTTATTCGAATAACGAACCACACGAGAATGAATTGTAGTCGATGGAACAAGAGACGCCGGCTCTAGCAGTGGCCATTATAATATTTATAGAAAAGAGAAAGAGAAGCAACATTACGACGATGCGATAACGGTTGGAGAATGGCTGCAAGAGCAGTTCCAACAATGTTTACAATGCGTTTTTGCACCTTATCTAAAAGAGAAAGAGCATCATTGGAAGATCAACAACATTGAAAGGCAACATACAAGGCCGGGTTTAAGATTTATAGAGATAAAGAATAGAATCCGGAGTAAGAAAGTGGCAAGCACGATAAAGAAATGCAACCTTAACAGATGCTAACTTTGCAATTGATTTGATATATGGTTTCCGAGAAAGATCGGAAGTAAGAGTTAATCCTAGAAGACGAAGGTTATATGACTCATCGAGTACATTACCGTTCATAAATATAGGAAGATCTAGATTGTTGCGATAACAATTAACTGAAAAAAATATGCGTTTTATATGAGATAAAATTTACCAGCCATTGTCAGTCCCATGCTGTAGCTGAAGTGAGACCTTTTTCAAGCTCAAGTATCCCCTCCAAGGATTGAAAAGTGTTGTCTTCTTATCATAAAAAAAGAATAAATGGCTGTATCATCAGCAAAAAATGCCACCTTAGATGTGAGAATATCTGGAAGATTGTCAATGTAAATTAAAAAGACTATAGGGCTAAAGATAAAACCTTGAGGAACAACTAAAGTTACATGGTATGAAGAAAAGTGCTGTCCATCGAGGACAACTATTATACTACGAAGGATAAGGAAGGATTCAATAACCTTAAACCTGATAAGGTTATTGACTGTAAAAAGAATACTTATGGAGAAAACCAGCATGCCGAACTTTATCAAAAGATTTAGAAATTTTGAGAACAATAGCTTTAACCTCTCCACATCTATCTAATGCACAATAAAACCTATCGGTTATTACTGTTAGCAAATTTACAGTAGAACAAGAATAATAAAATCCATATTGATGATCAGAAAGAAAGTAAGAATCAAGATGAGAGATTAAGCATTTATTAATTAAAAACTCAAAAACCTTGCTTATGATAGTAAGAAGACTAATGGGACGGTAGTTAGACGATTCAGATTGCTCTCTAGAGCATTTGAAAACAGGGATAACAGATGCTGCTTTCCAGCAAGCTGGAAAAAAAGACCGATAAGCATTTGTTAAATAGTTTTGAAAGTATAGACAACAGATCCAGAGAACACTTTTAGAAGACTATAATAGGTATGTTGTACGGACCCCGAGTTGTAGAAGATTTTAAACAGAAAATCACTTTAGATCCATAATCATGGCTGATGCTAAACAATGGATCAACCTGTTTGTCTGCTCGATTAGGTAGAACACAATTAGTGGAATCGAGAAATAATATTAATGAGAAGTTCTAAGCAAACAATTTAGCTTTGTTATTAGATGAGGTGAAAAAATCTGAACCATACAAGAGAGGAAAAATAACAGATTTACGTTTATTATAGATACTGTTAAAGTTCCAGAAGTCTCGAGAGCCAATTTTTTGAGATGAAATACGAGGTTTTGTGACCTGAGAATAGCGGGCTTTGGTGTTAGACAAAAATTTTTACAATGGTTTCTAGTAATAATAAAAAGACATCTTTTTTCTGTAGAATGGTTTTGTTTGGATCAGACGATGCAAAGAAAACCATAGGAAAAACCAAAGACGATGCAAGGAAAACCATAGAGAAGAGTAAGGCTTGACTTGGAATTGTTGAGATGGAATAAAGGATTCCATTCCAGCCTAAATCCAAGCAGTTATGTAAGAAGTACATTTGTCAGCAAGAAGACAAAAAATTTTTTCCCAAGAGTAACCACGATGAAAATCACAGAAAAAAATCCAGTTAGCTTAAGGTAGCTATAAGAGGTACAATGATAGGGGGATTCTGATAAAGAAAATGAACAAGATAATAGTTTTAGAGAGATCAAACAATGATCAGAAGCACCTAAATGTGAATAAAGAGAAACTGAGGATTGACTTAAGTTGAGTAAAGAAAGTAAATAATTCGGATTGTTTGGAAAGGGAATAGGGAAGTTGACTACTTGTGTTAATGGTTGAGAAAGGCAAATGTTGTGAGCCTTAACGCCTGCAGAGTCACTGACACTAGAGAGATAAGCTGTTCAGTATGATGAGCATTAAATTCATTAACAACAACGGCATTGGTTGATGGATAAAGAGAGACAGCTTGGTCAATTTGATCAGAAATCATCATAAAGAATGCGGTATTAAGATGAAGGAGAGCGATATAGAACAATGAGAAAGGCAATAAAGTGAAGTTGTGCTAAACAAATGCAACTTAAAGAATAGCCTGTGGATTTGAATCTAGTTTTCCAGTAAATGGGTATATTATTAAGAATATAAATGCCCAGGCCAAACATCTGGCTTTGGGAGTCTTTAAAGATTAAAGGAAGGATCATCAAACATTAAATCAAATTACATCAAGCATCATCACTAAGATCACAAAATTAGATAGCTAAACTCAAATAGTAGTCAACAATAGATTTAGAGATCTTGGTGATGACGGTGACGACGAAGGTTTTTTGTGTTTTTTATAGTTTTTTGTACTGTATTTTTAAATTATTTAAAGAACTTGACTCAAAGCACAAATTTTAATCAGTACACTTCTTAATAGTCCAAGCAATTGTCCCAACACTAATAGAAACCCCTAAGCCGTAACAAAGGGCTCCAAATGTAGCCTTGACGATGCACACATGGAGGTATCCCTAATGATGGACACCATCCATGCGTAATATAGCACTGTTAGTACTCTGGTATTTTACAGTTGTTGATGGAATCAGCTTTTCTGAGAGCTAGCACAATGTTCGGGAAACCTGACAACCAGCCGGCCTCAGCACCATAAAACTTAGTTTTAGAGCTGTATCCTTTTTAGGAGATAGAATTAGTCATAAAACAGTCATAAAAACAGAGACAAAAGCAAAACCCATGCATTTAGTCAAAAAGTTTTTTAAAAAAACTTTTAATTCTTTAAAATCAGTGCCGGATTTAATATGTAGTTTTTTGGGTCAAAGCCCGTGGCCCCTCATATAAGGGGGCCCACATAAAATAGGTAAAAAAGTTTTAAGCTAATAATCATAAATAACTAAAATTTATCTTCTTATTTTTTAGACAATATCCACTTAAAAATATTTTTAAAAATAATTTAATTTGCTTAAAACATTAATTGTTAATTATAGGGAAAGTAGGAAGTGCATGCGGAGGCACGACAATTTTAACGTTTCTTTACAAAAAATGTAATCTAATACGGCAGGAAACATTCCATGTATTAGTAAAACAATTTCCCTTGTTTTGCTTATGTCAAAAAGAGTGCCTGTTGCATTTCTGAGAAGTTGTGCATTAATTGTTTATTTTGAAAAAATATTATATTTATATCATTTTTTTTTAACCTTTTTTTAGTGGATTATGCAATATTTGAAATATTAAACATATGTCTTTTTTACAACTTCTCTCTGTGAACTGAACTGCATAGACGCACAAGAAGCATAACCGCATATTTTTGATATTTTTCATAGTTAGATAATTATTAGCAATAATTGCTTCAATTGTCACACTTGAACGGGTTTATGTGAAAATTTGAATAGAAATAGTTTTGTTTTGAGAAGTTGGAAATCAGGTTTGGGGTCTTCCATAAAGTACGTACGCAAGTATAGGAGGAGGGGGTTACTCAAAAAGCAAGTAGGCAAGGTGCTAAAAAAAACGAGTACGTAGTCGGATTTACTATGTCTCGTCATCTATCTCTCTCCTTAAACTTGAATTTTTTCTATTTTTCAAAAACATAGAATTTCACGACTTTCAAAAATATTATTTTATGCAACATAGATATGTCAAATCAACTAAAAATGAGAAAGCTAAGACTGTAGATACATGAAGAATATGTCTAATACATAACAATGCATGCACAGTATGCAAGTGTGCTACAAAATCTGCAGATTGACAGAGCTGTGATAATTGTAAAAAAGTTTCATGAAAAGTGTACTCCAATGATTTTAGTGAGTGTGAGATTGTGTCGCACAATGGGGACACAACCGTTTTTTTCACTGAGTGTAATTTTTCTATAATAATATTAATAATGAAAACCATTTTATTTTTTTTTTAATAGTAGCAATTCAAAGCTTATTAATATGGCTATTGAATTAAACTGTTAAAAAACACATGTGTCCAAACATTACAGAGCCTATTTTACCCTTACTTCTCCTAAATTTTACCTCTGAAAATACCAAAAATATCATGTTTGTCATGAATGTTTTGAGGAATATGAGCTATAGGGAGTACAGAAAGCCGGCACACAGAAATATTTGATGGAATATAAAATGTGCGCCAAACTCCTTTAGACTGTGTATATGCAACTTCCGCTCAAAATTCACCTTCCCAGAGATTTGGTGTTGAAAGCCTTATTTCAGTGATTGATCACTATACATCTGTTCATAACAGAAGAATGTCTATGATCATATAAAACCTTTGATTTTTTTTCTAACTTGGTGGAACTTGATTTCGAGAGTGTTAAGTCAGCCGGAAAATCATGTATTCATATTTTTTTACAAGAAAAATCTGGATTTATTCTTCTCTAAAAACGACTCGCAGGTTAATTAGTTTGTGAAGATATTTCTTGATCAAGAACAACAGTTGTAAGAATCGATAATTATATGTATTCACTTATAGACAAGAAAAGTGTGCAAGATGATTATATAGGATGAGTTCTCTAATGTTGAAATTTCTTTCCGTATTTAGTTTGTGCTCATGATAAAAAACTGCTAAGTGAAAAGATTGTTTCTTAAAATAAAATTAATGACTGCATACCTGCATACCTTACGTAATGCTTCAATAAGAATTCACTAACCTGACTCTTATGAGTATTAAAAGAGACATCAAGAAGAAAATAAACTTTGATAATATTATCAATGATTCTGATAATTGAAAAGCTAAGAAAGAACTGGTTTATTATTTATTCCTCTTACAACAAAAGTGAAACTATTCAAATCTAACTTATTTTAAATTGTAACACTATTTCCTATGGAAAATGTAACATTGTTGCTAAATATTTCATGTGTCATTTATTTATTTGATTTTAAAGGTAGTAAGTATATCATCAATCAAATTACTAGGTCGGTTAATGCATTATCAGTTATCCTGAATGGCAAACGGCCCATACTAAATTTTGCCCCGTGCTTCGACAGTGGTTAATGCGGCTCCGTATAAAATATTTTATTTTTATAAGGCGTTGCTAATTATAAAAAAATGTCGCTTACTTATGTAAATAGTTTGCACTCTAATTTTTTTTCTACAGTATTGTGCATGATTAAAACGCGAGAGCGAGTGATACGTTACGCGAGAGCGACTGATACTTTAAGCATAAAAAGAGGTAATATTTATACAAGTGTACTAGTTTGAATTTTTAAATTTTTATTGATTCATTTTTTTATATAAACATTTTATAAACATAAATTTAACCTAATATTTTACAAACATAAATTTATAGAAAAGTTATCTATTTCTGATACAAGATATAACCTTTCCCAAATCCGTCAATAGTAATGGATTTAGTAGTTTCTTGTTTTAAGTAATAAAAAGCTATAACAATTCAAATCATAGGTAAAAAAATAAACAGTGTTAAAAGATTAGGCTTAACTTTCATGGAGCGGCTAGGTCTTGCTAACAACAATATTTCAATGTTAATAACCATTTTATTGAAAACATTTTTTTCAATATTGGATAACTACAAATAGTTAGGAGTTGTGATGAGACAGAGACTAAAATGATTGTCAATTAACCTGGGGTGGTACCGCAAGAAGTACATAATTTTTTTATTGGAACTATAGCAAAATTTCATTTTTAAAACATAATTACCTTATACATTTTTTTTTTCAACATTTTCTTACCTAAAAATATTTGACTCGATTATCCAATTGAAAAGAAAAAATAAGCAAATTTTTGTAAAGAAGTTACTCAAAATATACTTGTCATTTTAACATGATTTTTTTAAACATAGTAACAAAATTTCATTTAAGAGAAAATAAATAAGAATAAAAGATTTTTTAGAAATGGTACATCAAAATTAAATAAACTCTAATAAAAAGCCAAACAAGATTAACATGATGAAATTTCAAGAACTAAAATGCGTTGAACAAAAATTTTGGACAAAAATGAATTTTATCACTATTAAGAACAAAATATCAAAATTTCAGCTCTTTTGAATAATTACTTCATAATTAATTGTTTCGCTAATTCTTTGCACATATTGGTTGTTAAGGAATTGTTACGCAAAAAACTAATTTTGTAGACATAAAAATTTGTAGATTTTATGTCAATTTTGTAGACATAAAGCCAAATTATTAATACTTAATGTATTAAAAGTTTTTGTGTTCTGTAAACAAAAAAATAATAAGCCAAATTTAATTTAGTTTTTTTTTTTTCAAAATTAACTTTTATTTTTTTGGGTACCGCCTTTCAAAGAATAAATAATCAATTTTAAAAAACATATTGTTGCATAGAAAATTGACAATTTAAATGTTATATTTTACGTGAAAATCATGTTCACTATGCGTAAAGTACGAATCACGCTATTTATCTGGCTGAGATGGATACTTTCAATAAGAAAATAAAAAACTGGATTTTTACTGATATCTACTTTCCATTTTTTCTGTGTCATGATAAAATCTCTCACAATGCTGCTTAAAGACATCATCCATGTTTTTGGGAAAAAAAATATGATAACACACTTTCTTGGCCTTTTGCAATAAGCTTTGCAACCCGTTGTTTGTAATAAGTATTTTCCTTGAGTTTCAAAAGCTTTTTTTTCAACTTTTTGCTTTTTCTGATTTCTATGACTTTACTTTGCTTTTATTTGGGGTCCAACCTCCTTTGAATTTGCCCAAGCTTCGGAAACATGAGACAAATTTCTTATAAAGTTTCGCCTCAATAATCAAAGGTTTAAACTGTTAAAGGTTAAAACTGTTTTAATAAACTGTTTTACCGATCCGTGTTTGATATGAATTGGGGTTGATAAGACTTTGTTGAAAAAGCGGAAACGGAAAAACTCGTGTTTATAGTACCTATGACTTTTTTTGTGTTTACAATATACGTAACTCTTGTAACTCAATACTTGTTTTTCCTTATCCAAGCTTAGGCTGTGAGAGAAGCAAAACAAAAACCTCCCATGAAATGTTTTGTAAAAGCATGTCTTGTTAGCGTTAAAAAGTTTAAAAACCGTCAATGGTACAGCAAAAAAAAAAATTATTTTGGAATTAGCAGAGAAAAACTTGTTAAGTAAAAAAGTTATTGTTAAATAAATCATATTGTTAAAGTAAAAAAGTTTTTTAAATTGGTATGTAATTGATAAAACAGATTGCAAATAAGTTTTACGAATTTGTGTCAATTTTTTGACAGATGTTATACAAACATTTGGTACCTTTAGTGATGAACTTTAGTAAACAAAGTATTTAAAGTCGTATGGAAATGCTCTTTACTCTATTGAGTTAATATATTGGATATGAAGAAAGAGATTGATAAGGTATAGTTCTAAAAATGTTTATGACAAAAATTTTTATAAAACTTTATATAAACTAAGGTATAGTTCTAAAAAAATGTTTATGACAAAGATTTTTATAAAACAGTTTTATTGAACTCATCTTAAATTTGCTAATATTTCATCTTAGGCTAGATTAGGGTAATAGGAGCACCTTAAGCAAAAATTGGAATATTTTCAAAAATAAATATGCTGGATCCAAAATTTTTTGGATTTTTTGCAAATAAACGATTTTTAGGGATCCCTCTTCATAATCTATTTAGATATTTGGGCACTTGACATTTTTTCTTAAAAACACAGAGGTTTTAAAAAAGTAGCAAAAGTGCTCGTATTACCCTGACCCCTTGGTAATATGAGCAATTTAAATTAGCTCAAAAAAATAGCATTAATTAAGTAAAAAAAGACCAACCTGCTTAATAGAAATAATTTTTGGAATATAAGGATTCGTGATTAACAAAACATATCATTAAAAGATCAAATTTTAAGCTACATTTTGTTGAAACAATACTACTATGTTTTCCGCCAAAAAAAAAAAAAAAAAATTAATACATTGTTTTTTCAATTTTGTTTACTCAAACCTTTGAACAATAAAAATTAAAATTTTTTAGATTTAAGTTACAGAAAAATATTTAGTATTGTTAATATATTAAAATTTTTTACTATGTTTTGTTTTTATTCAAGAAGCAATTAAAAACTACTGCTATTTTAGGACTTTAAACTAAGCAATTTCAATGAAAAGCACTGGGTAATTTGAGCATGCTCATATTACACAAAAATGGTATCTTTAAGTCAAAAATAAAGTCAAAAATAAATGTTTCTATGCATTATTTTTCAAACAAAAATGAATTGGATTCTTAGCTAATATATTTTTCTTTATGAAAAAATTAATTTCATTGTTTTAGCACCAAAATATCGCGCCACAGAATTATTCACGCGTGATGATTTTTTTTAACAAAGCAAAAAATTTAAAAGCGTTTAATTAGATGATATCCGCGAATTACTGCGTATAAATTTACGCTAATTGTACTGATTCCTGTTATCACCACATAAAGTTGATTCGAAAAACATAAAGCAACTTTAACTTCACTGCTTACATCTGATAAATCTTTAAGTATGCTCATATTACCAAAGTGCTCATATTACCCTAATCTACCCTATACTCATCTTATTCTCATCTCTCCTTTAGGATCTGAAATCTTACACTAGTTTTAAAACCATATATATATATATTAGTTTATATAACGATATAAGAAAATCCAAGAAATTAGGACATACAGAAATTTGCTATTATTTCTCGACACTTTTTATGCAATATGACACTAGATATGGGAATATCCTATAGATTTAGTTGTGCTATACAATTTTGCTCCAAATATTTGAGATATGCAGTTTTGATTTGATTTTTTTTATTAGATATGGCTACAAACGCATTAAACCGCATCAAACCTTGTGATATGTTTACTTCTTACCGTCAAGGTCTTTAACAAGTAGTTTAAACTAAGTACATGTCATTAAAAAGTTTTAATGAAACAATTAGTAAAAATTTAATAAAGTTTTTAAATCAATTATAAACTAGTTATTTAATATTAACAAATCAACATTAATTTTCAAACATTAATTGTGTATATATACACAGACAGTTTAAAATTATAAACTGACAAAACGTAACTACCTACCATGAGATAAAAATAATTATTGAAAAAAAAAAAAAAAAAAATTGTTAAATAAATAAATAGAGACTTTTGAAAAATATATATACCCCTACTCAAACACACAAATATAAAAAAAAGCCAAAAAAAAAGTAGGAAAAGTATTCATAACGAATAAAAATATGGAAAACATATCATTTCATAAAAAGTGTCCATAATGAATGAAAAAACGGAAAAGATATTATAAAAGTAGTCATAACAATAATATCGATAAAAATGATATATATTATATGAACTAAAATAGCACAACTTAATATAAATAATAGTAATTAAATAAGGAAATATTGTGTTATGGGATAATAATAAAAACAAAACGTTACAAAGTGGTATTAAAATATATATAATTAACGATAAAAAATTATAAATGAAATGTGAAAAGAATCATGTAAATAAAATTTTTAACTAAGAAGTAATTTCAAAATACACAAAATAGAATAAAAATTTATATATATATATATATATATATATATATATATATATATATATATATATATATATATATATATATATATATATATATATATATATATATATATATATATATAAGGGTGGTGCACAAATATATTGACAATTTCAAAAGTTTCAAAAATCAATGTGGTACTTTTTCCTATTGTTCCTTTTATCATTATATTAATTCCTGCAAAATTTAAGCAAATTTGAATGACTTTTAGAGGTCGCTCATGGCCATGTTTCCTCTTTTAATTGCCATTATTTTCCTATTCTAACGTTACTGTGAAGTTTTTAATATGTACATTTGTTTATTTATTTTATTATGACATAAC
>NC_061164.1:8546118-8731118 GCF_022113875.1 Hydra vulgaris | reverse complement strand
CTTTCTGTTTGCAAGTTTTTTTAAGTTACTAACAAGATAGGTAGCATAGGCGAGAAGAAGAATAATATATTAACTGCTAAGCCCCTTGATAAATTCCGTAAATATAAAGTTTAATTTAGGATAAGAAATTCCGTTAATTATATATAATAAACAAATGTAAAAGTGGTAAAATAATAAATAAAACATCTATTGTTAAAAAATAGCAAAAAACCGCTATTGGCGCTAATAATATTCTAAAAACATGGAAAAATTATTTAATTTCTATTAAAATTTTTATTGAAAAATTTTTATTGAAAAATCATGCACTAAAATTTTAAATTTTAATATTAAACTTTAAAAGACAATACAAAGTTTAAGGATCAAAAATTAAAAAGAATAACAACACAAATCAAACAAAGACATAGATAAACTTAAAAAGTTACAAGTGCGTTTAACTCTTTTCTAAAATTAATATACTTATCATTAATTTGATAGATCAATGATAAGGTATATTGCAATTTCAGAAATAGTTTTATGGTGTACCATTCTTTAGTAATAACTGTCTAAGTTTAGACTTAAATTCATTGGGCTTAAATTCATTGGTTGGAAATTCATTGGGTATTGTTGTTGTTGTTGGAAATTTGAGTTCAGTTATAAGTATTTTATTCCATGCTTTTGGCTCTCTAATTGAAATTGAAAACTCAGTTGTCGCAAAATAACTTTTAGGTTGTATATAAGACTTATATATTCAATACGTATATATTCAAATAACACTTATATTATAAGTGTGATTCGAATATCTAGTTAAGTATATATTCTGATTTGTTTTAAATAACGGATTAAAAGTTTTGGAATAATACTTTTATTAATTTTGAACATAAAAAGTAAAAGATAATAAATTTTTATTTGGTAGATTTTTAACTAATTAAATAAAGTTTGGGAGCATATTAAAGAGTTTTTTCGATTGATTTTAATTGCAGCATTGAGACACCAAAACAATGTTGACGTAATTAAGATAGGAATGAATAAAGAAGAAGTATGAGCTTTAAATTACTTGAGAGAACTGAAGAGAATTCTGAAGATCAATTTAGTCAAACTATGACAAGAATGTTTTCTAAACCACAGGCCGTAGATGAGTTTAATTAAGGTACAAATTTAGCAACGGAAGCTGAAGTAACTTGAATGCCTAACAAAAGAAGAAAAATGAAAATGATAAATAATAAAGATAATGTTGATAGAGTGAAGAAGTGATTAGTGGAAGCACATAAAAGAATATTCAAAGGATTTGAACCTGATTTTACGACAAATAGGTGAATTGATGCGTATGTATACTAGGGTGCAGTGAAAGTTTTTTTTTAAATTCGTTTTGCCTGGGTGTGCAAAAGTTGTCTATTCATGTCAGAAATACTCTGTAAAAATTGCAATGCTCTATGAAATTATCTTTATGTGCCTCAAGGTCTTTGAAATTTCCCAAATTCCCCAAAATGTGACTTACCAACTACGGAGTAACAAGCACGGACTACCGAGACTAAGACTTTTTTTTAAAATTTGTGTGTGTCTGGGTGATATAATAGTATTATTATTTAGTGCTATATAATTAGCTGCTATAATGCTGCCATCTGGCGAGTGAATGTGCATGTATTATTATGTAAAATACAAACGGCGTCAAACAAACAACACAGAATCTAGCAGATAATTATTAAAATTATCATTTATTTTTGCTGTGTTATCTTTGTATGGTTAGATCATAGCACAAAAGATTGAAACTGTGCGAATGAAGAAACTACTTACTCGCAATAATAACATATGCCCAGTATCTGGCATCATTTCACGGATGAGGATAAATATTTTGCCAACGTATGCAGATATCATGAAACATTTTATATCAGTAAGAAAAGAATTGTCTGATGGCCATGCTAAAGAAGCTATAATTAATGAAACAACCAGAAAGATATCTGTTGATCTTGAGACAATATGGCACAGAGCATCAATTCCAGTAATATCCCGTCAGCAAATAATAGCTAAAATAAGAGATTAACATGACAAATATTGCTCACTTATGAATCCGTTTAAACAGAGGTCTAAGGACAAGGAGTCACAGTACCTGAACAAAGTTGAAAACTTCAAAATTGACTTAAATCGAATTTTTGATATTGCTTTATGTAAATGTAAAGACTTTTCGACATGTGCTTGTGAAAAGAATTGTAAAGTTCCACCAAATGAAATAATATTCCGAGCAGATCAACGAACAGAAAGGAAAATGGCTATTGGCAACGTTGATATTAAAACAACAAAGCAGCAGGAAAAGAAACTGAAAAGAAAACTTGCAGATGAATTGAGATTTTATAAATGTGAATCAATTACAAATGCTGAAACTTTGAAATCGCATCCAGATTGTAGCTTGGAGGATGATTGTAATGATGTCACGTTAAGTGATTTAAATGAAGCTATCACCGAAAGAGATAGTAATAAAAATGTTGACTTCATGACAGACTCGCCTAAGTTACCATCATCAACTAATAATACAAGCTCACAAGAAATTTTGAACTCTCAAATGCGAACTCCACTACCAACATTAGTTCGTGAATGTGATCGATGGGGAGTATCGGATCGCTCAGCTGCAGCATTAGCATCGGCTGTTTTGGTTGATTATAGCAATATTAATGCACATGAATCTGATGTATTGACCTAAGTAAAATTCGTAGAGAAAGACAGAAAAAGAGAAAAATTTTACAAACTGGTGCTGCCAAAACATTGGAAGGGTTATATTTCGATGGTCGAAAGGACAAAACTCGAAGCCAGATCATTAAAGGAAACAGATATCATCCAGCTTTGGAGACCGAGGAGCACGTTGTGTTAATCAAGAAGCCTGGTTCTGAATACCTGGGACATGTTAAAACATCACAAGGATCCTCAAAAATTATAAAGATTAGCATTATATCATTTTTGAATGCAAATGCTATTGATACCAGTTCATTGGTAGCAATCAGATGTGATGGCACGAATGTCAACACAGGTAATATTGGAGGTGTTATTCGACTTCTCGAGCTTCGTTTCAACAAATCACTGGTTTACACTGGTTTGTATGTTTATTACATATGAATGAGTTACCATTGAAACATCTCCTGATTAACCTAGATGAATCTACACATGGTCCAAATTTATTTAGTGAACCAATCGGAAAATTATTGAAGAACATGGACTTGCCAATTGTCAGTTAACAACCAATCGAAGTAAATGTGTTGTCCAGCATTAATGCAGATGATCTCAGTACAGATCAAAGGTACTTGCATGAAATGTGTCAAGCAATATCCAGTGGCCAATGTAGCTTTGAATTGGGTAATCGAAAACCGACACCCATGTGTCATTCTCGATGGATAACAACTGCTAATCGTATTCTCATGTCGTATGTATCTACAGAAAAGCTAGACAAAAACTTGATCATTCTTGTAACTTACATACAAAAGGTATATGCACCTATTTGGTTTGAAGTGAAGTTTAAGCATTCCTGTACGGATGGCAGTCGCCATCTTTTTCGAATGGTGCATTATACCAGATACTTGCCTATCGAGCTCAAGAAAATTGTTCATCCTGTAATCCAAAGAAATGCACACCCAGAAAACTTATTAATATTAATGGCAACCGATGAAAGGCCCCACATTCGTCAATTAGCACTACGACGTGTATTGGCTGCAAAATCGATATCCGACAATACCAATGCTAAACCTACAGTTAGATTGTTCAAGATACCACTGCTAAACTTTGAAGCAACAGATTATACAGACATAATCAACTGGTCATCAAATAAAGGTGCTGAACCTCCAATGTTTAGATCAACTGAGTCGACTCAGCTTAAAAACAGCATTCTGATCTCAGAAACGCTACAATTTAAAAGCTTTCCATGCCACATTCAGTCTGTAGAAAGAGGCGTGAAGCTAGTCACTGAAACCAGTATGGCAGTCTGTGAACCTCAGCATGATGGTTTTATTCGTGCAAGAATAGAGTCGCGATCAGATATGAAAGTCTTTAACACAAAATTTGATTTCAGTCTTTCAAAACGACGTTCTTGAAATGATTAACTGACAGAAAATAAACTTTAACCAGACTTACTTAATTTTGTTTGAAATAATTGTTAATCTTAATTTTTGTGGCACCTCAAAGTTCTACAATTTACATAAATATATTTTCATTAGGTTCTGATATGATGTTGAAACCATCATACAGGTTTATTATAATAGAAATCAAAAAACAAAATTAGTTTATTTTTAGCCATTGATTTTTTTGTGAAAATATGAATTTAATAATAATTGTAATTTCTAACTTTTTGGGGATTTTGGGGGATTTCAAAGTCCTTGTGGCACCTCAAGATAATTCACCAGAGCATTGCAATTTTTACAGAGTATTTCTGATATGAATTGACAACTTTTGCACACCCAGGCAAAATGAATTTCAAAAAAAAAAAGAGTTTTCAATGTTACCACTGCACCCTAATGTATACCGCCAAGAAAAGTAAGTACTTGAAGATAAACGATGTTTTCTTAGATTAAACTAAAGTGAATTTTTATTTTGTGTTATTGTATTAGCTTCATACTTACTACTTTGTTCGGAAGATAATTTTATTAACAACTAAAAATCTTTTAGTTTCTTATTACGTTCCCAGTTGCGTGATTTTTATTATAAAAGCAAAGAGGTAAAACAAGAAGGATATTTTTCACGTTGAATGAAATTGCTGGAGGTTTTTTAATATTGTTACAAACT
Source organism: Hydra vulgaris (assembly GCF_022113875.1). Classification (NCBI taxonomy): domain Eukaryota; kingdom Metazoa; phylum Cnidaria; class Hydrozoa; order Anthoathecata; family Hydridae; genus Hydra; species Hydra vulgaris. The sequence continues at coordinate 8,726,381 of NC_061164.1, read as the reverse complement.
TCGAAAGTTTTATTTACCTGAGGTTGATGGGATGAATGAGGACCAGTTGGAAAACTTCTGAACGATGGTACATATTCAAGTAAAGTTAAAAAAGAATCTGCAACTTCAAATAGTAATGCCATCACGCGATTACAATTTCCACTATTTCCTGCAGGGTATAAGCAGTATGCTTTTCTAATAGAGCTTGACAGTTTGCTAATATAAATTTTTAAACTGCGAGCTTAATTTTTCATATTTTAAATTTTGCTTTTACAATTATATAAGTATACGAAGTATAAAGACCAGAGTAGAAAAACCAGACCAGAAGCTCTATTGTAAGGCTGTATCTTTAATATATTGTTCGATTTAAATCTTTTACTTCTTTCAAAAGTTTTTTTATGGCCATGTTTTTGATTTTAAAACTTTATTTCTGTGCTCTTCTATATCTTTAATAGTGAAATGTGGCAGGTATTGTAAACTTTTACCCATATCAAGTTTTATCAGTAGATTTCAAATCAACTAAAATATGATATTTGTATTAGTTTCTAAAAAATGTAATGTTTCGTAATTTTGTAAATCTTCCATAGCTTCATATACTTGAGTATTTATATTTTAAAATATTATTTATTTCATTACTTTATATTTTATTATATTTTAAACTAAATGTTATTTATCTATTAGTCTGATGTAGATGTATTTATAATACATTGTTTCCAGTTTAGGATGTTGAATGCTTTATTAATGCTTTATAATTCTTTTATGAGCTTTTATTTTGCACCACTTCACTTGATTGCCTTTCTCATTGTTTATATCACTCTCCTTCATCTCAAGACGGCACTTTTTTGATGTTGTTTCTGATCAAAATAACCAAGCCCTTTCTCTTTATCCTTCAGCATATATCGTTGTTTTTGTTAACTTTTTCTGACTGAATACCTTGTTTCAAACGTCAATAAATCTGCAGGTGTTAACGCCCAAAGTTTTTTCCTTTCTCAATCTCTAGCACAAATAGTTAACTATTGCTTTTCAAACAATACAAATCGTTAACCTTTTCTACTCAACTTATGTCTTCTTTCTGACCCTAGTTAGTCCACATCCCTACTTTTTATTACTTCTAAATTTTTTATTCCTTTTCAACAATTCTAATTCAAGTGTGCTAAGCCCAATTTGAACACTATCGAAAAATCTTGGAAGGAATGTTTGAGGGAGTAATCCATAGAGTTTTACCAACTCGCTCTGAAAAATTTAAAAATAAAGAAATCGATTACCTAATAAATGTATTTGCTGAAAATGGATAAAATCGAAGCAACCATGCTAACTATTTTACTACCGTGGATCACTATTTTTTGATAGTGATTTATATTAAGTTGTGCTGCTGCAATTTTCATTTGCAGCCATTACTTCTATATCTATCTCAAATATAATTTTCCAGCAAACAGACATCTGTTTGCAATCGTTTAAACCATCGTAAAAAGGTTTTGTCGAATGCCCACTATTTTTATGTCAAAAAATTTTGTATTTCATCTCAAATATTAGACTCAAGAGACTTCTAGGGAATTTTTAACAGTGTCTATAATAATGGCAAATCTGTTATTCCACCTATTTTGGATGGTTCATAACTTGTTACCTCATCTAACGACAAAGCTGAATTGTTTGCTAAAAACTTTTCATCAATCTTAGTTCCACTAATCACACCCTTCCTGATATAGCCGACAAACAGGTAGATCCATTGCTTGACATTCGTATCAGTCGAGCTTCTGTATCTAACGTGGTTTCCTGCTTAAGCTCTTCTACAGTTTATGATCCGGATAACATACCTTTTATAGTCTTGCAGAAGTGTTCTCTGGAGCTGTCGTCTATACTTTCAAAATTATTTAACAAGTGTTTATCAGTCTTGTTTTCCAGCCTGCTGGAAAGCGGCATCTGTTATCTCTGTTTTCAAAAATTCTGGAGAGCGTTCTGACTCGTCTAACTACTGTCTAATTAGTCTTCTTCCTATTATAATCAAGATTTTTGAGTTTTCAATTAACAAACACCTAATCTCATTAATCTAATAACTTACTTTCTGATCATCAATATGGATTTAAATTGTCTTGTTATACTGCTGATTGTAAACAGTAATAACCAATAGGTTTTATTGTGCATTAAAAAGATGTGGAGAGGCTAAGGCTATCGCTCAAATGCTAAAGCTTTTGATAAAGTTTGACTTGGTGGACTTCTCCATAAGCTCTCTTTTTACGGAGTATTAGGATAATATCTTTAAAATTATTGAGTCCTTCCTTACCAATTGTAATATAAAGGCCTTCCTTGATAGAAAGCGCTCTTCTTCATTCCCTTAATTTCAGGGGTTTCTCAAGGTTTTATTTTTAGCCTAATACTTTTTTTAGTTTACATTAACAATCTCTCATAAATTCCCACCTCTAAGTTGTCATTGTTTGCTAATAATACTACTACCATTTATTGTTGTTTTGATGAGAAGCCAATATTCTCTGATTACTTGGAGAGGGCAAATAAGCTTGAAAAAGGTCTCATTTCTGCTACAGCATGGGGCTCTCAGTCGTTGGTGAACTTTAACTTAGATAAAACTCTACTTTTTCGAACTAATTGCTATCGCAATAACCTAGGTCTTCCTATATTTATGAAAGGTACTTGATGTACTTCGATGAGTTTTTTAGGGTAAAATCTTACTTCCATGCTTTCTTAAAAATCAAATCCATTGCAAAATTAGCATCTGCTAAGGTTCTATTTCTTATTGTGCTTTCCAATATTTTACTCCGGATTCAATTCTTTATCTCTGTAAATTTTTATCTGTTCTTGTATGGAGTACTGCTGCCATATCTGGAGTGGATCTTCGGATGATGCCTTTTCTCATTAAGACAAAGAACAAAAACGCATTGTTAACTTAGTTGTACTTGTTCTTGCAGCCAGCCCTAAACCATGGTCATAACGTTGTCGTGTTGATTCTTTTTATCTTTTCTTTAAATACTATAATGGGAACTACTCTAAAGAGCTAGCATCTCTTGTGCCATCTACTAAAATTCATTTTCATATTTATCCTTATTCAATTTAGTCTTATTCTTTTACTATGACAGTTCTAAGTGCTCCAAAAATTATTATTTGTCTAATTTTTTTCAGTTCTTTGAAACTCACACCCTTTATCTTGTTTTTTTGATTTATATAACTTGCAATATTTCAAGTTGTCTGTTGATCGTTATCTTGTTTTATAATATTCACCTTTTTTCTTTCAGTTACTTTCAATTCTAATAGCGGTTGCTTGCAGTCTTGTTGAAAGTAAAGATGTTAAAAAAAACATTTATATTTTATCATTGACTTAATGCATTACATTTTTAAAAATTACGTCATTGGAATACGTCTATTGGTTCTCAAACTTTTCTTTCAAATTGTTTAAGTTCTATTTTCACCGTTTTAACTTGCTCCAATTTTATTGCATGAAGTTTTTTTTAATGATTTTTATGATCCAATTCAATTTTTTAGTGTTGTTTTGTTTTTGTTGCTATTTTATTTTTTGCTTCGCCATTATATTTTTGTTTATACTCGCATTCCATTAGGTATACTCCGGGATAGCTATTTGATCGTAGTTTAGCTCCGCAAGGTTAGCAAAGATTTAAACTATGTACTAGATTTAAAAGCTGTTATGTAACCTGTTTTCTGTAAGATTTTTTGAAGTTTTGTTAGTAATATTAAGATCCACGGTAGTAAAATAATTAGCATGGTTGCTTCGATTTTATCCATTTTCAGCTAAAACATTTATTAGGTAGTCGATTTCTTTATTTTCAAATTTTTCAGAGCAAATCGGTAAAGCTCTATGGATTAATCCCTCAAACATTCCTTCCAAGATTTTTTGATAGTTTTTAAATTGGGCTTAACCTGAATATTTGTTATAGCTTTTTTAAATATATTTTTATAAATCATTATTACTTTTTTGATTGTTGGTTATTTAGATATCTAAAAAGATATCTTTAATATTTTGTTTTCATCCTCCAATTCGATTGTGTATTTAATGGCATGATGTTGACTGTTTAATATTTGTTGAAAACGAATGACATTATTTTTATTGGTAAATCATTAACGTACCTCAAAGTAGATTTGATTTTTAGCAGGTAGATTAGAATAAAGCGCTATGTCAATTGCTTTATTTCGAAAAATTGCTATTTATATATATATATATATATAAATAGTTCTATTAGCATAAGTTTATTTAAATTTAGAAAGAGCTCTGACATATAAAGAAATATTTTTGTGGCCTTTCCCAGAAAGATTGATGGGTACAAATTGACAACATTGTAATACACCTGTATTTCATCGTTTGATATACTCCATAATTTAGCTTTTTAAAAATGTTGACAAAGTCTTTAATTTTGTTACAGTTTTATTTAAAAATGTTTGAAATATATTTAATAAACAGTTTAATATTTTATAACATAGTGTCCCGACTGTTGAAACTGCTAATTGTATAGAGTATGATTTTTCTGTTTGGTACGCTTATTTACATTATACGTACGTGTTTTTGTCAATAGCTTTGTTGTGTTCTATTCTAACAAAGTCTGCTCCTTTTTTAAAAGAGTATATATCAATGTTTTTGTCCTCTTTTATTTCTTTAAATGCTTGTCTTTGGTTATGGTTAAGTTGCTATTTTTTTGCGGTTTAAATATTTTTCTGCGTGAGGCTTGAGAACATTCTATTTTGTTTCAATTGTTTTAACACAATGTTTTAACCTTGTTTTAACACAATGGGTTATACTACTGAAATAATGTCTAAATAGGGTATATTGTATGGTTTAATAGTTATATTTGTATAGTTGAGACAAATTCAGTTGTTATCGACTTCGACTAAATTGACTAAAAGTCGATTAGAAGTCAAAATTAGTTGACTTTGAAAAATCGAATAAAAATCGATTTAGTCGAGTAAAAATCTTAATAACGTTTTTTTTTTCATTTTCTTTTCATTTTTTTTTCATTTTCTTTCATTTAATTTAACTTTTCGATATATAATTTTTTTCATTAAATAACAATATGCTATTATAGCTCTTTATTTACTCTCTTAAAGTTTTATCTGATTCATAACATTATTTATAACTAATTAAACTTTCGATCACGTATTTCATAAAATTTTTTTTCGATTTTCATTTCGATTTTCGATGCAATTTTCATAAATACTTTCATATAAGGCCGCTTCAACCTGGCAACTAGGGCCTTAGGACAAAACTAAATTGCGAAGCTATAAAATCTAAATGCCATAAAATCAATCTATAAAATCACGTTGTAAATATGATTGTAATGACTTTTTGATATATAGAAAGTATTTAAGGCAGTCTCTATATCGCTGGGGTCTGGGAATAGATTGTTCCGTTGTCGAAACAGCCCTTCTCTCTATTTATTTCAAAAAATAAATTATTCCCTCACTTCGGCTAAATTGACTTTTAGTTGATTTAGTTGGTTTCAAGTCTTCAAGATTAGTCGATAAAGATAAAAGTCAAATTATTTAATAGCTTTAACAACACTAATACTTAGGTTCTAGTTCGTATTTATTGATGTTCATACATTAAAATAAGTCTATATATATATGCATATATATATATATATATATATATATATCTGTGTGTGTTTGTATATATGCGTACATATATATATACATACATATATATGTGTGTGTATATATATATATATATATATATATATATATATATATATATATATATATATATATATCAGGGGCGGATCTAGCATTTTAAATGGGTGATGCGAAATTTTTTTATCGACGTCTCCCCCCCCCCCCCGCAACCTCTCTAGGGTTTAAGTATAGTCAATATAAAATGTGGAGAAACAGCTTTTTTTACTAGTGGCGTCGCTGTTTATATCATTGAATAATAACTAAATTTTGTATTGCTTTTGCAGTATCCATTTTTAGCAGAAACTTTTACAAATGTTGCCTTGGCTATTTTGTTCATAAATTAGACATGTAATTTTAAGCCTAATTTACTTAACAAAGTGCACCAACGAGAAGGTAAGCCATAGGACTTTGCACTTCATCTGTATACTGTCATTTTGCCCAAGGTTAGCCCTCCATTTCTGGAGTGTAAAGTAATATTGCCTAAGGTTGGCCCTCCACTTCTGGACATATATATATATATATATATATATATATATATATATATATATATATATATATATATATATATATATATATATATATATATATATATATATATATATATAAACACACACACACAATATTAGATAATTATTTCTAATTTGATAAAAATCAAATTAGAAATAAGTAAAATAAAAGTAAGTCTAAACGTCTTTCACCTGACTTTGAAAAAATGTCAATGACTCTTTCAACATCTGGAAAAATTTCTTGATGTATGGACATTAATGCTAAAGAGTTAAAGCGAGACTCAATCATATTACTTCTAGAGAATGTTTTTAGCCTACGTATAACTGAAATACTTCTCTCACATTCACAAGTTGTTATTGGAATTGTTCCTAAAATTATAAATGCTGTCCTTATATTTAGAAAACCTCTCATGTCAATGGACTTTAAAGTACCAGCAACAGTTGAAGGAATACTTGACTGGTTTTCCCAAAATAATTCCCATAAATCTAACTCAGCATGTATTGAAGTAAAATGAGGCATATCAGATGAATAGAAATTTAAAAATTCATAAAAATCAGATTTCCATGGTTTTTTAACTTGTATTCTGGACAGTACAGTTGAAGGAACTGCTGCTAGACCTTCATAAACAAACATGCCATTTTCTGGAAACCTATTATCTAGCTCATTAATAAGATGTTCAATTAATGGAGATGTAATGCTGTGTTTAAAATAGTCACAAACTGTATTTGTTGGATAATTATCCCGGTAAACCTGGACATTACACAATCTAGGTCTCACTTCTTGTATATCAAGAGTTTTGCCCAAACTAAGAGCGATAGCGTACCATTCAGTGTGATATATATCAATTTTATTTTTAATTTCTAATAACAGATTTTTTAGATTAGTTATTTCAAAACACTGCTGGGATATGTCAAAAGATTTAGTTTGAAGAGTTACAGTAATTGAATTTGAAAAAAAACAGAATTGAAAAAAATCCATTAATTGTTTTGTAATAACTAAACTTACAATAAAAGAGAAATCTGTTAATAATCTTAAAAAAAAAAAAGAGGATTTGGAAGCAGTTTCACTGCTATATTCCTTAGAATCATTTAACCCCATCTCCTCTAAAGCATGAATAATAGGTATAAAATTATCAAAAAAAAACATCAAGACCTCTCAGCTTTTGAACCCATCTTGTTCGACAAGTATCTATTATTTTTTCTTGATTTGGACTTAAATATTTTTTGAGACAGTTACTACGTTTAGGAGATAAGTTAAAAAAATATATATTTATTTTACTCGGCCAAGAAGATTTTTTACTTTTTGAACTTGGCATGCAGCTGCTACTACTAAACTAAGTCTATGGCTTGCACAATGAACAAATATAGCTTTATGATTAAGAGCTTTTATTCGAGAAGCAACTCCTTCATATTTACCTGCCATACAACCCGCACCGCCATACCCTTGGCCTCTACAATTTTGAATATCAAGTCCAAACTCTTGAAGTGCATTAAGTACATTTAGAGACTAAGACCAGATGTACCAGTCTTGCAATCAATAAATCTTAAGAAATCCTCGCAAATCTCATTATTTGAATTTACATATCTTAAAACAAGTGACATTTGTTTAGTATTTGAACAGTCAACTGCTTTATCACAAAGAATTGAAAAAAAAATCGAATGCTTGACATTTTTTATTAAAACTTTCTCAATTGCTTTCCCACAAGAATCAATAAGTTGGTTTTGGGTAGTTTTTGATATATAGGTTGCATTTTTTGGACTTGAAGAAAGATGATTAGCTAATACTTGATCACCAGCATCAACACAAAAATTTAAAAGCTCTATGAAGTTACTAATTCCAACTTTTTGTGTAGAAGATTCCCCAATATCAGGATGATATTTGCTAGCATCACGAAATGCTAGATCGTTTCTACCAAGAAATATTATTATTTTAATTATTGGAACTAATTTTTTTTTTATTATCAGAAAGAAGTTTCAAATGAGAATTATTTAAATCAACCTCAATAACATTATTTTTGGAGTTGCAACGTGAAAGCAATGCATTAAATAAAAGCATAGGTTTTTCATGTAAAACACAACTTTCCTCATGTTTTCTATAATCACGAACAGCATTACCCCACTCTTGATGGGGCTTGAAAACTAAATTTAATATTCCAGACTTATTTGGAATACTAGCACCTAGCAAAGTACAAGGAAGACAGTAAGCTCCATCTTCTTTGCTAGAATAAGCTAACCAAGAAAACTGGCTGAGCCATTCAAATTTAAATGATCTTTTTGTATTAAAAGATATTGGAAAAACAAACATAGAATTAGGACAAAATACTTTGTTTACCATATCTAACAAAATAGAATCATCTTTGCCAGCAGTTGAAAGTTTACCTCGAACAAGATATGTTGAGACATCATACAAAGAATTTAATTCATTATATGAAGGAATAATAACTGAGTTGGAGTCTAATGACTTAACTATTTTTGAATCTACAGAAGGTTCAAAAGGCAACTCTATGAAAGCATTGTCTTTTTTAAAGTTAATTTTAGATTAAATTTTGACATGTTTTGCAGAATCAAGTTGTTGTTTTTTATTTGTTTCAGTTTTAGGACTAAAAAAGTGTAAAGGATAAGTAGTATCGTTTTTTATAGCCAAATTCTTATTATTACTAGAAATTAGTTTAGGTTTTTTAATAATTGGTACAAAATGGTTCGGTGTCCAGTTATCATTATTTTGCATCACTGACATAATATCAGTATTACACTATAAAATATTTAAAACATTTTGATCTTGATTTTTAATTGAACGAAATGGAAAAATAATTGTCTTTAAAAGTTTTTTGAATTTTTCTAAGCCAAAATCAGTATAAATTAATCTAATAGGAATATATAAAACTGATGACAAAGCAATTAGACATAAAAATGAAGAAAACTTGTTAGCTCGGCAGTTGATCAATGCTTCCATTATTATAATTTCAGAAGTAGATTCACTGTTAATTAATTTAAATTGATCTGAACATTCAAAAGAAACACAGGCTACTAGAACACTGGAAAGATTAAAAAAATTATTGTTTTTAACCTATTTAACAAAAAGGGAGTACCTCGCATAGTAGCAAACTTTTTCAAACAATTCAATCGAAGTTAGAAGCCTCAATACAATAACTGTCTTCAGAGACGAATTGCTTAAAAGTGAAGCTGAACTGTAGAGGCATGCCTCTACAGTTGCCAGAGGCATGCCTCTACTTTTTATTTTATTTAAGGTCATCTGAAGATGGAAATTGCCGGCAATTTCCATCTTCAGATGACCTTAAATAAAATAAAAAGTATACTAAAACAAGCTCAGTTTATATTAAATACTAGCTGGAAATATAAAATACCATTAACTTTAATAATAGGGTTTTACCTTAAAGCAACATAATCTTTAGTATCTTCTTGCTTTGGGATAAAACGATCCATTTCAGTATTTTCAGAAGACTGACTATGTGGCTGAACTGGACTCTTATTATTTAAAACTTTCAATTCTTCAGTCAACTGGTTTTTATATTTGCGAATATTTGGCAAATGTCTAGCCTTAATTGCATTTGAGACTAAAAAATTCATTTTTTTTTAAAACTTTAGTTTACAAGCTAAGTCCAACGACGAAAATTACGAGCGAAGAACGTATATCAGGCGGCATATCAGAATTTTGTAAAATTTGAACGATTTGGAGCAACTGATGCAATTGTTCTAAACTTTCTACAAATTTGATTGGTTATAAATAACATTTCTTATCTTTTTTGTAAAGTTTTTTGCGGAAGTTTTGTAGCAACTGATGCAATTGTTATTTTATTAAATAGTGATTGGTTTAAACTATTTTTTAACCAATCATTAATGATTTAGAGTACAATTGCATCAGCTGCTACAAAGTGATCGGAAAAATTTGTGAAAAAATACAAATATGATTGGTTAAAACGTTCTATTTTTTTTTTAAAACCAATCACATTTGTATTTAGTTAAGAACAATTGCATCAGTTGCTCCAAAACGCAGGAATTTTGTCTAAGTAACGAATAAGTAACTATAGAGATCGAATAAGTAACTATAGAGATCAAATAAAATTGACTTTAAATGATTTTTTTTCGAGTTTAAAACAAGTTTTTCATTTTTTGTGAATACCAGATTCCAATTTCTTCTTTTACTTTTTATTAAGAAAAAAAAGTGAAAAAGAGATACACTTAAATTTAGCGGTGAAAAAAGACTGATGCATGCGCATCATTCGCGACACCCTGGATCCGCCCCTGTATATATATATATATATATATATATATATATATATATATATATATATATATATATATATATATATATATATATATATATATATATATATATATATATATATATATATATGTGTGTATATACATATATGATTGTGTGTTTGTATATATGCGTACATATATATACATACATATATAAGTGTGTGTATATATATATATATATATATATATATATATATATATATATATATATATATATATATATATATATATATATATATATATATATATATATATATATATATATATATATATATTTAAAATTACTAGAAGTTATAGAGAATACAACTCTTTTTTATATTCCATTGGAGGAGGGAAAGAAGGAGAAAAAGAAAAAGATTTGTAATTAAATCCATTTAATAATATTTCAGCATTTATGTTTAACATTGTGTTGTTTATGTTTTGTATTGTAATAATATTTGTTTTGAAGCTAAGAAAACCAAAACAGCTAAAAAAAACTCAGTTTTTAAAAGAATGAAAATCCACTTCAAACGCGATTTTGAAACATCTTATTATAAGCCTTATAATTTGTGATTCTTTATATTTTCAATAACCCCTCTAATCTAAACCCATATTTACTAAGTGTATGTATTTACAATTATAATAATATTTTATTTGTTTTTCCTTTAACTTTTCCGTTTCTATTTAATCGCCTTTATAAAAAAAATATTTTTAAAGTTCTTTTGTGATGTTAAAAAAAGGCATTTTGAAGGCATTTGACAACTTGCTTTAAAGAAATCCTAAGTAAAATCAACTAATTGATCCAATCATAATTTCTATAATAAAAAAGGTAAGTTTTTGATCGAAGAATTTTAAGTATGTCCAAACAAAGAATAAAAGTAAGTTTGCACAGAACTTTACATTTGGGCATAGAAAGAATTCGTTACATTTCAGGTTAAAGAGATATGTAAATAACTGTTTGGTGTCAATTTCATTAGTAATAACTTTTGTTCATAGTTTGATGCTAAGTTACAGAGAGTTTCTTTTACGTCGTTGTTTACTTAGATAGAATAGCGAAAAATTGTTACTGTCATAAGAAAGGCATTTAAAGGGTATAACTGGTAATCAAGAATTTAAAGTGGATATAAAGACAAAAAAAAGTAATTTAATTATAAATTTGTTTGATTTTCTTATGAATTGACTATTATATCCATTCTAAATTTTGATGGTCGATATGACAGATATATGTCGTTTATATCATTGGTATAATCCAATTCTAGTGCTTTGAGTTTACCTACAAAAAGTTTTGAATAATGGTTTTAAATTCTTATTAGTGTTGCGTCTTAAAGGTTAAAGTTTATACCTATAGCGTAATGCATTTTGGGTTTCTTTCAAACGACTCGTCATTTTTGACTTTCTTTTCTGTAAAATTTGAAACAAATTTTTTTTTTAAATGATGTAGTGAATTGAAAAATTGTTTTGTATGTAATTTAACAAATCCGGGTTCAAACTGCATAATAAATAGGAATTTCATGTAGGAAGTTTCATGTCGGAAGTTGTAAATTTACCGATTTCTATAAAAAGTATTTCAGTAATGTAATGCATGCGTAGTTTTTACGTGGATTACGTTTAATATAAAATAATGGAAATATAGGCATTAAATTGAATTAAATTTGGGTTAAATTGAAATAATATATTAAATCATACAAATTAAACAAGTAATAATTAATAAACTAGATATAAAATAAATGACAAAACCAAAGAAAAAATGAATTGATATAAACAATATAAAGAATGAAATATTAAAAAAAAAAGTTTATCATTTTCTTTGTTATATTTCATTTGTTTTGTTTTTTTTATTTTTATTTATTACAATTTTTATTTATAGGTGTAATAAAAGAGTTAGAAATATTGTTTTTTGTGAAATAGAGGCTAACCTGATTACAAGGGATGCTTCTGTCAATCAAACTAAATCTTTTCATGGTATTTGTTTTGGCATCAGCAGAGGGTAGGATTTGTTATTATGATTATTTCAAACTTTTGAAATATAAAAAGTATGTTCAAAATAGAACATACTTTTGACAAAATGACCATTAGTACATTATCTCTAAGAAAAATTATCTCTTAATTTTTTTAAACTTAGTTTTTTGTTAGCATTAAAAATTGCTAAGATAATCAGTTTTTATTAAATATCTCAAAAAAAGGTTGTTTGAACAAGTTGGGTTTTTTAAATAAGTGATTCATTTACAAATTTAAGCAAAATTTCAATAGTTTTTGGTTTTTTAAAATTTGAATAAGTTTTTTTTATGTTGTCATATATACAAAACCACCTTTAAATGAAATGTCTAAGTTAAAAAGTTTTATAACTTTTTATGCTTTTAAGTTATGGTTAATGAAAGGAAAAATTTTAAATAAGAAAAAGTAAAATATTCAGTATAACAAAAGTATATATATTAAAAAGCATGCGGGCAAATCCTGAAGGTTTCCTTTTAAGCAATTACTGACGTAGTGAGAGTTCTGGTTCATATACAAGAAGTTTGATGCCGGCTCTGGCCAGATAAGAAATAAAAGAGGTTTTAACCATTTGGTCTTCTTATAGTTCCTTATATATTTATTATTAAAAATTTTAAAAAATATAATTATTGATAATAAAAATCAGTAAATACTATAAAATATCAGAATCACATAACAAACAAATAAAAAACAAAAAAAATCAAACAAAAAACAAATGACATGATCTCTCTAAAGTTTGCCGTGTTTATTTTTGATTATTAGTTCATTTATTTAGTTCATTTTACTTTGTACTTTTACTTCTCTAATAGAAACTGAAAAATAATTTTAGTCGCAAAATAATTTTGCTGAATGTAGCTGTTTTAATTTTGCTGAATGTAGCTGTTACTTATGTAATTTATGATTCTGTTCTGTTAACTATCTGTTCTGATTTATTTAAATAGCAAATTAAAAATTTTAAGACATAATATTACTAGTATATATTTATATTAATTTCAAATATAAATATACAATTGGTAGATACTGATTTGGTAGACATTTATTATATTTGGCTTAGTAAATAATGCTTAGAAATTTATAAAACGGCCCACACTAGGATAAGATTCAGATTGCATGTTTTTTGTTTGTTAAAAAATTTTTTCACTTTATTTATGTTTGTACTGCACCAAGCAATGTTTGCGTAATATTAATAAAAAATATATGTAAAAGTTTTAAGCTAATTGGATTTAAAGAAGGTTTTGTTTTCCAAAATAGGCAATTTTTTTTTAAATTTTATTTTTGAGATAATATGTTGATCTCCCCACGTCACATTATCGGGATTGGGGGCAAAGCCGAAATAAAACAATAGGTTTGTTTATAATTTAAAGATAAAGTTTAGATATAAAATATGCCATACCAAGAGATGATATGCACGTTTCCTTGGCTCCTCCTTATATATATATATATATATATATATATATATATATATATATATATATATATATATATATATATATATATATATATATATATACATATATATATATATATATATATATATATATATATATATATATATATATTTGTTTATATATATATATATATATATATATATATATATATATATATATATATATATATATATATATATATATATATATATGTGAGGAGCCAAGGAAACGTGCATATCATCTCTTGGTATGGCATAAGTACACGTGTAAATCTTATATATTATATTATATTATTATTTATAAATAACTAAAGTGTTTTGACAGATTCTAGTCACAAAAATAAAAAACATTAAAAAAATTTTAAATTACTAAAACAACTTTCTGTCAGAAAGTCTTATTAAAATTTAAAACTAGAACGACTTATTAAAATTTAAAACTAGAAAAAAATTTAAAATGGTCATGCAACCTACTGGATTTGTCTAACGGATGCAAATTGCTGGCTTTGTCTGACAACGTGTGCACAATCATGTACAAAACTAATGGTAACATTTTTAATCTTAGTACCATATTATGCTCTCATTAATATAAAATTAAAAACATATTTTAAATTTCAAAACTTTTATTTCAATTTTTATTTATAAAAATATTTTATGGTTATATTTATGGTAATATTTTATTTTATGGCACATTTATGGTAAGAAAGCAAAAGAAAGATTATAAAAATAAATTTATAAAACCACTTATGTTATACAGCCAAGTTTTAGTGTTCAAAAGAAATAATTCTAATTTGTTTTAAAAGAATTAAAGTCAATTTATTATGTTTGTTATATTTAAACCAGCAATATTTGTGTTAAGTCTTTTGCTTATAGTTACTACGAGTTCATAGATAGTGTAAATAGAAATATTTTTGTATCATCTGCAAACATGATACTCATTACGTAAAAGCATCAAAGCTTTGTTTTCCAGAAAACACTAGACATGTTTTAGACGTCTAGAAGACGTTTAAAAGAAGTTTACACAATTTTATAATTTCAAAAATTTTAAATTTTAATTAAAACTAGTGTTTATTTGGTTGGATCAGATTACAAGAATCATTTGTTTTAAAGATCGATTCCGTAGGTAATATTAACTTTATTTTGATTGCAACCATTACTAAAAACGTTTATTTTAGGTTTCAAAAAATAACTTTTAAGAGTTTTCCCCACATATTTGTTTAATTTAGTCTTTTGCCTGTTTAGCGTGGGTTATTATTATTATTATATTATTAGAGTTATTACAACAAAAACTTTGGAACTATCTTAACTATTTTCAACAACTTTAGGCATCAAAAATGTTCAATTTCTTATAAAAATATATGTCATCATTTATGATAATGTACAAAATTAGTCCTTAAAGGTTTTTATATGGAGGTAGAGATTATGCTATAATTTATCAAGGTAACTCACACTTCGTGATACAACAACTTAAATTTTTAACTTGCATAACATTAGCAACCTAATAACCTGCTTGATGAAGTAATAAATTAATGAAATTTTGTTCAACTTCATTTGAGGTATTTTGAACCACAACCCATATTTCAATTCAACATCATCGTTTTAAAAGTAAATCTCAAAATCTATTTAAAAAAACTAATAAAAAGCCATAACTGATGTAATATTGTTTTCTATTTGGCTTGATAATTTTTTATTCGGAAATATTTAATAAGATTTAGTAAACATAACTATGTTTATTTTCAGATGCATAGATTATAAAAAAGTCCAAAACATTGTACATCCAAAACGATGAAGAAAAAGCTAATCGTTTATCAGATAAAAACTTTACTAAACTGCATGCTGTGAGCAATCAGTAGCATTTAACAAATTCGAATGTAAGTATTAAAAGAAAAAACTTAACTCAACATGCCAGGGCCGACGACACGGGTTTCGAAGTGGACGGGGGGGGGGGGGGAGCGCAATCACTAATTTCTAAAAAAAGTCTTCTATATCTAGATTTTTCTTTAAAAAAAAAAGGTCCTTTAAAAAAATGTGGAGAAACAGGGGGCAAGCGCCCCTCTTTCCCCACATTTCCCCATCCTTCCCCACATTTCTTTCCCCATATCCTCGTCTCCCCAATGTTGTCGGCTCTGCTTGCAAAAATTAATAAGAAGCATTAATATTATAGAATATTGCCAAGGAACTATTGCATACAAACAATTCTAAAACTAAAATTTGTAGAAGCATAATTTTAAAGGTTCTTAGTTTTAAGTCCTTACCGTCTTATCACAGGTCTTATCACCGTCTTATCACATTTTTGCTTATTGGGCTAGAACCGGCGTTAAAATTCAGACCTCTGGCTTCTGAGCCAGGACTCTAACCACTATTCCTAGACTGCGTAAAGGGTAGGGTTAAAGGTTAGGATTAGGGTTAATTTTGAAATCAAGCTTGACAGTATTATCCAAAATCTTATTCAAATTTTTCAGTTCAATTATTACTCACCACACTAGTCTGCAGTGAGAACATTCCATTGAAATAGATGACTAAAATTATTGTTGTATTCATGTAGATTATGAGGCTTAAATAAGTAAAATAGAGCCTTAGAATATTTAGGCTGGCTTTAAAGCGTAACTAAAAAAACATAGGTACACTTTTTTTTTTTCTTCAGCTTATTCATTTAACGCAATAAAATTCTCTGAATTGTTAATTATTAAAAAACTACTTAATACTATTGTAATTTTTTGACACAATGACGCTGACACAATGACGCTGACACAATGACGCTGTTTGAATTTTTTATTTATTCAATAATTTATTACAATTTTTATTGGATGCTAAGATTTTTTGCCAAAAGCTAACTTCTTGCTTGTCAACAAGACAAGCAAGAAGTTAGCTTTTTAATTAAGTTATAATTGCCCTATAGCTTTCACTAACTCGAATCTCAAGACAAATTAGAGAACTTGCTTCCTTAGGTACAAAATCAATGCAATTTTGTTCATACCATTCTATGGGCATTTTGGAGTAGTGAATTGTAGCTGAATCAGGCCAATATATTTTGGGTGTGTCATGCTTTTTAATAAGTGAAAAAAACCGTTTCTTTAAATATTATTTTATATACAAACCCGCGTTCAAAGTTTTACGAATGACGTATATAGGGCTGTGGAGTCGGAGTCGGAGTTGCGGAGTAACTACATTTTTAGCGGAGTCGGAATCGGAGTCGAAGTCGCTAAACAAAATCGCGACTCCGACTCCTATAGTAAAACTTCTCGGTATTGGACGGGCATGTACAAAACATTCAATCAATCTTATGTTCATACTAAACCTCAAAGAACGTTTCATAAATTTGTCAAAAAAAACTTTTTAACATATTGCGTATTACGTTTTAAAGAATTCAAAGGGTTTTCAAAAGTTTTGCTTTGGAGTTGTAGTCGGAGCCGGAGTTGGAGACAGAGTCGGAGTTGAAGTTGCACTCAAAAAAATTTAACAACTGGAGTCGGAGTCGGAGTCGGAGTCGGAGTTGTACTCAAAAAATTCCAACAATCGGAGTCGGAGTTGGAGTCGTTACTTTTTTTTTATGACTCACACTCTCGGATTTATTTTTCAAACTACAGGAGCAGATTGTTTGCCGTATAAGGAACATGAAATCTCAGTTGTAATATACTTGAATTTTTTGGCTATATATCTACCTTTTGACTAATAAAATTATTTCTATCCTGACAATTGTGAAAAGTCCTTTTTTCAGCAGGTTTCATCGCTTTTAATTATACACAAGTTTTCTCGGTTTAAAAGTTTATATAGCTTTTTCGAACAAATAATTGGTTTATTTTTTTTATCAACGGATTACTTTGGAGTTTTCTTTTTATGATTTGCTTTATATTCTTGAAACCTTTCGTTATATTCTTTGAGTACTTTCTTTTTAAAGCTTAGCTGTATTAATATTTTCATGCAAGATATCTCAGCGACTGACATGGATTTGCCTTTATGAAGCGAATGATAGATTTTGCTTTATATTAATCTTTAAACTCTTTTTTTTTTCCACTTCCGCCTTCTTTTTTAATAGATCGAGTCTCTTTATATTGCTAAAAAATAAATTCAACGGAAAAACATTGGTCAATTTTGAAATATCAACTTGAGACAATAAGGGAGTTCAAAAAAATTTTCTTTTTTTCGCTTCATTATTTTTCTGCTCATTTTAATCCGATAACATTGATCACCAGTATTTATTAGTATTACAATTAAGTTATAAAACATTACCTTCCGCGTGCAAAAAAAAGTTTTTTTCAAACTTATTTAATATTTTTTGAATAATTAACGATTAAAGAGTGCTGCTTTTCATCTTGTTTAACCGATGTTATTATTTTGTTTAATTTTTAATACAAAATCTGTTTCAACATTAGACTTATTTTAGAATTTTTTTATTAAGATTTAAGAATAATTGTTCCAATTTCTAATTTGACTATCAGTTTCACCGCAAGTAACAAACTTTTAACTTTATCTGATAACCCTCTTAAGTTTCGTCTATTTTGATATTCTTGATAACAAGTTAGAACTAATTTAAAGTGATTTTAAAGTATACAGAAGTATAACTCAAACATCAAAAAAGTTAGTTTCTCTACTTTGAAAAATTTTATATTGGAGATAAACCAGGTTAGGCTTGTTTGAGTTCATCACATTCACCCTAGAGTTTGCTCTAATTTTAAAAGTTTTATCGGGGAATAAAAAATAAAATTTTTTTTGTGTGTTTGTGTGTGTGTGTGTGTGTGTGTGTGTGTGTGTGTGTGTGTGTGTGTGTGTGTATGTGTGTAGTTTATTTTACCGTTAAAGAACGTTTATCTTGCATACACATAAATTCATGGCTAGAAAATAAAAAAAGGCACACTTTATATTTTCGCCGATCCCCATTTAAAAAAAATCTTTTTAACTGTAACATATAAATATATATAAAAATATAACTTAGAAATGAAATAGAAAATAACTAAGAGAATATATAAATTAAAAATAACAAATAATTAAAAAATGTTAAAATGCTTACAATTGCTAAAATATTTTAGAAATATATAAACAAAGGTTCTGGAATGAAGAAAAAAAAAAAAATCACAATAAACATAATCACTAAATAAACTTTTAACATCATCACATGAATTTCATCGGTGTAAATAAATCTGGTTTTATTTGAGTTAACTTAAAAAGAAACATTTAAAGTCAGATATATTATTCAGAATAGTAACAATCGTTTTAATTTATTCTTAAATTGCTGTAATATATATATATATATATATATATATATATATATATATATATATATATATATATATATATATATATATATATATATATATATATATATATATATATTTGTATTAACTTAAAATTAATCGGTATTAACTTTTTACTTACTAGTATTAAGTTAATACTGATTCATTTTATTAAAATAAGTTTGAAAATTTTTCTGAGACAATCGCATTTTTGTTTTAAACATACACAATAAAACTTGGTGTAAATTGGGTTTATACATATTCAAGTATTAAGCACGCGTAAAAGTGGTTGGCATGTAGCATATCTATAGGCTCAAAACACTATTCGGCACGCATTATTTTTGGTTGTTGTAGAGAAAATGGCTAGTACTAGCCATACAAAGCATACAGTATACTAGTATAATAGTAATACAAAGTAAGACAGTAAGACAATAGTAGTGAATAAAGGCAAAGTATAATTTTTTCAGGATGTTATATTTAGAAAAAGTTTAGTTTTAAACATCATTGCGATATTTTATGAGATTGTTGTTTCAATACTATTTATATGTGAATGCCACAGTATGTTTACATCCAGTTTTACTCGTAAAAAGTTTACACATTTTTCCCTTTTAATATAAGTAATATTAGTTGTAAGATTTGATAATTTAAGAGGAATGTTTTCCAATTTACTTTCTTTATGAAAAAGTATATATTTTGTATCATCCACGTTTAGTGAAAGTTTGTTACTTACAAATCACTTATTAACCTTACATTAACTTTTAAAAGGTGTTTTAAAATTTCTGCGAGAATAAAAAAGATTATAATTATGAGCAGACAAAATTAGGTCAAAAAGATTTAATACTAAGTATAAGTCGATTATGTACTTTAGAAATAAAAATGGTCCATAAAAAAGTTATGGAGTATGGAATTGAATCATTTTGATCTTAGTATAAAAATTGCTTTCGTTTTATCAGACATCCTTTGAACCGAGTTACGTTCAAATATATATATATATATATATATATATATATATATATATATATATATATATATATATATATATATATATATATATATATATATATATATATATATATATATATATATATATATATATATTGGGTCATTGAATAGCTTTATTGTCATTTTTGTCATTTTTAATTTTCTTTTTTTTTCCCAGTACTTTACTGTCGCCAAAATATTATGGATTTTGTGGTAATATTATCATTTTAAATGATATTGGTAACTAAGAATGTTGGAAAATGATCTCAGTCTATATTAAACCTGTTTAAAGAGGAATATTATAAAAATTGTTAGTTATGAAGTTATCAAGTAGAGCAGAATCAGTGACGAATTCAACTATTTTTGGTGTTTGAGAGAAAATGCAAACATTTGTATGTTTATCAAATAACAATGCTTTTCTAAAAATTGCGATGATTGGTGGGTGGGAACAAAAAAGCTTTAAAATTTCATTCCATGTCTGGAAAATCTCACACACCAAAAAATGCTAAGCCTGCCACTGAGTAAAAGACTTATTAGTAACTGTTGTTGATTTGTTTGTTGTTGGGATTAAGTTATTTTCTAGAAGAGTATTTATAAAATTCTCTGCATTATTATTTAAAGCATAGAAGCTCATTTTTAAAACCCTGACCAAATAAATATGTTTTTTCTAATTTGTAATTTTGTTTGGAAATGTTTTTAGAAGAGTTTTAAACTTTTTCATATTACCAGATTGTGGTCTATAAAAACTATTCATAATTATGTTTTTTTAGTTTCATTTACTAATTCAATGCATAATGATTTACAATCTGTTTCATTAACGCGGAGATTATTACGTAAAATATAATTAAGTAAATTGTGAATAATAATATTAACAACCCCGCCTGTATTAAATACACACAATTGGTGAATTGATGTCTAATTAATTAGTTCAAATTCATAATTTGTTTCACCCCATTTACACCAAGTTTCCGTCAGACATAACTTTAAAACCGTCTTTAATTTAATAACATTTTTGAATTTTCAAATTTCCAATACTCGTATTAGAAATTGAAAAAGTGTTTTTATTTTATCTAAGAAATTGCGAAGATTCAGAAACTGATTAATTTTTACTTTCTAACATTTTGTGATTAAAATAATTTGAGTAGGAATTATTATCATTGAGGGGGGCAACTGAATAAGCATAAGTGTAGCATAAGTGCAATGCAGTTGCGAAAAGTGAACTGGTATAAGTGCAAACTGGCATAGGTGCGCTAAAATAATTTGCAGACGTAGACATAAGTGCAAATCGGCTTAAGTGCGCCGAAAGAATTTTCAAATATTCGAATCAGCATAAATGCGAACTAGTTTAAATGCGCCAAACGAATTTGTAAAAATTTGCATAAATGTGAATCGGCATGACTGTGACAAAAGAATTTGCTGGCATTGGCATAAGTGCGATTCAGTTACAAAAACTGGCATAAGTACGAACTGGCATAAGTGCAAGCATAAACTGAAATATGTGTGAACTGGCGTATGTAAACCGAAAAACTTTTCAAAAACTAGCTTAAGTGCTTAACTGCAAAAGGAATGACCTTTGTAAATTAAATTAGAAATTTAAAAAAATAATAAAAACGTTTAGAAGGGGGCAAAACTACCTAATAAACTACCTAAAAATATCTATTTAATTTTGAGAAAAAAGATTGTCAGTAGAATTCTAAATTTTAAGTTATAGACATTAAAAACTTTTGTCATGGAAGGAACGACAGGTTCCTTCCATGACACAAGTTTTAATGGCTATAAAAAAAAAGTTATTATTCCTCATGCAACATCTTTACCTGAAACTAAATAGGTCTTTATAGGTAGCATGTTAGGTATATATTGCCCCCTTGAAAACGGTTTTTTACCGTAACCTAATAAAAAAAGTCATATCATTGCTTTGAAGATGTTTATACCAAATATAAATTCATAAACTAATAAAATATATGGCCAAGGAAAACACATTTAATTTGAAATACTTAAATTTTTTAATTTTTATGTAATAAAAAACGCGGGAAAGTCGGAAATTACTTTATGGTCATCCTTACTACTAAAACATAATAATTAAACATTTATTAGAATTTTTATGCCTTAAAGCTGTATATATTTTAAAAAAGAAGGTTTTAATTTTATAATAAAAAAAAAATCAGAGTCCGGTTACTTTTTAAAATTTAAAAATTTTGTATAACAAATCTTAAATTTTAGCAATAAAAAAAACATAAAAATGACTGAGTCTCATGAAACAAAACTAAAAACATTATGCAAAATATGTGGAGAAAGTGTAGATAATGATAGTGTTCTTTTAACAAAACATATTGTTAGAATAGAATTTTGTTTTTTTATCCGAATCGATAACGACCACCCAAATATGCATCCTCAAAAAATATGTTATAGATGCTTTTCAGTATTAAGAAATATTGAAAAAGGTTCAAACACTGAACTAAAATTAAGATCATGGCCTGAAAATTGCAATCTAACTGAATGTGTTTGCTTTAAATCCAATAAAGAAAGAAAAAAAAAGAAAAAGATAAGTGGAAGACCTTCGAGTATTATAGTAAAAATATTTGGACTAGACACAAAATAAATAACATACAATCTAAACTTTCACCTCAAACAAAACTTAATCTTAAACTGCAAGATATTAACTACATCTTAAACCCTCATGTGCATCTTTGTGTTTGTACTATTTGCAATGACATTATGCATAAACCAATTATTATAAAAAACTGTCTTCATTCATTTTGCGCATCATGTCTATTACCACTTATTATTGGCAAACAAATAGCAAAAACATAATGCCCTAAATGCTCCTTTTCAATTCCAAGTGATGGGTTAATTTCATCAACGAATGTCATTGAAATGATAGAAAATTTACAAGAAGTATGCAAGCAAGGTTGTAGTAAATTGTTTAAAATCACATAACTGTCAGAACGAAAGAAACATCAAAAACTTGTCAGAAAACTCAAATATCAAGTTCAACAACATTATCATTACCAACATCATCATCATCAACTTCACAAATAAACCTTTCAGATATATTTGCATTGGATTCAACAAGTATTATACCAAGAAACATTGAAGATGCTGCTCTGCATGTAATAAAACAAAAAATGTCTCAAACAACATCCAATTTAATTGAATTTCCGACAGGTGGACCAAGGGTAAGGCTATTTTTACAAAAGCAGTGACTGTAAAATTACTATAACAAAACAATAATGCTTTTAATTTTGTAATAGAAAACTATTGATTTTTGCATGAAATATTATTTTTAAAGTATGATTTTTAGTATGAAATAACATTCTTGGTGTAGGCCTACACCAAGAATGTTATTTTCATCTGAAAACTTAATTTAATTAAGTATTTTTTTTTTAATTTAATTAATTTCTTAATATGAAATTTTTTCCATTTGTAAAACAGTTTAATTTAAAACAAGTTGTAATACAAATAAATTTCTTTTATTAATGACAAGTATAATGAAGATCCATTAAGTCTCCCCGCTTAGTCTAAGCAGGGAGACTTAGTGGATTAAAACAAAAAGTTGAAATGTCAACAAAAACTGCTAAAAATATATACACACTTAAAAAAAAGGTAGAAATTTCTACCTTAGAGTAGGATATGTGATATACCTTTAGTACGGTATGATTTTCTACCTTTTAAGTTAAAAAATTATATTAAAAACAATGATTTTTCATACAATTTTCTACCTTAAAAGGTAGAAAATTACACCTTACCAAGAGCATATCACATATCCTATCCACAGCTGGAAAAAAAAAAACACTTTTTATTATTTCAGAAAGTGGGTTTTTGGGTTTTTAGGGTTTTTTTTTTAAATGCTAGCTATCATTATGATAATGATAATGGTTGTCAAAATGAAAAATTCAAATATTAATGACTGCATGACAAACATAATATGGAGATTTCCAGATAATTCAATGAATATCATAACAAAATTGTTTCAGATATTAAAATTTAAACAAAAAATGACAATGTCATAATAACAGTTTTCACAACTTAAATTGTAAAATGGTCACATAGCTTTATGATAGAAAAACTTAAAACTGTTGAACATAACAGTTGAACATAACTGTTGAACTTTATTTAATTTGTTAAGTGTTAATTAAACAACTTAAAATACTTAAACAGTTAAAACTTAATTAAAATCTAATTGTTAAACTTGAAATGATCATTATTCAAATTCAAATCTTTTCAATTGTCACCTACATTACTATCAATTTCAGTTGTAAAACTGTCAGATTGTTCATTGTCACTTGGCTCAGTGTTCATTCAAAAAACTTGAAATATAAAAAACCCAGAAATTGTATTTCATTTGGTCTTTAAAAAAATCCAAAAAAACCATGATATCTGCTATATATATATTGAAGGTATTTGGTAGGGTTGCCAGATGTCCAGCTTTTACGGAGGAGAATACAGCGCTAAACCTGTAAAAATAAACTTTTTTACTGTGTTCTCCTACGTAAAAGCGGTACATCTGGCAATCCTAGTATTTGGTATAATTCCTTTTTGACAAATCACTATCAACAATACTGTTATATTAACTGAGAGTTATAAGAAATTTGTTAGTGTATTACACTTATTTTTTTTTTTTTTTTTTCATTGGTTTCTACCTATCAGTATTATTCATATAATTTATGCTTTTATGCTAGAGCTAACATTTCTGAGAACATTTATTCCAAGTTTAAGAATATTTTGAAACACTATAAAGCTATAGAAAAAGAAAAAAAGAATAAAAAAAGAAACCAATAATATGTCATAACCAATCATGAAAACATTAAAATACAAAAATGACATTGTACTATAATGAGAATAAAGCTATAAATTCTAAAAGGACAAATATATAATACACTAGTGAAAACTAAAAAAAAAACTAATAAATAACAAAATTAAAAACTATAACAGTAAAAGATAAAAAAGATACTTTACCATATTTTCATAAACAAAAGTACTGTAAATTAAAAAATATATAAAACTTGTACCTATATAGTAAATATTTTTAAAAGGTATATTAGATATTTATTAATGTTTATTTTTGAATTTTAGAGATAGATATTTTATCATCATTTGATGTTAGTGAAGACACACCTGGTATTAACAGTATTTCGGAAAGATATGGTGCCTATCAGTTTTATATGTTTAGTAAGGAACTGATTGCTACTGCATCAATTTCAAAAGAACTTATCTTTAAGCTGATAAAAAGCAAAGAATTTTTTGTATCAATAAATATTCGACATGATAAAAGAACTCCAAGTACAGTTTTAGCTCTACAAACTAGTTCGGGAAAATCAAAGCTAGTTCTGTGGGTAGACTCCTTTGAGAGAAAAGTTGGGCTTAAGTCTCATTCTATTAAAAACGGAAAAAACAGTATTGTTTTTAAGCACATTCCAGTACAACAAGGGTCATGGCACAGATTACTTATAAGTTTTAAAGAACTAGATACTGATTCTCCTATTGTTCAGTTATATGTGGACTGTCAGTATGTAGGAAAAAAAGATTTTCCTCTTAATTTACGATATTCTTTAATGGAAGATAGTATGGATACTGAAATAAGACTCGGGCAGCAAAAACATACTCATGGCAATGATCCACAAAAGTTTATTGTAAGTAAATACATTTATTATGTAATTAAAAGCTCTTTAACTTCTAAATCTTTATTCATCATTGTTTCTCAATTCAGAGGATATGATTTATGTTGACAGACTTTGATTAGGATTATTATTAACAGACTTGCAATCCCTTAAAAGTAGCTATTGAATGACACTTATGACAGGAGTGACTTCTACTACTTTGTAAATAAGCTATAAAAAGTTTTATTAAACATTTATTTTATTTAAGAAGAATCTTATTAAATTTTAATTAAACACTATATATATATATATATATATATATATATATATATATATATATATATATATATATATATATATATATATATATATATATATATATATATATATATATATATATAGATTTCAGATTTAAGCAATCTTGCTTATGTTGCCTTTATGTCAGTTGCAACATTGCTTCTTCTCCATAGTATCGTTGCTTCTTCTCCATAGGCTGTTCATGTAAACATAGAGTATATCTTCTCTTTCTGAAGGTCTGCTTTTTTCCAATATAGTCTTATTAACTATAATGCAATGGTTTACAAATTATTTTTATTAGTTTTTTGGCGATTTTTTTCTTATTTATTCTTTTAAAATTTGCAATTATTAAAAAAATCTAAAGCCAGTTATTGTTTTAAAATAAATGCAGTTCCGGGAGTACTTTGTCAATTATCAGAGTTTCTGAATATTCTTAAAGCTAATTGACCAGCAATATTTTTGTATATCTTCTTTTATCGCTGTCCCATTTATTATATCTGTTATGTACACTTTGCCTTATTTATTAAATCTCTTATGTAAACTTTCCCCTATTTATTTTTATAATATTATAAAAATTTATGTTCAAAATACTGAAAATATTTGAATAAAAACTTTTTACATGTATACTAGGGTGGTTCATAAGTTTTTTTTCCAAAGTTGTAACTTTATAGATTTCCAATCTAAGAGCAGGGTTTTCAAATAGTTTTACTTTAAATTTTTAAAATAAATCTATTTTTATTATTTTATTGAAAAAAGAAAGATAATTGAAATTAATTCTCTTGAAATACAGGTCCGTCTTTTCAAAAATTTTCAAGTTTGAGTTTAACATTTGATAACAAACAAATGTTTTTTTGTAAAATGTATAATTATCTTATTTTTGCTGGAAGTTTCAATAAAATTTAACAGCAGACTCTTGTACTTCTCTAAATATTGCTTTACAATATTGATGAACTTTTATGTAAAACTTTACAATTTGATAATAAAAATTACAAATTGTTGTTCAGTTATAAAATGAGAATCAGCATTGAATGTTGAAGAATAAATTTAAGAGTTAAGAGTTGAGAGAGTTAAAAATATTTAAAAAAACTATAAGAAATATTAAAAAAAAGACTTCATGACTAGCCACACAGCCTTGAGTGGCTAGTCTTAAGTTGAATAAATAAAAAATGTATATACCTATATGAATTTTATCTAAATGCAGTGATTTTCATAAATTAGACAATAATGACTATGTCATTACTAAAAAAACTAAAGCAGTAGCAGTAACCACCCTAATGTGTTAATAAACTAGAACTAGAAAAAACTTTAAAATGAGACTAAACTAGAAAAAAATTTAAAGTGCAATGATATTGAAAAAACAGTTTTCAGTTTTTTTGTCCTCATTGTATTTTAATTTTTATCGCATATTTTTTTATGCTATTTTCCATCCTTATTAAATTTTCCTGTTCTGTGAAAGCATTTTGTCCAATATTGTTTCAATTATAACAAGTAAAATATTAGGCTCAAACCCCAAAGTATTTTTGTACAAATAAGTGATTAATTAACCTTGAATCTTGAACCATATTAAACAGCTTAACTGTGCATGAAATCAATAGTTTGATAAGCTTGAATTTTTGTTTCAGTTGCATATACGTTACAGGCATGTCTGCTAAAAATATTTTAATTAGTGAAGCGTTTTTTACAAAATTTCATCATTCTTAAAGTTTGTTTGCACAGGCATATATTTTTATTTTAAATTTCTATGTAAATTTAAGTGCAAGATGACAAGTTTTAAATAAAACTTTTATAAATATACATTATATAGTAAAAAACATAAAAAATACATTTTTTTATTAATTTGCAGGGTGCGCAAGTACACCGCATACAATGTGCAAGATTATAAATTTGTGTTTAATATAATTGCAGGGTGCTATGCAAGATTTCAAGTTCGTATTTAATAGAGCAGTTGACTGGTATAACAATCCTAAAAAGTGTTTGTCAATGGATATTCATGTTAATAGTAAGTTTCATTTTTAATCTGTTTGTGTTTAAATAATTTGAATGTTTAAAAACTTTGAGAAAGGCTGATAAGTTTAAATGAAAGTCACATTTTTGGGTTAAGCTCAAGTAATCAAGGAAAAAGGTAATTCCATTAAGATGGACAATAGGCCAAGTATTATCAGTATAAAGTTAAAATGGTTTTCTTATAAAATTTTAATAACCTAGGATACATTCCATTGTTTAAAATCTACACACCAAAAATTGGTTAATTGTTTTTTTATATTTTTGTACATAACACAATTTAATGTCAACTAATACTTTATATTCTTATACTTTATATTTAAGTTTTTGTCATAAAAGAAAACTTTTAAATAATAAAACATTAAAAAAATGAATGGTAATACTGTTAATTAAATCTTTTATTTAGGAAACAGTAGATAAAAGTAAATAACATAACCCATTAAAAAGTGCATTAAATTCTACCAATTTAAGAGTTGTTCAAACTAATTCAAGTAAAGCTTTCAGATAAGATTGATAGATGTAAATTGATAAATACAATTAATGTATTATAAATCTAAAATAATTTGTATAATAAAAATAAAACTATTTAAGTCATTTTAGAAGTCTGTCATAAATAAATGTCTTAAGTGTAGTTCCAATTTATTATTCCATGTAAAAACACAAGCGAACATATACATTTTAAAATACATGACTGAAACTTGTGACCTTTTACAACATATTGTAGGTTCATTAGTTTTATGGCTTATTAAAAACTGTCCTTAATTATTTTGTCTTTATTGACTCATAAAATAATAACAATACTCGTTATTATAATAAATAATAATTTTAAATTTAAAAGATTTATTTAATTGACTTTATTATTTTTTATCGTAAAACATTTCAATTATTTCCAATTTAAAAGATTTATACAAGTTATTTTATTTATTATATATTTACAAAATTTATTTTTCAGATTTCAAAGCGTACCAAGCTCCTGATCCATTTGTGCTAGAAAAAGAAATTGCTAAACTTACTGCTGGTATTAAAAGTATTCAATTATATATGGCTGAGCAGGTAAGCCTGTGTGACTTGTGATTTAATTAATTGAAAAAGTAACAGTAACCTAGCAACCAAACAAGAATAACAATAATTATTGTTATGCTACTATTAGTAATAATAATGCTTATTATTACCTAGTAATAATAATGCTTATTATAAATGGGTAATTATTAGAATTTAAAGGGGCCCCATTAATGATACAAAATAATCACATACCTGCATATAATACATTTAAATCATTCTTTTTAGATGGGGCTTGTTGTAGTGTAACCCCCTCACAAGACCATTACATATTTTCATAAAGCATTGTGTTAATAAATTATGACAACAACATGAGCATAATAAAAAAAAATTATTTCCAATATATCAAATACAATTTGCTCATTATAGCAATAATGACAATAGTTAAAAGTTGAAATCTTTTTTACTATGTTAGATTTTCCATAATTCTTAACAAAAACACTTAGATCAATGCTTCTATTGGCTTCTTTTTTTTTTTTATTGGCTCATGATAAATACAACAAAAATTAAAATTAAACTTATGTCACAATTTTTATCTTATATAACACAAATTAAACTTCAAATGTTTATTCATTAAAGTTTTTATTATTTCTCAAGAAAATTAAAATGAAATTAAAATGTAACTTTCTTGCAAGCATTATTTTCATTATTTTCTTCATAATTGTTAAAAGCATTATCATTCATATTTCTTGCAAGCATTATTTTCATTATTTTCTTCATAATTATTATCTTATGACTTATAGTTAAAAAACCAAAGAAAAGTTAAAAAAAGTAAATAATAAAATTTGAAAATTTGTTTTTTTATATATTTTTTTTAAAAGTAAAAAATATATATAAAAAACCAAAAGTACAGTACATTCATTTTTACAAAACCAAAAGTACAGTACATTCATTCTTTCTTGCAAGCATTATTTTCATTATTTTCTTCATAATTATTATCTTATGACTTATAGTTAATGCTAACAACTAATATCAAAATATTTTTATTTAAAAGATTTTAGTTGTTACCATAAGCATAAAAAAAAATTATCATTTATCGTTATTTATTGTTATCTTTGTAATCATTATCAACAACTAAAAAGAAAAAGAAAAATATAGTGTAACATATGATATAAAAAGAAAAATATAGTGTAACATGATATAAAAAGAAAAATATAGTGTAACATATGATATAAAAAGAAAAATATAGTGTAACATATGATTTAAAAAGAAAAATATAGTGTAACATATGATATAAAATACAAATAAAATATCAATCACAATAATCAATTAAATATAAATAATATAAATTAATAAAAAACTTACAAACATGTAAAAATGTACAAACATTTAAAAACTTGAAAAACATCTATAAAACTTACAAACATCTAAAAACTTATAAACGTGTAAAAGCTTAAAAATGTGTAAAAACTTAAAAAATACCTAAAAAACCTACAAACATGTCAGACAAACTGTCAGCGTTACTGTACTCAATTTTGCATTTAAAAAATATAAAAATAAATTCAAAATAAAAGCTTTTATACAAAAAAAAAAAAAAAAAAAATCTTTAAGCTTTTTTTTAAGCACCAATATCAGTAAAGCAAACAGAAAAGTTAAAAAAAGTAAATAATAAAATTTGAAAATTTGTTTTTTTATATATTTTTTGTAAAAGTAAAAAATATATATAAAAAACCAAAAGTACAGTACATTCATTTTTACTTTCTTTTTTAGTCTAAATCATAAAAAAGCAAATCAGTGTTAATTTAGGCATAAAAACCTAATACTATTAGTGACTTTTATTTGAGTTTTACAGTTTTCTAAAAAGATACAAATTAAAATATTACAATTTATTATCTAGAGTGCAATCTAATAGGGGAAATGATATACTTTTAAAAAAAGTTAATTTGTTATATGAAATTTATTTATGTATAATTTTTTTTGTTTGTTTACAATTTTGTCAAAAAAAAGCTACTATAATCTTTTTTTGAATTAAGGTCAAGTAAGTAAGCTCCGGTAAATTTTTTCTATTATTCATTCTTGCTTTCACAAAACTCTTTTTTTAAAACCAAACAGAAACTGTTGCTATAGTAACCTATTTTACAACTCTTTCACAAGATAGAGTATGAAGAAAGTATGGAGTTTCAAAACAAGTAATCAGATATTTTTCAAGACCATATGTAGAGGTTTGACATGCAAACATTGGTTCTGAAGTAATACCTTTCTCCCAATCTAATTTATCTAAGAGCTCTTTGATAGCTAAAGTTTCTGTATTGAGCAAAATCTTTCTTTATGACATTACAGTTGTGTCTCTAAACTGTAAGGTTTCCATTATATCTTTATACCAAGTTTATCAAAATATAATAATTTATATCAAATATAATAATGATATTTATAATGATTATATAATATAATTATATTATATTACATGTTCTCAATTCTTCATCTGAGATTGATTAAAGAGTTTAAATCATGGATTCTGAATAGACAGATAAGCTCCATTTTTAATATATTGTGTGGCAATGTTTTAAACTTCATTATCTTGTCTTTTCAGCAGTTGCAAAAGTGTTACTATGTGACCTAGGGCATCTACAATACTGTGATTTCATACCACATGCGGAAAAAATGAATATTTATCTAGGAGATTCACGCCTCCTTTCTAACTAATGTTGCTTAATGGGCTAGAGCTGGTCTTGAATGATGTCAAACCTCTTGGTTTTAAGCCAGAAATTTAAATATCTTAGACGTTTTCCCATGTGCTATATCTCTGATTGTGTTTCAGAATAATACAATATTCTCCTCGAAAGTTTTTTTTTTAACAACCACTGGAGGTTTAAAAAGTGCATTTGCATTCATCTACTGTTGAAGATTAAAGTCAATTAGTGACTGAGAAAGATCTCTTACTAATATATTCCTTTTAAGATCAAAATAACTAATATCATGCAAAAATTATGTATAATTATACATGATTTTTGCATGATATTAGTTATTTTTATTTTTAAAGGAAATAAATAATTTTAAAAAAAGCTAGACACTTTTTCAATGTATATTTTATTTCATAATAAATTTTAATTGGTTCAAGATATTACCTGTTAATTACCTAAGACCTTTTCTAAAGATATCCCTTTAAGTCTTTTGATGGAAGAAAGAACTTCTAATGGAAAAAGATACTTTCACCTAAATAAGTTGATAACTTTGTTTCCATAGAGAGTCTTGTGATTTTGAAATGTCATAATTAAAATTTAAAGAAAAATAATAATAAAGATAATAAATCTTTATTATTATTTTTCTTTAAATTTTACTATTGACTGCATGTTAAAAAAAAATTATATAGTTTGCAAACCAAAAAAAAGTCACAAAGTCATATTTACAGACACTTAACAGGCTAAAACTAAATTAAACTTCACCCCAAACTATAATTTCATCATTATTTCAAAATGTAAATTTAATTATAGTCATTTTGTTAAAAGACATCATTTAAACAATTAAAATATGACAATTGTTTTATATTTTTATCTTGTATTATATTTTAACACTTTTTTTTATCACTTCATCTGGCTAAACGTAAATAACTTTTTTTTATAGAAAAAAAGTGTTAAAGATTCATAAAATATGGTAATACATAAAAAAAAAGCTTTATACAGTTTTAGATTTCAATAATTTAAAAAGTATAATCCCCCTCTCCCCTCCCTTCCTGTTTATGTCTAAATCAACAATTTTATCTTCCCAAAAAGTGCTCGTAAAAAATCTCGTATGGGTAAAAAAAAAAGATTTTTATCAGATATAGTGATACTATAAAAATAATCCACTTAATGGAAAACCAAAAACTTTGAAAGTATGATTTATCTTCGTTAAACCACTTTTTGTGGTGCCTTATCCTAGAAACAACCTAAATTTAAAAATTTAACTAAATTTCTTCTTTTACATTAAAAGTTAATTATATTAATAATAAGTATAATAAACTATTTGATCAAAGAACACTAAACAATGATAATTGAAATATTAATATCTCATCATAAGGACACTTAACAATCATAAATAAAACTCTAATCTCATCAAAGGACACATAACTCAGTAAACAAAAAAAACAAAAAAATTATAAAGCAAAGATAAAGATAAAAGTGATGGAAACACTATGTATTAGAAATAGATAGGATATTTTCAAAAAACACTTAAGGAATTTATTGTGTTTGTAAAATATTTTTAATATTACTAATAAATTAAGAAATTTCTAATAAAAACAAAACTTATATGAGGAGTATATATATTTAATGTTTGTAAATTATTACAATGTTTTTTAACGTGTTTATCTTTTAATGTGATAAATGTGTTTTTAATAATAGGCAAAAGAAACTAGTTTCATTTTAAACTGGATGAAAACTTGCTCCAAATGCTCTATTGAAGGACCTGAATCCCCTGGTAATATAAGTGTGTGTTCTGGAAATCCGTGCATAGCAGAAGCTGACTGCATCAGCCATGAGGGATTCACTTATGAATGCAAGGTTATTTTAATTCTTTCTTTATTGAGATTTTTTAGTTTATTTATTAGTATATTCTTTTCCATGAATTTTCTTTTGTTAGTCAAGTCATATACCAAAGTAGCTCATTCAAAAATGTTGTTAAATATACTTCAGCAGGTTGAAAAAAGTTTACTGTTGCTTTTTATTATATTTCTTTTCATAAAAACTTCAAACAACCAATGATAAAATAATAAAAAAAATTTTGAAAATGAAAAATGTTTTTTACAAAAAGTTTAAGCACACTTTTTATCATTAAACATATGTGTTTCATCATTTAACTTTCATCATTAAACACGCATTTCATCATTTAATATTTACATGTTTTTCTAGTAATTTTATGTTATCTTTTATAGTTGTACTGTTGTTTGTAAATTGTTTAAAAAGGGATCCTACTGCATCCTTTAATTTTTTTTTTTTTTTATGTAGTTTTTTAAAGAGCAAAAACATAAAAAGTGAATAGTGAAAAAGGGCAACATTTGTGTAACATTTTTAGTGAAAAAAAAAAGTTTGATTACACTATGTAATAAATTTTCACTTTTGTTCTGTTCCTGGTTTGAAAGTGTGTTTTCCTAACCCATTAGGTTTAGAACAGAAAGAAAATTGCTGTTGTTCCAGAAAAACTTTGCTTCTGTGACCGGGACTATGAAATTTGAAAAATTGTGTGTTATCAAGAAAATTTTTAATTTGCTTTCAATGCCAAGCTTTCTCCTATAATACTTCTGAACTGCTACTGAAACGTACTTCCCTAAGTACGGTTCCCTAGTGAACAATTTAATTAGGGACCTTGGGCTTACAAAATTGAATGCTGAGCTTCAAGTATCCAGACTCAAACAGTAAAACTTGGTTGATAATAGCTTACAAGTTGCAAAACAGGGAGTGGCATCAAAGATTTCTCAACTCCTTCAGTCAGCATGATAGGCTGTGCAATGGTGCTTCTGCAACAATGTTACTGGTTTACTCCAGGCTACAGGTATTGCATGTAATCAAGGATTATCCTTTTCGGGATATTTCTGGAATTTCTAACATTTTTTTCAACTTTTAGTTTTTCTGGATATCCAAAAGATTTTCTATACATGTAAATTTTAGGTATAAATTTTTGTAACATATTTGTTTTTTAAGATTTTTTACTCATCGCTCGCAGAAGATTAAAGAAAATTTTGAAAAAAAAGTAAGGAACAACTCAGGTAAAAGCAAAATTAAGAGAAAATAAGGGAAAATATGTTTTCCGGATATTTTACCCAAACATTTTTCTGGATTTTTAAAATATGACCTGGATGATCTATATGTAATCCTATTGAATGGGGCCTATTCATATACAGTTTATCCCGGAGCCTCAAAGTTGTGTTGCTTTAAAATGGAAACAACTGCTCGTCTCTTTCAATGGTCCACTCTGTGCATCTCAAAGAGGACTACACCAGTGTCAAAATGTTGCTGAGTGTATTAAAGTATGACAACTACAGATCAAAGGTCATTAGTGACTTCAAAATGATATCATTCCTCGTCTTCAAGGAGGTCTCATAAAATTTCCTTGTTCCCTCTGTTTCTGGGACAGCTGTGACACTAAGGCGCATTATCTCACAAAGGACTGACCATAGTGGACTGAGTTTTCTGTTGGGAAGAGCAATGTGAAGTGGGAGCCACTGATAGAACCTCATAAAGTGCTTATGCCACTGCTGCACATCAAGTTACGCCTCATTAAGCAATTTGTCACTGCTCTTGACAAGGAGTCAGCAGGCTTTCAATACTTCTAAGATCTTTTTCCCAAGCTGTCTGAGGCTAAGGTCAGGGCTGGTATATTCATCGGATAACAGATCAAGAAGACCATAGAATGTGAGAACTCTGAAAGTCCATATCCTAGATTCACATCTTGATAAACTCAAGGAGAACATGGACAATTACACCAAGGAGCACAGCAAGCACTTTCATCAAGATATATTGGACTTTAAACTTTGTTACCATAGACAGTATAACAAAAACATGGGGGACTACATTTGGGGGCTACTTCGAGAAAATGATTTACAGTACAATTGTAAATCTAGAAAATCTAAACATTTCTGAATCTTATTAAGTAGTTTCCGACTGTGTTTGTCTATTCCTTGTGCAGTTTTTGTTTTTACCTGATCATAATGCAAAAATCAAAGAAAAATTGTTCTGTTTTCACAAAAAAACGAGGTTGATTTGATTATTCAAAAAGAAAAAAAAATCAATGTATGTATAGTTTTGTTTTAAAATTACAAAATCATAATTAACTATCTCATAAATTAAATTTATTTGTAAATAAAGCTTTAAAAAAGAAACTTTTTTAAAAATATGTTTTTGTTTTATTTGTTAGAAAAAAAAAACTGTTAAATTCGTTTTATTGATATGAAAAATGAAAAAAAGAAAATATAATTTTTTTAATTGCTCATCGATGAAATCAAAAAGTTTTTTAATGTCTTAAAAAATTGCCTCTTTTTAATGTCTTAAATGATGTGAATCATCTAGAGTACGTGTTGATTGATTATATTTGGTAAGAATTTGTTGGTTTTTGTAAGCGCGTGTGCCATTAAAAAGAGTGCCATATGTTAAACTATAAAACAATAAAAATAAAAAATGTCATACTTTGAGGTAAACAACATTTTTCCTTCGAGTACATTAATTATTCAATGTTTTGATAGTTATCTCTATACTTTTCATAATTATTAATTTTTTAAAAATTGCTTGCAATGCTTTGAAATTGCTTGCAATGTTTTGAAATATTCACATTTTGTGCAATATTTGATTTTGGTTTTTAAAATTTTAAATATTTAAGTTTTTTTGTTTTTTTTTCCAAGTGTAAAGATGGAACTGCTGGAAACGGAATGCATTGTGGAAAAGATTCTGATTCTGATGGAATACCTGACAAAAAGTTAAATTGTGATGATATGTCATGTAGATCTGTAAGCTATTAAATTGTTATGATATATCATTTAGATCTGTATGCTGTTAAATTCAAAGTTTGATTTTTCTCTATTACTGGTTATTCGTACTTTAGTATTTTAAATTTTGTGTATATTTGTGTACTGTTTATTTATATCATATTTCTATAAATTGTGCATATTTTCTGTCATATTTTTATTAGTATAAAACATCAAATTATTTTAAACAATAATTTAAAACATCAAAACCTTCACAAAATTTTTTTTCTGTTAGGATAATTGTGTTAATTTTCCTAACGCCGGTCAAGAAGATGCTGATCTCGATGGTCAAGGAGATGCTTGTGATATAGATGATGATAATGATGAAATACTTGATGAAGAAGTAAAAAAAAATAGTCAATATCTTGATGTCATAATGATGATGATTTTTTTTTTTTTTGAATTAAGTTTTTTATTGTTTTTTAAGGACAATTGCCCTAAAGTTTCAAATGTAAATCAAGTTGATATGGATGGTGATGGGTAAGATTATTCAATTATGCTAATTATGTAAGATTATTCAAATTATGTTTAGTAGCTATTATAATGAAACTTGTTGATAAAATGCAAAATTTATAGGAAAACTTTTTTGTCAATATTGATAAGTCACTAAAGCTATATGAGAGTATTTTTTCAATTTATTCAATATGACTAATTACACCATAACTAATAATATTACTCCTTTACTTAGTTATCTAAAAGTTTTATTTATACGAGTGTGTATCTAACTCTTCCATATCATATTTAAATAAAAAAATAGAAGTTTTGGTCACTTTCTGGTTGGCCATAAATACCACAAAATTTTTAATACTCTAAAGGTGAGTTACAGTTGTATACCAAACATCAAATCAATAGTTAACTCTCATAACCATCATATAATTAAAAGCAATACCTCAGATTCCAATAAACATTGCAATTGTATTATTAAAAGTAAGTGCCCTCTAAATCAAAAATGCCTTGTAAATAACATAGTGTATCAAGTCACTTTGTACCCAGGCACTCCAGATGGAAATGAAAAAGTGTATTTTGGAGTGAGTGAAACAGCATTCAAACTTAGATATGCTAACCATACAAAATCTTTTAATATCAAAAAATATATAAACGACACTGAATTATCTAAAGAAGTATGGAGGTTAAAAGGAAGTGGAATAAGCTTGACAATTGAAATAAAAATAGAACTTACAATCCCACAGTAAAACGTTGCAATCTTTGTTTATTTTTTACTTTGAAAAGTATCTCATAATATCTTACACCAATGACAACTTATTAAATAAGAGGAATGAATTAGTTTTTGAATGTAGACATAAAACCAAATTTCTTCTTTCAAAGATCGATTCGGGTAATTAAGCAGTCGTTTATAGTTTTTACTTTTCTGTTAAATAGGTATGTCTGAAGTTTGGAATGTTATCTGTAGGCCATAAAGGCATTTTGGTTACATTTTTTGCTTACCTTTTTCCATACTAATTTATTTAAAAAAAAAAAAAGTATAACAAAAAAATTGTTGCTTTTTCAACCCAAATTCAATTTTGATTTAGCAACTCTCTTAAATGTTTTACCTAGATTGTCAGTTTATATATGTACTGAAGCCCCTTCATATTGATTTAGGTATTAATGTATGTATGTATGTATGTATATATGTATATATGTATGTATGTATGTATGTATGTATGTATGTATGTATGTATGTATGTATATATGTATGTATGTATGTATGTATGTATGTATGTATGTATGTATGTATGTATGTATAAGGTCAGTATTGCTGAATGCCGACCTTAATTCTGAGGGCTCATATATATAAACATTAGCAAAATATTGCCTACCTCATTTCTTTGTTTTAAGATAACCCCTTTGTGTCAAATTTCAGAGGTCAGTATATATATATATATATAAATATATATATATATATATATATATATATATATATATATATATATATATATATATATATATATATATATATATATATATATATATATATATACATATGTGTGTATGTGTACCATTGCATGAAGAACACTTTGATCAAACACCTGTGTGTTCAGGTTTCAATATTTCTATTTAAATATGACATGGAAGAGTTAGAGTAATTTTTTAAAACATTTCTGATATAAAAAATTTCTGTCATTTCAACTTGTTTTGAGGATTTAGATTAGCAGGGTTAACAATTTGTCCTTTTTTTGCTCATCTATAGTTTTTAAATATATTTTGTCTATATTTCTAAAATATATTTTGCTCTTCTATACTTTTAAAATACTGAACTAAATCCATAAGAAAAAACATGATTAAAAAAATAAATATGTAATTTGCCATAGTAAAAGTCTTCATCTCTCATAACTAGATTGTATCTTCAGTCAATGTATAGAGCTGCCTTGTTTGTCAACATTTGCTTTTTAGAATTATAGGGTTTAGAAAGGGTTGTAGCAACAATAACAGCATTAAAAAATAATAATAGTATACTTTGCTGTAATGTTCTACTTTGTCCTGGATAGGTGAATTTATATAAAAAAATTTATAGTAATAAAATACTTTTATAGAATTGGTGATAAATGTGATAACTGTCCTTTTGAAAAAAATCCTGATCAAAAAGATGCAAACAAAGACGGCACTGGTGATGCCTGTGTGAAAGATCGAGATGGAGATGGTATTATTACAAATATTTCATTTGTTTATAATTTAAAAGTGTGTCTTCAAAGTAAAAAATAAGTTAAAGTTTTAAATATGTAATTTTATTACGTGTGTGACCATGTGCCAAAAGTTCAATAGAATTCAATAGACAAAAAAGATCTTGTTAGACTTTAATTGAATTTAAATAAATAGATTATGTTTTTGGT
The DNA here is from genome assembly GCF_022113875.1 of Hydra vulgaris. Taxonomy (NCBI): domain Eukaryota; kingdom Metazoa; phylum Cnidaria; class Hydrozoa; order Anthoathecata; family Hydridae; genus Hydra; species Hydra vulgaris. The sequence continues at coordinate 8,687,161 of NC_061164.1, read as the reverse complement.
ATAGTATACTTTTCCAAGCATTTTGTTAAAGATTCGTATTTTTAACAATTAAGATTATAAAAAAACTGTTGAATAAAAACAAGTTGTATATAAATTTATTTTATACTTTACATTATAAACAAACAGTTTTCATTACCTTAATGTATTAATGTTATATTATATTTTATCCATATAAAGTTTTTTAAACTGATTTTTTAATGGTTACTATATAACTTTTTAAAAAAAAATTTTTTTTTTTTTGCTTTACTTATATTTAGAATATTATGTTTAGAAAAAAATAAAGTAATAAATAACTAAATAATGTAACTATAATAATATAAATATTGTTAAATATTATTAAATAATTATTAAGTATAAATATTATCATATATGTTCTTTTTTAACTTTTAAAAAACCTTTTAAACTTGCTAATACACGTCTAGCTGTAGTTGCTTGTTTGTTTTACAATAAGAAATGTATTAAGATAACTGTGCTACTTCAGGGCTTGTGATGAAGAAAGTTGTCAAGCGTGTTATATCACGCTCGTAAAATTAGAATATGTTTTAATCGAGATTATGTGCACTTAAAATCAAGCAAAAATGCAACTTATTGATTTATTATTGAAGTATAGTTTTAGTTGTTTGCTTACGTTGTTTTTATATATGTATTTAAAAATGTTACGTTGTAAACTTAATTAACGGTTAATGGTTTTTATATTTCTTAACATTTTTTATTCAAATTAATTATTAATTATTTTTTTTCTAAAATTTCTTATTTAAATTACGTTTTTTTTATCTTAAAAAAAACACAAGAATAACTTTAAAAATTATTTGTTATAAGTTAAATAACAGATTTTCCCCTCAACTGTTGTCAACGGTGTTTCCTCTTCTACATTTTCGAAACTGAATGCAGCTAATTTGTCAATCATGTCTTCATCAGCACTGTCTATTTCATCATTGTCATCAAAAACTTGATTTGTAATCAATGTTGTTGCTGTTGTCATATAGTCAACTGGATCATCATCAACTTGAACCACTTGTCTCTTATTCAAATAAATTTCTTTTGCTTGCTTTTTAATCAGGATTATTTCTTCTTTTAACCCTTGAACCTTTTCTTTTGTAGTTAGAGGGTTTTTCCGTTCATTTACATAGTTCTCATAGACCACTATAAAACCTGGCCAAGACTCCAATAAATTCTTAAAAGCTTTTATATGATGGCCAACAAACCTTGTTCCTGTTAGTTTCGGTAGAGTGTAATGCGTAATACCTAAAATATCTAATCTAGTTTAATATTTAAAAGTTAAGTAGTTTACATTTATCTTAGAAATAAAAATGCCAGATAATATAAGAAAGGTAATCTTGTAATGTGTTTTTACTATGAGCCAAGTTCTTGAAAAATAAAATGATTAACTAAAATAAAAATTACGGTTTTAAGCCTTAATCTTTTACCGCAAATTTTGTGGTAAACTTTACCTAAAGCTGCAGATGCATTTATTACTTCTTGTTTTATTTTTTCCAAGTTTCAAAGCAGATAAAAATTTGTATTGTAAAATTCATCAACTTTCTTTAATTTAAAGATCTTTAAAAAAACCTCTTTAATTGCCAGTTCGACTCTGTGGTTGACACAATGAACTGGAAGTAGCCATTCTCTATCTGTCTTTATTTGCGCTATGACACCGCAAAGTTTACATTTGCACCATCGGATGTTATACTGACTAATTTATTTTTGTAATCATTGGAGTCTAGTTTAAAATCCCCGGTTTCAAAAATGTTATTGATTCCCTTGACAATGGAGTCTGCTTCTCCTCTGCCAAACCTATCAATATCAACTAGATTCAGAACCATATAAAAAGGAGAACCACATCTTTTAATTGTTTCCAAAACTAACTCTTTTTCTTTCTTTGTTTTTCGAGCTTGGCTAGCATTGCACAAAAGTGAGGAGATTTGACCTTCTTTCAGGATATTGACACATTTTTCTCAAACAGCCATTGCAATGCATTTTACAAATTCACGCCATTTTCGTTGCATTTGATCATTTTAAAACGATTGATCTTACAGCTCTTTACCTAAACATTTATCTTAAATGATGTATTATATTTTTCGATTTAAAGTTAAATTTAGAATAAATTAGTAAAGTTAACAAAGTTGGAACCAACTATTTTTATTTGAACAATTAAATACTTTATCTAAAATATTTAAAATTGTCAACGTCTCGATACTTACAATAATAGCAAAGTTTATGTGCGGCATAGTTGGCAGAAGGGCCATTTCATAGGCACAGTTCATAAGTCTTATATATGCATCATCCGTTAAAACTTTTAACAAAGACGATATTGACGCTTGTATCTAAGAAACAAAAGAATATTACAATTACAAAAATACAGTTTCCTCAAACTTTTACTTTGTGCAAACTATAATTCAATCTTAATTGAATTATAGTTTGAATTTTTTCTATAATATGTTTTATAAACATCGATTTCATTTAGTTTTTTTAAAGGTAAAAATGTTCAAGCTTTTTTAACTAATGTTAAGTAATTGTTTTGGACTTCTTTTAATGTTAAAGTTGAATGAATAATAAAAAAGAGTTAACAAATTTAAATTAATGCATTGTAAGTGTCATTAGTTATAAATGCTAGTTTCATCTGTGTCATTAAAAAAAGAATTTTGAAAGAAAAAGAACGTTGTTGTTCAAAAAAAGTTTCTTTTAGTTTAATCAAGTTTTTTTAGGCTTAATTTTTTTCTTTTTTTGACAAATTTTTTTTAGGTTTTTTTTTTTAACTTTCTCTTAGTTTAGTTTAATTTTTTCAACGCATTTTATAAATAATTAAATATCAACATTTAACATCAACATAAACATCATCAAGCATTTGCAAATCTATAAATGCTTGATGGCCAAATATATTAATGTTGTACGATCACACGACTTCCTGATCAACCCTGCAACAAATGACGCTTTAGCACAGTTCAAAATTAAGATATTAGAATCTGGTAAATAAGAATAAAAAATCTTTATTTTAAAAATAAAAATTTATTAATTACCTTGAAGGATTTTGTATTTTGTATTCCATCGGTTGACGTAACATATCGCTCATTTGAGGGTTTCTCGCTCTCACACCTTATTGTAGTAAGGTGAGAAGCTGTTTCAAAAGTTCGTCCTATCTATAAACCGTAAAGCACATTGTCGTATTAAACCTTTACAACCTTGTAATATCGCTTCTCTATTTCTTGTACAAACTGCAGTAAATTTCAATAAGGTATTTAGTTCTATTTGTAATTTTATTTCTAAAGCCTATTACCTCTTTAACTTTCCATTTATTAAATGTTGACATCATTACTTTGTTTCCTTTTGGAATGTCTTTGATTGCAAACATTCTAAACAACATTGTTTTAAATTTGAGTTAAAATAAATAATAGTTAATAAAAAACATATACTATGAACAAAAATTAATTTTAAAAATTATTCTATTATTAATATTTATTTTTATTATAAACGATGTGTGAAATATTATAAACAATAAATCAAATAAATCTTACTTGATATTTTCACAAGATTATAAATATTTTGCAGTTACAATTTTCTTATACTGGTTTTCTAATTTTCTTTTCTTATTTTATTTGTGCATTTTTATATTGGCATTGTGTTTCCAGGTGCACATTCTATTATTGAAATTAGTGACTTTTAACAACTTCAAACTGCTCATTCATTACGTTTGTGCAACAGAGAATGACGTAGTGCTTTTTATATTTTATATCAGTGCTTCGATAATATAATATCTTTACTAAAATTTCTTTTTTTAATATTTTATGAAAATAAAAAAATAACTTATTATTTTTTTTATCCCAAACTCTCGGACAAGCGTTATTTTATACGCTCATTTTATCGCCCCTATAACGTTTGAAAATACCAATTACCGGCGCGTTTTACGAGCAGAGCTTGATCGCGCTGGCTTCATCACAAGTCTTGCTACTTGAGTATAGAGTTTGCTTCTATATCATATATATGAAACATTATATTTATGATAGAGACAGCATAGAGAGTGGTTTTATCTGTGAATCTTTAATAAGGTTTTGATGCTTGAAATATTTTTTTTTAGGTGTAAAAGATAAAGCTGATAACTGTTTAGTTATATCAAATCCAGATCAACTTGATCATGATGGTGATGGGGTAGGAAATGAATGTGATAACTGTCCTAATGTTTATAATCCAACTCAGGTAAAAACTTTGTTTAAAGGTTATTACATTTTTTATATGCATTAGTAGAAGGACTATCAATGCACATAAAAACGCTACTGTTGTTAGGTGTTTGTAGATAATAACAATGTTGACGTTATATTGGAGATAATAGTATTGAATTTACTAGGTGGGTACTATAGTGATAATGTTAACAGTGAGTGGGACCCTAAAAATAGTTTTAACATTGATAACTTTTAATTTAGGTGGATGCAGATAGTGATAATGTTGGTGATGAATGTGACTCTAACAATGACATGTAACTTTTAATTAAAAGGTTTTATGCAAAAATCATTACTTAAATGCTGCAATATATAAAAAAAACTTTGTATTGATTTTCTAGTGATAGAGATGGTATCCAAGATGATCAAGACAACTGTCCTTATGTCCCAAATTCTAATCAACTGGATATTGATAAAGATGGAAAAGGTTGTCAATTTTTAAAGCATTTTTATAACTAAACCCACAAAACAGTTGCAATATATATCTAACATGCTTGTATTTAGGAGATGTTTGCGACCTTGATGATGATAACGATGGAATTGAAGACACTCGTGACAATTGTCAAATGGTAGCTAATCCTTTGCAAAAAGATACTGATGGTAGAGTTAATATAACTTATTATAACAATATTATTATAACTTGTAGTTGTATTATATTTTTATCATTTTTATTTTTATTTTTTATCTTTATTTTAATTATCTTTATTTTATTTTTTTAATTTATTTAAATATTTTATTGGTTTTTGGTTGATCTTTTAAAATTAACTACCATGTGCTTGAGTTTTTTAGTTAACAAGGTGGAAAGTTACAATTTTCCCTGGTTTTAGAAAACTGTTATTTATAAACCTCTATTCCAATGAAACTGCTTTTTGCATATCAAATAATTGTATCATCTGTCAAAAGCACATAATTTTTTTCAAAATATTCAAAATGGTAAAAAAAAATTAGAATCGGAAATTGTGCGAGAAAAGATCTTTGGTCTCTATAAAAAAAAAATTGCAACTGAAATCTTTATGTAAAATATAAGTTTACTAAAGTCACATTAAAAAGAGCTAAAACAAGGCTTTCATAAACCAATGGTTGGAGCCTTTCATAAACCAATGATTGGAGCTTTTCATAAATGTATGGTTGGAACCTTTCATAAACCATTGGTTGGAGTCTTTTATAAACCAATGATTAAAGCCTTTGCAAATATTTAAATTTTGAATATTGCAATTTAAATAAAATGTCTTGGTTTATGATGTTTTAAAAGGAAGATTAAATGATATTTTATTATATTATTTTAACAGGTATTATACAATCTTCGGATATTCATATTTTTATCACACCACAAACAAATTTGGTAAATATGTAAATAAAACAATTAAACATATCACCTGCATTGACCTGAAGTGAATGAACTGCATTTTTTAAAAATATCACATCACTATTTTATTCTATTATTATTTTTGTTATCATTTCTGTAATGTTTTTAAGGTTTGACTACAAACCAATGAATGAATTTTTTTGCTTATTACATATTTATGTTATAGCTATATTTATATATTGTTCATTTATATATTTTATTTTATATATTGACAAATCATATAAAAAAAAATTTCCTATAAAATTCTTAAAACTCTTGTTTTGCTTTATGAAATTTTTTTTTTATGAAACTTTTTTTCTTTTTTTGGATAAAAATAAATTCAAAGTTTTTGTCAAGAGTTTTTCAATATAATTTCAGTTACCATAGTTACCATTCAAATACTTCCATCGAAGCAGACTAGTAATGAAGCTAGTTCATTAGTTTGCTTTAATGCTGTTAAATCAAGTTTCATAACCCAAATAATTCTCGTTTTAAAGTTTTAAGGTTTTAAGACAAAAGTTTTTTTGTTTTCTGGCAAATTAAAGAGTTAGAAACATTAATTTTGTAGTTTTATTGTGAAAATTTTGATTCTTAACTTCCTTTAATTCTTACCCAAGTTAGAAAAGGTAAAAAATTTACAATTTTTTTGAGTTTGTAATTATTTTTTTACTTAATCAGATTTTTTTTAAAGGTAATGGAATTGGTGATGCATGTGATGGTAACTATGATGGAGATGACATACAAAACGTGAAAGATAATTGTCCACTCAATCCTTCTATATACAACACAAATTTCACTCATTACCAAATGATCAAGCTGGATCCTAATGGAACTTCTCAAGTAGATCCAGAGTGGGAAATTTTAAATCATGTATGGTTCATTTTATGAATTTCTAAATGATCTATTATTTATTGTTAACCTCTTTTTAATAGCCATCAAAAACCTTCACTTTCGTGTCTCTCATTAATTGCTCTTATTTCCATTATTATTATTGACTCTCATTTAATACCCTTATTACCAATATCTGGGTTTTTCATAATTTTTTTTTTGTATGCAAACAGCTTCTCTTTTAGGGTGCCGAAATTAAACAATGGAGAAACAGTGATCCGGGTCTAGCAGTTGGTAGGTTGATATTTTTTTAAATTAAGTATATAAGCTATTTTGTGATTGACTAACAATTAAATTTCTAAAGGTTGATTACTTCAATCCTGGTGCTAATCTAATTAAATTTGTAAAATTTGATGACTTTAATTCTGGTAATAATCTAGTATAAATATGCTTAATCTAGTATAATTATGCTTAATCTAGTATAATTATGCTTAATCTAGTATAAATATGCTTAAAATATACTTTTGTAAAATTGGCTGTACTGAAAAAAACTGAATTATAAGAATTTGTTAAAGAAAATGTCTTTTATAAAAATGTTATTTAAAATAATCAAGTATTTGTTATGCATGTAATATATTATATGCATAAGAATTACTTAGTGTTTTTATTTAACTTAAGTTTAAAAAATGTGTTTTTATTTGACTTTAAAATGTTCAATGAATTTCATCCTTTTTATCAACTTAGGCTTTTCAAAAATCTTTTTATACAATAAATATTAAAAGAAAAATTTTTAATTTTTCATATTTTTTTTTTCCTATTAGAAAGTAGTTAAATTTTCACAAATAAAAGTATACTTTGCAAACAACTAGAAAATTTTTTTTATTTTTAAGTTTGTCATAAGTTGAAATATCATGATAATTAAGATAATTTTTTTTTAATAATTTACTTATTACTATATACTTTTTTAAATTTTTATTTAATTTTTAAGTATATTTTTACATAGTGATCAAGTAGCATTGCATATTCTGCAAAAAAGCAGTAGCCAATAATCATAAAAGCATTTTATGTGATTGTTGCTCTCGAGTTCATGCTAAATAAAATTCTCCTCTAATCTTTTTATCGAAGACACTTATGACTGGTAATGTAGTTACTGCATAAGTAAGAATATGCCAATTAGCACACTTTCAGACTTTTCTTTAACTTTATCATGTCAGACTCTACCAACTAATATCTTATATTCTTTGGAAAGCCCATCTCTCTAATACAATTAACACTAATAACCAATAGACAATTTAAAAGCTTTTCTTTGGAATACAAATCTGTATTCCAAAAAAAAGAAAAATCTGTAACACAATTCCTAATTGCAAATAATATGATATTCTTGATCTTAATAAAAACTATAAAATTAAATTCTGAATTGCACCTTCATTTGAACATTAATTCTTGCAGTCTTTTAAGTTCACTTACCACTCTTCCTATAGTGTTTGGATTTTTGGAATCTAAGTTATGCATCAATAATCCCAATATAAAAACATAAAATGGTTATAGAATGTTATCAAACAATGCTCAATTGAAGCTAAAAAGAACTTTTTCTATACTTTTCTGTAATTGCAATCCAATCTAAACTACAATTTTCGAAGAGATCTTATTGTATATACCCTAAAATATTTAGAATCTATCTTTATAAGAATCATCAATATTTTTAAGAAAAGTATAATTGTTGGCTGTATATACCAGCATTTATCAATGAACAAAGAAATTTATTTCTGATTATTTTAATCCTTAGCTTGAAAAAACATCTTTTTTTTTCATAAAAAAAACTGATCAAAACCAATTTGACCAAATCAAAATCAATTAAACTCAAATCTCAACTTTAGATATCTAATGGAATTCTGTTAACTACAAGTCAACCAAAGTCAACTATTCAATAAACTTAAATTGTACAGGAATGAAACAATTAAAAATTACCTAAAAGTCATACTACATCTATTTTTTTAACAAAAATTTCAACAATACAAAAAATACATAAGACAGTATTAAAAAAATTATTAACATCAACACCAATTAAATCTTTAATTCTCAAATCTTATGGTAACACTATCTCAGACAGTTTTACTGTTGCTAATGGTAACACTATCTCAGACAGTTTTACTGTTGCTAATGGTAACACTATCTCAGACAGTTTTACTGTTGCTAATATTTAACAACTAGTCATCATTTCGAATCAAGTTTAATATCTATAAATAACTAAACTTTAGACGGCAAAAAATCTTTCCATAGTTTTTTAAAAATATTTTAGAATCAAAATTAACTTAAATCTTTTTATCTTCAAGGCTCAACAGTGAAATTCGATCAAATGGGATGCTAGTCAAAATTCTTCATTATGTCAGTTATGAAAATTTACATCTTACATATGCTTGTCAGGTTTGGGGACAAGCCAGCCTCATTTAAGATTATCTAATTTACAAAACAAGGCTTTAAAAATAATATACTTTTAACAATATCATTCTAAACTGACACTCTTTTTCTTTCTATCCAAACTACTCATATCAGGTAATGATCTTTTATCTATTAAACTGTTTATTTGTCTTGAGTCATAAACAAGTTTATAAAAAATTTTCTCATTATCATCTTTTAGTAACACAAACATAAAAAGAATAATTTCTTCATCTTTAATCACTCAATTATTTCACAATTTGAAAACTGCTTTTTTGCCAACTTGTTAGTAAAATACTTTATGTAGAATATTATACTTATTGGGGATTATTGTTGTTATTATTAAATGTGATGTAAATATTATTTACATTTTATTTCAATTTTTATTACTTATTAATATTGTTGAATATTTATCTTTGATATTTATTGTTGTTGTTATTATTGTTATAATTATTACTAATATAATCTTTGTTATTGTCATTATTATATCTAATAGTATTGTTATTATTATAGTTTTACTCACTAATTTTAATATTATTATATGATTGTTATTATTATTTAATATTATTATATGATTGTTATTATTATTTAATATTATTATATGATTGTTATTATTATTTAATTGGTAACTAGGTAAGTATTTTTACTATTTGTAAATAACCATGAAAAACCATGTAGAAACTTTTCGTGTTGTGGTTGTTTTTGTTAATATCTATGCTGTATTTTCCAGATAAGTTATTTGTTATTCTAAAAAAAAATATTTTTTAATTTTTCAAATGCAATTTTGTGATTTTGTTTTCTCAGATAATAGTGTTTTCATAAAATTTCAGGAGTTGAAAGGTTTGGTGGTGTTGATTTTTATGGCACGTTTTACATTCATGATGAGAAAGATGATGATTTTGCAGGTTTTGTATTTGCTTTTCAAGACAGTAGTAATTTTTATGCTTTAATGTGGAAAAAAGAAGAGCAAACTTATTGGATTGAAACTCCCTTTAAAGCAAATGGAGAGTCTGGTATTCAACTGAAGGTCAATTTTTTTCCCAAAATTATTATTTTGGTTGTATAGTTTTTCTATAAGTGCAAATTTCAAGTTAATCTGTATTTAAGGTAGTCAAATCAAAAACTGGACCTGGTGAGCACTTGCGCAATGCGCTGTGGAGTTCTTCAAGTGTTGCAGAACAGGTATATCATATTTTTTTATGTTATTTTTAAAAAATTAAAAAAATAAAAAACAAGTTTAAAAAGTATTTTTATGAAGTTAAATTTTTAACATATTGCAAATTTAGTTTGCAAGTTAAATTTTGTTTAGACAAATGTTTTATGGACTGATCCTCTGAAACAAGGATGGAAACCAAAAACATCATATAGATGGTCTTTAATTCACAGACCAGATTTAGGTTTAATAAGGTATATGTTTTTAAAAGGTTTTTACTTTTAAAAAAATGTTTATCAATGCACAGTGGGTCAAAGTATGACAAAACCATACAAAAAAATTTTGAAATTTAAAAAATGGCAAAAATCGTTCATTATATTGTTAAGCCAGAAATTATATTTTAATAAAAGATATTTTTGCGATAAAATATCATATTTGTGATTTAAATATCGCCTTGGAAGCTTTTCATTAAAAAAAAATGCAAAAATTTACTTTTTTTACTTTTTTTTTTAAATATTTTGATTTTTTATTTTAATAACTTTAAGTTTTTTTTTTACCATATAAACAACTTATATATTATTATGTCAATTTTAACATAATAATAAGACTTTAAAAATGCAAGCTCTGATTCTAACAGAAGTCGCAAGCAAATTGGTTTGGAATAAAATTTAGAAAGGAAGGTATTAAAACCTGAACTTGTACTATCAGTATTTCCATCTTTGCCAAGTTTAAGTATAGTAACACCAGTGCCTGGTTCAACTACTTTTTTTCTTCCACATCTCGCCTAAACAGGGAAAATAATGTAATAATAAACGATTTAGAACTTTTCCATTGTAAAGATGCTGTTAAATCATTTGAAGAGCTTACTAAAAAAGTTGCAAGCGAAATCAGAAATTTTCATCTTAATATTTTTGTTGCTATTGATACTGTGAGCAATTCTCTTCTTCAGTTAAATGCAACAGGAGTAATTGTCAAATCATCTGTTCGATGTTTACATAAACAACATAGTTGTTCCTAAAGAATCTTTCCAATCAGTAATGGCAAACATAGCAAAAATTTCCAGTTCATCAGATTTAGAGAATATACTAAGCTACATACATTATTTAATTAGAAAAGATAGTAAAATTTCACCTATATCTACATGTGTTAAACTTTTGGAAGAATATGATTGCACTGAAGAAATTCATACAAAGCTCAACTTTATATGTGACCAGCTTCTCTGGTTTAAAATATATCAATGCAGATTTTAATTTTTTAATTTTCAGATTTTTTAGTATGAGAGTAAAAACCCCTTAAAAGTTGCCCATCACTTATCTAAACAATGCTTTCAGCCTACAAATCTCCAAAGTACATCAGCAAAGCTATGTTTTAAAATTTTCCATGAAAAAACTGCATGTGGCTTGAAGTTTTTTTACAAGAATGGAAAATTACAAGGTCCTATTTGGAACGCTACTCATTATTTAATAGAAAGGTTTGTGAAAGTTTGAAAAGTTGTTAATGTGAAATCTCCATAAACGAGACATGCTTATGAAACCGATTTGAAACCAAAACCCATTAGACCAAATCCCATTAAACCAAAACCCATTAGACCAAAACTTTATTTTGAAAAAATTTGTTGACTTTCTTAATCAATGCAATCGCTTAAAAGTTCCTAATACAGGCTTATCCTATCCAACTAATTTAGCTTTCATACAAATGTGTGAATGCCTTAAAGAATTTAGTGAGCATATTTTATTCAAAAAGTATGATGTGAATTATATCACTTTAGGAAAACTCCAATCCTATCCTATTGAACAAAGGTTTGGTCATTATCCTATTGAACAAAGGTTTAGTCATTATCCTATTGAACAAAGGTTTGGTCATCATCCTATTGAACAAAGGTTTGGTCATTATCCTATTGAACAAAGGTTTGGTCATTATCCTATTGAACAAAGGTTTGGTCATTATCCTATTGAACAAAGGTTTGGTCATTATCCTATTGAACAAAGGTTTGGTCATTATCCTATTGAACAAAGGTTTGGTCATTATCCTATTGAACAAAGGTTTGGTCATTATCCTATTGAACAAAGGTTTGGTCATTATCCTATTGAACAAAGGTTTGGTCATTACCTATTGAACAAAGGTTTGGTCATTATAGGCAGCTGTTTGGTGGAAACTGTTACATTAAAGTAAAGCAAGTTTTAGATGTTGAGAAAAAAATTCGAATTAAAAGTCTTTGCAAATATTCATGAGTTTTGACAAAAGATCTTGAAAATATGAAAGATTTATTAAATATAGATGCTAACCAGTTGGATGAAGATGATATATTGAAGTTCCAAAATCTAAAATCCAATTTTAATGATGATCATCTTTATTTACTTATTGAAGATGGTACTGTAAATATTGTTTACAGTTTTGCAGGTTATTGTTCCCAAAGATTGTTAAAGCTCCATCAGTGCTTAGGTTGCAGTAATCTCTTTGTTGATAACAATTCCAAAGCATATTTATTAGACATTTGTTCTGAAGAAAAAGCAAAAATCAATGATTTGTTTAATGATATTAATAAAGGAGGTCTAATACGACCAACTGATTTATGTTTTACATTATGTTTACTATCTTATAGCTATTTTCTAACTATTTTCAAAACTGATCATTTGAGACAAATTTTTTTATCAGGAAAAAATTATTCATCAATCTTTAAAGAATTACTTTTTTGCGACATTAAAATAAAACCCATTCTCTCAGAGAAGTGTACAAATGGAAGGCATAAAATGGAAGATGTTTGTGGAATAATTATCAAGATATTTTTAAACACTGTTTCACACAATGTTGTATGTAATTTAAATGCAAAAAACTGTTCAAAAATGTTAATTGCAGATAAAAAGATTCAAAAACTTAAAAGTTCTAAGTTAAAGTAGTTATTTTTCTTATGTATATACTTATATATATTCATTAATTTATATACATTTATATACAGTTTTGTATATATATATATATATATATATATATATATATATATATATATATATATATATATATATATATATATATATATATATATATATATATATATTTCGGCCCCTTAGCGTATTAGCGAAAAAATAGTGCGCAGACCAGGTATATAGGAGACCTTACCTATAGCTGCCTGAACGAATACACTTTTAAATTCAAATAACTATGCCAGCATTTTTTGTTATTACGTTTTTTATCGATAATAATAAATTCAAGAATAATTAAAACAAAAAAGCTGCAATTTGACTTTATATTAATTTTTTTTATAGACATAAGTTTAAAAAAAAATATTCTTTATTTTTTTGATTTTTAGTTACTGCATAATATTTACTCAATAAACATTTAGATCACATTAAAACCATTATTTTTCATTTTTATGCTATCATTTTAAAGTAATAAAAAACTAAATTAAATATAAAATTATGAATTTGTACAAGTTCATTACCAATATTATTTGTTTTAAAATTTCCAAAAACAATGAAGTTATATGTATTTGATAAAAAACACGACTACAACCAATAAAAAACAAGAAAATGCAGTGAATTACTTAGTTACGGCTTGTAAAAAAGTCATAAAAAGCTTTATCTAGTTTATTACAAAATATTTTTATTTACTTTATAAGAAAATATTATATAAAATAAGTTATTAAATTGATAGATGGTCAATTGAAAATAGATAGAAGATGTCTTATGAATTATATAATGGAAAATAATTTGCTGCAAAATGATGTTATATATGCGAAAATTTTAAGTTTTGTTTCCGAAAGCAATTTTGAAAAATCTAATAGTTTGTAAATAATTTCAAAATTTATCCAGCCAAAAAAAGTGGAAAAATCAAATAGAAGGAGTGCAGTAATTTTAAAAAGAAACAAAATTTGGTTAGACGAAATTATATTTGACTGGAAAAAACAAAAGCTTGAAACAAAAACCTGTGGTATGTTTACTTTAACAATGAATAAAATTTATAATAATTTATACAGTTTATTTCTATTGTTATTATGATAATTAAATTGTTGTTAAATTATTGTTATGATTTAAGGTGGACGCCCTTCAGTTTTGCTTGAAGATACGTCTGTGTGAACGAAAGATTGCATAGTTTCCAAGCTTTTGGATAAATACAATTCGAACAAACTTTTATATGCTGCGAGTAAAAGTTTGAAAAAAGATAAAAGATTTATAGAAGCAAAAGTTGTTAAAAATTATGCAACAAAGAATTATCGTCAAGATTACTTACATCAAAACAGCCAGCCTTAGATGCTTATCCAAAGAAACTTGTTAGCATTTAAGAAGCTCTTTATTTTAACTCTCTTTACCCCTCATATCATATAGTAAAAGTTGCTAAAAATAAATGCTACCCTGAAAACATTTAGGTCAGTGACTACTCTGTAGTGGTACCATTACAGGATCAACAAGGGCATGAGGGCAATTTATAAACAACAGTCAGATGATACAAGTGAACTTATACATATCATTAGAAAGTGCTTTTGTACAATAATACAATACTGAAGAATTGCTTTTCATAACTTTGTTTCTCTAGAACTATATTGTTTCAAAGATGAGAAAAAATAGGTTGTATGAAGAAATCCAAAACTATCGTCAACTTTTTATTGTCTCTCACATTTAAATATAAAAAAAAGAATTGAAAGAAGTAGTTCTTGCAGAATATGAGTCAATTATGGCTTCTATTAAAAATATAACATCCAATGTATCTGTTTTATTTGAGGACACTAAAAAAAGTTGTAGTACAACATTGTAAATATAACAATGATAGATGGAAAAATTCTAACTATTATTTCCATAGCAACCAATTCTTACCAATGGTGTTCAGTCTGTGGTGCATAAAAGTTTTTTTCAAAACAAATTTAATTTTTTCCACAGATTGTGTTTTTCAATGTAATAAACTGTTTCTAATAAAAAAAATTGTTAAAATTTTTGTTTTGGGAGTTTTGGCTAGAAAATGTCACATTTGACCTACTGTGCAATGGTAAGGGATTTGAAAAAAATTATTTTTTGATTTATTTTAAATGTTGATGTTTAACAAATCAACTTATGAACAAATATAAATTAAATTATGAAACATTTTTCAGTATGAGTATTAATGTCTGATACATTGTTACTACAAAGTTGTTTCAACTTTTATGATTGTTCTTTTCATCTGTGCTTACCTCTAACGTTCACCAAATTAACCTTACCTCTTTCAGAGATTAGTTTGACTAAGATCTTAGTGGTGATGTAAAGACCTTAGTGGTGATATGAAGATCTTAGTGGTGATGTAAAGACCTTAGTGGTGATATGAAGATCTTAGTGGTGATGTAAAGACCTTAGTGGTGATATGAAGATCTTAGTGGTGATGTAAAGACCTTAGTGGTGATATGAAGATCTTAGTGGTAATGTAAAGACCTTAGTCGTGATATGAAGATCTTAGTGGTGATGTAAAAATCTTAGTGGTATGTAAAGGTCTTGGTGGTGATGTGAATTATATTTGGATTCACAAAGATTATAATAGTCATATGTTTGTCCTGTACATATACTTATCCTCCAAGTCACCAATTAAATATAAAATTTGTTTAGATTCTTATGATATTATTATAGTTTTTTATGTGCTTTTATTTGATATATTTTGAAGAATTTATTTCATATTTTATGTAATAGTTCTACTGCTACTGACAATGCTGACAGTTTAAAACTGTCTTGCTTAATCTTATAACATATAGTTAACTTTTTGACTTGTTTTCCTGACAATTCATATCACTTACCTTTGTTTTTCAATTACCTTTATTCTTTAAGTTTTATTACTGACCCTAACTTGTGCTCAGTAAGCACGGTGGTATCCAAAATTCTATATAACCAGTTATTCCTAATTCTTTTTTTTTTTTTTTTTTTCTTTTGAAGTTTAAAAAATAATTCAGTTTTTGCTATTTTTTTGTGGTTTTTTCTTCTACTTCTATTTTTAGCATTTTAAAGATAGTAAAAAACTAGAAAATATTAAAAAACTAGAAATCTTTGCAGTCTATTCTTTTCGTGTAAAGTTACACAACTTTATGCAGTTTAAATTTTTATTGGATAACTTTGAATTAATATGAGTAAAACAAAAATGTCTAGTGTAAAATATTGCTTTTGATTTACTTCACTTGAATATTTTTTAATTTCGTAAACTAAATTTAGATAAAGATTAAAATAAAAAGTATTGCTACAAGAAGTAAAAAACTAGTAAATAAATAACTAATAAACTAGTAAATAAATAAATCAAAATTAATAAACATTTTTAGAAATCTCCCAGTAGTTGATGAATTTTATCACACAAAGTTGCCTTTACTCAAGGTTGTTTTTGTACTTGTATTTAATGGAGTCAAGTCTATAAATTATCTTTTGGAAATTTTCATTAGGTAAGATTGACTACTCAGTGGTCATAGAAGCAGTTTGTATATACGCATCAAAAAATTTGGGTGATTGATTAGTTTTTGCAAATATAATAATGCAAAATTTAGCTATCTTTTTTCAACAGAAAATAAGAAATTTTTATGGGTTTGAAAAAAGTTACAATAAATCATTGTAATACATCATGTAATATAAACATAATTCATCAGTTATTATGTGATGGAATAACTGATGTATTACGTTTTTAATCTTTCCAGTTGATAAAACAAATACAAATAACATTGAATTTAGGTGTCAGCGTGGGTCATTGCAGTTGGCATTGGAAATACCCTCAATTACAAAAATTCCTCTTTCCACTATACTTAAATATCCAAACCATTGTGAAATAAAGATTCAGATAATTTACCCTCGGAATTAGGGTCGGCATTCAGCAACGCCCACCTAACTGCCAACCTGAAAGCGTTTGAGGTTGGCAAAAAATTGCTGACCTCATATATCATATTGGCAAAAAATTGCCGACCACTTAATGGTTAGACCTTTGTATCAAATAGTTTTTGCCGACTTTTTTTTTTTTGTTATTCACCTCCTCAAGGCCGAGAAGGCCACTACAGATGAGGAGGCTACTTAATAGTGGTTATACTTGATGCCAAGACTTGATGTCAAGCTCAAAAAGATTTTAAAATAGAAAATAGAGTTGGAACCAGTGACAGAAACAACTGAGACAGAACGATTTAGCAAAAAAAGAACTGTAAGCTTTTCATTAGGCCTCCATAAAAAAATTCTTGGAATCATATATTGAAAAATCTTAGCTAGTTTAAAATTACAAAACAGCTCATTTACTGGTGAATCAGATGTCGAAGAATATATTAAAAAAGATCTGTTAAATACGAAAATCAATTGATGAATGGGATGTTTTTTTTAAGGATACAGTAGATTATTTAAAGGAAATGATCTACTGTATCCACTCTGCAAAGACCTACTCTGCAAGTCTGTGAAGATTCACTCTGCGATTCTGCAAAGATTCACTCTGTAAAGAACCACACAAAAAACTGTATTATGTCTACAGAAGAATAAGTTAATAATTTTAAGTTTCTACTTAAAAAGTCAATTTTTTACCTCCGATTGTTGTTTTTTAGTTTAATGGTTTTACTCAATTTAACAATTGGTTTGTCAATATAATCACTTTTTGTTGAAACTGAAATTGAAGGCTAAAAATTTATAATGTAAAAATTCGAAATCATAAAAATTTATAATGAAAAAATTCAAAATCAATTTTTAACTAAAAAAAATTGTTTAGTTAAAAATTGGTTAAACTACACAAAATCTAAAAAAAGTTAATTTTTGTGGTTGTAACTTTTGGAAATTTTTTATTGTCTAACAGTCTTTAAATTTGTGGTTGCAACTTCTGAAAATGTTGTACAATGCTCTGACTTAAATATCGTCCAAACTTCTTTAAACTATTGTGAGCAATTTTTAAGCTTCTTATACCTAATCTTGAATATAATAACTTTCTGAAAATTAACATAGATTTTAGACCCAATTTATTAAAAAATTAGCATCTGCTAAGGTTGCCACTGTATATCATGCTTGCGAAGGGTAAAAGATCCTTTTTTCATAATTTTATAAAAAATAGTTTTTTAGCCAAATTATGACGTTTTAACTTTCGTTTTGTTTTTTTAACTTTAACACAGTTAATATTTATATGTTATATAGTTTTATAATAACCTTTAATTACTTTTTTTAAGAATCATTATTAAAAATGGCATGGCAGTTGTCAGTGATTCTGGTTACATTGTTGATCATTCTTTTAAAGGTGGTCGTTTAGGCGCTTTGGTATTTTCTCAGAAGGAAATAGTATTTTCGGATCTTCATTACGATTGCAATGGTGAGTCTTCTTAAAATGTTTTTGTGTTATTACAATAAGCAGAAGGTGATTTCTGTGTATTCATATGATTTCATAATTTTCAGATAAAAAACCAGAAGACTACAATTCTAAATTTAAAAAATAAGCGATAAAAACATTATCAAAACTGAGACATGCGTTGAACCGTTTGTTTATGTTAAATATGAAAGATTTTAATGAAAGCGCATTGCAAGGTTATATTACGGTACTTTACTACGATGAAATAGTGTATTATACTATTATAGCATACATACTTTAATCAACTATGCTATTATTGCATATATACTTTGATCAACTATGCTGTTATTGCAGTACTTTGATGAAATTTGAAGTATGAAAATTTTTGACACAAAATTAGAAATGTATGAACTTTTTATTTAATTTTTTGTATTTTTATAGTTATCTAAGAATTTGATGTTTATAAATTTACATTAAGGTTTTATAAATTTTTATTAAGAAAAACTGTTATTTTAATATTTATGTTTTGTATATTTTTCATTTGATTTGCAATGTATCTTTTATATTTGAATTCTTTTAAATCGATAAAGTTTAATGGAGGTTCTGAAGTTTTAATTAGTATTTACGCAGTGAAGTTATTTTTTTCAAATCTTTGTAAACTCGGCCTATTTTTGATATCAAAGTATAAAATAAAACATAAAATATTTAAAGCTCTTTGTAAAAGTTTGAGTGGTCTTATTTCTATGGAATATTGAATGTAAAAGCTGATCTACAAAGTTAATGAAATAGATACGTACAAAGCGTACAAAAGATATTTAATTATTTTGTCAGTGCTTTTGAAAACCTTTTTTAATTTAAAAAGGTTTTGTCCTTCTAAAAGATTAAATTACTTTTAGAAACTATGGTGCCGATGTATTTGATTCATAGCATGTTTTCATCATCAACAACACAACTTCTAAAATGCCCTAAAAATAAAATCTCGCAGAATATCACAGGAAATATCTTATTTTATTTATAACAGTTATTTTTTTAACGTCATTACAATTGATGCATTCGCAAAATGTTTGTTACCTTTTAAAATATTAAATATTTGCTTTTCTGTCTTCCCTTTTCTTACTTTCATTTCTTTTATATTATCTTATTATTTATGTTTTTGATATCATGTAATTCTTCTTGCTAATCTCTTCGCCAATTTTTCCAATGCTCCGCTTTCTCAATGTTGTTTCCAAAGCTCCGCCGCAAGACAAGCATCATGCCTGGTCCAGTTAAGCAAAAACCAAATTAGGACCTTATGGGCATTTGTTTTTAAAAGTTACGTTCTAAATGTCTTTTAAACGTCTTCTAAACATTATTACACAAAGAACGTTTAAAAGATGTTTAAAAAACGTTTAAAAGACATTTAGAACGTAACTTTTAAAAACAAATGCCCGTAGGGAAGTTAACTAGGACTTAACTAGAAGCATGTATTGAAAAACAATTTAGAAGATTAGTTACTGTATTTCAACTTGGCTGTTACACCTAGAAGTAATTTGAACTATATATGGGCAATTCAGCGAGAGTGACTGTCGTAGCATTTGACATTCTTTAAGTTATTAAAAATGAAACAAAAATGGAAATGACTTGAAACTTTCCAGAAATGTGAAATACTATCATATAATTTAGTATGTAAAAGTTACAGCATTGAAGTCTTCAACTTTTTTAAAAAATTAACTCTAAGTAGAGTGACGGTCGTAACACTTACTTTTTACCACTTCTGAACAAAACAACTTTGTCAGACTTAATGCAGGGAACGGCGTGGGATCATTGGGTGTGTGTATTTGGCACATATTGATGTTATTTATATGCTGAGTTTCGGTTTTTACTTGAAATTTTACAAGCATTTTTATGTTTTTTAGTCTCGACGGTCGTAACAAAAAATCCAATGCTTAAAAATAACAAATAAAACGACGCAATCAATGATGTAATAAAGAAAAGTATAAATGATTATTAACAACCATGTATATTATATTAAAAAAATGCACTATAAAGTTTTTAATTACGGATATACGATACGATTTTTAACGCTACACAACGTGTCAAAACACGTTTATACAAAAAAGTTTAAAATCATGTTTTAGTATGATAAAATGATATTTTTTTAACTACTTTTTGGCTTAAAAGCATTTTTAAATAGTTTAAATAAAGAGTTATGAAGTTTAGTATGTGTTTTAAAATCTTTTTTTTTTTTTTTTTTTTTTTGGAATTACTTACCTACAGCAGTCGCCCACAGCAACGTCTAACTGAGGTTAAAAAGCATGGATTGCTTATCACAATTGTTTTTTTTCGTTGTTGTTTTTTCACACAAAGATCTTAATCATGTTATTAAAAAGTGATATGGACAATATGCGCCAAAACTGTGTGTGTGAGAGAGAGAGAGAGAGAGAGAGAGAGAGAGAGAGAGAGAGATCAATACTTGAATTTAGTGTTGTATCTTCTATCATACAGTTAAATGAAAACAAAGTTTGTTTTATAAAACATGTACAAAAAAAAATCTGCGTGGATATTTATTCAACTATTGTATTTCGACATTGAATGTTGTACATATTTTGAAAGTTCATATATTGATATTCTTTGCACTGTCTTCGGCTTGGCTTTCTTGGTAGCTCTCTAATCTATTTATTTTTAAAGTTGATTATCTGTTGTTATTGCCTATCTACTTGTGAAATTAAAAAGTTTAGTATATTTTTACATGATGACGTTATAAATAACAGCAACTATGAAAAGTAACTACTTAACATAAAAATTGATCTAAATTTGAATTACTTTGAGCATAGTCATGAAAAAAATTCTTAGGACTATGCTTTGATTATCACATCAAAAAAGACATTGATCGGTTTTATGTCCTATTTTAAAATAGAGCCGTTCTTTTAATAAACAAACCAACTAGAATTACTCAAACAACAACTCCCTCAATTGTAAGTGTAGCAGTTGTCATAAAAAATTTAACAAAGTGTTCGAATGTGGATTGAACATTGGCGAAAGCATTGTCAGTTTAGTTATGGATGGAGCTTTTACGATAGCAAAGTTTGGAAAACTGGTTCCAATTAAGCATCAAACGTGTTACACCCATGGAGTGCATTTGACAGTTCAAGATGTGCTGTACGAAAAGCCTTTTTAAAAAATCGGTAACATCACATTGCAAGTAACAGGTGACAAAGATGAAGTCAGCAATGACGAATCTGAATCTGACACCGCCCTTGGTAACCGTCGACCAATGCTAATTTTTTTGAAAAAGAATTATATATTATATAATTTTTTTTCTATATATGCATGCAAAAATATAAATATTCCATAAACAAAAATGCGTGTATAAGCCTAAATTATTATATAAGCATATATGTAACCACTAAACCTTTAAACACTTTTTGAACAGATTTTAATCAGCAGCTCTTTAAATTAAAATCATACATTAAAATTGACCGTTTATATTACATTTGAAAAAAATCTCATATATTGCCTATTAGTATAAATGAAAATAGTACAAATTCAAATTTAGGGCCGGTGAATAGGTCTGTACCAATCGGCATTGGCAAAAGATAGACACCGCGGCACCCCTACTTGCGTAATATAAGTTTAATCTTTTTTTAAATTACCAAAAAGATTTAAATATAAACTATTAAAACAGCATGGGTGAATCATGGACATTGCAGTATACCCCCTAGATCCGCCCCTCCCCGCAATTATTAAAGTGAATGATCTTTTTTTTGATCAAAAAACATTTGTTTACAAATCTAATAAATATTTTGTATGAAGCAACTGCTTTATTTCGCTTTTCAAGTCAAATAAAGCAGTTGGTCCTGATGATGTGATGCCAAGCCTCTATTATTTGAAATAAAAGTTTTTTATATATATGAGCTTAATATTTTAAATATTTTTTGTCTTATTTTTAAGTGCAAAACTAATTCATCCTCAATTTCTTTCCATAATTTGTATACATCAATAGATAAAAATTAATACGTTTTACGCAATGATAGTTTAATTAAGGAACCTTTTTTCGAACAAACTTTAGTAAATTTTGAATTGATTTTCATGGAACAATTTTATGGAATAAAATAGTTTTTAAAAAATTTTACTGATGATTTTATTCATCAATGTAACTTGTGTTTTTTTCATCAATTTTATTCATAAATGTAACTTAGTGATCCTCCTTTTTTTATAAGAATTTATTCACCTGTTACATACACATTTATATAAAATTTATACACATTTATACTTCCTATTTATGCAAGAATTTATAAAATTCATTAGTTTAGTTTATTTCACCGTTTTAAAATGTTTATAATGTAGGGGAAAGTGGTCTAAAACGGGCCATTAAGGTGAGATGGGCCCCTATCAAATCTCTTGCTTGGACAATAGTTGTTATAAATTTAACAGTAGAATATTGTGCAGCAGACTATAAACGTTTAAGAAAACTATCCGAAAAATAGTTTTTTTCATTGTTATTTTTTTGCAAAAAGAATATTTGAAAGTAGTACTTTTGAATTTTTTTGAGCTAAATTTTTTTACTAAAATCGTAAAAAACACTTATGTTTATTGTGTTTCTTTGATACTTTCTAAAGCTTTAACATGTTATTTTATTTTATCTTTTTTTGTTTGTTTGTTTGTTCTTTATTACGATATTTAATACAATATTTACAAATATATCAATAAGAAAAATTACATGCAAAGAAATCGTTAAAAAAATAAAGAATAAAGATAAAGAACGCGGATACTCAAAGAAGACCATGCAGGTCTTGTCACCGAGAACCGCTGTTGAAGAACTTTGAACTTAATTTAGAAAAAACAAAAATAAATAAATACAAATTTTAAACTTTTCTTTAGTTATCGTCTTTACGGCTTGAATTAAAATATTAATTCTTCTGAACCGCATGACTCAAGCGAAAACAATAATATCATAATATTGTTGATAAACAAATACGTCTTGCATCTTACTCGCATCTATACGATCACTGAATCTTGTTACTCAAATGTATCTTACAATTAAACTAATCTTAATTCTTAATTATTTAATAAATAAACGAGAATAATAAGAATATTATTGCACTAGGTACATCCAAATGCACTTCAAGGTTGTCCAAAAGATTGTGGAGAGGATTTAAGCCAAATGATGTTGTCACTGTGTGTGAAGCCAAAATTATCATTATGTTGGTGCGTTTACCCTTATGCTTCCACCGACAAAAATACTTAACCACTATCAAAGAATGGTTAACTTCCAGAAGTATTATACATACAATCTTTGCAGATGCATCCATTCACATGGACCAATTTTTTTTTTTTTTTATCTTTTTATTATCTTTTATTTATGTTATTTATGTATCTTTTTATTATTTTATTATCTTTTATTTAGATTATCTTTTTATAAGCACAAGATTTTTATGAGAATAGTCTAACAACTTATATTTTTCACTTAATATCAATAACACACTCCAAACCGGTTTGGAGTGTAAAATATACTACACTATTTAAAATTAATTTTGGCAATTTTGTTAATGTAGTACCCAGTGGGCACCGGACCAAAAAAAGACGTCTTTTGAACGTCCGAAAGACGTCCAAAACGTTCAAAAGACGTTCAAAAACGTTCAAAAGACGTCCAAAACGTGCATAAGACATTCAAAAGACGTCTTTTTTACGTCCGTGTCCACTGGGTAACGGGTTTCATAGTGAAAAAGGTATTTGCAACGACTTCCTTTGCTATTTTTATTGTAATTTAAAGCAACAACTATATATTTGTATTTTTAAAAATTTTTATAATCTTTCATTCGAGTCATTTATTTATACATGTATTTGAATATTGATTATAACTTGTAAATTTTTGTGAAAATATTCAAATCTTATTTAGTCATAGATTTGGCAATATTTTTTATCAACCCTTATAAAATACATATATTTAATGAGGATTGATAAAAATTTAATGGAAGGTTATAAAAATTTTTAAAAATACAAATACATAGCTGTTGCTATTGTATACAATGTATACATATTATTTAAATAGGCAAGTTTGCGACATCGGTTGGGAAGGAGGCGTGAACTTCCTATAAAATGCTCTTCTGCGGTGCTCTGTGATAAGACCGTAGAGACTTCTTGGGGTCTTATCACAGAGCACCTGTGATAAGACCCCAAGAAGTCTCTAAGTCTCTAAGACCCCATTCACCTAAATCAACATTAAAAAAAAAATATTTAAATATATATTACTGAACTGAATCTAAATGTTATTTTATACTGTTGTGTGTTTTTAATTACATTTTTGAAGAGTTTGTAATATATAATTACAAAATTATATATAACTCTCTATATATTGTAACTATATTGAATATAATTACAATATATAGAGTTATATATAATATACAGAGTTATATATAATATATAGAGTTATATATAGTTAAAAAAAAAGTTTTAGTGTAAAATTTACATTCTTTGTTTTTTTTTTATAGTTTGATTGAATTGGACTGATTTTATAAGCTTTTTTTCTATCAATTCCTCTTGTTTTAGATATAGGTAAATACGTAAGAAAAACAAAAAGACAGAGTGGTCTATGTCATCAGCTATTGAGAGAAGGAAATTGGAATAAAAAAAGCATGCAAGCAGTTCAATGTACCACGGAGTACTTTGCAAAGAAGGTGTAGACTTAATTTGAACTTTGTACAAGCCTCGTTGAATTTACTGGAATCAGTAAAATGTGTGTTTTCTATTAAAATGGAAAATGAGCTGGTGACTCATATGAAGCAAAAGAAAGCTATGCTTTTTGTTTTAACACCTCAAGTTTTGCGTAAAGTTGCCTACCAGTTTGTTAAACTTAACAATCTTTATAAAAGGTTCAGTTTAAAAGGGTGCTAATTTGTGGATTTTTGACTCGACACCCTCAATTATCTGTAAGAACACCAGAGCCAACTTCTACCGTAAGAGCACAGGGCTTTAATCAAGTTAGTGTCGGAAAGTTTTTTGATTTATTGCAAGCATTACTGGAAAAGCATCACTTTTTTCCAGATCGTGTTTATAATTTTGATAAAACAGGAATTACTACTGTTCCAAATAAGCCAACAAAAGTGGTTGCTATTCGTGTAAAGAAACAGGTTGGATGCTTAACTTCTGCTGAGCTTTTTTTTTTTTTTTGATTCTTTTTTGCCATCTCTTTTTTTTTTTCCAAGAGTTCACATGAAATCTGTACTAATGGATGTTGCGCCGCTCAGTTTAATTGCTGTTTGTCACCCATTAGGTTGGGTGCAAAGTGATATATTTTTTACTTGGCTCATGCAATTTGTAAAGTATGCTAACCCAACAAAGCATGAAACTGTTTTGCTAATAATAGATAGGCATAAAACTCATACTTCTAATCTAAAAGTAATTAATCTAGCTCGTCAAAATAGCGTTATTTTCTTTTGTCTTCCACCACAATGTAGACATAGACTTATAACCTTTAGATGTAGCTTTTATGCAGCCTTTAATGAACGGCTGAGAAAATTAATTTAATGAAATGGCTGAGAAATCAATCCGGACGAGTTGTAACAACTAATCAAATAGCCGAACTGTTTAAAAATAGCTACTTGCAAGCAGCATTTGCTGTTAATGGTTTTGTTAAGACGAAATTTTTCCGATAAATCGAAATGTTTTTCAGCGCTATCAACTGATATTCCTCTGCAAATACTCAACAAAAAAAAATGTTAGAAGATGTTCCTGGGCAAACATTAATCTTGCCACAGAGATTCTAGATCGCCACAGTAGATTCTATGAGGATATGCTCATTGAGCTTCAGACCTCAAAAGTTGTAACGCTAGTTGTAAATTAGGTTCTGACACAAAGTCTCAACTTTTCAGAGCCAGTTGTTCCATCAACAGTATCAAATAAAAACCAATATTTTCCCGTGACAGAAGTTTCTCCTACTCCAAAGATTATTACTCCTCGAAGAAAAAAATCATCAGCACAAGAGTTTACTGCTGTTTTGACATGCAGTCCATACAAATATGCTTCGGAAGAAAAGCTAAATACGAAGACAATAAAAATGTTATTAAAAGAAAACCAAAAGTTATTAACAGAAAATCAAAAGAGCAAAAGAAAAAAAAAATTACGAAAGCCAAAATAAGACCGCGCTTTGTCAAAGAAACTAATAAAAATAAAAAACACAATAAAAAAAACAATGTTATGTGCTGAAGAATTGAACAATAAAGATAACTAAACTTTACCGCTATAAGTAATAAATAAAACTGAGGTTTCATTTTTTTAATATATTTGAAAAGATCACTTTTAAATTTTGTTGAGCTAAATATTGTATTTATGTTTATTGCAATTTTGAAAAGTACTTATGTTTATTGTATTTTTTTATATTTTTTAAAATTATTTTGCTCAAGATTAGTTTGAGAGTTGTCACTTCAATTTAGGCACATTGTACGTTCAATTTAGGCACATTGTACGTTCTGCCTCAGTTGAGTTTACTCAGAATGTCAAATTTTAATATGAATAATGAACAGAAGATTATGTACCATTAATAAATTAGTTACAGTAAACTTTTGTTTAATAATTAGGTTTTATTCAGAAATTAAATAAAGGGCCCATTTTAGGCTACCTCAAGGGTGAAACGGGCCCCTAGCATCTCTTTGTTCAACGGTTATTTCCTAATGTAAGGCATAGCCACACCTTTATTTTTTTGATGTTAAATTGTAGAGCATAGATTGAATGTCCTGAAAAATACTTTTTAGGTCACTCTCAATATAATATACATGGTTGTTAATAATCATTTATACTTTTCTTTATTACATCATTGATTGCGTCGTTTTATTTGTTATTTTTAAGCATTGGATTTTTTGTTACGACCGTCGAGACTAAAAAACATAAAAATGCTAGTAAAATTTCAAGTAAAAACCGAATTATATGCCATAGACTAATAAGTATAGTCCACATCTTATGCATCGTTTTCGGCATTATTTTTAATACCAGCCATAAAAATCCGATAGAAGAGAGATTTTGTGATTGGTGAGGCTAAATCATTTTATTTAATGTTTTATCGTTCTCTAACTCAGTCAAATAACTTTAACAAGTTTTTGAAAAACTTTTTTTAGATTTATGATTAAAGTTATTTTCTTTTGAAAAAATGAATAGCTTCTCATTAACCCATCTTTCCGACGGTGTAGCATAATTAATTAAGTGGATGATTTGTCATTACTCTCTCTATTTTCACAAAATCGCCTCTAACCAAAACAGCCCTTTAAAACATTTGCCATGTTTTACAATCAAAAATTCACACTATTTTATCACTATTAAAAAATTAAACGATTTTTTTTCCAGACAAACAATCTTATCTTGAAACGTTGGTCCGCGTTTGCAGTCATTGATCGTCGATTTTTTATGTAGTTTTTCCTACTTTAGCATTTTTATGATTTTTATCAAAGTATTTTAACCAAAATACTTTTAAATTATCTAATAATGCAAAAATAAACATAAAAAATTGTTAAAAAAAAAATGGGATTTTTAAAAAAAGTTATTGCCATTCGAATAATTATGAACGGTATGTATGTCTTTAGTTGGTATTGTTTTTATGAAGTGTATTTATGAGTGTATTATGAATAGTGTAATTATGAACGGTAGTGTAAGGTCTTTAGGTATTATTTTACTATTTATACACATTTCTCTATTACAAAACGTAATAACACATGTATAATTATGTCATTGTGTATAGAGTAGCGCACTATTGCAGTCTACAAAAGATATTTTTAATAATAACGGAAAACTAACTTGTATTGTTAAAAAACAAAATGTACCTAAAAAAATAGTGCATGACCATCACCCTTCGAAACTAAGAATAGCACAAATATCGCAAGGTTGGAATTATTTTGTTCTTCACTTCTCCACTTTTTAAAAATTTCGAGTTATTGATTGTGTTATATACCTCAAAATAATGTTTTTTTACAATATTGAAGCCTAAGTTATAATCAAAAAAGTTGCTTTTTATAAGTCATATCCTTAAGTTTTTTTATATCGTTTTATCTCAAAACTCAATAATGTGAAGATAGAACAAAAGAATTTTAACCTAACGATATAGCAGAATGCTTGGCCAGTTTTTAAGGCCGGCACAAAGTGGGAGGGTGTGTGGGGTGTAACAACCCATTTTATGAACTTTTATAATGTAAGTCGGCAAATTGGAACCATTTATGTACCATCAGTCGGCAAATGGAAACCTTTTTTTAGATTTGTCGGCAAATGGAAACCTTTTTTTAAATTAGCATGTTGGGGAATTAGAAAGCTTTTTTTTCTTCGGCAAACATATAACAGTCAAAACAAGCATGATTTCTCCGCCCTTACTTCTCTCTCTTTCACATGCATACATAACGCCTACTGGCACCGGGCCTGACAATATCTTTCTAAAAACAAAATGTTCATGAGAGCGGAAAGTTGCGGTGATCAACGATTTGTTACCAAATACAAATCAATCCATTATGAAATTTTTTGTAGAGGTCAAGAAAGTACAAGACAGTTAAGGTCCGAGACCATGATCAAGACTTTAGGTTTTCAAGACCAAGGTCGAGACCGAGACCAAGACTGTTAAATACGAGTCTTAAGTAAAAGGCTTTAGTCTCGATACCTACATCCATGAGCGGATACATAGGAGGGGCAATTGGGATAATCGTTTTCCTCCTGATAGATATTTTATAATGAACTTTTTTTTGTAAATATGTAGGCTTTTAAAATTTATCTGAAATCAGGATATCAATATAAGACTTAATATTGTATTTGCATAAAATAAGACAGACCAAAATTAAAAAAAAGTTTTATGATTTGTGGGCTAGCCTGCTCACAAGTTATTAAATCTAAAGATTGTCCCCCTACTTTACTAAATGGTCTGGATCCACCAAATTAAAAAAAACTAAAAAATTGCCTCCAACACCCTCTCCCTCTCTATATATATAAATAAAATTTCACAGGAAGTTGGGAATTGTTATAATTAATTATGTAATACACATTTTTTTTTGTATAAGCAACTCGTTTATAAGCAACTGAACTCGATGTGAAAAAATATTAAGCAACTTTAGTTCTGAACAAATGTTAACATAAGCAACTCATAAATTGCAATTTTTTTCTCTGCAATGTAATGACTTCTTTTAGATAAACGATTTCAAAAGAAAGTAATCACGGTAGTGTTGTTGTTGTGTATGTTGTTGACAACGCTGTTAAGATCATGAGTAAGAGAAAGCAGACAAATTTGTTCAACTTTGGTTTTACCAAAAAGATTTGTCATCGTGGTGAGTTGGTAAATGTAGTGCCGAAGGAAAAAGAAGAATAATTTGTTTGAATGTATTGTTTGCAAAAAATCACTGAAAACATTGCAAGCCCTTTCGATGCACGAGTTTTGGTGTAAAAAGAAGATATCACATACGGATATTGCTAAAACTGACAAAGACCCGAAATTAATGAGCTTAGATCAAATCATTGATGGAAAGAACAAGTACGATAATATTGAAAAAACTGTGAAATCGGTTTTAGAGAAGCTTGTTACTGATGTTGAAGCTAACGAGTTACCAAAAATTGCTGACAAACGGAAGAGCTATACGTTAAAAGAAAAGGTTGATGCGCTAAATGACTTAAATGATGGTATGCAATGGAAATCAAAAGAAAAAGAAACCTCCAACAAGTACAACGAAAAAAAGAAAAACACGTTATTCAGGAAATGCCGAAGAAGTGACAAACACAAAGCTTTGTTTAACAAACAAAGCTTTGTGTTTGTCAAATGACAAACACAAAGATTATGACAAATTCTCCGAAGCAAGAAAAAAGGGGCTAAAAGTTAACTTTGAGTGGTTGTATGTCCAAACGAATCAAATTCATCTACAACAAAGCCCAAATGCTGACAGATTGCCAAAATCAATAGTCACTCATTTCTTAAGAAAAAATAAGATCCGCATGCTGTGTGTTCAACGTAAGCGCCAAGTTGACGTAAAGAAGCAAACCCCGATTCTGATGAAATGACATTTAAATTTGAGAGAAAAGTTGATTAAGTCTGGAAGTGGCAAACCCACATACGATAAAAAATGGGGGCATTTCCCACCGAAAAAGAGAATCAATGTAGATCAAAATCCAATCCCGTTTGTAGTCAAGAGCAAACCAACATACGAATAATTCCAATTAGTAAGGGAAAGGAACGAAGGGACCATAGAGTATGGGTAGCTCAGCCTGGCAGTGGGCTTGATAAGCGACAAGCTACCCTTCAAATATGTTTCAGTCCTGAAGGAATGGCGAAGCCGGCGTTGATTTTCAGAGGTAAGGGAAAAAGGATTAGTCAAGATGAAGTTTTAGCCAATGACACTGATGTAAATGTATTGGCAACCAAATGCATGGGCAGATACAGCGTTTTCCGTGAAATGGGTGAAGAACACTCTTTCCAATGCTGTCGCTAACCTGGATGAGTATGATTTGTTCTGCGATAACCTGACAGCCCATGTCAGTGATGAGTTTTTGAATGAAGTGCGACATCATAAAGGTATTGTATGGTTTAGTGTTCCCAACGGGACACATTTTTGGCAACCTGTTGATGCCAGGAAAAGCATTCAAATCACATATTAAAGCAGAACAAAACATCTGGCTTGAAAATGATGAAAACATCGAACTCTGGCTTGGCAACGATGATCGGAAACTGTCGGCAAAAGATCGCCGCATTTTGATAACTCGTTGGGTCGGTGAAGCTTACCGTAAAACATCCAAAGACGAGAAATTTCTTCGTATGCTTTATAGGAGCTTTGCGAAAACAGGATGTCTTATCACGGCTGATGGTAGCGAGGACGATAAAATAAATCCTGAAGGCATGCCTGCTTATGTTGTTCCACCCCCTGTTGACATCGACAACCTAGTGGAAATCACAGAGACTCCTATTCCAGACGAAGTAAAGGATAACCCGATTGATGTTTTGCCTGAATCAGACGGTGAAGACGAGGAACTAGATGGACAAGTAGAAAAATCAGACGGACAAGAAGACGAAGAAAGTGAAGATGAAGAAAATAAAGATCCAGCACAAGAGTGAAACATTTGTGAAATTTAGGCTAATAAACTTAAGCAACCATTAAGCAACTCGAGATATAGAAATTGGCTGAAAAATAAGCAACTCGAGTTCTGACCGAAATTCTAAGTTGCTTATACAAAAAAAATCGTGTAACTGTAGTTATTTCGCATCCAAGAAATTGCATCACCTACATTAAAATTAAAAAATTGATCATGAAAAGAATTCTTTAAAATTAGGTTAATTTTAGTTTGTTCATTTGTTTTCATAATTTTTTAAACGGTACTTTCCAGATTTTTTTGTTTGTTGAGTTTTCTTTGACGGAGCGGAAATCTGCGAATGTCTTGCCTTATATATTTTTAATTCCCTAGCTAAAATAGTTCATTTTAATGAATTAGGCTTGCATCGCGATGATGGTTTAATATTAACGCAAAATAAAATCAGGGTGTAAAAAGAAGTCAGGGCCTCAACTTGACAAAATCAGAAAATATATAAAAATTTTCAAAAACATTGGCACCTAAATTGAATTTAATATTAATTTAAAAACTGTGAATTTTCTTTATGTTACATTTAACCTCTCTGAAAATTATTACACGCCTTAAGGTGAGTTTTCACTCATCCGTTTTTTCATGGAAACGGAAAGGGAAAAATAATCACGTGGGCATGCGTATTATGGTAGGCTCTCTTGTCAAACCGTTATTCCGACGCTGTCCTTAAGGTCCGAAAATGTAAAAAAACGACTTTTTTATTTAAATGAGAACCTGTCTACTCCAAACCCTCTTAAGTTTCAATTTGTCAGAAGTAAAACTACTCCTGCTCACGTGATTATTTTTCCAGTTCCCGTAGAAAACGGATCAGTGGCGTATATTATTATAAATTCAAATTATCCCCCTCAAATTTTAAAACAAGTTCTTATTTCAATTAACAATAGACTAAATTAAAACTCTTCTAATGAAAATACTTTAAATCTTCTAAACTTGTGTATAAAGATGCTCTTAAAAAAAAGCGGATTAAAAAATTTCGAGATGAAATTTAAAACGAGTTGCAAAAAAGCGAAATAGAAATATTACTTGGTTCAACCCTTCAGCAAAAATATTTCAACAAATTTTGGAAAAACGTTTTTTAAATTATTAGACAAACATTTCCCTCCTTTTAATAAATTGCCCAAAATTTTAACAAAAAAACTATTTAAGTAAGCTATAGCTCTAGAAAATATATTGAAAGAATTATAAATAGCCACAATTTTGCATTGAATAATAAAAATGAATTTCTTAAAAAAAAAACACTGAAAATTGTAATTGCAAACAAAAAATTCACCACCTTATGAATGGCAAATGCTTATCAAAAAAATACTATTTTACAAATAGATTGTTTCCTTACAAAATATCTCTGAAAAACAATACATTTGTGTATTCTAAAAACTGCGCCCGCCTATTAATAACATTTCCAAAAATTGTAAACTATGTTTACAAGAAAAATTTTAAGTTATTTTTCATTTGGATCAAAAAAATTTACTTAACAAAAAATCTGAATTAATTTCTAAACGCAGACACGAAAATAAATTCCGCTTAAAAAATTATAAAAACAAATGGCCAGACTAAAGTTAACCTAATTCTAAAGAATTCTTTTCATGATTAATTTTTTAATTTTAATGTAGTTGATGCAACTTCATTGTTGCAAATAACTAGAGTTAATTTGCAAATAACTTCTTGTGAAATTTTTTTTTCTATAATTTGAATTTTTTGTTCAGACATTCTTCCTTATGAACCTACTGATGGAGAAACAAATTGTTGAAGATAAAGACTAAATAAGTGTTTTTATATTCATATATAGATACACCACTAGCATACATGTGGATACATAATTGCATGTACAAATACATAAGTAAAAACCCTCAAAAAAAATTTTTCAAAGGTTTTTCTTTGAAAACAAATTTAAATTGTTAAGAAAAAAGTAAAGATGAAATAAAAAAAAAAAAAAAAAAAAAGATGAAATATTAAAAAACTATTTTAATATAAAGTTAGTTTATTATAGTTATTTTAGTATAAAGTAGAAGTTATTTAAATATAATGTAGAAGATTAGGAAGTCATCCACTGCATTTGTGTGGAAATCATATACTGATTGAAAACACGATGTTGATACATGTTGTGTATGTGTATGTAAATTACACTAACACAAATAAGTATACTATATACTATAAAAAAATAAGTCCATTTAAACCCACTAAAAATTTTAAAAGTTTAAAAAAAAAATTACTATTCCTAGTTTAAGCTAAGATCTTCAAGATTCTTGAAAAAAATTATTTAATTTGTTTGCAAGGTCCAGAACTACATGCATTAAAATTTTAAGTTTAAATATTAAAATATATTTTCAAAATTTTAAATGAAATTATTCGAATATTAATAAAATAATAATTAATAACAATGAATAAAATAAAAATAGAGTTACTAGAAAATAAATAAAGTTACTATAAGGAACATATTGGAAATTTCAAAGAGTTATCAAAAAAATCTATAATATCCTTCCACACTTTTATTTGTGATAGAGCATGTAGATGGATATTTCTTCCACCATATTCAATTAGCAAATCTGAATATTGAACATGAAAAGCACAAAATGAAACAGGCATATACGGAGAATCTACTAAATGGCCTAAACCATCATAAGTTAAAACATTAATACTCCCAGATTTAGCTGAACTTTTTTGGTGATTTAGAATTTTTAAATAATGATCTACATTTACTGAACTATCGTCAAGTCCAACAATAAATAATATAGTACATTTTGATTGAGTAAAAGGAATCAAAGATGGGTGATTTATAGGCATACCAGAGTATACAGTGTTGACTAAAATTGTGCCATGCCCACTAATTTTGTAATCGTTTTCATTGAATATCAGTTTGGGAATAGTAGCTCCATGATATGCTGTATCCCCACCAATACTATGAAGACAACTGTTTATGCAAACAACTGATCTGATTTGTGGCAGAAAAGAAGCCATGGCTAATGCAATGCCTCCACCTTTACATATACCACACAATCCAATAGATTTTTTGTCAACAATTGAAAGATTTTGAAGAAATATGAGAGCTTCTTCAAAGTACTCTATATCAAGGTTGTTATAAACTTTTGGAAGATTATCGACATTAAAGTATGCTAATGCTAAAGATACGTAACCATTGTTTGCAAAAATTGCTGAACTATCCTGTATAGGCAATCGTTTCTTGGTTACACCATATAATGTAATAACTGCAGGAAACAGACCAGTACCAGGAGGACAGAATAGAATACCACGAATTCTTCCAGATTTAATAAATTTTATAGAAACGCCTTTAGCTAATATATGTCGATTAGCTTTAGTTTTACAAATCAAGTTATCATCAATGAAGTCACAAGCATGAGAATTATAAACCTTAAACTCGTACACTAAAGGAACACTTGGATCAGCAACTTGGAGCCGATTAATACTTTTTGGTTTGTTTTTCATTGACCAAAACAATCCCATTTGATGAATACCTGTATAAGTTCCTCCCAGAGATTCAGTATTGCTTAAATCAAAAGATCCATTTTGTGAGGTAATTATATTAGCATATGAAAAAAAAGAAATATTCTCAGACTTGCTGACTACTGATGCAACTATTGTAACTGATGATTTAGGTTTAAAATTAAATCCATAAATTTTCAATGAATCAATGAAAAGTGAATCCTTGGGCTCTACAGCTATTTCTGGAGCACATGCCATTGTATTTTAATTTAAAATTTAAGCCATGATTTTTTTTTATATTTATTTGAAGTAGCTCTCTTTAAAACAAAACAAAATTTCTAACTTTAAACTGTAAATTTACTTTTACGTTTTGTGTATTTAGATTGTTTATGTGTAGTTACATTAGTAACGTTTATGTGTATTTACATTGATGTAACGTAAATCATTACGGTTGTGTTTAGATCATATCCCATACGGAACGATTATTTTTGTTTGCGTATTTTTAATAGCAAGGTAGATAAAAGATTAAAAAGCAAGATAGATAAAAACAATAGTAAATATTTCGTAGGGGTAGTGCAAATCCGCGTAACTTACTAGGATATTTGGATATTATTAATTTTAACACCAAATATTTATTGTTAAGATTACAAAAAACATGAATAATACCCTTTATACTAAAATGAACCCAAAACCAGTTAAAATAAAAAATATATAAAGTTTTAAACTTCTCCAGTAAAAAAAACGTACCGTAGATACGTCGTATTATCCAATGCTAGTTACGCGGTTTTGTACTATCCTCGACGATTTAGTTTTCTAAATGACATTGAAGCCTTATTATTATTAAAAAAGCCATATTAAATTTATCTTACACTTAAATAACGGTGCTATTTAATAAAAATATTGAATAACAATAAACAAAACTAACAAAGTGCAATGTTTAAAAATGATTTAAGTACTAAAAATGCACTTAAAACAACGGTCTCTAATTTTAAATAAACTTTTTTAGGGTAAAACCACCAAATCTAGGCCACTTAATTTTAAACTGCTTCATATGTTACCGCAATTGGCTAAGACTCTTGAAAATATTTCTATACTTTT
Organism: Hydra vulgaris; assembly: GCF_022113875.1. Taxonomy (NCBI): domain Eukaryota; kingdom Metazoa; phylum Cnidaria; class Hydrozoa; order Anthoathecata; family Hydridae; genus Hydra; species Hydra vulgaris. Next base: position 8,651,361 of record NC_061164.1, on the reverse strand, counting down.
AAAAAACCTCTCGAGATCATCAAAAATTTCCAAACTTGTCATTTTATGATAAGTTTGGAAATTTTTGATAATAAATTAAAAAGTTTTAGCACAAATGTTACAAGGCGTAAAAAATACCAAATCATAGCCATTGCGAACTTATTCATGGCCATTACGTTTTACGATGTAAAAGTAGTGATAATATTTTAAATTAACAACAAAACAAATTTATTGTAAAGAGTTTAAAAAAAGAAGTTCTGCGTAAATTTTTACTTGTGTAGATTTAATTCTTTTTTTTAACAGGTAAACTAACAATAGATTTAAAAGCGCTTCGTAACATTTAAAGTTTTCAAATTAGCAAATGTTTTAAAATAAATAAAAAACGACTCTTCGTTTCCAACTTCACCGATAACGTTTAAATGCTTCGAGCGGGTTCAAACCCGCAACCTTTGGTTGCTTTAACCACTGCACCACGGCTACTAATCTAATAATAATCATTTCATTTATATCGTATCTACATGAATGTAGATACGATATAAATGGTTCTTCAAAGAACCTTCTTCGAATGGTTCTTCAAAGAACCTTCAAGGGTTCTTCGCGTTGACGCTGGTGGAACACTCGTAGAGGTTCTTCAAAGAACCTTTGAAGAACCCTTTGCAAAGGTTCTTCGGAAGAACCTTAAAATAAAGTTCTTTAAAGAACACGTTATAGTTCTTCATCGAACCGTTCAATGTTTTTGCATAATTACTTCGTTACAAGGATACTTTTTTGACTTCTTGAACATTTTTTATATTATATATTATACAATATATAATCATTTAATAGATTTTTAATAGTTAATTATAATTATTTAAGATATTTAAGCTAGTTGCTTAAGGTCGAAAATAAAATTGTAAACAACGACTTTCCTAAATATTTAACATATATTTAAACATATGGCAATAAAGAAAAAAAAACTATTTTTAAACAATTTATATAAATACTTTCAAACAAATAACAAAAATAAACTTTATTTTACAATCCAATATGTCTATGTTTATAAAAATATGTCATCAATTATAAAAAAAAGTTTTCTAGTGTTAAATCCATTGTCCAATATATAAATGTTTTTCCTTGAAATTAGATGTACGAATTAACGTGAGATTTCTGAAGTCGCAGTCGTTTGAAGAATTATCTAAAATTCAATATTGGAACACAGTTTGAAAATTTTAAACCCTAATACCAAAAACAACTCCTATGAAAACCCTTTTGAGGGGTGTTAGTACATATCATAGGGATCTCATAACAAGTAATTTTGAAATCCGGGATTACCTTCCGCAAGACTTATTCAACATTGAAGTTTTTGCTTTTAAATTACGAAACCTGAAAAATTGCAAAATTCCTCCAAAAATATATGGCTGCCCTAAATTACCATATTATGAAGTAAAAAGGTAACAAATGATAAAAATACATCTTAAAACATTTATTTATTACAAAATAAATACATTCTAAAAATAAACTAATAAATTCTCAAAAATGCAACATGTTCATTGATAGTCAGTGCCTTATAGCAAGCTACTCTACGTTTTCTTGCTGTTATAATCAATGACACACTTCAGGAGTTGACTGGAGTAGTCTGGATGGGTGTTCAATCTTTTGTATCGCTCCCAATGCTTGCCAAAATCCGAATGCAGTGTTTCAGTGGCTTGTTCACTGTATAGACCAAGGCTTTTCTTTTTCAGCTTGATGAACTGTGTCACATGGTGGAAAACAGTGTAAACCTTTGGAGTAACAGAGATTCCCAAACTCATGTAACTGTTTTTGAAGATGGTGATTTTCTCCTCATAGTTGGGATGTAAAGTTTTTCCAAAGCATGCAGAGTGAACTTCATGAAAGTCTTTGAATGTCTGAATGAATTAAGATGGCTCAGAAGTGCTCTCATTTTCAGCCATTTCAGCCAATTTGTCAATTTTCCTCAGAAGCTTCATGCAGTCATTGCCATTGAAGTGCCCTCCATGAAAAGGCTGAATCTTGATGTGCAATGAAGTTGGCCATTCTGTGGCCTTTGGCCATTTTTACACTAAGCATTTGAACAGATGGTTGACCACCCCTAGCAGAAGGTGAAGCTCCATAGGTGGGATGAACTCCAAAATCAGTGCTTGATCAGGACCAAAGATTAAAGGACTGTGGACAGCATTTTGGAACTCCTTGGATCTTCTTACATCTCCGCCACTACCCACAAAGCTTTGATGTTGAGCTCTTATAGCTCCAAAGGATCGGGGATTCACACACAGAAGAAGCTTTGAAGACTCAATATCACACCAACATCAAGGGTGCTTGCTGCAATGAGACTGGATGCCACAAATAGTGTTTGCAAGTTTCATATTGCAAGAAATTACTGCAGCTTCTGATGGGATTAATTTTTGAAGCTTGATGAGTCGAAAAATCTCTTGCACATTCCAATAATTTTCAGGAGTGTCATCAGCAACAGCCACAAGAAATTGCTTTTTCACACTAGTTTGCTTTGAGACTTGTGTCGTGAGTTTTGCAGATTTTTGGACAGGACTGTGAGGCTCTAGGTTGTTTTCTTCCTCATCAATAACTCCAATGCTCACTTTTAAGAATGACCCTCCTCCATCAATACCTATCTTTGCAAAGGCAGTCTTTGAGGACCCAATTTCTTCTTTAATCCTGTCTTTCAAGTCCTTAATGCTTTTGCAATGAACCAGAACCCTGTTTTCTCCAGAATGCGAAATCTTCTGACAGTAAAAAAGCTGCTGACAGTAAAAAAGTCCTGCAATTTTTGTCCAGACTCAGCAAACTTTTTTTGAAAGTTTGGTTCAACTAATCTTGTTGGGCTGATATGATTGATGAACGATCCAAGTTTCCTCATTCCATTGTTAGACAATCCTTTATTCTGTTGAATTTGAACCATATCCCCTGTTGAAAATCTGGAAGGAAAAAGCTCTTGAGCAACAACACCACCTAATAAAACGAAACCTATTAGCATTCTCTAAAGAAGAATGTGGTAAGTATACATTTTACCTTTTCTGATTGGAAAATGCACCCCACGTCGAATTGTTCCTCCATGAGATGCTTCCTTAGATGCAACAATGGAAGATGCAACTTGTTCAGCTCCTTTAGGATCTGACAATACCAGTTGCTTCAAGTTTTCATGGCGTGAACCAATTGTGCAATGATGAGAAAGGCCTCGTGAGAGAACAGACAAACATTTTGTACAACATTTTTCTGAACTTTTAGGTGGCTGACTGGTTGTTGCAGGCTGGTCTTTTTGCTCAAGTGGGTGAGTTTCTTTACCTTTGAGCCTCCCAATTTGGCAGATCAAACAATCACAGGTGTTTGAACTTCGAGTTGCCGGTTTTATTTGGATGTCTTCAAACCTGTAAATCTTGGTTTACACATCTTAGGATCCCTATCTTCAAACTTTTTCAGTTTAAAACGACATGTCTGACATGAGGCAAGAGGAACTCAGCAGTCATTGAAGCTCAGATCATTCTTGATGAGGCGCTGAATCCTTTGCTTTAAAAAGTCTGTCAGAACTTGGTCTCCTTTCTTCATGCAGATAATGCACACAGATTTTTGACAATCCTCATAGGTTTTTGCTGAATTGGGCATTTTTGATGCACATTCTACGAATTTTTCTTCAAAACTATGATATTTATGCAGCCCTTTCCCGGAAAATAATCGCCGTAATTTGGTTGACATTATTTTGGTGATAAGAATATAAAAAAATCACACTGGTGTTTTAAAATACACCTAATACCATCAAGTAACACTTTATTAACCTTTTGATACTTGTTATATTTGGAAAAGTTGTGTAAACTTGTGTCAGAAAAAATTTTCAGTAAAAGTCACAGCGTTTCATTAAGATAAAACTAATAAAGTCAAATAAGTCTTGCGGAAGGTAATCCCTGATTTCAAAATTACTTGTTATGAGATCCCTATCATATGTACTAACACCCCTCAAAAGAGTTTTCATAGGAGTTGTTTTTGGTATTAGAGTCTAAAATTTTCAAACTGTGGGAATATATATATATATATATATATATATATATATATATATATATATATATATATATATATATATATATATATATATATATATGTTCTAAGTTCTTTAAGTTTTAAGTGTAAGCAAACATCCTCTATACTCCAGTTCAAATAAGCTGTCATTTTTTAAATTTTAACAAATGATATATTTGTTTATCTAAATAAACCCATTCGCAATAATAAAATTCGCATGATCAAAGCATATAGGAATAAGAAAAAAATGCTCGAAAAAAAAAACAAAAAAAAATGTGTTACTTTTATAATCGTTGTTGATGGTAACAACGTTAATAAAAACATCTCAAATGTTTAAAGCACAAATCAAATATTGTCATGATTATCATTTTCTATTGTTACTATATCACTCTTTATAAATTCATACTAGTCTACTTATATAAAAAAAGTTAACAACCTCTTAGAAAAATAAAACAGCGTTTATAAAAGATTTGAAAAACCCTAAATTAAGGTTCTTCAAGGGTTTCTGTAAAGCGATTAGTAGATCCTTGTTGGTTTTTTGTATTACTTTGTGAATAAGCCGCCGGTTCTTCAAAGAACCATTAAAGGATATTAGGAACCCAAAGTTTCTTTAAAGAACTTTAAAATTTCTCCAAGAACCTTTAGGTTCTTCAAAGAACTGGCAAAGAACCCCGAAGAACCCTTTAGATTTAGTGTAGGTCAGAAATAAACTTTATTTATTTGAGCTTACCATCTTTTGAAAAATCTTTTGATTCCTTTGCGACACGATACTTTGTAATCATTTCTTCTTTGTATGTCTGTATAGCATCTAACAATGAATTATACGTCATAAACTGCAAAACATCTAAATTGAAATTGAAAAGGAGTTTTTTTTATATACTTATAGAAGTGTTCAGGATTGTGCATAGTAGTGTCCAGGATTGTAAAGCTGTAAAAAAAAAATTTTTTAGAATTTTTTTTTCTCAAACATCAATCTCTTGCTTAATTAAACAGTAAAGTTTGCTTATTTTTAAAAAAACGCAGGAGCAGCTACATTTTTGTGGCTCCTCTAAAATACAGTGACTCCACGGCTCAGGCTCCACAAGATTAGTAGTGTCACACTATCAAAAAAGTTGCACAACTACACAAAAGAAAACACCAAACAACGTTTTGTATTAGTTTGATTTTAAAGTCTAAACACATTCCGTATTCCTTTTGAGTTCATGTTTAAAAATGATATGTTCTTAAATGATGATGAAAAATAATATATTCTCAAGCGTAAAAAAAAGTTAAAATACCTAGTTGCTGCCATTAACTATTCACAAGTAAATTTTACAATACTTAGGGTAAGGGGGACCATATGTGCGCAGATACGGTATCCAAATGAGTAACCATTTGCTATCCTCGCCGGATACGCAATTAGGGTTTAAATGGGTACCAGACTATTCACTGGGCAACTTATAAGATTCCCAGATTTTCTTCTCATAATTATAATAATAAACAACAGAAAAAGTTTTTTTATATAAAAGCAAACCGCTAAGTACAAAGAAACATTTTTTAAACCGAGTAACAAATATAGCGTCCAACTCAGGTGGATTATCGTTGGTAGCGAATTTTGGAGAATATATTCGACTGTTATTCCCACAATCCATTTCTATTTTGTTTTTTGTGCAACTTCTGTGCTTCAATTGAACTTAACAGCAACTAATTATAAAACAGTATATTAAAAGTACATTAAGAGCCCACATTACCTGGTTTACAAACAAAAGGGATCAACCCAGACTTTTTTAGGTAACGTTAAAGTGGTAAGGGCACCCGATAAGTTGATTATTTCAAAATGGCCTAATCGACCTAAAGATACATCCTAATTAAATCTACTAAAAAATAGATCCTAGTTAAATCCGTTGAACTTAAATCCTGCCAGATAACTAAAAATTGAAATTATATGTTCTACTACTATATAGGATACACTATCTCGTTTCTTAACCCTTAAACTAAACAGAATGAAGTATTCTAATAAATTGAGACTTAACTAGATTCCCTGCACAGATTGACAGCATGCTTATAAAAACTACATAAAACTATATAAATGAAATAACAGTTTATAAAAATTAAATTGTGATCCTTGATTACCATTATATGATTATTTTTTTAATGATAAACATCTTGTCATAGCTAATAGCTTTTTTTCTAAATATTTCTTTACTTTTGTAAACTTGTTGAATTGATTGCTGCCTTGTTCTTTAAAGTTCTTGATGTTTTGTTTTTAACTTCATTATAATTTAGTCAACCAGTTTATCTGACTTATTTAAAATTGATATCTCATTCAGCTCTATTGCTCACCCAATTCAATATATTGAAATAACACGAATAAGATAGTAGTAGTAGATAGAGGTAGTTAATGAATAAGATAAGTAGTAGTAATGAATAGATAAGTAGTAGATAGAGGTAGTTAATGAATAAGATTGAGGTAGAAATCTCCATTGTAATTTACATGAGTATATTAAGCAGATTAATTGGCTGTACAATATAAGCAATGTCTGTCCTACTCAATTTCAATGTTAGTGTCTTAATACTTTTAAATGAAGTAATAAAAATCAACATATACAAAACTGTCCGGATTATGTAAGCTCATAAGACTGCTAAATACGCATTCTGTTTATGACAAGCTTTACAAAAATCTTTAATCTCTTTGAAAATGCTTTTATTTAATGCTTTAAAAAGAGCTTCATATAAATATGCCATTTGTCACTTTAAAAAAAACAAGAAGATATCAAAAATGAAGAAAAGCTGGCAAACAGTTTAGCAAAGGAGAACTATACTAGTTTATGGTATACCCTATTGACTATGCCTCAGGTCCTCCTAACCTATGTTACACATAGCATAACAACTATCGCATCTTGTCTAGCTCAATGAAGCCAACATGGTAACATGTTCCTACCATGCAACATATTTGTATCCTAACCTATATAGGATACAAATATCTCCTAGTTTTTTCAGGCAAAGGCTAGGAGGAGCCAACTCTGATATAAAAAAACACTTGTGGAGCTCTTGGTTGAGTAAAAGCTAGAGATAAAAGTGTCTCGATAAAAACTCACCTTGGGCAGACATTTAATGCATCCAGCTACTGTCTAGTAGAAAGCCTCCTAGGCAAAGACAAAGAGGTAACATATTCTATGTTGACCAGCTTCGCACCCGTCTTCATCTATTAGGCTGGCGTAGATGAATTTGCAATACATTGTTTCCAATTTAGGACATTGAATGCTGGAACCTCAAGACTCAATGCATGGATTTTAGATTTTAGTCAGTGCTAGGATCTTACTTCTGCTACTCAATGGCTGGTGAACTTTAACTCAGATGAGACTCAATAGTTTTTAGCTAATCGTTATAACAATAATCGAGATCTTCCTATATTTATAAACAGTAATATATTTGATGAATCATCTACACTTTTGCTACTAGAATTAACTCTTACTTCTGATTATTCTCAAAAACCATATATCAAATCCATTTCAAAATAAATTAGCATGCATCTTCTTATCGTCCTTGCCACCTTTATACTTCTGAATTTGTCCGTACTTTTATGGAATAGTTGCCATATCTAAGATGGATCTTCCAATGATACCCTTTCTCTTTTAGACAAGGTGCAAAAGCGTAAACGTAGTTGGACCTGTTCTTGCAGCCAAACTTCAATCATTGCCACATCCTCTTAATTATGCTTCTCTTTCTCTTTTCTACAAATACTATGATAGGCGCTAGTGTCTCTTGTCCCATATACTAAAATTCATTCTCATGTTATGCATCATTCAATGAAGTCTTATTCCTTTACTGTGACTGTTCTTAAGTTTACTAAGTTTACTAAGTTACCCTGGTTGATGGCAAATTGAGCTTTATTGATATAATTAATAACTCTGTAAATTATAAATTAAATACTTCAACATTTTACAAAAAAAAAATACACAGTTTTACAAACAAATTTTAAAAGTTTCACTAATATTAATTATGAGCTAGGACTCATTAAAACTCTGATCTAAAGAGCCTTCAAAAAACAGAAAGTTTTAATATTGTAAAAATTAAACAAACTCTCCAATAAAACTCTTCTCTCTACAACTTAATTGACAAAACCTTCAAAAGTTTACTAAACAATCTTATCTCTCCTAAAGAAAACATGTCATCTGAAAAACCATCTGATATACATTACTTTAAACTCCCTTATATTGGAAAATTTTCAAATACATTTCATCATCAATTAATTAAATACATTTAAAATATTGTAAAGATAATATAAAAGTAAGACTAGTTTTTACAACTTTTAAAATAAGTAGTATGCTTTCATCAAAAGACCCCTTACCTCTAAATTTAAAATCCTTTGTTGTCTATAAATTTGTTTGTTCCAGCTGTAATGCTGAATACATTGGTGAAACTACCAGACAGTAATTATTTATCTTATAAAATGTAATTATGGTAACTATTGTAAAACTATTAAATTTTTAATGCAGCTAAATAAATTGTTTGTATATAGAAATTGTAATTTTTTTTTACCTGATGATATCAATTGATATTGATGAAAGATGTTGTTAAATTTTATTTAATAGTTATTCATTTGATATATATATATATATATATATATATATATATATATATATATATATATATATTTTTTCCTTTATATTTCAAAAATAAGGCAGAAATCAGTAATTTAATTAGTGAATAAATTTTATATATATAACCTTTGGTAGGCTCCCCTGCATATCATATCCATAAAGGCGGGAACAAATATAAGAAACCATTTTCCAATAAATGAAGCTTTTTTTTAAATGACAGTTTTTTTTTGGGTAGGGGATGAGTAGAGTGATGGGTCATGTCACTGTATATAAAATACAAACTTTACAAAACTATAAACTTCTATAACAAATCCCATAGTTTTTTCAAATTTTCGTTGAACATATCCTCTTATCTCCTTTCCTTGCTCTTAGTGTCTAATGCTGAATGCCTTCCGCTAAGTAACCATGAATCAACGTACTTTGAAGGATCAAAGCTTGTTAGCGGTGGTTTCACTAATTTTATGAATAACAACATTGAAACTGTTTTTGTCATTAATGAAGCCCTTGTTTGCGTGATGATTAGACTCATCTGTGAAAACCCTCATTCGCATTTACTTGAGGAAATGGGGATAGTACGTAGAGTGTGTGCTAAATAAACTAAATTTTCAGGATATATTTGTTCTGCAAGGTATTCACAAAATCAACGAATCATTTCTCTTTTATTTAACTGTAGTCTTAATGACAGGTTTCTGATTTCAGTTTCTCCAAATGTCACCTGAGTGTTTATGTTTTCAGGCCAATGATTTTGGACTAAGATGCGAGCCCATTGGGCTAAATTAACATCTTTATCAGCAAGCAACATTTTCTCAATTGAATCTTTTAGTTTCATGTAAAAAGGCGTTTGGATCAATAGCTGAATCATTTTTGAAATTTTTATTGTGAACGGAAACTCAATAAAAACGGATATTCAAATTTGCTTTAGTTTCATCACTTTAGTGATGAAAATAAAGCAAATTTGTAATAGGGGCCACTATTTCTTCTTTCTTTGAATACTTGAACAAGAGCATTAACTTTTTAAATATATATATATATATATATATATATATATATATATATATATATATATATATATATATATATATATATATATATATATATATATTTAAAAATAAATAAATATACATAATTCTTAATAACATAATAACAATAGTTATATATATACAATATTATAATAATACTGTATATATATAACTATTGTTATTATATTATTAAGAATTATGTATATGTGCCGCTTTCAGTTCTGGATGAGCTTAAAGAAACGCTTAAAGATGATCTGCATCATCTGATTCGTAGAAATAAAAGTTTACCCCCAAGAGATCAAGTTAGTTTTTTTTATATTCTTTATGTATATGTTATTACAATTTAATGATTACTTTGCTTTAACAGTTAAAATATGGATTATGTAAATTTCAAGGTGTTTATAAAAGTTCAATTTAATATATCTGAAAAGACTGCTAAGATTCGTAAAGTTCCATTTTTTATTTTTTGTTTCTGTATAGCTGGTTTTTTGATGTAGTATTCTTTGTTTTTGTATGGATGGAATTGTTATATTTAAAGTAGTTAAAAACTTTTTAAATTTCAGGAGCTGCTTCATTTTATCATGCGAGATCATGGTGTTGAAAAACATTCCAGCAATCAAGCTGTTCATGCAGTTTTGAATAGTTTGTTTTGTCAACAAGAGGAAGTTATTCATTAGTCTCATCCTGTTGACACCCTCCCAGTATGTTTTATTCTATGGCACAGATTCCAAGTGTGTGTGGTTGCATCAATGAAAGTCACATACCAATCATCCCTACATCAAAAGATGAAGATGCATTTCTCAATCACCACCAGTTTTATTCATTGAATATCCTTTACGTTTGTGGACCTGGGCGATGACATGATTCTAGGGTAAGTTTTTGTTAACTAAATTTGTATAAAATAAATTTTAGCCTTATATTGTTATTTAGATTTAGTTTATTAATTATCTAAATATTTTAAAAAGTAAACAGATATGTATACAACTAGTGTAATATCCATATAAACAATTCTATAAAGTTTTTATTTTCATGGACTTTGTTTCTTATCTAAAATAGATATTATTTATATATGAACAATTTTGATATTTTATTTTGAAAAACGTTAAAATTTATACTCTACAAAATATTATATTTTTTCCATTTTTCATATTTAGAGTATTTAGTATATTAATAACCAGCAACTTTAAAAAATTTAGATTTCTTCTTCAAACATTTTAGGTGTTATGTCAATCAGCACTTTAGATTGCTTTTGAGGTCAGGGGTGAGCAAATTTTTCCTGGAGCAGTTGTCTTAGATGACTATGGCTACCCCTGCAACAATTGGCTCATTACACCTTACAGTGACAACCAAACAGCCTCCAAGCGTTGGTTCAATGACGTGCACCGAAAAACTAGAAATATTACCAAGCGATGTTTCGGGGTTTTGAAAAACAGGTTTTACTTTCTGCAAGTACCTATTTGATTTTCTAAAGTAGAAAATGCTGCAAAACTTGTTGTGTGTGCTTGTATGATTCACAATATGTGCCTTAAAGTTGGCGATATGAAGATTTTTCAGTTTTACCTGCCACACCTTTGCCCTTTCAAGCTTAAGACGACACTCAAGCTGAAATTCAATCAGGTACTCGCACGGATCAAATACTGCAGTTGTTTAACTGATATAAATAAACACAGTTTATTAAATTTTAGTTAAAAAATTTATTAAATTTTAAACAAAAATTTCGAGTTTTTCTCTTGTTAATATCTTATTAGGTTATTAGATTTACATTATATTGGACAGCTGATAACCAAATTCAACCCTATGGAACATAAAGTTTGATTTCTAAGAAAGTAGCCGTATACATGGAGCGTCGTTTTTACTTATACCATTGGTATTGGAAAGGAAAATAAAAAGCTGTCTAATATAATGTAATATCTAGAAAATTTTTTATGTACTTATTTTTGTTTTGTTCAGGTATATAGGAGGTTGGAGTTGAGGAGTTTCGACATTTACTTAATTTTTTACCTGACCCTAATTTGAGTAACTTATATTGAAATATTCTTTAACAACTTAGCAGCTCTCAAATTTTACAGATTTTTAAATCTAGAGTTAGTACATAATATATTCCTTAATAAAAATATAAAAAGTTTTAAATTTGTTTAGGCAACAATTTTTAAACAGTTTAATTGCTGCAACAATTTAATAAAGTTCTGTAATAAAACTTTAATAAAGAATATAAAAGTTTTTATGATTCATTAAGACTGAAAGTATTTGGTTCGGATGTTTGAGCGTCTTGAGGAGTTTAAGACTGGATTTGAGCTCGGAGAAGTTGTTGCTCAAGAATAACTTTTTCGATTTCCGCCTTAAACCAATTTTCTCCATCAGATGACGTTCAGCTCTGTACTCAGCCTCTTTATTTAACATATCCAGTTTCTGCTTGATTTTGGCTTTCTTTAATGTGCCGTACTCATTATCCAAAAAGATTTTAGATGACGATGATGCCGGTCGTTTTGTCAAAGACTAAACAATTTTACTTAAAGATGCTTAAAAAAATATGTGAAAGTGAAGACTTAAATTATGCTTTATGACGTTTACAATTTAAAATAAATTTTTGCATGCATATGATAATATCAATTAATAAGTGTTTAAAAAATTAAAAAGTTACACTTATATTTTAGTGACTACTTAACACAAACTAGATTGTTATTAACTGGGCACATAGGAAGATACAGTAATACATTATAGCAAAAGTTAAATGATTATTATAAAATAGCTTCTTACAGAACGTTTAGTATTTGTAGATATAGCTGGTATATTCTGGGCAATCGATCTTGCAGCTAAAGATTTTGGAACTGTTTCGGCAGACGTTTTAGAGACATAGTCTACGCTAGAGGCTGGATTAACTTGTACAACAATGCAAGAGCTTGATGAACTAGCGTCTTGCCCAATTGAGATTTCTATAAATTAGAGTTTGTTTTAACTTAAAATGAAAACATTAAAAATTTTAATTTTATACATATGTTGCATTTATCAACCACCGTACCACTTTAACATCTACTTTGTAATTTTTATTTAGAATTTTTATCAACAACTGTTATAACTGATTCAAATAACTTTTTAAAACATCTTAGAAAAAGTTTATTGATTTTTAAATATGATACAAAACTACCTGGGTCTAGGATGTCTACTGAATTATCTAAAGAAATGTTTTCATTAAGAACGGCATTGCCGGCAATTTTTTTTTATCAATACTTTTTTTCCAACTCTCATATCATCAACATTAACTGGTAGAATATGTGCTGATTCTTTTCCAATGATCTCCATCACAGTGCATTCATAATCGAATAATTTACCACCTTCAGCACCAGATTTGTTGAGTTTTTTAAACTTATCCATTGTTGATCTTCTTAGGTTTTGCCATTAAGTTGTCCGAACATGTTCAGCTGAAACAGTGAAGAAAGACCGTGAGCTACAAGAAGATTTCTAACTTCTTGCCATTTTTCTTTTCGATCTTGATGTTGCATAATGGAGAAAAAGAACCGATCATTTTCTCTTTGTTTTGCAAAATGAAATTAGCCATAACAGTTTTCTGTTCTTTAGTAAGCATTCTCATAAAAGTTAGTTTTCTTTTACTTTCATGTAATTATTTGATAGAAAACAATCATCTTTATATAGGATTATAAAAATATTAAATTATGCTTTTGGTTTTTGCAAAAGTTGCTAAGAATTTGCCACAAGGAAGTAAGGCTACGATTGCCACAAGGAAGTAAAGCTATAATTAAAACCAAAATGGTTACTTTAAAATTTAAAAATAGGTTTAACAATGATAACAAGTTATTCAGTGCAAACCCCTTTTCTCGCTTAACTTAAGGTAAAGTGTAATTAATGTTTCAACCATACAAGCCTCGTTTGAAAATTGAAACATTTTTTTTATTCCCATCCACTAACTTTGCTGGTAGAGTATTCTTCTCCTTTTTTTTAACGTTTTTATCTTATTTATTTGTAGGCTAAATAAATATTTAGTTTTCGAAAAAACCGAATTATTTTAATATTTTTATCATTGCAGAAATAATGCCAATTTTTTTTATAAAATTTTTATTTAAAAATAGGTCATTATTTTTTTTTTAAACTTTCCTATGTTGGTTTATAGGTGTTATTAAAGCGATATCTTGTTTCGTTGTTTTTTAGTTAAATTTAAGTTAAATTAGCGCGCAATTTCAAATCGCTTTTGCGAGATATATTTTTAGATTTTACATAAGAACGCCAATTACATAAAAACGTCTTTTTATTTAATTTTAATAATAAATAAAAAACGTTTTTATGTAATTGTATACAATTACATAAAAACGTGTTTTATAGGACGGCTTAAATTTTACAATGTAGTTACAAAATTTCGGCGTATTTACATTGTAAAGTTTACAATATTGTAAAAGTTTTATAGGATAGGGCCCATGATAATAACTTTAAATTTGGTGATTATGATGTAATGTTTCATATTGACAATTTTAAAGCCTTGATCAGATCGTCAAAATTTTGCCGCTCCATATTAATCGCTTGGCAATTTATAAAATATATAAAATGTTATTTAAAGTCCATTTAATGGACTTTAAATAACATTTAAATAGATTACCGATTTTTATAAATAAACTTACTCTGGAAATATTTTGCGCATGCGAAATTATTGCCATATTTTGTAAGTCTGACGCACGTACTTAGGGCCTGACTATATGAGGAAATATGTCCCGCTTTTCCGAGACGGAACAATTACTCGATGTACTTAAGGACGGTTTTTTTATTTTTTCTTGAAGATTTGAACATTTTACTTGCCTTCGCAAAAGAACAAAAGAAATTTTCGAGTGATACGGATCATATCTGATACGCATTTTATATCTATTTAAAAACAACAATTGCCGATGTGATTATGAAAATAATAAAAAATTAACTGTCCTGAATCATACAACAGTTCAGGTTATGTCTGCTCCACACCTATCATTTTATATTTATTCTTTATATTCTCACTTTATTTCAAAACGGTAAAAAATAAATGGTTAAAAAAACTTGGCGCAACATTTCTCTCGGTGTTTTTTGAAATTTAAAGATTTTTATAAAGATCCAACACCCCCTCTCCACATGTGTGGGGAGGTAGTGTTGGATCTTTATAAAAATCTTTAAATTTCAAAAAACACCCAGAGAATTTTGACGATCTGTGAAAATGGGCAGGTGAAAAGAGTTATCTTAATTAAAAGTAATCAAGATTTAATTCAAGAGCTTTTACCAAACTAATGAAATGCAAAATAAAAAAAATTTACTTATGTAAGTCTATTTTTTTTTTTTTTTGAAAAAACGAATATTTTTAAACATTTTCTTACAAATTAACAAAATACAACAATAGTAAATTTTTTTTGCCTTAAAAACACGTCATTCGATTATAAATTTAAAAAATGTAATTCAAAAAATCAGTGACCCAAACAGCGAGTCATTGTAGGTCTGTTCCAAACCAACCATTAATATACTTGTTATTTAAAGTCTATTTCAATAGGTTTTAGTAAATGGTAAAATAGATTAATAAAACATAATTAAGTTAAACCATTAAAACCATTATGCATAATTATAGAAATGAAAGAAATAATACAAAATGAGCAAATTATATATCTTCATAAAAACCATCAAATAACCTAACGCGAAACGCAAAAAACATATCTTTTCAACAAATTAACAAAAATTTACTAATTAAAAAAAGCAAACATAACAATTGACAATTTTGTTTTTCTATAGAGTACAAGTACCAAAAACCCGACAGTTTTTGATAAGTGTCGCACAAAAGCGGACACGTATCGAAAAAACTAAATATCTTCACTATAAATAAAGATGTTTTCAAAATTTAAAAAAGTTTTTTATTTTTAGTGTGTGGAAAATAAAAAAAATAAAAAAAAAAAATTATTTATATGATTGCTTTAATTTTATATTTAAGTTCAAACAAAATCTAACGCTAAAAAATCAAACTTTTTGGGGAAAATTAGGTTCTTAGCATAAAAGATTTAAACAGGCAATTTAAAAACAAAGAAAGCTATTTTGTTCGAAATTTTTTGCTAATTTCAAAAATAGTTTTAAATCTTCATAATCTTACTCCATTAAAAAGTTATGACAAAAATAAAATTTTCTTCAGTTCTCGCCTTAAATCGGACACAATAAATTTACCCTATTTTTAATTAAAAGTTCATAGGTTAATATCTTTATTATTTTTTCACTCTAACTGAATTTTTTTATTATGTTAAAGTTTATTTTATTATTGTTATGTTAAAGTTTATTTTATTGTTATTATGTTAAAGTTTATTTTATTATTTTTTCACAACGACTGAATTTTTTTCATTTGGGATTTTAAGTTTTTACACTTTCATGTTAACTAGTTTTGTACTTTTGCACTTATACTGTTGAAGTTAAAGTACAAAAGTACACAAAGTAACCACAAAAGTGCTTTGTTTCTTCATTTTCAAAAATTTTTAACTGAATTGAATTTACTAAACTTACAATGGTAAAAAATAAAATAAATATGCCTTACACTTGCTGGTTTTGAAAACACTGGGCTCTTTCCATTAAATCAATCATTAAATCACATTGGCAAATCAAAATTAAAAATTTGTCAAACTTTTAATAATATTTTAATAACATCATCAGCAGTTACAAAATCACCACGCAGCCCAAGGGACATTTATTTCTCATGTAATTGTATTATCTCGTCTAAACGAAATAACTTACTCATAGCGCGCATGCGTTAATGCAACTCGATAATTTTAAAAACGTCTTTAAATCATTTTAAATGTGTTCAGATAAAAATATTTAGATGGAATGATGAAATGCTAATCTATACATACATATAAATATTGAATATATTGGAAAAGACTTTGATAGTGATAGACGTGCGCAGTACACATTTTTATGAAAATAAATGACTGGTAAATATGAAAATAAGTTTGTTAATTTCTTTTCATATTTACCAGCCTACATGTGTTCCAAGTCTAGTATGCACAAATAAAATGTTAGAAAATGAAATTGATGAAATAGAAGAAGATATCAAAGAAAAAAGTAGATTAGTTAAAGTTGGCTACCATCGAATCGTTGAAAAGGCAAAAGAAATAAGACAAAGATTTACCACAGCAGTATTAAAGAGAAGTCGAATTGGTAGTGGCAGAATCATTTTAGAGCATTTTTGTTTGTTACGAGAAATATACAGTGGCTCAACATCAATAAAATCTTTAGGTTCAGGAATTGATACTACTTTAGTGAACAATAAATTATCTTCACTAAATAATAGGTTGATAGATAATATTTTTGTGGAAAAAGAAACTGATATTGATAAAAACAATGTTGATTTTACCAGTTCTTCATAATCTTGTAAAAAAAGAAAAATTGAAGCAGATTTATCTATATTGATTGATGAAAAAAATATATATATTTTAAAAAAGTTAAGTGCTACCCAACGTGATGCTTTGCTATGAAAAGAAGCAAAAGATGAAATAGAACTAAGTAAAAAAGTTGTAATAATATATGCCATAAAAGAATCAAACCAAATATTTTCTGATGCAATAAAAAGTATTTGTGAGCCAATGAAATTTTTAACGGAAAGCATGAAAATCTCATTTCAGTTTTTAGGACAAGGATATAGTAGCTTACCAGCTTACTTTTATAAACAAGGAACTTACTTACTCTCATCTCAACAATTTTTTGTCCATCCTAGTACCCGATGCCATTCTTACTTAATTAAAAAAAATCAGTTTTTAGGACTCACCAGCTTACTTTCATAAACTTACTCTCATCTCAACAATTTTTTGTCCATCCTAGTACCCGATGCCATTCTTACTTAATTAAAAAAAATCAGTTTTTAGGACTCACCAGCTTACTTTCATAAACTTACTCTCATCTCAACAATTTTTTGTCCATCCCGATGCCATTCTTACTTAATTAAAAAAAATGTACCCGATGTACCCGATGCCATTCTTACTTAATTAAAAAAAATGTACCCGATGTACCCTTACTTAATTAAAAAAAATGTACCCGATGTACCCTTACTTAATTAAAAAAAATCAAGAAGAACAATCTAAAAGTTTTGACAGACAATAGCGTAGTATTTGTTTAATGTAATAAGTACTTAATAATGAAAAAAAATCATTACTTTATCTTACTTTATTTTAAACGTTATACTAAATGTATAGTTTAGCTAACTAGAAATAAAGAACACACTATTTTTTCAAAAAACAGTTGTGTTTTGCTTTGATATTTTTTGTAGTCACTATTGTATTTTTTTGAGTTATTATTACATCCAGCAATATACTGTGTTATTACTTCTTTTATTAATGATCTTTTATCTGTGTTGCAAGAATAAATATATTGTAGTACTACTTCTCTTATTAATTTATCCTGACAACCTTTCATCTAAAGTAGCTCTTTTTGCTGATGACTCAACTTTATACTCCTGTCTTGACAAAAAGTCCTCTCTTTTCGATCGCCTAGAACAAGCAGCTGATCTCACTTCAGTAATAGATTGGTGTTCACAGTGGCTTGTGAATTTCAACTCTAAAAAAACCCAGTTGCTTACTGCAAACAACTACCGTAATATGGTCAACATTCCTTTATTAATGAATGGCAATCCTCTTACTGAGTCCTCCTCTTTACGTCTTCTTGGATTATCGCTTACTACTGACCTTTCATGGAAACCATATATACAATCGATTGCTAAATTAGCTTCTGCTAAGGTTGCTTCTCTTTATCGTGCTTGCCATTTCCTTACTTCTGATTCCATTCTCTACCTCTACAAATCTCTTATTCGTCCCTGTATGGAATACTGTTGTCATATTTGGGCTGGTTCTTCTAACGATTCACTTTCTCTTCTTGACAAGGTCCAAAAACGCATTGTAAATGTTGTTGGACCTGGGCTATCTGCTAAGCTTGAACCTCTTTCCCATCGTCGTAAAGTTGCATCTCTTTCTCTTTTCTACAAATACTATCATGGTCACTGCTCAAAGAAGTTATCATCTCTAGTTCCATCAACTAAAATTCATTCTCGTTTTATACGTCATTTAGCTAAGTCTCATTCGTTTATTGTATCTGTCCCTGCATGTTCTAAAAACTTTTATTTATCTAGTTTTTTTCCCCGCACTTCAATCCTTTGGAACTCTCTCCCATCTTCATGTTTTCCTGACTCATAAAACCTTCAACTTTTCAGGTCTTCTGTCAACCGTTTCCTTGCTCTATAACTCTGTTCTTTTTTTTCCTAGTAACTCCCAACTTGATAGTGGTTGCTTGCAGCCTTGTTGGGAGTGAATGCAAATAAAATTAAAAAAAAAAAATAATCTTTCATCTGTTTTGCAAGAATAAATAGAATCAACTTTGACAGAATTAATATTTTCTTTAATATTTTTTATCACAACTTCTTCGTCTACTGTTATACATTTTACCTCGCAAAATTTATGCAGAACAAAAAAGGCATATATAACAGTGGGTATATTTTCTAGTTTTGAGGTCGATTTTTTTCATAAGTATTGCCCATTGTGCTTTAAGGCAACCAAAAGCACATTCTATTTTCTTTCAGTTCTAAGTAAGGTATTGAAAACTACTTGATTGTTATTTTGGCAGTGTTAATACTCTTTTCAGCAGAAAGTTGAAAGAGGATATGCTGGATCACCTATTACATAGCATGGAACTTTGCAAAAACCTGACAGCAATTCTCGATAAATTTTAGATGTACTGTTCGAAATTATTCTCAAGTTAAATGTTGAATTAGAAAACACTTTAGCATCATGAAGTGATTCAGGCCATTTGCAGTCGAAATCCATAAAAATCTCTTTGTAGTCACAAATTACTTGAAGAGATTGAAACCCTTTGTAATTGAAGTAGTCTTGTGAAGATTCTAAAAGTCTTCGTATTGGAATATGTTTCATCGATAAAACCAAAAGCTTGAGGTATATTAAATTTTTTTCAATTTCTAAAATTTTGTTTTTCATTTCTGTTTTGTCTATAGGAAGATATCTTTGGTCCAAGGTGATATTTAATGGTCTAATCACAAACTTCTAATACTATTTTTGACACTGTGCACTGATGTATACCGAACGCATTAGCAGTCATCCATAGAGACCCCGTATCTTTTAAATAATATAAACAGCATGCTATTTTTACCTTCAACAGATTAAACCAAAAAGTTTCAGAACTTTCTGGTTTAATCCATATGCTACGGGGAATTGGCCATGAACGTTTCTCCACAGCATTGATAATTCTTTGTAAGAAATACTTTCTTTTTTGTAAAGAAAATCTTAAATAATCTTCTTTGTTTTATCAAATATGCAATAGCAAGTTCTATTTTTAGGGCCGACGACGCGGGATTCGAAGCAAGGGGGGGGGGGGGAACAACCGTTAATTCATAAAAGATGTCAAAGTAGGGGGGGGGCACGAGTCCCCTGGACCCCCTCCTCCCCCGAGTTGTCGGCCCTGATCTGCCGTAAATTTAGTAAAACAAGCATTGCATTTAAGATCTTTAGTGATTTTTTGGCCATATTATGTAATTTAACTTTTAGCGAATTAATACGGGAATTTTTTTTACATGTAATCGATTACATTTTTTTACAGCTCGGTGTAGTTAAGGCGATTTACAAATTATTCGAATACTTTTATTTGGAATTAACATGATTTTATCATGTCCAAACAAAAGCTTTAGATGGTCGCTTAAGATTTTTTAATATTTAAAGAAACTTTTCGTTTTTATATATAATTTTCAAAATCTTTTAACTTCCCGTAATAGTGAATCTAAAGAACACTACTTTGGAGTCTTTAGATCAATTCCGCTCAGCGGCTTTAATATGAATTTAGTTAAAATCTTTTAAAAAAAGTTCCTCTATTTACTACTGATCCTACTTCTAATCGGTTTTGACGTATATTAACTATATATAGTCGTCAAAACACAATATTTCTATCAATTTTCTCAAAAAATACAAGAATTCCGAAGAAAGAACTTATATTTATGGAAAATTGTTAATAAACGATCAGAACAGACCATATTATTAAACTATAATGTTCATTTTACCTAAAAAACGTATTAATTTAAAATCTTATTTAAATTTGGACGAGCGATTATGATTTTAAGAACAAATATATTGTAGTCAAAAAAATATCATACGGACGCTATAATAATTCAAAAGTGCCTTAACTACACCAAGGACGTAAAATAAGATTTATTCTTATTTTACGTCCTTGACTACACCGAGAGGTGGGAAGTTTTTATCGGGACAAATTTCCTCATATAGTCAGGCCCTAAATGATATTTCTTTTGTTATAAAGCGTGAATTAACTTTATAAAGCGTTTCTCGAAAACTATTAGTCAGTGCAAGGACGTAAAATAAGATTATCTTATATAAAATAAATAAAATAAGATTATCTTATATATTATAAAATAAGATCTTATAAAATAAGATAAAATAATAAAATAAGATCTTCCTTTCAAATAGATCACAGCGTGTCATATTAGGTAATACGTCATCCACCTGGGTAAAGGTTACCAGTGGCGTTCCGCAAGGTTCAGTGCTAGGTCCTACGCTGTTCATAATATTTATTAATGACTTACCCGAACACATCAATAGCGAAAACTTATGTAAAATGTATGCAGACGATACTAAAATCCTGAGTGTCGTCAAAACCACTGAAGACAAAGCTCGTCTGCAATCCGATATAGATAGCGTTGTTACCTGGACTCGAACCTGGTTAATGGAACTCAACATGAAGAAATGCAAAGTCATGCATTTCAGTAAGTACAATGTTTCCCCACACATTTATTTAATGAACGAGGTCAACGCTAACGGTAGCGTCACTAGAACAGTAACCGAGTCTTCAACATCCGAAAAAGATCTAGGCGTTCAAATTTCCAACGACTTAAAATACGAGAGGCAAGCACAAATAGCCGCTGCCAAGGCTAATAAAGTCCTCGGGACATTGAAAAACACGTTTATAAGCAGAGATACCAAAATATGGAAAAAACTTTACACCACTTATTTACGCCCACATCTCGAGTTTGCAGTTACTGCCTGGTGCCCGCATCTTGAAAAAGACATAAATGTCATAGAACGTGTTCAGCACCGGGTTACCAAAGTACCGCACGAAATAAAGCGCTTCGATTACGAGACAAGATGCATCAAACTCGGTCTCACCTCTCTATTAAATAGACGTTTACGCGGCGACCTCATTCAAAAATATAAATTCGAAAACAGTATCGACTCAATTAGCTGGCATATAGATCCACCTAACATCCCACCTAGCTACGGTCATCGCAAGCGTTTTCATCGTGAAATGGACAACAACTGCCTCGTTCGCTATAATTCCTTCAACAACCACGTCGCTCACCCATGGAACGCATTACCTAACGTAGTAGTCAGTGCTACCAGTGTCGATTGCTTCAAAACAAAATACGATCAGCTTTAATAATTACTAGAGCGCATCATCTTCCGTGCAATTTCGCACAAGCTAGCACGGCTAGCTGTTGATGGGCTTACGGAACACGCCGCTCCGTGTAATTTAACTTTAACTAACTTATTTTACGTCCTTGGTCAGCGTTAAGTTCATTTGCTGAAGATGTCAAAAATTTATTTGCTGAAGATGTCAAGAAAGTTTGTTCGTTAAGAGAAGGATAAATATTGTATTATATGTGATATTTATAATATATGACCGCAATATGAAGAAACAGACCCAACTAGAGAAAAATTCAAATTAATTTCAATAACTTTTTTCTTGTGTTTTCGTGTTTTTAGTTTTTTATAAATTCCAACGCTCCCATTTATTAAGGCCCTCCCCCTTCCTCTCCCCATTTATGCGACAGCCGAGAGTAGCACTTTAGAAACACCGACTTACGAAGTCAAAACGCCAACTGCAACGTCTGAGTAGTAATGCGCATGTGTAAGGTAAGGGTAAGTTCCTAATAACTTTTTAGAGTTTTTTTTTTAATTCTATTTAGGTGCCCCAAGAAGTTCTTATGGTCTTATCGCAGATCACCGCGGATGAGCATCTAATAGGAAGTTCTTGCCTCCTTCCTAACCAATGGTGTCGTGAAATAAATTAATCCCCTTAATAAATTATCTCCGGTTGCGTAAAAAATTATTCGGCGAAAGGGGTTTAATTTTTAAATATATATATATATATATATATATATATATATATATATATATATATATATATATATATATATATATATCGTCATTTTGTAGGCTTTTCTATTTTAAAGTAGTTTCTAGACTTTTCTAAACGCGGTTTTTAATTTTTTTTTGTTGTTTTCTAACAACCCGTATTACGGGTAGCTTACTGCTAG
This sequence comes from Hydra vulgaris, assembly GCF_022113875.1. NCBI lineage: Eukaryota > Metazoa > Cnidaria > Hydrozoa > Anthoathecata > Hydridae > Hydra > Hydra vulgaris. The sequence continues at coordinate 8,628,442 of NC_061164.1, read as the reverse complement.
TATAATAATAATAATGTAAATTAAATGAAGACGATTATGATCATATCAATAATACTATTAAAGATAATAATGTTATTAATAATGATTATATTAGTAATTATAATATCAACAACAACAATAATAACAATAAAATTAACAATAATAATAACAATAATAATAATATTAACTAATATCACATTTATGTATTAAACAATTTTAATTAGTAATAATGACGGTAATAAAAATGTAAATAAAATGTAAGTAATCATAACATCACATATAATAATAATACTAATGATAATAGTAATAATAATCTATTAAAAGCCTAAGATTTTAATAAGAGTATTTTTCTATCAAAAAGTCAAAAAGACGGGTTTTAAATTGTGAAAAAGAGTTGAGGGACTGAAAATGAAAAGGTAAATTATTCCAAGATTGCTTTGTATTAGAATTATCACCGTATTTTACCGTACAGCGATTTGGGATAGATAATTTAAAGTTACTCAAAGATCGAAGGTAATAACGAGAACTTTTTTTAGTGGTAAAAAAATTGGAGAATGACGGAGGGAGGCTTACTTGTTTATGATTTTAGACAAATAGACAATTTAATAAATAAACAAGATCACATAATTTAAGTATTTTTGATAGAAAGTAAAGGATGTCAGAGTTAGAATGAGACTTTTGAAAAAATATTATTTTTAAAGATTTGTTTTGTAGGTTACATAACCTTAAAAAGCATTAGACTTGCATTGTCCCCAAACCTGACAAGCGTATCTAAGATGAAATCCAAAAACTGCATGGTATATATTAAGTAGAGTTTCATAATTGACATAGTGGCGAATTTTTGCTAGCATCCCATTTGATCTACACAATTTTACTGCTAAGTTTTTAAGATGAGAGGAAAAAGATAGATCTGAGTCAATTTGGATTCCAAGATATTTTAATGAAACTACGGGAAAGATTTTTTGTCCACTTAGTCTAAAATTTAGGTATTTATACATTTTAGATTGATTTGATTTGAAAATAATAAGTTCAGTTTTGTTGGTATTAAGACTTAGTTTGTTAGAGCGCAGCCATTGAAGAAGGTTGGATAAATCATGATTATAATGTTTGTTAATTTTTCTAATGATTTGTTTGTTATGAGTAAGTTGGTATCGTCAGCAAAATGGTAAGCCGTTGAAAATTTTAGAGAGATATTAAGATCATTTATAAAAATAAGGAAAAGCAATGGTCCTAATACAGAACCTTGGGGTACACCCGTGGAGCATTTTATTGGAATTGATTTGGCATTATTGATGGAGACAAATTGTGATCTATTAAAAAGACATGATGAAAACCATTGCAGAGTATTACCTCGAACACCGTAGTGTTCTAATTTACTAAAGAGGATGGAGTGGTCAACAGAATCAATGGCTTTCTCTAAGTCATGAAACACTCCACATGCAAAAAGTTAATTGTCAAGAGCATTTCAAATAGTTTCAGTTATTTTAATAAGTGCATAAGTTGTGGAGTGTTTGTTACGATATCCATACTGATGTTTGTAAAGACATTGATTTTTGTCAAGAAAGCTATAAAGTCTGTTGTACATAGCTTTTTCAAATAATTTGCTAATGTTAGATAGAAGAGAAATTGGTCGATAATTTCTGTGGTCCATTAGAGGACCCTTTTTATAGATAGGAATAACTTTGGCTATTTTAAAGACATCTGGAAAAAGACCTTTATTAAACGAATTATTCAATATGGTACAGAGAGGCTTGCAAATAATATGAGAAGTAAGTTTAAGAAGGTGTGTGGGGATACTATTTGGTCCTAAACTTTTACCATTTTGTAAACTGTATTTTTTATTAAACCAGACGCCTCATTTTCAGTCACTGGATTTAAAAAGGAGATGTAATATGACTTTTTGGAAATTCTTAATAAATTGCTAATTTTATTGCTGTACAATTTAAATTTATCGAATAGTTGACTTTTTCTTGGAATTTTTAGATTTTATATACTTTTTGTAGAGCTTATTTTTAATTGCAATTGACTTCAGAACTCCATTAGTGATCCAAGGTTTAGATATGAGTTTAACTTGGTTTTTGGTGAGTTTTTTGTACGGGGCATGACGATCAAGAATTGTGTTGAATTTTTTTTAGAAAGAAGTTCATTGGTTCATCAACATCATCATCATTTTTAATATAAAGCTTCCAGTCAATATTAGAAATATCATGAATAAATTCATTAACATTGAAATTCTTAAATGATCTTTTAGCTGTTATGGATTTTTTTCTTTTGAAAGGAGTACTACTAGGAATGCAAACAAACTGTGCCATGTGATCTGAAATTGATATTGTTACGTTACCAGAAATAAGATTAGGAATTTGAAAATTTAAAAAGATATTATCAATTATTGTTTTAGATTTACAGGTTACTTGCGTTGGTTGAATTATTGTTGGCTAAAAAGAATAAGAACAAAGTGAGTCAAGGTAATTAGATATAATAAGGAATTCATTGTAGTTTAGTAAGTCCATGTTAACATAACCTGTTTATTTTCAGAAATAATTTTTTCAAGTAAAGGATTAAAATAATCAGAAATAAATTCCTTTGGGTTCATGAAGGATGCCGGTATATGCAGCCATCAATGATATTTTTCTTAAAAGGATTGATGATTTCAATAAAGATAGATTCTAGGTATTTTGGGGCATATACTATAAGATCTCTTCTGACATTGTAGTTTAGATTGGATTGTAAGTATAGAAGAACACCGCCTTTTTTAGCTTCAGTAGAGCATTGTTCAATGTTATAACCATTTATAGTAATGTCAGTTATATTGGGATCGTTAATGTACAATTTAGATTCCGAAATTCCAAATACTGAATGGAAGAATGGTAAGTGAACTTATGAGACTGCGAAGTTCATCAATATGAAAATGCAAAGAACCAATGTTTAGATGAAGATACAATTCAGAATTTGATTTTAAAGTTTTATTGAGATCAAGAATATCGTAGTATTTGCAGTTGGAATAAGAATTAGAGATTTTATTTATATCCTTAGAAAAGTTTTTGAATTGTAATGGACTTTCTAAAGAATTTAAGGTACTAGTTGATAGAGTTTGACATGATATAGTTAAAGAAAATTCTAAGTCCGAAAGTGCTAAATGGCATATTCTTAATTATGCAGTCACTACAATACCAGTCAGAAGAGTGTTTGACAAGAAGGTTATACGAAAATTTGTTGATTGAATTGCACTTAGCATGAACCCAAGAAGAACAACAGTCACATAAAATGTCTCTTTGATGATTGGTCACTGCTTTATTGCAGAACTTACAATGGTACTTAGTTGCCATGTAAAAATATAAGTTAAAAACAAAGCAATAATATATAAAGTATGGCATAAATCAATAATAAATAAATATAGTATAATTTAAAAATAAAGGATATAATAATTAACTAGTAATCATAAAAAATATATATTATTAAGAATTTTTAATAGTTAACTTAGTAATAAATAATATAATAGCAGATAATATATGTATAATAAATAAATAACATTAAAAGATACAACAACTAAAAAAAAAACATCGAAAAAAAAATTATTAATTATATTAACGAAAAATAATATAATACAAGAAAAATAATAATATAATAAAATATATTATTTAAAAAATAATAATATAATTCAAGAAAATTAATAATAATAAAATTAGAAACACAAAAAATTATAATATATTATTACCAATTAAATCGTTAAAAAAATAAGTATAAAACAACCAATCTTCTTATTCTTTGTTTGTAACTTTATTTTTTTTCCTTCTTCTTTTCTTCTTTTGTTTCTTTTTATATATATATATATATATATATATATATATATATATATATATATATATATATATATATATATATATATATATATATATATATATATATATATATATATATATATATATATATATATATATATATATATATATATATATATATACCTATATATAAAATATAATATATATATAAATATATATATATATATATATATATATAAATATATATACATATATATAAAATATTATATATATATATATATATATATATATATATATATATATATATATATATATATATATATATATATATATATATATATATATTATGTCCGAGCACTTATATAATTGAAAATAAATAGAAACTTCAATCTAACTAATTACTTGTTGTCTAAGTTCTGGGAGTCAAGTATACGCAAACATCTTCTACACTCCAGTTCAATTAATCTGCCATTTTTTTAAATTTAAACAAATGATACATTTATTTACCTAAAAAAAACCATTTGCAATATACAATGATATATCTATTTATAAAATGCATAATAAAAGCATATAGGAATAAGAAAACTGCTCGAAAAAAAAAAAAAAAACACGTTGCTTTTATAATCGCTGTTGATATTAACAACGATAACAAAAATGACTCAAATGTTTAAGGCACAAATTAAATACTGTCATGATAATCATTTTTTCTTGTTATTATACGATTCTTTATAAATTCATACTAGTCTACCTATATAACGACCGATTAGAAAAATAAAATGGCGTTTACAATAGATTTAAAGAACCCTAAATTAAGGTTCTTAGAAGTTTTCCGTTAAACAATTTGAAGAACCTTGTGGGTTCTTTGTATTGCTTTGTAAATAAGCCGCCGGTCCAGAGAATGTTAAGAACCCGTAGGTTTTTTAAAGAACCTTAAATTTTCTCCAAGAACCTTTAGGTTCTTCAAAGAACCGGTAAAGAACCTTTTGGGTTTACAGTGTATGACACAAATTGTCATAGGTTTTGTCGTTCAGTCTATATGCAGCAAGAATTCGTAACACACTAGATGGACACGATCCATATGCTCCATTAATATGCTGATAACAGTGCGGTTTTTCTACGTTACCCTTTTGATCTGCATTTTCTCTCAAAGTTTTCGATAAGGGCAATTTCAAAATCTTATAGTTAGTGACAAATGACAACAGTTCGGTTTTTGTTTTATCAACTTAGGCATCTGGTAAAAATTTGATAATGCTGTGTAAACTTTTTTCAGAAATTGCCGAAATGGCAAGATCACCAAAGTTTGATGTATCAAAACATGCCATTTCCATATATAATGTCATTGTGAAGTGAAACGTGACTCAAGACTTTGGACTACCTGATCCATCACCGCATTGTATGTATGAATTCTGTAGTGTTCCAAAGCTTTAGATTCGTCACGTTTTTCAACTGTATGTTCATCTTTTTTTTTTATTCTTTAATTTTACAACTTTGTGATTTAATAACAGGGGCGGACTGGCCAAATTATTATGATGTGGAAAAATATTTTTAACGGCCCTGTAGGCCAACGAAAAATGAGGAAAAGCAGCAAAGATAACAGACGTAAATTACAAAGTTATGCTTAATTTATAAATATATACATTAATGAATAAATATCGAACAGAAAAAATTTATTAGAATACATATACGTAAAAACAAAGTACTTAACAATAAAAAAATATATAATACTGTAAAGCAAGGATAATTAACAATTATAAAATACAAACACAAATTACAACATTAATTTCTCAAACAATAAATTGCTTTTTTTTGCAACAAGATTAATAACGTCGTCAGAATCAATACTGTTTAATAAGTCTTTTTCCACTGCCATCAGCATAAATGCATCTAAATTTTCTTGAGACATGGTTGATCTAAGTCTATTTTTTATATATTTTAAAATAGAAAAGCTTCGTTCACAGGACACTTGAGTCACAGACAAAGTTAATAAATACTTATAAGCTTGTCCAAGTGTAGCGTATGTTCCGCTTAACATATTGTAGCGTTGTAAAATATTATAACAACAAATTGGACAATTTTTACAAGCTCCGCAATGAGAGGGCGAAATAGTTTTGTCATTATCATCGTCGTTGTCATCATCATCACTATCATTAATTACATTATCTTCTGAGACTTTTCTAAATGAGTCGTTTACATTTTCTTTCAAAAGATTCCAATTTTTTTTAAAATTATTTAATTCTTCAATAAGATTTTGTTTTGTTGCAATTGGGTTAAACTTTATTAAAACACTGCTTAATTTTTCGAAAGCGTTACTGGGAGTAGGTTCCGTAAAATTTTTTGGATCCAGACATCCTATGTCATAATAAAATGACTGATTTTTTGAAAAACGATTTTCCATGCTTTGAACAGCCATGTCAATAGCAAAATTATACACATTCACTTCAAAATTCTTCAACGCATTCGAAGTAGTTTCATCCAAAGCTTTTTCTCCGGGCATTATTTTTTTCTGACGTCGCCTAATTTCTGGTAATTTAGATTCCAGCATAACATCGCATTCCATTTCATCTAAATTATTATTGGCATAATTTACAAATTCATCCGAAACTTCATTAATTACACAGAAATTTCTTGATATTTCTTTTAGAGATTGAATTGCACAGGAAATCATATTGTAAGCTTTAATAAAATCTAAACCTTTCTCTTGTAAATAGTTGGAAATTGGCGTTGTAATTTCGAAAATTTTTAAAAATAATTTAGCAGTTAATATAGTTTCATATTTTGTTAGAGAATCTATAAAATATTTAGCCTTTTGGCGAATTTCTGCTTTAAAATTAGGTTTTAAAGAAATTTCATTTAACGTCAGTATTAATTCCACAAATAATCCATCTTTGGGGTTGTTATAGTTACCAAATATTTTTTTAAGGATAGCATCTTTGGCCCACCATCGTGTTTCTCCAATTATATTCAATTTCTTTCTTTTATTATCTTTATTAAAATAATTCCACATATTCATTCGGATGTATGATTCTCTAATAAAAACAGCAATTAAATTTAACAAATTAAATAATGTAGCAACCGTTATGGAAGATTGAGTAATGTCAGATATAACTAAATTTAAAATATGTGCATAACACCATACGTGCACATTTTCAGCATTTGACTTTAACATGTGAGCAGAAAAACCCTGATATTTGCCTTGCATATTACTTGCACCGTCCGTAGAATTACCTATACATTTTGTTATATCGATATTGTTAATTTCTAAAAGTTCTTTTACAACGTTGTAAAATGATTCACCAGTCGATGAATCCATATTAATGGTGGATAAAAGTCTTTCATTAATATTATTATTATTAATATACCTCACAACAACCACACACTGGTCTTGCACACTTACGTCTTGTGTAGTGTCTATTTGGATACTGTACATTCCAGAGTCATTAGTTTGTTGTGAAATTTTATTTTTTATTAATTGAGAAATTGCTTCAATTACGTAATTTACAGTAGTTTTGGATAAAAAACTAATTAAGTTACCCCTTCCTTGTCTTTTTCCACATTCATGAATTTTTTTACTTTTTTCTATACAGTTTCGTAAATGATTTTTCAGTGTATCGTCATATTTGCTTAATAAAATAATGATTTCTATAAACGTGCCATGATCTACGTTATCGTCATCAAATGTATAGAGGCTCTCGTTTCTCTTTCCTCTATAGCTTAAACCTCTTTTGCCTATTAATTTTATTACATTTATTACTCTGGTTAGCACATTTCTATTGAACATGATATTTTCTTTTCGTAATGATCGAAATTGTGTTGTTATGTTTAAAGTATTTTTTGAGCGCATAAAATGATTCATAACATTTTCATCGTGAAATTTACTTGTTTCATGTCTTTCAATGTACTGATGAACATAGTCCCAATTGGAAAAACCTTTAGTAAAAATATTTTCGTTTGACCCACCGTACGCAAGACAAATTGAACAATATAATTTGTTATTATCTTCGCAAAAGGATAGCCATTGGCGATTTTGCTGATCGTGTTTACGAAAATATATTTTATTGTTAAATGGAACGTTTTGAACCGGTTGTTTCGGATGATAATTAAAAAATTCTTCAATATTATTGTTGTGAGGTTTTCTAAAAAAAGCATTATTTGTATTTTCTTTCTCTTCATTTGTTTTTTCCTTTTCTTTATTTTGTTGTACATGATCAATTTCTATTTTTTCCAGTTCAGGATGAATTAAAGAACTGGTAGAGGCGGTTGAAGAAGGCATGTCTTCATGTATTTTAAACATTTTATCAATCGTGTGACATGTTCGCGCCACGGACTCTAATTCGCGTTTTCGTCGTAAACGAAGTTTTTCCGTCCCTCCCAAAACTTTCTTTTTTTCATTTTTATCCATTATATGTAATACTGTTATTAATAATAAAAAATAAGGAAATTAAAATAGTTCTAGTAATAATAATTATATAAATTTAATTTAACTTACTATTTTTAAAAAACAGAAAGCAGAATAAAAAATGAAGAATACGAAGTAATTCAACACATACAAACTATAATATCATACACCAATTCAAATAACGTTAAAATGCAACTGAACTAAAATATGTAATATTTGCGTTTGCATTTTCAAAGGCACAAGGATAGACGGCTAGAAACGGAGCTCTGTGGAGACAGATAACCCGGGTTTATTATTAAAGAATATAAACATTAATGAATATAAAAAATAATTTATTGCGTCTGGCTACACTTTTATCGTAACATTAACAAATTGAATAATGTTAAATAGGCAAAATTAATGTAGTATATAACCGTTAGTAATAAGTGAAAAAAAAATTATTTTTTTATATATTTTATTGAATTTTACATTTTTATGAGATTATGAAAACGGCCCATGTGGAATAGTCCACATCTTCCACATGGCCAGTCCGCCCCTGTTTAATAAATATTCGTTAACAATGTATACATATATACATGATCGTTATTAAGAAATAAAAGAACGCGGGAACTCGTAGAAGACCGTAAGGTCTTGTCGTCGAGAACCGCTAAAAAATTTTCGTGTTAATATTTCGTATTAATAAAATATTCTCAAAATAAATAAACTTTCAATAGGAATATATACTTAACATACTTGAAGATAACAAATAATTAAGAATTAAGAATTGAAAACATAAACAAATTTAAAGAAAAAAAGAAAAAGAAAAACGGTTCCGTTATAAATACATAGATGCGTTATACAGTTTTAAGAAATCTTTAGCACAATTGTTAAACTTTTTGTTAAAGGTTTTGTTATACAGTTTTAAAATACCTTTAACAAAAGTGTTAAACAATTATTTACAAATTGTTAAATTATAAAATTTATTAATTCAGTGTTAAATATAAAGTTAAAAAAGAAACAAAAAATTAAAAGAATATAGATATATCATCTAATAAAAAAATGACTTTTTTAAGTTTTTGTTTGAAAGAGTGATAGCTAACTTCTTGAGAAAAGTCAATGTTCTTTAAAACTATTTTATTCCAAAGTAATGCTCCTCGAAATGAAATACAGTATTTTCCAGAATTAGTTTGATAAGCTGATTGACGAATATTATTATCATTTCGTAAAATGTACTTAGTTTTTTCTTTTTTGTTATACAAATTATGAAAAGGTACAGGAGAAATATTGTTTTTACATTTAAACATAAAACATATAACGTTAAAAATATTAAGCTCATATATATTTAAGACTTTCATTTCAATTAATAGAGGCTTGGCATGAGTAAATCGATCCTTAAAATTAATAAGGCGTGCAACATGTTTCTGTTGACGATAAAGAGGTTCCAGTTTACTTTTATTAGTACTACCCCACGCAATGTTCGCATAGTTAATGTGACAATGAATGAGCGAATAATATAGTTTAAGTAATGTATGTTTATTTAAAAAACACCTTGCTTTGTACAAAATTCCTATGCTTTTTGATATTTTATTACTCAAATTTTTTATGTGACTTTTCCATGACAAATTTTCATCAATATAAATACCAAGAAAGTTTGTAACTGTTACTTTTTTTAGAACTAAATTATCAATAAAAAGCAGTGACATTTCATTTGGCATAAGATTTTTTTTGTGATTTGGATGGAAAAAAATCCATTTCGTTTTATCAATATTAAGAGACAGTTTATTTGTCTTAAACCAATCAGAAACTCTTACTAGATCATTATTGATATTCTGAAATAACAATGTAATATCATTATGAGATAAAAATAAGTTCGTGTCATCTGCAAACATAATCGTCATTAAATTTGAGGCTTTATGGAGATCGTTGATGTAAATAAGAAAAAGAAGAGGCCCTAATATTGATCCCTGAGGAACTCCACAGGTTATATCAAGCAAGTTTACTGGTGAAACTACATCAACGTATACAAATTGCTTTCGATTATTTAAATAGTTTTTTAACCAATTTAAAACACTTCCGTTTATACCGTAAATCTTTAGTTTATTTAAAAGAATATTGTGGTATATTGTATCGAAAGCTTTAGCTAAGTCAATAAAAACCCCAACTGTATATTGGGAGTTTTCAAAAGAGTTAGTAATACTTCTTGTAAACTGGAGAACTGCGTGTTCTGTCGAGTTATTTTTTTTGAATCCATATTGATTGCTATATATTAAATTGTTTACAGATAAATGATTATAAATTCTGTTGTATAAAATTCTCTCCAAGACTTTTGAAAATGCAGATAGAATAGAAATGGGACGATAGTTGCTAACATTAGTTAAATCACCTCCCTTAAATATCGGAATCACCTTTGCTATTTTTAGTTGGTAAGGAAAAATTCCTTGCCTAATAGAACAAGAAAAAATCTTAAAAAGTACATCTTTAATGATTTCATATGATTTAATAACAATATTTACATTGATATCATCCGCACCGGCTGATTTGTTGGGTTTTAGCATTTTAAAAGCGCATTCAAACTCTTCAAAAGTTAGTTCAAACGAATTAAATTGCGATGTATTAGGGATAAATAGATTACTTATTGGATTAATTGCTTGAGGAATTTTTTGGGATAAATTTGGTCCAACAGAAACAAAATATTTATTCAGCTCGTTAGCTATCTCTTCTTTATCATACAAAAATTTATCATTTGATTTGATGGTTTTAGGCAATCTAAATCTTTGATTTGATGGTTTTAGGCATCTAACATCATTGGTGTCTTCCGCTTCAGTTTAACTGGTAGTTCTATCTTCACCTCTAATATGGTTTCAGTTATCTGGATGATGTTTGCGTTTGCCATTTGTACAAATTGAAGAGCGTTATTATAAACATCATCAAAAAGTTTTGATTGACTTCTCAATTCAATTGCGGCCTTCTTCACCATCTTGAATGCAATCAACACATTTAATCCATAATTTTGCAGGTATATTGAAAACGGTCCCACTTTTTCAAAAATTCGCAGGTAGGTAAAGTCAGTCAAAATGGTATCAAATTTCAAGAATGGCATGAGTAATTTTTTAGCTTAATGACGTGTCTTTAAAATTTTCTGATTCGCTTTAAAATTTTCTGATTCGCATTAAAATTGTTAAAGATGGCTCAGCAAATGTTCCAAATATCGCCGTTGCAGCATTTAATTTACCCGACCACCTTGTTTCACTAACTAATTTCAATCTTTTCATTTTATCCATTCTAATTTGTGGTTCAACAGGTTTAACCCGTGTTGTCATTTGCTTATATGACATTTTTATGAATGTTGAAACATTTTGCAAAAGGTTAAAAAATAAAACTGCCTGAATGCAGTAACTGTTGCCTCCTTTACAACTAAGTTGAGAATATGAGCATAACACCAAATATGTACAGGGTGGTTTGCAGCCTCTGTAATCTTTTGTTGCAGTCCGTTGTACTAGCCATGACAACTTGAAGCACCATCAGTGCTGTCCGATTAAAAATTAAAGCCAAGCCAGCAGTATTACAAATTAAAGCCAAGCCGCTGTAGCGTCAAATTTAAGAGATCGAACAAGCCTAGTACCTTCATTGTAAGTAAGCCTAGTAAGCCTAGTACCTTCATTGCATGGTAAAATAGAAACCCGTTCATGCATAGTAGTATCTAAAAGCCGGCCCGGCTGAACCCGGCCCGGCCCATAAACCTAAAACAGATGACCGTAATATCATATATCTCAGAAACATATCATGCTTCAAAATATTACCGCCATTAAGAGAATCCGCAAACCTTACTGTTTTGTCAAGAGTGTTGAGAATTAAAAGTGATCAGTGGTTGTTTTTAACGTGAAGGGTTATTGCGAGGAATTGTGTTAGAGTTAAGGGTTATTGCGAGGAATTGCGAAAAGGGTTATTGAAGGAATTGCGTTAAATCCGTCATGGTTTATTGAGACAACCACTTTTTTTGCATTGTTGTCACTCGCGGCATCAGGAGCTGCATTTACATCACAATCTCCGATTATGAAGAATGGCTTAGCGTGAATGGTAGGTTTTATTTGGTCTCCGTTGTACTCTAAGCAAATTTCTTTCCTTTCCATTAATTTCAGTACTTTCTGGATGATACAATTAAAATGATTTTTTAAGTTTTGTATAAAACCCATACATCTACTTATCGGTTTCAGTAAATATCTCATCGCTTCCTATAAAAACTGTACAACTTTATAAGATAGATAAAGAATTTTTTTTTAAAAACTAAAAATTTACATTTTAAAATATATTGTTTTTTAATATCTTTTTTTTTTTTTTAATATCTTACTTATTATATCATTTTTTTTAAATATATATTAAACTTTTACCCAATAAAAAGGTAAACAAATTTACGTCTTATGCAAAAAAAAGGATTTTTAGAAAAATAAAGAAAAGTCGGCTTTAAGGTTGGGCTAAGGACCGACGAATATTCGTTAAAATTCGAATTACGAAGTTTACTAATAAGCGAAGTTGACTTCGGCTTCGACTTCGGTTATAAGAGGGTTATAAGCAATTTAAGAAGTAGCTTCCTCGAATAAAATAGTCCACTCGACCTTATGAACATGAATTCGTTAAAAAACAAATATGTTGGAAATAATTTTGTTTTACAGAGTCAATTTTCGAAAAGTCTTTTTTAGGCACAAAGTTTATTTATCACTTATTAAGTCTTATTTATCGCTTTTAAAAAATCATTAATGTAAAAAACAGGTGAATATTTAACTTAATATTCCTGACGATCTTTTTTCTTTATAAAATTGATAATCAAAATTTTTCAATAGATGTTCGTTCAAAAACATTTGAGTTAAAAATTCCACATCTTAAATTTTTATTATTACTGAATTTTTAGATTATTTATTTTGACGCAAATTGTTTTTTGTAAACGTATTTTTTCTTAATAAATTAAAATTTACTTGGTTTCACTTGTTCTATGTCATGTTTTAAATTATGGTTAATTACAAGTTAAATGATGGTTAATTACAAAATCAAACTTAAAATATCATGTGGGGTTCCACAAGGCTCCATCTTAGGTCCGCTGCTGTTCTTAATCTATGTCAACGATCTATATAAAGCATCAAATACTAAGTCTACTATTATGTTTGCAGATAACACCACTTTATTCTATTCTCACAGTAATATTATCTCTCTATTTCAAGTAGCAAATAATGAACTAGAACAAGTATCAAACTGGCTTATCGCTAACTGCCTATCTTTAAACACTGATAAAACTAAGTTTTCCTTATTCCATTCTAAACGAAAGTTTCAATATATTCCAAAATCCTTACCAATGCTATATATAAATAACAACAAAATTAAGCGCTTATTCACAAATAAATTACTTGGTATTTTAATAGACGAAAACTTATCCTGGAGAGATCATATTAAACATATTAGCAATAAAATCTCAAGAAGTATTGGCATTTTATATAAAACCAGACAAATCTTAGACAAATCTACATTAACTCAACTATATTTTGCATTCATAAATAGTTATTTATCTTATGGCAATATTGTTTGGACTAGTACAAATAAATCTAAACTCGACTGTCTCCTTAAACAACAGAATGCAGGTCGCATTATTCATTTTCAAAATTGCTTCACAAATGCTAAACCTCTTTTAAAAAGCATGAGGGCACTTGATATTTATGAACTAAATATTTTCAAAATAACACCTATCGTTTTAAAAATATTTATGAACTAAATATTTTCAAAATAACACCTATCGTTTATATTTCCTATCGTTGCCAATGCTATGAACCATTTTACAAGCCTGAGTGGTAAACTTAAAGAAGCCAATACCTCTCAAAAATTTAAATATAATAAATACAAGTAAATTTTATTATAAATAATGAAATGTACTTGTATTTAATATTTTTGAATATTTTATCGGAAATTACCTTTAACTGTAAATGGTTGCTTGACAAAAATAAATAAAATTAAATTAGAAAAAAAATAAAAATCAAGCTAAAAAATAATAACTTTAGTTTATAAAAAATTTTGTGTGGTTAGAGCGCTTGCTTTAGTAGCAAGAGACCTAGGGTTTGAAGCAAGCTCTGGACATAATTAGCACCACCGGAAGGAGGTTTGAATTTCCTAGTTTAATACTTTTCTGACGTACAACGTGGCAAAACCGTTAGGTCTTCCTGGAACATTTAAAGAAAAAACAAACAAAAAAAAAATTTATTCAAAAATTTCTTTTTTAAATTAAAAAAAAAAAAAAAAATTTATAAAAATTTTTAAAAAACTTTTTTTTTAATTAAATGTTTTTAAAATCTAAATTCGGCTTTCAATTAAATTCGGGCTACATATACGACTTAAATTCGTCTTTCAGTTAAATTCGGTATACGCACATGATCTAAATTCGTCTTTCATTTAAATTCGAGTCTTAAAAGTCTCTCCGGTTCTTAGGTTAGGATGGGCCGGGTTTTAGTCTTTTGGGCCGGGCCGGCTTTTAGGTACAACGTTTTAGAGAACATTTCGTCTGTAAACACACATACTAACACACACACACACATACACACACTTAAACGCACACACATATATATATATATATATATATATATATATATATATATATATATATATATATATATATATATATATATATATATATATATATATATATATATATATATATATATATATATATATATAATATATATATATATATATATATATATATATATTTATATATGTATATATATATATATATATATATATATCGAAGGCTTTTGATACTGTTGACCATGAAATCCTTGAAAAACTAAAATACTATGGATTAAACTATATAACTATAAAATGGCTTCGTAGTTACTTATCAAACCGCAAACAATTTGTTTTTATTAATAACTATAACCAAAGCCATCTACTAAATATTTCCTGTGGTGTTCCCCAAGGCTCTATCTTGGGGCCACTTTTGTTCTTAATCTATATAAATGACTTAAATAAAACCTCAAACTTAATGAGTATCATGTGTGCCGACGACACCAACTTATTCCTGACCAATAATGACATATCCAAACTCTTTTCTACAATGAATGATGAACTCAAAAACATATCTACTTGGTTCAAATGTAACAAGTTAACTCTTAACATTAATAAAACCAAATGGGTTCTTTTCCATTCACTCTATAAAAAACGCTATTTACCCCAACATTTGCCCAAAATATTTATTGATAAAGTTGAAATAAAAAGAGATTTTGTTACTAAATTTTTAGGAGTGGTTCTCGACGAGAACATTACATGGAAACCGCATATAGAATATATCTGCTCAAAAATATCTAAAAGTAACGGAGTCTTATATAAATCTAGATCATATTTAAACAAAAAAGCCTTAACCCAACTCTATTATTCATTTATTCACACCTATATTAATTATGCCAACATTGCGTGGGGAAGCACCGAAAAAAGTAAGCTAAAATGCCTTTTTCGCCGTCAGAAGCATGCGATCCGATTGAATAATTTTGCAGATCGTTTTACTCATTCCAAACCATTATTTATGGAGATGAAAATACTTAATATTTACGAGCTCAATGTTTATAACATTTTATGCTTTATTTACATGTGGAAAAACGATTTAACTTTACCTGTCTTTAAAAACCTTTTTTCTCTAAACCCAATTAATAAATATTTACTTAGAAATAAAAATTTTGTACATGAACCTATTTGCAGAACAAAATTTAACAAATTTGCATTACATTTCGAGCACCCTATCTTTGGAATAAAATTGTTATACCTAATTTTGATATATCCAATACATTTCCGATCTTTAAAAGTAAGCTTAAAAATTTTGTTTTATCTATTGATGATATATTTAAATACTTTTTATAACAATCACGTATTTGTCTTTTTAATTGTAAGACTGTTGTATTTTCTCTCGCCTTTTAAAAAAAGATATGTATTACTGTATTTACTATGTATATATATGTATTTATATATTTACGTTTTTATAAGATCTGATGATATGATCAGACTTTTTATTATATATAACATTAGTGGTTTGATTTATATTTCCAATTTATATCACAATTTATTGTAATTTTATAGTTTTGTTTATGTATTGATTTTAAAAAAATTGTAAAAGGTTCTGATGATAAGATCATTACGATCTTCTTTCAGAAGCCTTGTCTGTTTATCTTTGTAAACAACGACAAAAATGAAACAAAATATATATATATATATATATATATATATATATATATATATATATATATATATATATATATATATATATATATATATATATATATTATAAGATGCGTAAATAATGTGGTAGTGGTGTTGTGGTAAAACAATCGCTTCATAAGCAAGAGGTTCCGAGTTTGATCCCCACCGCGTCCCTGGTAGTACCGCGCTCAATTTGTTTCTCCGCGCAGCGGCCTTGTTCGTCAAGGTTCGTGTTTCGGAGTTATAGAGTTGAGAGAGGGTTATAACCACAATTAAGTAGCCTCCTCGTCTGTAGTGGTCTTCTCGGCTTTGAGGAGGTGAATAACAAAAAAAAAAAAAAAAAAAATTATAAACAAAAAACTTCACAAGCGAGTAGCTTTGTGATGCAGCAAGTTTTGTTTTGGAAGGGAAAAATAGTTAGTGCAGCTGCTAAAGAATTCGACATCAAGAGAATGACATTAACATAATATATTTTAAAACTAAACTCAGGTGGTTACCCTTCCATGGGTTATTCAATGATCAATTTTTTCTCAAGAGCAAGAAAGCGCCTTAAAAAATTATTGATTGAAAATGGCATCTATATTTTACGGCTATACTCCTAACAATGTTAGTTCTCTTACCTATAAGTGTGCTCTTCTATACAAAATCAAAATTCAGATTCTTGGACAATAACTAAGATGGCTGGTAAAGAGTGGATGACTAGATTTTTATGAAGGAATCCTCAATTATCTATAAGGAAACCAGAAGCAACTAGCCTTGGAAGGGCAACATCATTTAACAATGCAGGTGTAAAAGTGTTTTTTGATAAGCTAGGTGAAGTTATGGATATATACAAACTCAGTGCTTCACAAATATGGAATGTTGAAAAAACTGGTGTATCTACAGTTGTAAAACCTAGTAAAATTGTGGCTGCAAGGGCAAGAGAAATGTTGGTTCTATTACATCTGGAGAAAGAAGCACTAATGTCGCAATGGTAACCGCTGCATCTGCCTCTGGAAATACAGTGCCTCCAATGTTTGTGTTCCCTCGCAAAAATTACAAATATTATTTTGTTACTAATGGTTCACCGGACTGTATTGGGGTAGGTAATGGAATTGGCTGGGTTACAGATATTGAATTCATAAATTTTATGTAACATTTCATTAGGCATGTGAAGCCTTCAAATTAATATAAAGTTCTATTAAATTTGAACAATCACTCTTCTCACTTGCATTTTGAAACACTAAACTTAGCAAAGGAGAATGGAATAGTTATGTTGTTTTTCCTACCACACTGTAGCCATAAGCTGCAGCCACTAGATGTATTAGTGTTTGGACCTTTATAAAAGTATCTATCAGTTGCACAAGATGCATGGCTAAAAAACAATCCTGGAAAAGCCATAATAATTTATGATAAAATCTTGTATTTAAGCAATCATACGAAGCTCATTCTGAAGTACGTTTAACATCATATTCAGGTCAATTTGTCAAAAATAGTATTAATAGGAGACAACGTTACTTGTTCCTGGTACTCCATTTTTTCCAGAAACTGTGCCAAAAGCAGCACCAAGAAAGTTTAACGAGGCAAAAAAAAAGGAAAAAATTTAACGAGGCAAAAAAAAAGGAAAGCTATTCTAACAGATACTCCAGAAAGAATTATATTAAAACAACAGCAAACTAAGAAACTTAAAAAAGTTAAGAAACAAAAAAACTTATCTACCTGCCAATACCTTTCAAATATTAATAAAGAGTGTGGTAATAAAAAGACTCAGTCACATCGTTTTTTAAAAAAAGTTAAGAAAAAAACAAATAAAAAAACTGAAAGGAAAGAAATTTTAAAGAAACCAAAAAAAGGTTCTGCTTTTCAATTCTTTTCAGATCATGGTAACAAAGAGACTCTGCTGCTTAGTATATTAAAAAAAGTTAAAAAACAATCAAACAAAAAAACTAAGATGACAAAAAAATTAAAGACAAATGCAGGACACGGTTATGCTAGTCTTGTATGTTGGGAAACATTTTCTAAAAGTCTACCAGAAGAAAATTGAATCCAGTTTCAAGGTTGCAATCAATGGTCTCATTAAAATGTGATTCACATCCTGGTCAAAATTATATTTGTATTAACTGCAAAATGGAAATAATAAGTGTTTAGTTATTATTTTATCATAATATTAACAAGTTTTGTTTAAAAATTTGTTTAAAAAGCTGTGTTTAGTTTTAAGATTAAAAAATTTTGTTTTGTTTTTATTTTAGTCTCAAAATTATTAGCTTTTACATTTATATCTTAAATAATTTGCTAAAATTGAAAGTATATATTTAATTTATAAGGAAGCTATGTTTTAGTTTTATAACAGAGTTAATTGTTGTCACAAAAATTTATTCATTTTTTTATTGCTTAACTTGCCACCCACACAATTGCTCATCTTACCCCGTTAGGGTAGGTTGAGCAGCCAAATAAACTTTAGACTATATTTTATAAAACAAATCGAAAAAAGTTTTTTCGTCTTAACCATTTTTTTAACATATTAAATTATCTTTCTAATAGTAAAAAATTTATATTAATCCGATATACCGTTCAAGAGATCTGTTAGATTTACTAAAAATTGCCCAACTAGCCCCGCCCTACCCTAATCGAACTTTTACTACAAGAAGAGATCATCAAGGTATTAATAAAATGCAAAACAAGTGTATAAATAATATATATTTCTTCATACATATATTTACAACACTGTTATTTAACATAATTAAATAGTATAATGAAATATTTTTTAAAATAATTTTTACAAATTTTTTTAACAAATTAACAATTATTAATTTTGTAAAAGTAACAAAAATCAATTTTGGTCATTAATATCGCATAAGTACGTCATCAGATTAATCTTAAAAAAATTAAATATGACATATAAATAAATATGACATGTATAAATTGAAAAAATACATCACACATTAAAACTGGAAATTTACCTGTTTTAGGTATCCTGTTGTGATATTACAATAACTATTGTTAATACAGCAGTTGTTATTGGTGTTGTTAAGTGAAGTAGGGGAGACCGGGGCTAGTTGGCCGCAGGGGTAAGTTGACGAATTGCGTTTATCTTTAAAGCCTTTCATCAGAAAGTGATAAAAATTACACAGAATCTTCCTAATTGACTGTTTCATCATTCAATGTAGTATTGTCAGGATTCGCGCATGCGCATGGGAGATATTAAGATTTAAGTGTTTTTTGGACAAAAACGTAACTTTTGAAACATCGCTTCCTTTTTACTTTACAAAGAAAATAGTTAGTCAAATGGAAAAAAAATTATTGTAAAAGTTCTAGCCACAATTGGTTTACTATATTCAGTTTGACTTTTTTTAAAAGTTGCCGTTTTTCAGGATCTATAGACTGTTTATTGAAAAAAAAGCCTTCGGGGTAAGTTGACAAAATTTTTACGGGGTAAGTTGGCTCATAGCATTTACTATGGAGAAAAATATTTATTTTTATAAAAATAATTTTTTTAATTTTTTTAATTTTTAACAATATTGAAAAAACTTATTCTTACAAAAAAATTATAAAAATTTTTTTTTTAGGTTTTTTGTAACAGGTAAAAAGAGGGCTGCTGTTTTGGCTGTTATACGTACTAATATTTAGCACAAGCTAAAAATAATATCAAATTATTAGCTTAAATTGTTGCCAAAATTAATAGGTAAAAAATTTCTATTAATTTTGCACTTAATAGTACATTAATAATCACGTTTATAGTTTGCGTCAACTTACCCCGTGGTGAGGTAAGTTGGCGCAATTTTTTTTTTTTTTTTGAGGGCCCCGTAAGGCCCCAAGAATTTTTTTTTGTAAATCCATGAAACTTTTATAAGTTACCCAAGTTCATACGCTTTGAGACTACACTTTAATATTTTCAAAAAAGTGTGCTATTAGGGCTACAGAGCTCATAGAGTAAAAACCGAGCCAACTAGCCCCGGTCTCCCCTAATATATATTATGGAGACAACATTGAAGAAATTACAGTTTTAGTTATATACTACTTTCAAAAAAAAAATTTGTTCGCATGGGCGTGTACAGGATATTTTGATGTTTTAGTTAAAACATTTTCAGGCACTGTGTAAACTCTATATTTAAGTATGTTAATGCCTATGCCAAATGACGAGGCTTTACAAAAAATTATTCAATACATAAAAATAGTTAATATGTTTTGACTAATTATTGAATAAAACATAATTAACTATGTATTCATTATCACATGGCTAATTATATTATCATTATATTTATTGTATAATTAACTTATAAAACGTACCGCAAAACAAACATCTTAATTAAAGTTAAATAAACAACTTAAGTAAATAATATCTTAATTAAACGAATAACCTAATTGAAATTATAGAAGTTTGTTGAAGTTAGCAATGATAAAGAAAACCAAAAGTAAATTAAGTCGAAATGATTTCTTGCAACCTGTATTTCCTACAGCCTGTTTAGAAATAAACATGTAAGGAGTGTACATACATCAACTGACTAAATTGGTAGAACATGCAAGAAATGTACATACATCGTATGTACATTTGGCAAAGGCATTAACATACTTAAGTATATTAATGCTATTAACATACTTAAGTAGCATCATACATTTAGCATAGGCATTAACATACTTAAGTATAGAGTTTACACAGTGCTTGAAAATGTTTTAACTAAAACATCAAAATATCCTGTAGACGCCCATACGAACAAATTTTTTTTTTGAGCAGCCGTGGCGCAGTCGTAGCGCACTTGCCTCAGAAACGTAAGATCCGTGGTTCAAACCCCACCTCTGGACAAGTTTTGCGACATCGGTTGGGAAGGAGGCGTGAACTTCCTATTAAATGCTCTTCCGCGGTGCTTTATGATAAGACCGTAAGGACTTCTTGGGGCACCTAAATCAACATAAAAAATAACAAAAAAATAACAAAAAAAAAGAATGCACATCTGTAAGAAGGCCTGAAACTGTTTTCATAATTGGCTGAAGTAAAACAATCCATATTTATTGTTTCGACACAAACTATCATATTAAATCTTTCATGAATGCATTTATATATCGTTCCAAATTTTGACTTACCCAAACTTGACTATCAATTAGGTAGATCATAGAATCAAAAACCTATTCTGACGTTTGAAGTTTTGTTTAAATTAATGACCTGATAATAAATCATTGATTAAAATAATTGCGTAGCGTAGAAAAAAAAGCATATATTTATAATTTACTTCAAAATATATATGTGAAGTATAATGGTAGACGATAGAATTAAAAACCTATTCCGAAGTTTAAAGTTTTGTGTAAATTGATGACCGGAATACAACAAAATAAGTATAAGTTTTGATTTTTAAACACTTTTTAACACATTTAACTTATTGTCTGCCCAAACCAAAACCCTTAGTTGATTTATGTACACACCCTGCATGTTCTACCTATTTAGTCAGTCGATGTATGTACACTCGCTGCATGTTTTACCTATTCAAGTCAGTCGATGTATGTACATTTCTTGCATGTTCTACCAATTTAGTCAGTTGATGTATGTACACTCCTTACATGTTCTACATATTTAAGTCTATGTGTGCACACATCCTCATTTTTATTATAAATAAAATTTTATAAACAATATAACTTTTTATAAACAACAATCATAGACATTACACATAAAACTAGAACTAAATACTTTAGAATAAAACATAAAAGTACAAACAAAAGCATAAGCGCTATAAGAGAAACCGATCCCTCGTTGTCGGGCGACATAGCAAAATTATAAACCATAAGACCATTATCTTATTATTAGTCAATATCTTAATCAAAAAAGACAATATTTAGGAGAGTTTAAGCGTAACTTTGAAAGTTAAAATTTTCTTCTATATATATATATATATATATATATATATATATATATATATATATATATATATATATATATATATATATATATATATATATATATATATATATATATATATATATATATATGCACACACAGGGCCGTTACTAGATATTTTGGCGCTCCTAGGGAAAAATAGAAATGCGGCCGCATTTGAATATGAAATTTTTTTACCGCATTTTCTCGTTTAGTGTCACAATTCCAGTACTAGTAAAGACTGCTCTACTTATTAGATAAACAATTTTATATTTGTCATTTAATTAATTAGCAACATTGTAGATTTTTGGAACCCGTGCGTCTATTAATTTGACAAAAACATTCACAGGAATATTCTTGTCAAATTATTGGATACACCAACACTGTTTGGCAGTGTCCTGTAAACTGTGAAATGTTTACAGGACACCGTCAAACAGTTTAGGTGCGTATTGGTTTCACTATTTGAGTTAAAAGAATTAATACTGTATATATTGCATACTTTGTGAGAAACAACAAATTACAAAAGCTTACAAGACAAATAAATTCTTGGTAAAGAAATTTGATTTGATTTTAAATTTTGTTTGTTTATTTAACTTCAGTTCTTTCTTTTTATCCAACAGCATAATTCTTGGCCTTTATTTTTAAAAACTCTTTTATGAGATTTTTAATTTTAAAAGGGTTACAAATCAAAATTAAAAGTTTATAATATCTTGACCCTTAAAGAAATTGAAAATTAATCGATGAATATAAATTTAGTTACGTAAAGTAAAAAAAAAAAATCAACTTGTTGCTCTTATGTTTGGGACACAGTAATCACAATCTTTTGCAAAGCATTCTTATTCGACATAAGAATAAACATATAAATGTTTAAATGTTTAAAGCATTCTTTAAACATATAAATGTTTAAATGTTTAAAGCATTCTTTTTAGTGTTCAAAAATCATGACCACACAAAATTAAAAGTCCCTTAATTTGAGAGAAAAAAGGTAGGAGGGGGAGGGTTCAAACTTTAAATGGTCATAATTTTAAAACATTAGAAGAAATATTGCATGACCTTCAAAGTTTCTAGATAAATATTAATTTAGTTAAGAATAGTAAAAAAAAATATTTTATCAACTGTTGCTCTCATTTTACATATAGATACATATATGTTACACAGTACATGGATACATTTATATACACATACATGCATATACATATAAGAATATATATATATATATATATATATATATATATATATATATATATATATATATATATATATATATATATATATATATATATATATATATATATATATATGTTTACATATTTATATAGTATATAAACAGTATATGTATTTGTATATATGCATATATGTATACATATATATGTATATATGCATATATGTATCTAATAAATATATGTATATTAGAACAGTACAAAATTTTTTTTTTAAATAGTTAAATGTCGTAAATATATATTCCTATAGTTTGACTTTTAAATTTACAGCTTGTGTTAAAAAAAGCCTCTTAACGACTCTTTGTCTTTAAAAAAAAAAAAGAAAAAAAAAAGTAAATGTAAAATTGTAAAAAATGTAAAAACCATTAAATTTAATTGAGGAGACTAATTAAATTTTAAATATATATATATATATATATATATATATATATATATATATATATATATATATATATATATATATATATATATATATATATATATATATATATATAATATACTAGTAGTATATTATATATGTATATATTTATTTAATATATGCAAAACGTAGATTGTCATATTATAGTATTTGTGATGCTCTTAATGTAACTTCCTCTAAAAAGAGTTGTGAGCTGTTATAACTTTGAAGCCAATTAAGGCTTGCTTTGAAGCTTTTGATAGGTTGTTAAAACATTTAAAACGAGTTAAATTGTTTCAATAATTAAGTATACCTGATGTGAAAAATATATTTTTACATTAGGTATACTTAATTATTGACACACACACACACACACACACACACACACACACACACACACACACACACACACACCTACTAAAGATTTGACATGACAATGAAAATAACAAATTTAAAATTTAAAATAAAATTTTTTTGAAATTAAAAATAAATTTGTAAAAAACCTTATACTATAAAAACATTTGCTGCAAAAAAATTTATAAAAACATTCAGCTTTTTTTTATTATTGATAACATTGAAAATATTAATGAACAAAAAATACCAACTAAAAAAAAAAGGATATATTTAAAAAATACAAACTTTTATAAAGATGAATAAAAATAAACAATAATTTAATAATAACTAAATTAAAATAATAATATTGCAACTACAAAGAACTTAAAGGAATTTTTAAACTACTATCAAAAAAATCTATAACATGTTTCCAAACTTTTATTTGTGACAAAGCATGTGCTTGAATATTTCTCCCGCCATATTCAACAAAAATTTCTGGATACTCAACAGAAGGTGCACAAAAACAAACTGGCATATATGGAGCATCTACTAAATGACCCATACCGTCACAAGTAATAACTTTGAAGTTATTTGTTTTAGCTGAACTAATCTTATTATTTAGAATTTTAAGATAATGTTCAACATTTACAGAACTATCATCAAGACTCACAACAAATAATATATGACTTTTTGATCTTTCAAAAGGAATTAGAGATTGATCATTTAATGGTATTTTGGCATATATAAAACTTGATACAATTGTGTCATATTTACTAACTTTATAATAAGTTTCATCTTTGTGTACAAGTTTAGGAATGGTGACTCCATTATATTTTGTATCTCCACCAATACTATGAAGACTTCCATTCATACTAACAACAGATTTAATTTGTGGTAAAAATGAAGCCATTGCTAAAGCCACACTTCCACCTTTAGATATTCCATACACTCCAATTGAACTTTTGTTCACAACTGGAAGATTTTGAAGAAACACAACAGCCTCTTCAAAATATTCTATATCTAGGTTGCCATAAACTTTTGGAAGATCATCTACATTAAAATAAGCTAATGCCAATGATACATAACCATTATTTACAAGAATTGCAGACACATCTTGAATTGGCAGCTGCTTTTTAGTTCCCCCATATAATGTAATGACAGCTGGAAATGGACCATTTCCAGGAGGACAGAATAAAATGCCACGAATTCTACCATATTTAATGAATTTCCTGGAAACATCTTTAGTTAATATATGTCTAGTTGCATTAGTCGCACAAACCAATTTTTTGTCAACAAATGTATTAACATGAGAATAGTAAACCTTAAACTCATATTCTAACGGAATGCTTGGATCAGCACATTGCAGTCTATTAATACTATTTGGTTCCTTTATCATTGACCAAAACAACCCCATTTGATGAACACCTGTATATGTTCCTCCCAATGATTCTGTCTTGCTTAAGTCAAAAGAACCATCACTTGAGATAATTATATGAGCAAAAGAAAAAAAGGAAATATTTTCTAGCTTGCTGAATACTGATGCAACTATTGTAACTGTTGATTCGGGTTTGAAGTTATTTCCAAATATTCTTACTGGATTAATAACAAGTGAATCTTTAGGCTCTACTACTATTTGCGGCATATAAGCATTTAAAGGCATTTAAAATTAAAACAACCTTAAATTAAAACAAGTATATGAAAATCTAAACTATATTTTATATTTTTGTCACTAATCAGGTAAACAAGGAAAAAAAGTCGGACCAAACGAAGCAATATACTAATGCGTAACAAAGCAATAATAATGCGTAAAGTAATCGCCGTGAAGATCACTTATTGTGACATAGTGACGAAGCGCGTATTCGACCATGAAAGAATAACAACAAAAAATAATAACTCGACTTTGATCAAAAACGAAACAAGTGAAATTAGTTTATCTAAGTGATTTCACTTTATAATGGCAACTAACCATTAAGTTAAAAGTTGCTTATCATGAAACCAATATTTAAATTCTTCTGTAAATCAATATTGCGAATCCTTTCATAACGTCGTGGATCAATCAAAAATGACATCAAATACAATTTATTGTATTTGATGTTCTAAATGATATAATACTTAATTTATGCTTGTGAATAAAATACTTCAAGTTTCTAAAATAACATTTAAAACAATGGAAATTATGTACATTCTTATGTAACATTGATATAACATTGATGCCGATTTGTAACTAGTATTTTTACTGGGATGTCATTCATGTGATGTTTTTGAACCACCTATGATGATGAAAAAAGTATTTTTAGCTTCTAGGATAACATTCAAAACAATGAAAATTACGTAAAGTCTAATGCAACAATGATGCCGATTTGATCGCTTGTATTTTTACTGGGATGTCATTCGTGTAATATTTCTGAACCACCCATGATGATGACTGTAGTTTAATACATTCAAATCAAATAAAATGTATTCTTAAATAGATTTTACATTTCATGGAATAATTACATATAGTACAAGTACTAATTTTAAGTAAACACCATAATGAAAAACTAAAAAAACATAAACAGTACAATACTGTTACTTCAACACTTTCAAACATTACAAGATTGTTACACTATCAATAAATTATAAAATGATTTATAATTATGATAAAATTGATAAAAAAAATGATGAAATTATTAATGAATTATGAAACGATCAATGATTATAAAAGTTATAAATAAACAGACTCATTGTGCTTACAAATTGGGTTATGAGTTGATTTTTTTCTCGATATTTTTAGGGCATTTTTGTTGTCAGGCCCCGACCACAAAGCATCCTTATTTAACATAAGGAATTTACACAAGTGGTTGTTTACATATCAATCCCACAATTACTTGCGCTACATAAAATGATTCTATATATATTTACGCAAACCTACACTATTCCATAACTACTGCAAGTCCTCACAAAATATTAAATTTTTTACCCTCATCTAAAGTTGATGTTATCAGATTTAGTATTTCAATATCAAAAAGTTCTCTATCACA
Organism: Hydra vulgaris; assembly: GCF_022113875.1. Lineage (NCBI taxonomy): Eukaryota > Metazoa > Cnidaria > Hydrozoa > Anthoathecata > Hydridae > Hydra > Hydra vulgaris. The sequence goes on along the minus strand of NC_061164.1, from coordinate 8,601,274 downwards.
TATTAAAAACAAAACTACATACTACGATTTTTTATTGATATGTTTTATTTCTTAAGTATTACATGTTTCTTAATTACAGGTTGTATTTCTCAATTACATATTACAATATCTTAATTACAACTTTTATGTTCTTAATGAACTCAAATTGATCTTAATCTTGAAATTTTCCATCGCGTAGCGGTGTAACCGCATTGTAACCAAACTAAATCAGTTTAATTTTCAGGAGTTGTTGTTTATATTAGAATAAACTCAGTAAAAAAATAAAAACAGGAAATTAATCTTAATGAAATTGAGAAGTTGTGTCAACCAAAAAAATGATGTTAACGAGATTTGATCAACCGCGGTGTAGAGGCGCTCGATTTAGAATGGAGAGGTGTGAGACTCAATGCTAGCTCTGGTCATATTTGTGACATCAGTATGTAAAAAGATGTGAACTTTTTAGTCAAATGCTTTTCCATTGTGCTCTATGATAAGGACATACCCGAGCAGCTGACTAAGTTATGTCATATTAAAACAATGTCGAAGTCGTCGGACAAATGTGTTGTGCTGATTGGGATAGGAATTCTTGGAGCACCATAATTACCAGATAAAAAAAAAATTGTAAGTAAAACTTAACCATCTTTTAGGATTATTAAAATTAACAAAACTAGTTTCTAACTTAAGTTATTTGAAATAAAAATAACTAACTTGTTATTTTATGCTATCTTGTTACATTGATGCCAACATTCATTTTCTGTTTTAAGTTCGTATACTAGTTTTTTACATCGATGCCAACATTCCTGTTATGTTTTAAGTTAATATGCTAACTTGTTACATCAATGCCAACACTCCTGTTCTGTTTTAAGTTAATATGCTAACTTGTTACAACAATGCCAACATTTCTGTTATGAAAATTCATAGTATTCTATTTTTAAAAATTTATAAACATTGATAGTTTTTTAAAAAATTTTAAAAGAGATTTTGTTATTGTTATTGTTATTAAAAAAACAATAATTTGAATCACTTACCTCGATTTTTATTATTTTTTTATTTACATTGAGCGACAAATTGACAATTTATATTGCAGGACTTTAAAACAAATATAAAAATTTTGAATTTTTAAAAATTTTTAATAACTTGTATGGTATTATTAAAAAGATATGATCTATTTAGAAATTAAAAAAAACAATAATGTTCCTTTTATCTGCTTTTTTGCCGAATCGGCTTACTTACAAGATTAATGTAAAAAAAATTACTAGCCAGCCTCAATTCGGAATCACAATAAAAAAAAGTTCTTTATATGTAAAAAAATCTTTAATAACAACAAGAGTATCAAAAACAAAGTATTAGCTAAAAAAATCTTTCCTAAAAACTTTTTTTTAGGGTTTTTTTTTGTATTTTTAAAATTTTAGATATAAATAAACCTTGAAGCAGTTACAGCTCCATTTAAAATCAATTATACATGTATTTTATTTAGTATGATGTATTTTACTTTACATCATAATGTATATTAAGTAGTATATTAGTATATTAGTATAATAACATACTAATATATATTAGCTCTAACTATTTAGATATCAATCTTAAAAAAAACTTTGAAAAATATAAGCAAAATTATGTTTATTAAAGTAATTGTTCAAGTATATTTACTATTTTATAATAATAATGAAAAAATAATATTTTATAATAATAATAAACATAGTTAAAAGACTTTTCATAAATTATGCTAACAAAATAGGGGAGAGGGATGGGAGTCTGAAAAGTTTTGACAACTATTGACAAGGGGAAGGAGAAAAATTAAAAAAAGTTAACGTCAACAATGTTACTTTTAAAATAAATTCAATTACTTTTGGTGGGAGAGTAATCAAACTTTCAGTAGGGTAGTCAACACTTAGTGTTGACGTAATTTACAGGAAAAGTGTCTCTCAAAGAAAAAAATAAATTTTCGATAAAAACATTTATAATTATTCTTAAAGAAAATTCAACTACAACTTTAAATGGGAGAAAAAAACTTTTTCTATAAATCATTTTCGCTTCACCAAAACGACGCTAAAACTCACGTACAGCAATTTTGACTCCCAGCAAATTTCAAGAACAATTTTCTAGGAGTCATAGCCCCGAAAGCTCGGTGAGCTTACGGTGCTGTGAAAGGGGCTTCCACATTAACATGGCACAGAAACCCCACTAGGGTAAATCCGGGCCTGGATTAACAAATAACAGGGTATCAAAGTTTTTTTAATTTCCGTAATTTAAAACTCACAAATCAAAATAACGATGCAGAATAACCCAAGACTTAAAGCCAAAGCCAAGAATTTAATCTGGGCAATGTTACTGTTCGGATTTACTAAACCGACCTTACTAAACATAAATTACCGGAGTTGCTGAATTATCCTTACTATCCATGCAGAACTTTTTGTCTAAAAAAAAATTTAAAATTACGTTTTAGATAATTATTTAAAACTTTGTATTAATTGTTAACACTATAATAAATTTGTATATAACATGTAAAAAGTTATTTTAATTTAAAAAAATCTATAATTCAAAAAAAAAATAAAAAAGCAAATTCAAAAAGAAAAAGATTTTACTTATTGCAACTATAATATTAGCAGATTAACTCTATCGTTATAAACAGATTAAGCAATTTTGTTTTAAGTTTTGATAAAGTTTTAAGATTCTTAAGTAGCACATAAACATTTCAGACAAACACGTGCTCATAACTTTAACTTTTCCTAAGCAAGTATACACTGGGGCTATAACTGTATTTTTTAAATCAAAAATTCTGTTTTTACTTATATATGTGCATTAGAATTTAATTAAGGCTCATCGGGTTAACCCGTTTAAAAAGTAAAAAAAACTAATCCTCTTTTCAATACCTTTAAAAAAATATTTTACCCAGAGTCGCCAAAATTAGGAAGGGGGCAGGGTTGCTGTCCCAGGTGGCGTGGCCTGATTTTACTTCCCTCTCGGCGGTCCTAGTTTTACCTATTTTTAAATTTATAATCATACCGTATACAAAAAATAAACATCATGTATAAAGTAAAAACTCTAATTAATTTATTAAATATTATAATAATATTAATATTTTTTTGTTAGTTTTCACAACTTCTACCAATTTTATATTGTTTATAAAAAAAGTAAATAAAGCATTAGAAGTTTTTGTTTTGATGATATTAAAAGTTTAAAACATTAAAAGTTTTTGTTTTAATCGGGTTTTTTTGTATATGGTTTATGTAATAAACAAAATTATTTTGAACAAAGCATTGTGCTTATATAATTAAATTTGACTAAAGTAATTGTACTTAGATAGCAATAATTAAAATTTTGGCGACTAGGACAAGGAATTAAATAACAAATGCTGAGTCATTAGACCGGGTGAATAAAAATGAGCATTTGTTTTTTCTTAGTAATTGGTCATCTCTACGTGAATAAAAACAAATGCTGAGTCATCAACAGCAACCATTAAGTTTACTTACCTAGAAAAAAACTTGCCATAAGGTAACAACGTAAATTTTTTTACAAGGTTTACATATATTAAGTTAATTCAATTTTACAAGGATTACAGATTCAAAATTTTTTTAAAAACAAAGTTTTTTGCAATAAGTGTGCAATACAAATAAATGCAGTAAATGTTGGTCACATTTTTTGAGTAATTGCTTTTTACAATCACCGTTATAAAAAGCGTATTAAACTTTGAAGATAAGATCATTAGAGTTGATCAGTCACAAACTAAAGTAGTATTAAAAAAACAGTACAACTATTACACAAAGTGAATAAATGACGGTAAATATTTCAACCAAGCGTTACAATTTCATTAAACCAATAAAACCATGCCAACATCACAAAAAATTGTGTTCGCTAGAGATGTTAGTTAAGTCAGTTTTTAGGATTTGGAAAAACCACAAATTTGAGACTTTATTTTTCTATGTAGTTATACATTTTGTTTTTCAAATATTTACTTTTTTGAGGTTTGAATTTTTTAAAAAAAATTTATGCGATCCCATTTCGAACTACTGTATTAGTTAAAATTAAAGAGATCCATGGTTATTTAAAATTTGGTTTGTGAACTTGCTTTATTACTAAAAGTGTCTGTATAAAATTTAATATTTATTCAAGAATTCGAAAATCTTACTTAGAAAAACTTAAAAATACAGAAAAGTTATTTAAATTGAGGCTTTTTGAAAAAAGATGTTTCAAACATTTTTTGTAAATAAAGTAGAATTTTGCGTCCCTTATGTAATCTCGTGGATTCATGCAATTATAGAAGGTTTTGTTTCTTTTTTTCAATTTTAAGTCAAACCTCACAAAATGCAAAATGATATTGTCGGATGCTAAAGTCATTAATAAAGGCAAACATAACATAAATGCTAAACCATTAACAAAGGTAAGTTTAACGGTCCCTGATTTACCATCAGGGCTTGATTATGGGCCAAGTGCGTTGAAGGCTGCAGAGTTGGAGTGGGCCTATGATCTATTGCAACAAAATCACAAAATTTGTAAATTACAAAATATTTATTGTAAGGAGTTGTTTTTAATGTAATAAAAAATTGTAAAAATTAATCAAACTAAACAACCAAATTTATCATCAATAACACTATAAGCAGAGATTCTCTTATACAAGACTTATAATAGCTTGTTAATAATTGGAAGAAATGCGTGTTTTTTTAAACTTGTCCAAAGTTGTCAATCCGGCGTCAACATCATCTGCTTCTCCATCATGATAGTCCCAAAATCTGTCTCACCAAATTTGTCTTTTATACTCTTGCACACTTACGCACTGTTTTGATACAGAATTTGGCATTTATATTTTTTCACTTAATTGAGAAAAATTGTCTGGAACAAACGTTTTTAAGGGTTGTCACACCTTTTTGCCGTATTCAAATCTAGTTTTGAACCTTGAAGACATCTAATTTTTTATCAAATCTTTCTAAAATTATTGACCTTATTTTTACTATTAGTCCTGCTCTAATTTTTTCATACTTGAATTAAGTCTTTATGCTTCCAATCGCGTGTCAGCTTTTTCAGTTGTTGATTTAGACATACTGACAAGAATATGCTGAGTTGTTTTATATCCTTTCTGCAGTGCATCAGCTGCAACGTTGTGAGCACACCAATGTGTATCCGATATTTTTTTTAACATTATTATTCCAAAAGGAATAAAGCCAAATTAAAGTAGAATTCATTGGTGTGTTGAAATAGAAAAAACATAAATCGTTTATGACCAAAATCAAATAAATAAACTGCAACTGGGCAGCCCTTGACAGCTTTTAACCAACAAGATTTAAAGAATGTCTATAAAATGGAATATATTTAGCTACATTGTTTTCTTTGCGAATCTAGGCTTGCATACAATTGAATTTACCACTCATATTTGATGCTTTGTTATACGACTGTCTTCTACAGTTTGTAATGCTTATGCTATTTTTTTCTAAAAGTGAAAGTAGTATTTTTTACCAAGCTCTCACTCAGTGTTACGTTCAACTGGTCAGCTTACTATTACTATCAAATTATCAATGTTTACTGATCTGAATGTGAAACATGCAGACCAGTTAACAAACAAATTAAAAACTAGTGTTAAGTCTACTTAGGCAGAATACTATTTTTTATCTATTTTTTTTTTTTTTTTTGTATAACCACCCTACGGACATTTATTTTTCAAAGTTACGTTATAAATGTCTTTTAAACGTTTTTTAACTCTTTTAAACGTTCTGTATTTAAGAATGTTTAGAAGACGTTTAAAAGACATTTAAAATACATTTAGAACGTAACTTTTAAAAACAAATGCCCACTGGGCTGCCTCATTAAATAATTCTTATAATTAAAATAAATTGATGACAAATTGTTGATGACATATATGATACGCATCCTTTAAAAGTCTATAATATGATATTCTTTAAAAAAACTACAAAAATAACGAGGTATATTTTGCAATTTTGAGGTATTTTCAATAGTTTCTATAGATAGATATAGCAAAAAGCTATATATAGATATATCACAAAGAACTTCAAACTTATTAAAAAATGATATTTTTACTACAACCTAAACATGGTTTAACTTTAATAAGAATGACAATAAACATGGTTTAACTTTGAATGACAATTATATGTCTTTTTTATTGATGCACGTTCCAAAACTAATTTCTTAGAATTAGTTAAAAGCAAAAAACAAAAAATCTTTTTATGCTTTTTATACACATCGCAATCATTTTTAGTGAAAATTTAGGTCAGCGAAAGGTTAATCCTTCTTAGTAAAAGAACAGCAAATATTCACCACTATTCAAAAAGGGAGATAAATTAGAAGCTGCAAATTATAGACCAGTGTCATTAACGTCAATTACTTGTAAAATTATGGAAGGTATAGTCAGAGACTGCATACAATCATATTTAATGGAAAATAAATTTATATCGAAGTCACAACATAGTTTTGTTAAGGCGTTGGATTATATTTCATTTAATTTATCGATTGGTATTTTGGTAGATGAAACACTTTTAGATTTCGGTAAAGCTTTTGATTCTGTTGCTCACAAAAGACTATTGATTAAAGTATCTTCGTATGAAATTAGTGATTTATTATTAAAACGGATTGAAGCTTTTTTAAAAAACAGAATTCTTTCTGCTAAATCTGATTCTTCTTGAAGTTCATGATTTCTATTTGTTATTGATTTACCTAATATTTTCATGCCAATTGCTTGATCATGATCATCAGTTTGAGAAGTTGCAGTTGTAGTTGCGCTATTTGTACCTAGCCCAATATTCTATTCAGGCTCGGTAGTGTTGTGGGGCTGACAGAATTCAGTAAACCTTTTAGTTACCGCCATAACTTTTTTTTAACGTTTGTCTTCTTCTTTCTTAAATTTTGCTTTCTCCCATCTACTTATAAATTTTTTTCATGATTAATAATTTTTACTCTAATAAAAAGAAACAATTATTTATATGATAAAAAAATATTTTCCATACGAATCGGAAATAAACAAAATGAAAACGAGTAAAAGAGAACTTGGGTAATAAGTAAAATGCATTGTTTCTAGCTTTCCGATAGTTAAACATCCGATAGAAAAATATTTTTTGTAGTGTCTACATCATTTATTTCAGACTGTGAAAAACTGCTGCAATCGGTTATATTTTTATAATCTTAATGGATTTTCTTTTAAAAAACCACCATCGCCTCATTTTATGAAGAAAAATATTTTATTGAAATATTTTTCTTCATAAAAGCGATCATTTTAAACTTTTATCCTATTTCTCTCAACACACCGATGAATTTCCATATTTCTCTCAACACACCGATGAACTTTTATCAATTGGAAGAATATTAATCACGCTTTCAGAGCATAATGTAGAATGTTGTATAGTGTTACATTTCTCGCGTAAAAATATGGATAAAAATAACTTTTTTGACAAAAAAATGATGGCATACGTTTATGTGAGTTATGGATAAACTTTGACCCTTCTTTTTTTGACTTATCCAAAAGAGAAAAAATGTTTTCTCAGTGTTACAAAATTTGTTTTCGTAATTTTGAATGTAGTTTCAGGGCCGACGTCACGGGTTTCGAAGTGGGGGGAGACCAACGTTTATTCTTGAAAAATGTCGAGTCTTAAAAAAAATTATCTAGAATTTTCTTACATTAAAAAAAATATATATATCCTTTAAAAAAAAAAGTGGGGTGCACGTGCCCCCTGCCCTCTCCCCCCCCCCCACCCGTGTCGTCGGCCCTGGATTTACAAAGCGGACACGATTGCGTAATTTAGGTGTTGCTTTACAAAGTGAACACGATTGATAAGACAGCGTTTTAGTGATTTCTGCTAAAACCTTTCCATCGATGGCTTTTAAAAATAAAGAGCTTTTGATATTAGGAACTTTTCCATTTAATATCATGTGGCACAATATCAGAAAATTCATATGCCGTTTAATAATAAATTTTGTTTAAGAATAAGAAAATTCGAGAATTTATTTTTTTTAGAAAGTTTTAAGGTCTTCAAAATTTTTGTACAATTGGGTTGGTTTGTACAATTGTGTCAAAGAAAATTGAGTTGTAAGAACAACTTTCATCAAACTTTTGATCGAATCAGGAAAAAACACAGGCTCCATCAAATCCCCAATATACAAGAAAAATTATCTCAATTGTGTCCTTTTCTTTGTCAATAATTTTAAATACAGTTTTAAATCAAAATTATTTTAAACAATTTTGTTTTAAAGATACGCTCCACGAAATGATATAGAAAATTGGTTAAGATTAATTTTCGAAAATTCATCAAAAATCAAAACTTTGTAAATCGTATTTATTATTTTTATTTTGTTATAAATAATCTACGATATAAAATGTATATCTTTAAGCAGTAAAATAAGCAAGTTTAAAACATGTCTTTAAACATCTATGATATAAAATATAAATTGCAATATTTTATTTCCAACAGATCAAGATTTGTAAATACTTTGGATTTATTATTTTAATTAAATATTTTTTTTTTTAAATTCTTATTATATATCAGCTCGATTTTTTAATATACTTTTTTTTAATGTTCAAATGTGATATGAACCCATCTCCGGGTTTTTTTTCGATAAGTTGTATAGGGAAAAGTCAGGCAGCCGCGGATACTCGAGGAAAAAATAGATTCTACACATAAACTAACAGAAAAAAAAAGTGTCAAAAAACTATTTTAAAAGTTTAAACATTTGCATATCGAGTAGAAACAAAATAATAGTTATTGTATACCTTAATAATATACCAAACATAAAAGAAAACATGTTGGAAAAAAGGCATGTTTCAAAATTGGAGAGTAGCCCATGACACATGGTTTAACCATAATTTTGCCTCTTTTTTTTACAAGTGTGACACAAATGTAGTATAAAATAATTTAGAATTTAACTGTTCTTAACACATTTTAAAAATATCGCCTTTAAAAACTGCCTCTGATATATAAGGAATGGGAATGAAAATGTCATCATTTTTGTATAAACATTAGCTTTTTATTAACAAAAACTTTTCAAATCTAAGATTACTTAATTGGAATTATATGAATTACTATTATAGGTTTGTGTATTATAATAAATGTGTTAATATTTATATAGAGTTGTTTATTTTTAATATGTAAACGGATTTAAGTTGCCCGGAACCACCCTCCAAACATGTGTCCGATACCACCCGATCACCCTCATTCACAAATACTAGTATTAAAACCAGTGAATTAAAGTTTTAAACGAATTTTTTTAAAAAACAATTGTAAATAAAAATCTTTAATCAATAAAAAGTTATTAATTTACATAAAAATTAGATATGTTAATATGTGAATCAAATATGATGATACTTTTTTTTTACTTCAACATATGTTTTGCTGTTCATACAATTAAAAAATACAAAACACAAAGAAACGTTTTCAAAAACAAAGAAACGTTTTCAAATACAAAGAAACGTTTTCATAAAATAAAAATAAAAATAAACGATTTATATAAACATACAGGGACTCAAAAAAGATATGCATGACCCAAGTCATCACAATCTTTTCATAGAACCCCTATAAGGGTGCACAAATGCCGGGGTGACTCTTTATGATTAAAAAAACAAACATCTTGTAGGCAGTGTCTTACTATAAGGGCTATTAACAAGTGTAAAGTAAAATGAAATTGTTATAAAACTTGTATAAAACTCCGTTAAAATATGAAAAAATAAGCATCTCCGTTATATATTTAGAGTAAAAGACAATAAAATAGAATGAACTCCTATAAGTATAAATTAAGTTATATTAAAAATAAAACAATATTAGAAATTAAGTTTAACAAAAAGGTTTCTATATCAAAATTCAAAGCTTTCATTTTATTTCAAAAGTTCTCTTTTTATATGAAACTTAAAGATACATTACTCTTCTGGTGGTGGAAAACAATATCTTGCACTCCTAGCCAATTGCTTCGGCATATTATGATAGATATTTTGTATACATCATATTTTCTCTAAAGTAATGTTATTATAATATTTAAAATCACATAGTTTCTTTAGTTTTAGCTTTACATCTGAAGTTACCTGCCATCCGGGGCTACCCGACTTTTCCATGCATTAGTAGGTAGAAATAAACAAAGCTTAAAAAATAATAGTTTATTTTGGCAACCAATTTTTAAAGAATAATTTTGTAAAATCAATTCATTTCGTGGAGCTTCTTTTTTGAATGAAATAGTTTTAAAATGTTTTAATTTTTTTAATGGAGCCACCTCTCATTAAAGAATATGCTTAATAATAATAATACGGAGTATCATTGTCTGACCGAGTAAAAAGGCGAAATGGTAAGCGTTTGTAGTTGTAATACGTGATTGTGATACGTCCGTGATTGTGATACACATCATCACGCTGATCAGCGTGATTATGTGACACCGATGATGTGATTTTTACACACCTTTAGTACCTGGTTGATTTTTACACACCTTTAGTACCTTTAAAACTATTCGGGGGGGGGGGGGGGGAATCCATAAGAGACGTCATGCTTATAGGGGGAGAGGGAGAAGGTCAAAATAAAAAGGACAAAAAAGGGCAAAGGGAAGAGGTATCAGATAAAGACGTCACGTTATATAATTTTTTAATTGTAGTTTTAATAACATGGAAAAATATGTAAACATGTGTTTTAATAAAGTCAACGTAAGGGAACGTAATGTTGTTAGTTATCGTAATTAAAGAAAAAATCCGTGTTATATATATATATATATATATATATATATATATATATATATATATATATATATATATATATATATATATATATATATATATTTATTGTAGGTGTTCCAAGAAGACCAAACTGTCAGTTCACAGAGCGCTGTGGAAGAGCATTTAAATAGAAATTTCACGCATCACGCCGTGGATGCAAAAAATGCCCTGAGCCCGCATTAAACTCTTGTTTCTAAAGTAGGCGCTTTAACCACTGCGCCACGAATGAAATCAGAGCCGTGGCTAGGCTACCCCACATCCGTATAGAAATGGGTGGAGGGGTATATTTTTTTTTTATATGATAAATTATTTTTACTTTTGTCTTCTGCCTGCTCCCATCACAACTTAGCTCAAAAAAATATTGTAAATAATTTATTATGAAGATGACGAAATATATATATATATATATATATATATATATATATATATATATATATATATATATATATATATATATATATATTTAACATATAACGAATTTTGGAGGTCTTTTTACACTCTTTTTAATAATACCATATTGTCGTATTTTCAGTATTTTCAGTATTTTTTTTTTTTTTGGGGGGGGGCGGGGGCGGGGGCTTAAACTTTCTAGCTACGATAGCGCATGTAATACTTTTCCTTAATACTACAAATGTATTTTTTTAAACAGCTATAACTTCGTGAGGGTTATTATTAATTTTGTCCAGTTTTAAAGCTATTCTGTCCGACTGTGCGATGGTTGTTTAATATTTTAAAACGGTATAGCTATTTATTATTTATTTAAAATGTATTATTATATAACTGTTCTATTATTATATTAACTAGCAAATTTTAGTAAACATGATGATCAATAGCAGTGACGGATGAGGTAGGAGGATGGGATGTGGGTAAGAACCCCCCACCACCAGAATCTAAAAGTCCTAAAATATCTTTGAAATTGAGGACTTTTTTTTTTAGGACACGCAATGTGGTACCAAATACTAGTGATGTAAATTTTCGAGTAAAATTTGATTAAAAAAATTAAAAAAAAAAATAATTAAAAAAAAATAAGTGAAAAAAAATTGTAAAATTTACCAGGCGGTAAATTTTACTACCAAATACCAAAATATTTTAACATACCCCCTCCCCCGCTTCCCCACATTCACACCAAAAATTCCTGGATCCGTCACTAAATAAATAGATTAACATATCGACAAAATAAATATTAAAATTATTATTATTAAAAAAAAAAGGTTTACAAATAGTCACCTTATTATTGGAATTATACACGTTGTTAAATACGAGTTAAACATTTAGAGTAAAGCGTCATAAGGATAAAAACGTCATAAAAAGATTGAATAATTCATTTGTAATCGAATGATTAAATCGTTTTATGACGTTACAACAAAAATTGCTCCATCTAAAACCGTAGTTTTATGTGTAATAATTTATATATATAATACCATGAATTCAGATTTTATTCAGCAAAGTATAAACGTAAAAATTTAATAACTTATGCCTGATGGTATGTCACTATGCAAATTATGTGACACTATGAAGTCCGATTTTATGTTCCTGAAGCCTTTTTTAAAGACTGAAAATAATTTGAATAAATTGAAAGCCAATCGAAATTGGTGCACATGTGAGTAAGCTATACATAACTTTAAACTCTAACTTTCCATTTTTATGAAATATTTTGTGAAAAATCTTTTCACAAAAACTTTTTTCCCTTTAATATTTTAAGACTTTTAATCGATACTTATTAGTTTTTCATTTACCTTGATTTTTCTATTATTTTTTTGATTTTGATTTTGAGTTTTAGATTTTTTTAAAAGTTGATATCATATTTATATTTTTCAAATTTATTAAATCAAAATTAGTTTTTATACCTATAATTAAATTTATACTTAGTTATCAATTAAAGTATCTTAAACTCAAAAATTAATTTCTATTATATCTAAAAATAATAATTTCTTTTAATTTCTATATTATCTAAAAATATGATAATGTTATAAGAATTAGTTTCAATACAATTCAATACAATATAATCAAATGCAAAAGTGAAAGAAAATTTAAAAACAAAAAAAAAAAAGTTTAATGAAAAAGTAAGTAATTAGAGAAGTTCAATGTTAAAATAATTATTTAAACTTGATATTAAATTTCTTAGAATGAAAAATTTATTCCACAAATAAATCAAACATTAAAAAAAAAAAAAGTCTTGCATATCCTTCTAATTTAAAAAATATTGATAAAATTTCTTTTTTTTTCTAATTATAGTATCAATTTTTATCACAAATATTTAGTGTTTTTTGTTTTTATTGATCTAATTTCTTTTCATACTTTCAGGTTAACAAAGGCTGTTGTTTCACAAAATATTTACATATGGCTGAGAGTGTTTGAAGTGGTTGAGCCAATGTCAACAAAATAAAACATGAAATTACTTTTATGCTTTATGCCAGAAAACTTCTCATTTATGGTTGAACAGTTTTTTAGCTTAATCTCTGAAATAGAAATTTTTTATGAAAACGGTAGAATTTAAAATTTGGTTTGTTTATTTGTTTGAAAAAAAAATTAAATTTTGTTTTGTTTTGGAAAAACAATTTAAAAAGTGTCTTCTAAAAAAAACATTGTGTACATTACTAAGTGTGTAAGTTGTGTCACAATAATTCAATGAAAAGATAAAATGTAATAAATTAAAATCTAAAATTTATTGGTTGTAAATCTAAGTGATAATTAATTATTATATGAATGTAAGAAATTATGTTTTCAATTGCACAATTTTAAAAACAAAGAGTTTGGTAAACCTTTTAAAAAGAATTTTTTTTTAAATACAGGAAACTTTATGAAACACCTCAATTAAATAAATTCTTTTTTGTCACAAATTTACTGTACAGCAATTATCTTTTCTTTTTTTTAAAATATTTTTTGTTGGATTAAGTATTATTACTTCTACTGCTATTATTATTTTTATTGTTATAAATATTTATTTTTATTATCTTTTTTATTATATATAGTATTATTATTACTATATTGCTAATAATATTGTTATTATTATTTTTGTTATTATTATTATTGCTATTATTATTGTTTTTGCTTTTAAATTTGTTGTTATTGTTAATATACTGTATTGTCATTGCATATTTTTTGTTCTTATTGTTGCAGATACAACCATGAGCATTAAGCGGTTGAAAGGAAGATTTGGCAAAAGTAGCACTTATTCATTATCTTCCCAAATTTCAATGGTATGTTTTAAATATATATATATATATATATATATATATATATATATATATATATATATATATATATATATATATATATATATATAATTTATGTATTGAAAATTGTAAAAAGTAGATATATTAAATTTGTTTCTCGATTATTATTTACAATTGTTTGAGATATTATTGCATAATATTATGTATTTACAGTGTTTAATAACCTACAAAATTTATGTTACCATTAATTTATATACTTATAATAACCCAGCAATTATATAAACCAATGAAAGCAAACTTAATAAATAATAGTGAACTTAAGTTTCTTTTTGAGTGACACTTCTCTTTGATTTCTGGATGGTAGTTGTAGTTAAATGCATGTTTCAATTTTTCTAAAATAAATGCTTTGAGCATTTTTAAGTATTTCAATTGTTTAGCAGATATAAGAAAACTGAAGTGAAATTATACTTAACTAAAATTATATGATGTAATTAATTTTCATGTCTAATAAGCAGATTTTACCAATTTTTAATCAATTTTTTTAAATATATTCAATATATTTTAAATTTCTTAACTATTGTTCTATGAGCTATGTGTCTTTTACCATTGCTAGTAAATAGAAATCTGTTTGATATATGATACAAATAGTATAAAAATATAAAATAAAAGATGTTAAAAAATTTAAATGTCTAGTCTTTCTTTTTTTCTAAGTTTTTCGCTTACATAAAAGTCAATATTGTTATTTATTCTGTTTATATTGACATCAAACCTAATGTTATTGATAATTTGATGTGCTATAATTGAGTTGATGTTATTCACTAAAAATAGATCACTAAGTTATTTTGGTGCTAATTTGATATTGTCATTGTGATGCCTATTAATTATATTGATAAAAAAATACTTAAATGACTGTTTATCATGTCTGTTAGATACTTTAAAGTTTAAAAAAGTTTTTATTTCTAGTATTGAACTTGATGTTACCAAGGTTAATAAAATCAAATTGTTTGAATGAGTTTATTGGTTTCTTGTAATAAAATATTTTATTGCATAGTTTTAGTGCTCTGCATAAAAATCGATGATGAAAACTTTGTAGGTTGTATACTTTAAGTTGTTGATTGATTTAAAAAAAGTAATCAAGTAATCAAAGTTAGATAGAATGAATGTTTTTAAGTATTGTAAACTAACTTTAAAGGCCAGACCAAATATGTTAGTTGATAAGAATAATTTTTGTATTCTTTTGCTTTTATCTTTTTTATGTGTTTGGTAAAATATAATTTACTGTTTATAATGTCACCAAGCAAAGAATATTAATTAACTATTTCAATTTTGAATTTATCACTTTATATTATTGATGTTGGCAATATTATTTTAGATGCTTAATTGTTATATAATGTTATTATTTTACAGTATGATTTTAGTTTGCATATTTGTTAAAATCATTGTTTTAGTTTTATCCCAATTGATGTCAAGTTTATTAGCATAGCACCACTCAATAAAATTATTAAATGCTGACTGAGTCTTTGTTATTAGATGGTTTGTATCACATGTCTTAAGTGTTGTGTCACCTGCAAATAATGTCAATTTTGTCTATTCAAATAATGTCAGATATTCAGGTAGACCATTGATGAAAAAAGATCCTAAAATGGAACACTGTTGTATACTGATATTAACTTGTTCTTTGTTAGAATATGCATCTTTGATTTTTGTAAATATTTTTCTATTATTCTATTATTTTAAATATTTTCTATTATGAAAATAGTTGCTTATTAAGTTCAACGCATCAGTTGAAAAACCATAATGTTTTGGCTTCAAAATCAGTAATATGGAATCTACTAAGTCATAAGCTTTTCTGAAATCGAAAAATAATAATCACATGTCTTGAGTGTTGTGTCACCTGCAAAAAATGTTGATTCAAATAATGTCAGATATTCAGGTAGATCATTGATGAAAAAAGATCCTAAAATGGAACACTGTTGTATACTGATATTAACTTGTTCTTTGTTAGAATATGCATCTTTGACTTTTGTAAATATTTTTCTATTGTTCTATTTTAAATATTTTCTATTATGAAAATAGTTGCTTATTAAGTTCAACGCATTAGTTAAAAAACCATCATGTTTTGGCTTCAAAATCAGTAATATGGAATCTACTAAGTCATAAGCTTTTCTGAAATTGAAAAATAATAATAATGTAAAGAGTTTTTTAGAGTTGCTTAGCTTTACTTAAGAGATAAGAACATGCAACACAGTTTCAATGAATGATTGCATCTAAAACCATGTTGGTCCGTGTTAAAAGAATTGTTTTTTAAGTTTTACAGAAAAGTTCAATTTTTTACAGAAAAATAATTTTATTTAAGTTAATTGTCTATAATGTTTATGAACAATATGTAGTAATTTTGTGTAAATAGTTGCAAATTATAGCATTAATAGTCAAGGTGTGTTTTATAAACATAGTTATCATTTAAAAACAAAGGAAACTGTTTAATGATATGGTAAAAAAAAATTTTAGACCTTGTACTATTATTACTATATAAGTTTTAGACCTGGTACTATTGAAAACTTGTACCAGGTCAGTTATATAAGTCAGGTATTAGCTCAGTATATTACCTGGTACTATTCAAGACTTGTATCAGGTCAGTTTTAACAACTTTTTTAACTTAATAAACTTTGAAACAAAAAGCATCAACATTTAATATAGACTTATCATTAAAGTTTACATTCAGTTAAAAGAATGCTTTCATCTAGTGTAAATCTTTTTCAAGGAATAGAGAAACCACTAATGGTCTATTGGAGCCTAAACAGTCAGCAGAGACCACAAATGGTCTTCAGAATAGTTGCAGAAATTACATATAAAAAATATTTTTTAGATAAATATTTTTTTGTTCATTATTTTAATAGTTTTAAGCTTTTTAATTTGTCAATTAAAAATAACTGTTAAAATTTTATTTAAAGTTCTATTATATTTTTTTACAAACTAACAAGCAGATTAAAAATGTAACAATTATCTATTGTTTGTTAGAAACCAATTAAAGCAAACATCAATTAAAGTGCAGTCAAAGTTTAAAAATATCTTACATTAAATTTTGATGACATAATTGCTAATGCTAGCAAAAATGCAAACATTAACAATTTTTAATTCAAATCAACTTAAAAATTTAGGAAATATCTTACTATTGAGGTGGGTAAATCAATAATTTAAAAAATAAGTCACAGAAGAATGTTTATTAGTATTATTATTTATCTCTTTTTGTAAGATAAAAAATATTGTCCTCAGTTTTGAATACTGTGTCTGTTTGTGGCATGAGAAATTAATTTCCAGGAAATGTTTTAATTGCTCTAAACATTTAAAATTGAAGTATTTTCACCATTCTTATCTTGCATTATTAATCCTTATATAATTATACTGAGAAGTGTCAACAAAGACAACTTCAACTAAGTATTTGTTGACATACTTCAATGATCTTTTTTTTTTTGTTTTGTTTACTTTTTATATTACTGTATAGAGAAGCATTAAAATTCTTTTTTTTTATGCTTGAGAATATTTAACTGTCAACAATGTTTTATTGAAATTTTTTTTGATTAAAATTTTTTATAAATGCAGTAACCTAATTTATTATACAACCACAGTAACCATAGTAACTTATTTTTTTAGTTTAAAAGTTAAAAAAAGATATTTAATCATTTTAAGTATTTCACATTTTTAGTTATTATAAAAAATCTTAAAAATAAGAAGTTAAATTTTATAAATAGTTATATAAATAAGGCTGTACAAAATTGCTGAAATTTATTTGGAGTTGTAATTATGTTACAAAGAACTATTTTGCGTTTGTCAAAACGCAAAAGTGGATTGTTCTCAGAAAGTGCAACAGAATGTAAGGTAAAACAAAACTTTTGAATTTTTTGTGTGTTTTGAGAGTTGTGTGCTTATGATTCAGGATTGGAAATTTTTGTTTATACTAAAACAAACAATCCAAAAGATACAGTACAGCTATTTTTTTTTTTTTTTTAGGTGGCTTTTCTGAGATTTTTACTTTTTTTCTGTTTGTTTATTTGTTTCTGTTGAGCTTTGTTTAAAAAAAATTACAAAGCCACACTTGTACACTGAATTTAAGGTTCAGTTGTACTTTGATCTTGGAATGCAGTTAAATTGAATAAAAAATTGTGAAGTTTTATTCAGGATAAGTATTGCAACAGTTTTGGCTGAATTGACTATAACTTATTTTTATGTGTTTTATTTAGGAAGATTGGTCAAAGTACGATGATCGTTTGATTGATTGTGTTAATCGAGGCGACATAGCAAAGCTAAAGTATCATTTTTTTAATTATTTGCTATTTTTTACCTGTTATTGTTTATTAGTTAATATATTTTAGAGAGATTAGATTTTTCTAAAGATAATTAAATTTATTATAATTTGCAAGTTCTTATTAGTACTGAGTAAAGATCTAAAAAGAACTTCTAAGGATTCTTCTTAAGGATTCTTCTAAGGATTCTTCTTAAGGATTCTTCTAAGGATTCTTCTTAAGGATTCTTCTAAGGATTCTTCTTAAGGATTCTTCTAAGGATTCTTCTTAAGGATTCTTCTAAGGATTCTTCTTAAGGATTCTTCTAAGGATTCTTCTTAAGGATTCTTCTAAGGATTCTTCTTAAGGATTCTTCTAAGGATTCTTCTTAAGGATTCTTCTAAGGATTCTTCTTAAGGATTCTTCTAAGGATTCTTCTTAAGGATTCTTCTAAGGATTCTTCTTAAGGATTCTTCTAAGGATTCTTCTTAAGGATTCTTCTAAGGATTCTTCTTAAGGATTCTTCTAAGGATTCTTCTTAAGGATTCTTCTAAGGATTCTTCTAAAGTCTTTAGTTATTTTTAGTCTTTAGTAGGTTACTTTTAGGCATACATTGAATAAGAAGAATGTTTCACCATTTAAGTTAAATGCAAATGGACAGACAGTGTGAGTTTTAAATTTATTTATATATTCTTTATCTTTAGTTTCATCAGCTCTTGAACAAAGCAAGTTTTTTTTATAATTTATTTAGAATGCATCTTGCTGTCAAAAAAAGCCAGATGGAGTGTGTAGATGCAATTTTAGCACTTCATCCTGACCTTTCTTATGTAAATGTGGCAGGTATGAGTTCAATTTTATTAATCTATTGTATGCATTTATTTATTATTGTTAATGATATACTCTTAGGCACAAAATAAACAAGTGGGTGGGGTATATATGATGGGGTATATAGATACATGGGGTTCATAATAGATATGAAGTTTAGAAGTCTTTCTGAAATCTAATAACAAGAAGGTTTTAATTAACAGGCAAGATGGTTAGGTTTCAATAAATAGGCAGGTCAGAGTTTCAAAAAAGCATAAAATTTCTAATGAAATCACAAGAATAACTCAGAATAAGCAATTATTTTTTTTTCAAATAAACAAAATATGTCAAAACTTTACAAGTTTTTAAAAAGATTTTCAAAAGAGTTAAATTTTCTTTCTCAAAGAAAAAATTTCAAACCATCCCCACATTCCTTGAAAACGAGTAAATATAGGAGGGGAAGGATCCTATTGAGTTCCAAGGGGTCAGAAAAAAAAACTATAACTGCTAGTGAAACTATAAACTACTCTTGTGGTTTGTGTAGTAAAAAGATTTATGTTATATAAATTGTTTTTATAAAATGATTTAGGACAAACAGTTTATCACATTGCTGCAAGGAATGGTGACGTTATTATGTTAAAAAAACTGCTTGACTACAGCCGAAATAATCTTAATATTCAAGATGAAAATAAAATGTCTGCTTTACACTGTGCAGTGCTTAGTGGTGAAGTAGCTTGTATAAAACTTCTTCTTGATAATAATTCCCCATTGGATTTAAAAGATGAAAATAATAGGACACCGTTATTGCTTGCAATAACAGAATGTAATGAGAAAATAGCTATGGAATTAATAATACATGGTGCTGATATAAACATATCTGATAGTTTTGGAAGGTTAATTAAATTACTATATTTTTATAACTATGTTTATATGCTATAATACTTCCATCAATACCACAAGGGCATTGATAACCAAATTTATGCTACAATGTATGCAAAAATTTGACAATAATTTATTGATGTAGTACATGAATAAATTATTTTCAAGAAGTGAGAGTTTTTCAGTATTTTTTTATGATTCTTCTTTATAATATATTTATTTATAACATATTTTTGTTTATAATATATTTTTATTACGTATATATTATGTGAGAAAAAAAGTTAGTTTGGTCAGTTCCATATGAAATCGTTCCTATAAAAAATATTTTTGTTTCCATTACTAGTTATGTTACATAAAAGTTTAAAAGTAAATAATTTTTGTTGTTACATATAATTGGAAAGCGCATCAATACAGTATTTTAAAGGTAAATTTGAAAATCAAACAATTCTACTAAAGGTTATGATATTTTATATAAAAATATATTCAATTTTTGAATATACTGGTTTATTGAAGTAACTGCCAAATTTAAGAGTTTCTTCACTTAAATTGTTATAACTTGGTTTTAAAAAATTGATGTAAAAGTGCACTACAAGTTTATATTATCCTCTAGCCACTGGTTGGTTTTTTTGGGTGTACGTACCTATAAAAGTTTAAAATAAAATATGTAAACAACTACTTAGTTGAACTGTATCACTAAAAATGATAATAGAAAAGGCTAAGATATAAAATAATAAGATAATAAAAAAATAGAAATAATAAAAAAATAGAAAAGACTATCAATTTGTATAAAAAATATTATAAGTACTTTTTACAACAAATAAATGGTAGATCAATAAGTTTTCAAAGTTATTTAAAATTTTTATCAACTTTAAACAAAGTAAGTTAATTACAATTAAAGTATTAATCGAAACACACATTCTCAAAACACTTTCCAGGGGCTATTCTAGACCATTTTAGACAGCGTTGATTGTATCTGAGTGAGCCCAAATTCAGAAAATTAGGATTTTTTTTAATATAGCAAATATTTTTTTTTGGCAAAAAAATGTCTGTATTTGGCAATGTTCCCCAAATTTTCTTGAGGCAGGTGCTGGCACGGGGTACCACTGCCCAAATTATTTTCCTAGAATAGCCCCTGCTTTCCATATCATAGCATAATATTAAGTTATATTTTTAGTTGTTAAACAAATCAAAATAAAAACTAAAGAGAATTATACTCAGTTTTGATGTACTGTAAGTATTCTGACAACTAGTTAATTTTTATAATAGTTTTCTTCTGTCTTCATAGATTAATTGCATTGGCTCTTTAAATAAGTTATAATATTAGTAAAGTAAAATATGTTACAAATATGTATATACGGAAAAGTTAAATATACTGTTACTATTAATGTTACTGTGAATTTTGTAAATAAAGAAAAAATGTTTAAAAAAAAAACACCATGGGTCATCCGCAAATTATGTCACACAATTTAAGGGTTAGCGATTTTGTGACGATTTGTTACAGGGTGGTATTTAGTTTTGTTGCATTTTTAAGTTTCAAATGTAGAATGTCTTTTCTATTGATTAAAAGAGTGCTTAACCTTAAACACTCAACTAAGGCTATTCCAATTTAGCATAAATTAGAATTGACTATTTATAAATCGAATTTAATTTTAGTTAATTAACATATTTATGACGCTTTATAGAGTCAATAGTATAGCCCATATATCATGGATTTTATTTGTACCTGTATACAAATAAAAAGCTTTCTAAGTGATATTAAATAATAGTTATTAAAATTTAATATGTGTTATTAAATTTTAATTATCATTATTCAAAGTAATAATTAAAATTTAATAATACATAATATATTAAATAATATGTATTAAAATGCATTCGTTAGATAACTATAATCAGCTAAGAAAATTAAAAATATCATATTTAAAACCACAAAAAAAGTTTTAGGGGGTGGGGGTAGGGCAGTAATATGTAATGATTTGTTAGTAGGGGGGTAGGGGGAAATCCGAAATTGTCAAAAAATTGTGTGACATAAGTTATGGATGATCCCTCGCCTATTATAAAAACCTTGTAAATCCTGATATGATCAAAAAAAACTTTTTAAATATTTTTTACAGTATAGTTTTCCCAGTGGTAAAATTAGAGGCAACTAATTTGTAAGAAAAGAGGTAACTAACTTGCAGGAAAACTTTTTAATCTTCAGGTAATTTAAGATAAAAGGTTATTTACCATAGCTTAGAAAAACTAAAATAAGCAACTTTACTAGTGGTAGGAGGAGACAAATATAGATTACAAAGCAGTACTTCAATATTTTTCAATGTTTTTTGCTATGTTTTAAAAAACTAGAATAAGCAACCTTACCAGTGGTAACAGTAGGAGACAAAACTAAAGATTAAAATGAAATAGGTGTAATACACAAATGACAATTTCAAAATTGAGATTTATCTTTAATACAAAAAACTACTATAAAGTACTATAAACTAATATAAAATAAAACAAATATAACCAATGATATTAGAATAATAATTTATTTATCTTTGAAAGTAATAATAGAGTCATTTCATATGAAATTATCCAGACTATGACTCCCTTATTTCTCAGAATTTGTTCATTTTTACCTCGCTTGCAGTCCATATTAAAAAAATAACTGCGAAAATTTATTTAAAAATACACATGGGTTCCAGAAATATTGTCAGTTAAAATAATGCTGACTCAGTATTTTAGTTTTAAAACAATGCTGACTCAGCATTTTTCTAATTATCAGAAGCAATTCTGATAATCACTAAAATCAATTAGATTCATCAATTGTCTTTCTAATACTTGATCAATCTTCCTGTTTTTTTTTTTTAATTTTTTTTTCATGCATTAATTGATATAATAATGAATAATTATTAAAATTCATTTTAAAAACATAATTTTTTTTTTAGTTTAAGAAACAATTTTTTTTTTCATTATTTACCTTTTATTTTACCTTTTATTTTTCATTATTTACCTTTTATTTATCACTAAAATCAATTAGATTCATCAATTGTCTCTCTAATACTTGATCAATCTTTCTGTTTTTTTTTTTAATTTTTATTTCATGCATTAATTGATACAATAATGAATAATTATTGAAATTCATTTTAAAAACATAATTTTTTTTTTAGTTTGAGAAACAATTTTTTTTTTCATTATTTACCTTTTATTTTAAAGTTAAGCACTCAAAACTAAGATCTTTTCACGATTTTAAAAATCATTTTAAAACCAAAAATATTGAAGTGTTTTTAACATTTTAACAATAAAACATTTTAGCAATAAATATCTTTACAGTATTAATTAGTAGATTAATACTAATATAGTCATTGACATAATAAGGTGGACAGTGGGATTTATTTAAACCCACTTCTTCTCAGCCTTCCCTTCAAGGATTTGAAAAAAAAGAAAGACAAATTCTAAATGCAAAATAGGTAAACATGCAATATAATCCATTTTTTGCAAAATAGGTAAACATGCAATCTAATCCATTTTTTTAATGTTTAATGAAATCTCTTTATTATGTTTGCTTTTTAGAATGATATCAAATATTTCAATACTTGTTTTTTTATAACTTATAGTGTTTAAAGCAATTGGAATAAAATGGTGATACGTCCTTGTGCCAGGAACTGTTCTTCCACCTAAATATCTTTTTTCTAATTGTGCTTGGGTTTGGTCAATTTCATATTTAGAAAAAAATTAAAACAAATTCCATTTATCTTGACTTTACAAAAAAAGTACATTAAATTAACATCTAAAATCTGCCCAGTAGTTGTTTGTTTTAAACTTTTTTGACATAATACTCTTTTAACAGTCCCACCAATACCATCACAGGGGGATTTAGCATGACTGGTAGCAAAAAATACCCATTCATCATTTAAATCAAAGTCTTTACTGTGATTTCAAAGATTGATAAAGTTTTTGAAATGTTTAAATTGTGCTTTACAATCATTGGAAAAGTATTTCACACTTGGTACATCAGGTACATACACTTGATACATCAGGTACATACACTTGATACATCATTTTCTTTGATATATCTAGTTATATCTTCCTGAGTTTTGTAAATAATTCCTGTGTCATGATCAACATCATCTGAAAGGTAACAAAATGATTTGTGTTTGAGAACTTTTTTCTTTAAAAAATAAAGTACAATTGTAAAAAAAAAACATTGACTTTGACTCCAGTGATAACTTTGAACCTCATCCTGAACAACATATTGATAATTTTCAGCAAAATCTCCTAAAATTAGGCATTTGTTTTGGTTAAGATTTTTTTTACAGTTTTTCAAGTATCTGTTTTTTTTCAAGTATCTGTATTTTTGCAATATATGAATAAGTGGTAAAGTACAACCTTTAAAAAAAACAAAACAAAACATTTGCTTGTTTTTGATATAATAAGAGGTAAGCATTCACTAATTTGAATTGAAATAATGAAAAAAAAAATTGTTTTTCAAACTTAAACTAAAAAAAGAAATTTAGTTTTTAAATTAAACTTTAATAATTATTTATTATTATGTCATTTAATGCATAAAAAAAAATAAAAATAAAAAAATCCAGAAAGATTGGGGAGGGGGGGAGCAGAATTGGCCCTTGGACTTTGACTATAAACATCCTAAACTAGTCAATAAATAACTCTTTTTGACATTTGACATTTTATTCAAATAAATGTTTTAAAAACATTTCATTTGCTTTCGTTACAAAATTTAAATTTTTCTTAAAAGACACAATTTTAAATGCAAATTTTGATCAAGTATTAGAGAGACAATTGATGAATCTTATTTTTTTCAGTAGACTTAAGATAAAATGATATACAATTAAACTTTTTATTTGGGATTTTGGGCCACAGTCTTCATTTTACCTACAAAAATCATGAATTTACAAGTCAATAATTTTGAACAAAATTGGATAAACTAGGCATTTCCTGAGATGATCGAGTCTTGAGGGTGCTCTGTTTGGATTCCGCAAGTAAAAACCTATTGGGGTACCAAATTTTTAAGGAAATTTTCCCAAGCCATTATGAAGATGCTATATGTCAAAGTTGCTTTGTAGTTGTTTCAGATAATCACTAAAATACTGAGTCAGAATTATTTTAACTGACAATATCTCTGGAACCCATGTGTATTTTTAACTAAGGTTTTTGCATTTATTATTTTTTTAATATGGACTGCAAGTGAGGTAAAAATTTCTTTGACGTAAGGGTGTCGAAAATATTTTTTTTTGATGATTTTATATGGAATTACCCAATAATTATAAAAGAAAAATAAGTTGATAAATAAATTTTCAAAATTGTTAAAGTTTTGAATAATAATTAATCACATAAAGTTAGCAACTGTTCAAAATGTTGAACAGTTGCTAACTTAACAAATCATAAAACTTAATTTTACTGTTTTTTATGAAATTGTTAAAAAAAAGATTTAATTAAATAAATTCAATTAAACTAAATTGAAGGATTCAAATTTTATTTAAATTTTAAAATTATTAATATTTATTTTTTATTATTATTTTATGATTATGTATTTTAAATAGTCAACCCTCGGAATTAGAAAAAATGAGGTCGGCAATAATTTGCCAACCTCAATCTTTTAGAGATCATCAATAAAAAAAAAAATTGAAACAAAGATCTTACCATAAAATATAAAAACCAGGTTGGCAATTTTTTGCTGATCTCAAACACTTTTAGGTTGGTAGTTAAATTGGCATTGCCGAATGCCTACCCTAATTCCGAGGGCTGAATGTTAGTAATAAGGATATTTGATAGCTTAAAAAAATATTTATTCAATTTTATTTGGAAAAAAAAAGGAGACTTTCACCTGAAATCTCTGATAAAAGGACTACTAAAAAAACTCAGACTCTGAAGTACTTGAAATTATGTACTCAAAAATAACATATTCCCGAGTTCTAAAACATTTATTTTGTGAAAAAGTGCATAAAATAATTTTTAAGGCATTTTATGTAATAAATTATTTTTTAATATAATTAAAGTATTATTTAGTGACATTTATATAACCATGTGAGTAAGAAGAGGGAAACTCCCTCCACCTTCTTTCAAACCCACCTTCTCTCTACTCCCATCTTCTCTGGGTTTGAAAGAAAGAAAAGAAGAACAAATTATTAGCTTACAAATAAACAAGTAAATAAAGATTAATTTTAGGAGTAGTTTTTTTTTTTGTAACCAACTGCGCATGTTTTTTAAATCTAAATCAAATATGTTTTAATGTATGACCTGATGTTGTTGCAAATGTTAAAATTAGGCATATAATTTCAGAAAGTTGAAAAATTAAAAATAAATTTTTTTCAACAAAATCAAATCAATGGGAAATTTTATGGTAATATATTTGTAAGCATACCTTGCAAATATCTGATTCATTAGTTGTAATGCTTAGATTTCAGAGTACAAACTGACTTCGTCATTAAATACAATTAACTTTAAATTACAATTAACTAATTAAGTAACTCATTAAGATTGAGTAGTAATAACCTTTTTTGAAAAAGTTGGTTTTTTTTAAAAGTAAAAAATCTTTTTTTCCTGGCATTATTTTCGAAAACTCATCACTTTGACAAAAGTGATGAGTTTTCATTTCAAGAAAAACATTTCTTGAAAGATTTCACGAACCATATATTATTATACCAAAACCTTTTTTAAATGTTAGAATCATTT
This sequence comes from Hydra vulgaris, assembly GCF_022113875.1. Taxonomy (NCBI): domain Eukaryota; kingdom Metazoa; phylum Cnidaria; class Hydrozoa; order Anthoathecata; family Hydridae; genus Hydra; species Hydra vulgaris. The sequence continues at coordinate 8,574,800 of NC_061164.1, read as the reverse complement.
TACACCACTTTTATTACTTTCTTTGTGTGCTCCGAATTGATTACAACACGTTGTTATTTTTCTTTCAAAATATTTGCTTTATTGTTCATAATACCAACATATAACTCTTGTTAAACTTTTTGTATTTGCTTTCCACATTCTTATTGTTGTTTACAAAGAGGATCTTTGAGTTAAATGAAGCTTTGTTTTCTATAAAGTTGACTTTATTTTTTATAAAATTCACTTTAATGGCAATAAATGTGTGGTTTTTTCATTCTACATTTCCAAATTTAATATATTTGGTATTTACTTACCAGCTTTAAAGAAAGTACACTAAAATTCTCAACATTTCTAGGAAAACAAAAAAGTAAAGTTTTCAAAAAAAAAAAAAAAAGAACTTTTGCTTACCTATTTACCACATAATATGTTAACGAATTTCAGTTTTATGTTTTTTTTTATTATGTTATATTTCTTTAATTGTTAAATATATAGTTAATCAAAGAAAATTGTTTTCCTTTAAAAAGAAACCTTTGTTTTCCTTTAGTATATGTATATGTGTTGTTTACAAGAAAGTAATGCATATGTAAAAACTAAATTCAGTTTTATGTTTCTTATTATGTTATTTCTTTAATTGGTAATTCAAATATGTTTTATGATTTCAAAGAAAATTGTTTTTGTTTAACTAAAAACCATTGTTTTCCTTTATTATATAAATAGGTCTTGCCAGATATTTTTTTGAGAGAAGGAGGAGGCAGAGGGCCAAGGTTTGGAAAGTTTAAAAAACTATTAAAACACTTTTAGTTTTCACTCCAAAACTAATTAACAGAGGTAAAAATTAAATAATTTGAAATAAGTAATATAATAAACAGCAAGTAATATAATAAATTTATATTATCTATTAAGTTTGAAATAGGAACAAAATTTAAAAAAATTAAAAATAGGTAATTTCTAAAATACAGTTTAAAATTATTTATAAATCAAGTTTTAAGAATATTTTTTCTTAATTTTCATTTTTATTTAAAATAAAAATGGAGCTAAATAAACATTTAAATATCCTTTGTCATAAAGTTCATGTTTTAAAAGTTCTGAAAAAGCTTTATTTTTGAGTGTATTATTTAATATAGTATTAAAAAGACAAAAGCGTATGGTTTTTTTTCAGTAGATCTAAGATAAAGTAATTATATAAAATTAAATTTATTCCCATTGGCTTTGGGATACAGCTTGTTTGAAATCCAAAAGTAATTAATTTACAAATTGAGATATATGCCAAAGTTGCATTGTTGTCTCTTTAAATTCTAGTGATGTGTATTTTTAGCTAAGATTTAGCAAATAAGCATTTTTTGCAGTAAAAATGAACACATTTTTTAGAATTTAAAATAAACCATATGATAAAGGTGGTCTGAATGGTTTTATATGGAATTACTCATTGTTTTTAATTTTAATTTAAATTTTTTAATTTGTTTGAATTATGCTTGAATTAAATTTGTTTGAATTGAGTTAGAATTATGTTCATTTACGGTTTGTACTATAGCAGTGTAAATTGTTAGTGTATGTCAAGTTATTGTTTGTTTATTAAGCATATTGTCAATTTATAAATATTAAAAAAAATTAATTTAGAACAGCAATTGTATTAGCATGCTCCCAAGGGATGTCACAAGCTGTAACTTTACTTGTATCAAAAGGTGCCAACAGTCCAATAGCTGAAAGTCAAGAAAAACTGAGTAAGTTGATATTATTTATTGAAGTAAAAAAAGATATTAACAGTAGCATGATTTGAACCTCTAAAAGGAAAAGATTTTTTTTATCAATTGTTTATTAGATATCTGAATTTAAAATATATTTCAATAAATAAACTTTTAAATTTAGATTTAGTATACCATCAAATTATATTTACAAGATACGCTGATAGTTTTGATACTTATAATTATATTATATTATTTAATATAATATAATATGGTATAATATGATATAGTTAATATTATTTTATTTTCAATTATATAATTATGTTAATGTAATAAAATTAATAATAATGTACTGCAATTGCACTGTAATAATTTTTAGAATAGAGGATGCAGAAAACAATAATGAAAGGGAAAGAATTACAAAAATGCATTATCAGTTTGGATTTTGCAGAATGATAATGTAAAATAACTGGTAAATATAAGTTTAAAGAGGGAAAAAAAACCCTCAAAAGCCTTTGATATTGTTAAGAACAATAGCTCTTGCCTCACAATCTATTACACAATAGAGCCTTTTATGGTTCACAAATCAGCAATATATTAGGAGGGCTGATATTCATATTGATTCTCAAAAAGTTGTTAAACTTAAGTTGAGGTAATAAAAGTTGGTTTAGGATTTTGATTAATGATTGAAGGACTTGGCTTATCGTAATAAGTAGGCTGGAATATAGTTGGTGGGGTCAGTGCAGAGAGAACTTTTTTTAAAACATGAATGTTTGAATAAAAAGCTGTAGAGTTAAAATAAAGTGTAACTTTATTTAAGTAATTAAGATATTGAGCAATAGATTAACTTGTTACTCTAGATTATCTGATAAAATGAGGTCATAAGATTCAAGAAATGAGTTAGAGAATAAAATTTTTGCAAATTGTTCTATCATTCCCTTGAGAGAAATAATAAGATCAGACTCATGTATGAGACAAAAGAATGTTAAACTTTCCTTTGTTAATCACTGTTAAAAATATTTTAAAAGTCTTTAGAACCTGACTTTTAAGAGTTCAGTGATCTGATAATAAAGAACCTTAAGGTGCAATACCTTTTAGCATTTGTTTCTTGCGATGATAAAAAATGTTTGTTCTCAAGAGAGTTGTTCTGAGAAAAAAAAATAAAAGAAATAATTACAATTAAAAATGCTGCACAAAAAAGAATAAACTGTTGTAGAGTGATAAAATAGTAAATTTCTTTGTGATGGTCATTAAGATAATGTTAATCGCCTCTGCTGATAATTATGCCTCTTATTAACCTGTTACTCTAGATTGTCTGATAAAATGTGTTCATAAGATTCAAGAAATGACTTATAGAAAATTACATTTTATTGGATCATCTAGAGTAACAGGTTGCGTAAGAGGCACAATTATCAGCAGAGGCAGTTAACATTAAGGACCATTACTAAAGAAATCCTAATGATGGAATCTATGATGGTAATTGATATGAGTTGTACAGAAAACAAATTATAAAGTTAATTATCTGGGCAGGAGATTGAGAAAGAAAAAAAATTTGAACTTTATTGTCACCAGGATCAGTTGAACTAAAGATTAGTCATTTAGTGTGATAAACATTTAAGTCAAAAATAGAAACAATATTGACAGATGGTTAAAGAAAAATTCTTGGGAAGAAGAATGATAAAAAACAAAGTTATTGAGTGTAGGTTTGTTAAATTAAAACACATAAAAAATAGTCATAAGATTCAACTCTGATTTTAATAGTTAAAGATTCAACTCTGATTTCAAAAGTTTGCTAATATTTCTGGTTTTCAATATTGCAAATATTTGAAGCAATTTGGTGGTAATAATGATTTTTTTATCATTATTATCTTTAGGTGGCAAATCTGATGTATAATAAATCCATGGTTTCAATTATTATTTGACTTAATCATAAGTAGTGCATGGTACCCAAAGTAATACATCATAAGTAGTGCATGGTACCCAAAGTAATACATCATAAGTAGTGCATGTTACCCAAAGTAATACATTATACTACTGCTTCATTCCTGATAAAAATAGACAATCAACTTTTAATATATAAATATGATTTTGTGTAACTCAGTAGTTATAAATTCCTGGCTATAAGTAAAAAATACTAGCTATAAGTAAAAAATTATTTGTTATTGAGTAAATTAATATAAATGACTTTATTTTCATTTTTTTTTTTTTTTTAATTTTGTTTGTTTTATTTATATGTTTGTTTTATTTTTTATAGCAAATTCAGGTGATGATTTTTCTACTCCATTGAAAGAAATAAAAAAAGATATTGATAAAGAATTTGGTAAACATAAGATATTACCTTCAAATTTATAGTGCAATTAGTTCCATTTAATTAATAATGAATGTGGTTACCATCTAATTTATAATAAAAGATGTTACTATTAAATCTTATATTGTGAGATGTCATCTTAATATTTATGTTTAACTTCATATTTATCATGTAAAATAAATGTGATGGTCAAATTTGATTGGTTTAAATAAATGTCATGGTTAAATTTGATGTACATAAACTTTTATGGCAATACTTTTGGTAGCAATAACATTAAAGTTATCAAATTTTAACTTTTTTTTTACTTCTATAACCTTTTCTTTTATTTATTTACTGTCATTATTTTTTTGTCTTTTTACCATCCCATTGTTTTATTTATTTCTACTACTTTTTTTTTTTATGAAATAATTTTTCAAATTCAAATTTCAATTTTCTATAAAAAAATTATAGTTGCTATTCACGCACTATTATAATGAGCTCATAAATTTCCTTATAATTTCAAGGTTTGCGGTTATAGTTTTGTATAAAAACTAATGTCAGATCATAACTTTATTTCAGTGCTAAGATAGTATTCATATCATTAGGTTTATATATCATCATATATTATAGTCCTAATTAAATTTATAGAATAACTATAATTATATGTTATGGAGCTATTATGATTGCAGAAATTTACTTCTAAACTCTAAAACATTTATTTATTTAAAAATATTCATGCAAGTTTGCCACTTTTTGTAAATATATAAATACAACTGCCATCAATCAGGGTTAGGTAAAAAATACTCTAAAAAGATTTAAAAAAAAAACTAAATTAGGGTTAAAAAGTAAAAAGTAGTTATTAAAGAGATTTGAAATTATTTTAAAAAAATAATGTTATTTAAAAATCATATGAAAAAAGATTTAAAACATTAATTTTAGGGTTTAAGAAAAACTTTTTTGTTTTTCATTAAAGTATATCACTTGAATAGGGTTGATATTTTTCGAATATTAATAAAATATTAATTTAAGACTCACAAATACTTTACCATTCTTATCATCCTTCTGGAAGTAGTTTTAGATTACACTGGTTTTGTGTTAGAAGCATATTGGTTTGTGTTGACTACATGATAAGGTTGACAGCTTGATGTCAGCATAAGGTTTGTTGCTGACTTGAAGTTTGATTTAGACTTCAGAGATGCCCAAAAAGTGGCTATTTTCAGAAGACATCATTCAAAAATAAAAAATTAATAAAAGTCAATAAAAAATACTTTTTGTTAAAAACAAAAAAATAATTTTTTTGTTAAGACAAAAAGATAATTTTTTTTTGTTTAACTAAAAAGTTAATTTTTTTTAACCTAAAAAGATAATTTTTTTTTTTTAACAAAAAGTTATAGGATTTAATGGTTTCAATATTTAAAATAGTTTGACTGATGTTTGAAACTATATATATATATATATTTTTCTTTCAGGAAATCAAAACAAAGCAATAGAAGAAACCAATGTAAGTAAAATTTTTATTCATCTCTAAAAAACTTAAACTCTAAAAACTTTTATTCATCTAGTTTTTTTACCTGCACTTCAATCCTTTGGAACTCTCTCCCATCTTCATGTTTTCCTGACTCATACAACCTTCAACTTTTCAAGTCTTCTGTCAACCGTTTCCTTGCTCTATAACTCTGTTCTTTTTTTTCCTAGTAACTCCCAACTTAACAGTGGCTGCTTGCAGCCTTGTTGGAAGTGAATGCAAATAAAAAAAAAAAAAAAAAGTAAAATTTAAGCATTTCAAATGATTCAACATATGTAAATTATAATTTTTTTTAAAGTTCTTAAACAATGACGAATGAATGAATGTGCCAAGACAAGTTGTTTTTGTAATAAGGAGAATGATAAAAAAAATGTTTGGGCTGAGTTTTTTTGAGTAAAACAAAATAATAAATGTATACCAAGAAAAACTAACTTTGTTGTTTTACTCGAAGCTCACCGTCTTCATGTTAGTTCCTTTAAGTCTTTAAAATATACACTGCAATCTACAGACTTTATAATTTATACATGTGCATATATGACATCATTGTAGAATTTCAATGAGAAATCTAAAAATTCTTTTTGTATATAATTTTTTATTTTTCATTAGAGATTACTAAAGAATTAGTTTAGTTACTTATTGTTACATAAAAGTTCTTTTTTTTTTCATTATAAATTACTATAGAATTTTTTTAGTTATTTTAAATTATGTTTTTTTAGTTATTTTTAAGTTTGTATTAAAAATATGAATAAAATCTTGCAGATATTTTTAGCTTGTCTATTGCTATACACAATAACACAAACAATAAAAATAATATTGTATTGTATAAAATAATGTATTGTGAAAATATATATATATATATATAAACAATTTAAATGTATTCTACAAAATAGAGTGCTCAATGTTCTTAAAAGAACAGATTAATAATAAATTAATTTATAATAGTGTCAGCATATTCCACTAATGTGAAAGTTTACAGTAGTTATGACATTTATGACTTCCTGTAACTTTATTGTTGGTATAAATTAAAGTTTTATCAATTTGATCATTTATTTCTGATAAGCCTTTTTGATAAAACACAGTGTTAAATAAAAATTGTTATATATATATATATATATATATATATATATATATATATATATATATATATATATATATATATATATATATATATATATATATATATATATATATATATATATATATATATATATATATATATATATATATATACAAATGGTATTGTGTACTAAGGTAAGCAATCTGATGTCATACTGAAATAGCCTGATGCTGGGGGCTTCAGTACATACATCAACTTACAAATAGCCTGATTCGCAGTGGAGTGCTGCTACATCGATTGAGGGTTTGGGATGGGGAAGCAATCATTTTATTCATCATTCTTCGTTTTTTCTTCTTCTTTTTCGAAAAAAACAGTATGGCTTAAGGTAAGCAGAAAAAGTGAGCAAATGCTTATCAAAACACGCTTTAGTAAGTGTGTGTATATATATAAATATATATATATATATATATATATATATATATATTATATATATATATATATATATATATATATATACATATATACACACACTTACTAAAGGGTATTTTTATAAGCATTTGCTCACTTTTTTTGTTTATCTTAACCCATACAACTTTTTTAGAAAAAGAAGAAAAAAAATGAAGAATGATGAATGCAACAATTGCTGCCCCATCCCAAACCCTCAGTCGATGTAACAGCACTCCATTGCGGGTCAGGCTATTTTTCAGTCAATGTATGTACTGAAGCCCCCAGCAGCAGGCTATCTCAGTATGATGTCAGATTGCTTACCTTAGTACGCAATACTATTTGTGTATATATATATATATATATATATATATATATATATATATATATATATATATATATATATATATATATATATATATATATATATATATATATATATATATATGTATATATATATATATATATATATATATTTATATATATTTCGATATCCCAACATGTCCCTGGTAGTACCACGCTTAGCTTATTTCTCTGCACAGGGGCCTTATTTCTCAAGGTTCATGTTTCAGAGTTTTATAGTTAAGAGAAGGTAACCACGAGGAGGCTACTTTAGTCATATATATATATATATATATATATATATATATATATATATATATATATATATATATATATGTTAGGGCTCGAATTAAGTGATTGAAAATTTCAATATCCGGAAATATTTTTGGTCATTAAATTCTTAGTTTATTAAAAACCATGAACACTGTTTTAATAAAATGGTAAGTTTATCATATTGCAAAAGTAGATGTATAAACAAAATAATTAATTTACTATTGCAAAAATAATAACAGTCAAAACTTACATATTTTTAATTATTGTTTTTTTTTAAAAACCAGGTATGTTAGGGATTATAAATATAAGAAAGTTGTAAGACAAAAATTATCACCACCTAAAGTCCGAAAAATTAAATGCTAAAGCTATTTGCGCATTGTATGAAACATTGTATGAAAAATCAACCAATAAAATATTAGGCTAAAGCTATTTGCACATTGTATCAAACATTAGTATTGATTTTTGTTGAAGGGGAAAGTTTAAGGAATTATTATTTTAAAAATTTAAATGTTTTCAATTAGAAATTAGTTATTTAATAATAAAAATAATAACAAAAAAAGATATATTTAAAAAATTTTTAGAGTTTTTTTCTTTTGTTATAAAATAACAATAAAAAGTTTAAATTAGTTTTTATATATTTTTTAACTCCTCTGTCTTTTTTTTTTTTATACATATCTGCAAAAAGATTTTTGAACATTGAATTTATAAGAAAATATTGAATAAGATTCAAATTAAATATAAAAGTATTTTATATCTTATTTAACAATTTTTTTTATTTAAAATATTTAATCAACCCTAAGTTCCTGTTTTTAAAAGGAATGACTTTTATAAACTAAAATATTAATTAAAAAAAACAAAGTAACAAATTTACATAGGGATGAAAATAACTTAAAATAACAGTGCTGTGGCTAGAGGGTCAGAGCCCTCTCCCTCCAACTTGTCATTAGGGTATTAAAATTTTAAAAACCTTCCATTACTAGGTGTATAATCATTTTGGAAAATTTGGAAAAGAACCCTAAATTTGAAATATGCCCCTAAATTCGCAGGTCCTGCAAATTGTTTACTGTGGCTAGCCTCCATGCTTACAAACTACGCGTAAAGATTTATGTAACTTGGGGTAAAGATAATGTTTGTTAAGTTCTAAATTTTTAGTTTCAAGTCTTTAAAAATTGCGTCATGGAAGTAAATATTATATTTACAATACTTTATTTTATTATAATTACTATATTATAGTTCAAACAATAAAATATTTTATTACAATAACGCACATAGGTAGATTAAAGTTTATTAAAGTTTCTCAGAAATTTGGACTCTAAGTTGATGATGTTTCTTTAAAGAAATAATTTAACTTTAGCAAGAAACCTTTTGCACAATTTATTTGTGTAATCAATGTCTAATGAATAAAAGTACCAAATATCACAGTGGCTTCCCAAACACTCCAGGCAATTGCCAGTAAATGCCAATTTTAACTTTGTTATATTGTCAACATTTCTTTTGCAAGAGAACCATGGCCCAGTGATCTACAATAAAATTGCATGTCTCTATTATTGATTCTCTTATTGTGTTTTCATGTTTCTATTATTGATTCTTTTATTGAGTCAAAAGCATTTTAAGCAATAGATAGCTCTTGAATTCCATCGTGCATTTGAAATAAACCCTAGTTTAGAAAAATGAATCGTGGGTAAATTCATTGTGTCTCGATAAGACTTGTATCCTTTACATAACAAATCTAGCTCTGTATAATCATTCCTGCCATATTTTCTACTTTTTATAACTGACCCATTAGGCTTGTATTTTTCAATTAAATTGTGGTAGTTACTAATCAACTCAGTAATAAACCAGTGATTAATTTTAGGCGATGTTGATAAGGAATCAAACTTTAAGTTCATAAAATGCTTAAAAATTGAGTTGAGAACATGAAGTCGACAAGGATGGTACACTAAACCTGGAATAATTTTTGTCAAACGCTTAATTACTCCATTTTTAGATCCTGTATTTACTGCAGTGGTGTCACATATTGCAATGGAAATTTTACTTAATAAATTGAATTCCAAAATAATATTGTGTAACATGTTATAAATAGAAACAGAGTTGCCTTTCTCTAATTTTTGCAAAGATATTACCAAAGATTTAGACTTGCTCGAAATGCAAGTGCTATAATAATATTGTTTGTCTATGCTCTTACCATCAAAATGTAAGCACCACATTTCTTCAGAAGAGTCTATATAAGACCGAATCGAGCTTAATTTATGCATGAGTGTTGTAGATGCTTTTTGGACTGCCGATCTGCAAATCGATGTCTCACCAACGGCATAGAGTACAGCTTCTGCAATCTTTGCTGTACAACTTACTGGATTTTACCTTCATTTTCAGATATCTTTGCTACCATTTTACCAGTGATCTTTGCACCTTTCAATAGGGTTGTGTAATCATCACTTGTACTATTATCTTCTCAACTTTCATTACTTGAATTATCTGTATCATCATATGATTGGCTATAATTTGTTTCAAGTTCTTTTCTTTTAGTTAACAGGTCTCGTGGATGTGTTGTAATAGACTCTGTCACAATACTGCACTGATCTTTGCACCCATTGGAAGATTTTCGAAGTTCATAAAAGAGTTTGTCTTTCAGATTTTTAAATTTAGCATTTTTGGGCAATAAGTCAAATAATTTATCTCAGCTATTTATAATAGTTGTCTTTTTATTTGTACTTTGTGAAGATTTGATAACAAATTTATAATTTTGAATAGCAGACTTTACTTTTCTTTGCACAGATTTTTCCATAAAACATGGTATCGTCATTTTATTCCATAATTGATTAACTTCAATTCAGATCTCTTTAATAACATCACTTAATCTCGAAATGTTACCCAATTCTAAAAGAAAATGATATCTTCCTAATATCTGCCTTGTCTTACATAATTTTGAAAAATCCATCAGTGACTTCTCAATCAAGTTTTCATATATTCAATTAAATTATTTTCTGATATCTTACACATCTAAAGTACAGATTATATTTAAATATATAATAGTTAAACATTATTTAACTATTATATATTGTTTAATAAACATTATTAGTTATTTAAGCAAATTTTCAAACTTTTGAAGATACTTTAAAATGGATTTGCGCAGAAGTTTTTTTGCGTTTATATAGTTTATTTTTATGTTTTTGTGAGTTTTAGGTAATTATTCCACCAATAATTATAGGGCCGTCACTTGAAAAAAATATTCCTACCCCTAATATACATATATATATATATATTTATATAATTTTATTTGCATATATTGTATAATTGTATATATATATATATATATATATATATATATATATAATATATATATATATATATATATATATATATATATATATATATATATATATATTTATATATATATATATACATATATATAAATATATATACATATATATAAATATATATAAACATATATATAAAAATATAAACATATATATAAATATATATACATATATATATATAAATATATATATATATATATATATATATTTATATATATATATATATATATATATATATATATATATATATATATATATATATATATATATATATATACATATATATATATATATATATATATATATATATATATATATATATATATATATATATATATATATATATATATATATATATATATATACATATATATACATATATATATATAAATATATATATATATATATATATACACACACACACATATATATATATATATATATATATATATATATATATATCCACTATAGCATATTTATATGCGCTTATTTTGCTAGCCTAAATTAAGTGAGCGTTTTTAGAAAACGATGAGGGAAAACAAAGAATAATGAATGAAAAGGTTGCTGACCCATACCAAACCCTTAGTCGATGTAGCAGCATTCCACTGTGAGTCAGGCTATTTGTCAGTCGATGTATGTACTGAAGCCCCCGGCAGCAGGCTGTTTGACGTTAGGTGATTATGACATCATCTTGCTCACCTAACTCAGCAGTATAAGATATATATTTTACATAATATCTATGTTTTATTTATAGTCTCTAAATTATTCAAACAGAAATTCATATGTGAATTTGAAAAGATTGACGGTTTGTAAATTTTATATTTACTTTTTTAAAACTTTAAAGGTTTCGTATTTTAAAGTTATTTTTGTTTTAGATTTTAAGATTTTTATGGTTTTTTAGAATACTTTGATTATTATACTTAATGTTTTAGAAAAACTTTGACGATACCAGTTTTACATCATCAATTATTGAATCATTAATGGTATAATTTTATTTTATGTTTTATCTATTCTGTTTTTTCAACATTTTGATGTTTGAAAATTAATAGCAACATATCCACTTTACAAGAATAAAATATGTTTTACAAGTTATTGTAAAACATATTTATAAGTAAACAACTTATAAGTTGTTTATTAATTCTAGTAAACCATAGTTATCATAGGAAGAATACATTGTATATGAAGTCATTATACTATTTAAATTTTCTCAAAATTCAAATAATATGACCATCAAACTATTTGAATTTTCTCAAAACATTTTCTATCAGAAACCATATTCATATATGGTGCATTGTTAAATCCTGTAAACATAAGACTAAGCATCAGACATGAGAAACACTATAGTTAAAGCAATTCTTTAGTTTAAAATTTGTTTTTCTCAGGTAAGCATAAGATAAAAATAAGATATAAAATATTCAAAAGCAAGTAAAGTTGTAATCAGACAATTAGGAATCAAGATTAGCAATTAGATAATATAGATGATGGAATTTAATACATAGATAATGGTTGTTAGCAATTAGATAATATAGATGATGGAATACAATACATAAATAATGGAGATTAGCAATTAGATAATATAGATGATGGATTACAATGCATAGATAATGAAGATTAGCAATTAGATAATATAGATGATGGAATACAATACATAGATAATGGAGATAATAAATACAATTGTAAATTTTAGAGTTGTTACTGGTTTTATATTTTGTAAGAGTTCATTGTTCAAATCATTTTTTATCATGATAGAAAATTTTACTTAAACAAATTTAAAAAAAGTTGAAAGAACATTGTAGAACACTTCCAATGCAATTTATTTTAATAAATGTAATTTATTTGAAAGAACATTGTAGAACACTTCCAATGCAATTTATTTTAATAAATTTTAACTTTTTGAAATTTGACTAATGAATTTGAGATTAAAGTAGAAACGGAGGGTTATTTGTGAAATCAACAAAGCCAGTTATTTATGAAGAAGTTATGTACTTAAATTAAAAGGAGATTGTTTACTACCATCTTATTTGATTTTCAGGCAGGTTACTAGGTTACAACAGCTATTAATCATTATATTAAAATTTGAAAAATAAAAATAATAACAAATAGTTCTTTAACGAGTTCATTAATAGCTAATGGTATTTATGAGTTTGTAGAGGTAAACTTGTACAGTACCTTTTTCAAGATTTTTAGGTATTTGTAAGTAATAGTCTCAAAGCCACTTATCTACATTAAACAGCCATTTATTTTCACCCAGCACTTATTTTCGCACAGCCACTTATTTTTACCCAGCACATTTTCACACAGCCACTTATTTTCACCCAGCACATATTTTCACCCAGCCATTTATTTTCTCTCAGCACTTATTTTCACAGCCACTTATTTTCGCTCAGCCACTTATTATTGCACAGCCACTTATTTTCAACCAGCACATGTTTTCACACAGTATTTATTTAAAATTCAAAGTTTCTAAGTTAATTATTTTAATAATTTTGTTGCAGTAAGTTATAGCAGGAGTGAAATGGCTGGTGAGGGGTTTAAAGCACACCATTTAATGTAAAAATTCAATGCCGTTTGAAAAGTTCATTAACAAATTTAAAAATGAATAAAGTACCAAAAATTGTAAAACACAAAAAACCATCGTTATCATCAAGTTCTCTAAACCTATCATTCACTAATATTGGTGGTCTTCAAAGTAACTTTTCTTCTGTTGATTTTTTTCTCTTGCAAAAATCAACAGACCTACTTGCTCTTTGTGAGACTAATTTGAGTTCAGCTGTCTCATCTTGTGATCTTAGTGTTGATGGTTATCTTTAATTCGTAATGACTCCAATAGTCTCATGTTTGGCCTGGGCATTTAGATTTGTAAGAATTCACCCATTTGTCAAGAAACTAGGTTTGAATCCACAGACTACTCTTTTATGTGCTTTGGTTTAGTAATACTTCACTCTATCGCCTTTCTCTTTGTTCTATATCGCTCTCTATCATCTCAAGACTGCACTCTTTTTGATGTTATTTCTGATCATATTGACCAAGCCCTCTCTCTTTATCCATCAGCCGATATTGTTGTTGTCAACTTTAATGTTCATCACACTAAATGGCTTGGCTCTAGTGTCAGTGACTCTGCAGGCATTAAAGCCCACAACTTTTGCCTTTCTCAATCCCTAACTCATATAGTCAACTTTCCAACTCGCTTTCCAGACAACCCGAATCATTTACCTTCTCTACTTGATTTATGTCTTGTTACTGATCCTATTCAGTGCTCAGTTTCTCCACATTGATCTTTAGGTGTTTATCACAGTTTGATCTCTCTAAAATTATTATCACATTCTTCTTTATCATCAGAATCCCCCTATCATCATCCATCTTAAAACTACCTTAAAGCTGACTGGGACTCTTTCTGTAATTTTCTTCGTGATGGCCTTTGGGTAGAAATCTTTCGTCTTCCTGCTGAAAAATGTGTTTCTTACATAACTTCGTGGATTCAGGCTGACATGCAATCTTTTATTCCCTCTAAATGATTCCAGTTCAAGCCTCACTCTTCTCTATGGTTTTCCTAACATAGTGCTGCTGCAATTTCCAATTAAAACTGTTACTTCTATATCTCTCAGCAAAACAATTCTCTAGAAAACAGATATCTGTTTATTACTGTTTGAAACCATTGTAAAAAGGTTTTGTCTAATGCTAAAGCCCATTATTCTCAGGTCATGGTATCTTGTATTTCATCAATTAGGCTCTTGTGACTTCTGGAGAATCTTTAATAGTATCAATAATAAGGGATAATCTCTTATTCCACCTCCCTTGTATGGTTTATACTTTGTCACCTCACCTAAAGACAAAGCTGAATTGTTTGCTAAGAACTTTTTATCAAAATCATCTCTTGATTCCACTAGTTGCGTTCTACCTGATATAGACGTCAAACAGGTTGATCCATTGCTTGACATTCATATCACTCCAGCTTCTGTATCTTGAGTGATTGCCTGCTTAGACTTTTTTACAGCTTGTGGTCCAGACAACATACCTGTTATAGTCTTGCAGAAGTGTTTTCCAAAGCTGTCTTCTATACTTTCAAAACTATCTAACAAGTGCTTATCAGAGTTTTGTTTTCGAGCCTGCTGGTAAGTGACATCTGTTATCCCTATTTTCAAAAATTCTGAAGAGTGATCTGATTTGTCTAACTACCGTCCCATTAGTCTTCTTCCTATCATAAGCAAGGTTTTTGAATCTTTAATTAATAAACATTTAATCTCTCATCTTGAATCTAATAACTTACTTTCTGATTGTTAATATGGGTTTCGATCTTCTCGTTCTACGGCTGATTTGCTAACAGTAATAACCGATAAGTTTTATTGTGCATTAGATAAAGGTGGTGAGGTTAAGGCCATTGCTCTTGACATTTCTAAAGCTTTTGATAAAGTTTGTCATGCTGGTCTTCTCCATAAACTTTCTTCTTACAGTGTATCTGGTAACATCTTTAATATTATTGAATCCTTCTTTTCCAATCGTAGTATAAAAGTTGTCCTTGATGGACAGCACTCTTCTTCTTATTCAGTAACCTCAGGAGTTCCATAAGGTTCAATCCTTGGCCCTATACTCTTTTTAATTTACATTATCGAGCATCCAGATATTCTCACATCTAAGGTGGCATTGTTTGTTGATGATACTACCATTTATTCTTGTCATGTTAAGAAGCCAGCACTCCAGGAGGGGGCATTTGAGCTTGAAAAGGATCTCACTTCATGGGGCTCACAGTGGCTGGTGAACTTTAATTCAGATAAAACTCAATTTTTTTCATTCAATCGTTATTGGAATAATTTAGATCTTCCTATATTTATGAATGGTAATGTACTCGATGAGTCATCTACCCTTCATCTTCTAGGATTATTCTTTACTTCCGATCTTTCTTGGAAACTATATATCAAATCCATTGCAAAATTAGTATCTGCTAAAGTTGCATCTCTTTATCGAGCTTGACACTTCCTTACTCTGGATTCTATTCTCTATCTTTATAAACCTCAAATCCGTCCTTGTATGGAATACTGTTTCTTTTTAATATTGTTGATCTTCCAATGACGCTCTTTCTCTTTTAGACAGGTGCAAAAATGCATCGTTAACATTGTTGGAGCTGCTCTTGCAGCCAACTGCAAAAACATTATTGCAATATCGTAATGTTGCTTCTCTTTCTTTTTTCTACAAATGCTATAATGGGCACTGCTCTAAAGAGCTAGCGTCTCTTGTGCCATCTACTAAAATTCATTCTCGTGTCGCTTGCCATTCAATTAAGTCTCATACTTTTTCTGTGACTGTTCCTAAGTGCTCCAAAAACTCTTATTCCACTAGTTTTTTTCCTCGAACATCAGTTCTTTGAAATTTGCTTCCTTCATCTTACTTTTCTGATTTATATAATTTGCAATCTTTTAAGTCGTCTGTCAATCATTACCTTGCTATATAATCTTCATCTTTTTTCTTCCAGTAACTTCTAACTCTAAAAGTGGTTGTTTGCAGTCTTGTTGGAAGCCAAGATGTTAAAAAAAAATTACATAAAAATGAATAAAAGAATAGGGCAATTTTTATTATTACAGAAGAATTTAAATAAAAGATCCTTGCTGTTTCTTTTAAAAAGATGTCATCAAAGTTGTATGCATGCATGAAAATGTTTTCTTAATGTTGTTTAAATTTTGATGTAATTGAAGTTTTTTTTTGAACTTTGATCTTACTGCAAGTCTATTAAGATAAACGCTTTTAAATTTAAAAGATAAAAATTTGGTTTAAAATTTACTTTTTTATAATTGTTTTTTTTTCTCTTAGGTTAAGATTTATTTTCTTTTTTCAGTTTATAGTTTTTGTTTTCATTTTTATTAAGTTTACTTTCATTTTTAAGCACCATTTTAAAAATGCGCAAAAACTATCAAACTATTTAAAAGTTGTAGCCATGTTAGCAAAATAAAAATTGTGTATTGAATAAAAAGACGTGCGATTGCACATCTTTCTGTGAAACACTGACGCTAGACTTATTTTCACACAGTCGCTACTTACATTTTGAGTTACTACTTAAAAAAGAAAAATAGGTTAAAGAGCATTTTGAAGTAGACTTAGAAAGTCTACATTCTACTAGGAAAGTTTAAACCGTTCTATCACTAGACTATTGCTTCAAGTTTTATAATATTTTATACAAGTTTTATAATATTCTAAACATTTTATTTCTTGGATTAGAAGCTATATTATATTCTATACAATATTCTAAACATTTTAATTCTTGGATTAAAATATCTCATAACTGTGAAATCTTCATTGACAAAACTCAGAATAATTATCTTTTTTTACAAGAAAGAAAATTATACTCAACAATGAGCATAATTTTCATTATGCTTGCTGGAGGTATGTATAAAATTTAGAAAATCCTCTACTGAGAAGCTTTAATAACATAAATAAATACAGTATTGAGTGAGATCTAACTTTTAAATGTCCACCTGGAAGAATTAGAACAAATATTGGCACATTTTGTTTGCTTTATATTTAGTATTTTTTTACCAGATTTACATTTTATCCAAATCCTAAGTTTTAACTTAAGTTTTGAAAGTAGTGTGGCTTTCCTGGTAAAAATAATGGTATCCTGATTTTATATTTATTGATAGGTTTTAAAAAAAATTATATACAGTAAAAATTAATTAATATTATTTCAGTCTCTTGAATCAATTTTTGGAAAAGAAACTTGAGAAAAACATTCACAACATTAAATCATAAGTTTATGTCTCAGTGATTGCAAAACAAAACTTTTTTTTTATAAATTTTTAACAATTTCTAGAAGAATTTATTATCACAATATTTATAAGTGAAATTGAAAGTTGTTGACATGACAACAACTTTTAATCTCATTTAAAGAATTTTGTAATAACCTATGAATGTTAATTATTTTAAACTATATTGTTTTCAAAAGTTTATTTTTAAATTTTAAATGAAAAACTTTAGTTTCTTACACTACTAGGATTTGAAATAATGTTTACAAAGTATTTTTTAAAATTTATTTTTATAAAGTTAAAAATAATTTCTAAATTATTTTTTCCCAAAATCGGTAAAAAATTAGTTTAGAAATAATCTAAACTTTTATATTACTCAGTTTTACATATAATAAATTTACATACAATAAAGTTTACTGTCAGCATACAGTAAATACATAAAGTAGAGTTTATAGTCTTTACATGAAGTGAAATTTTGGAAAACTAAAAGCCCTAAAATGTATCAGGTAAAATTTTTATCTAATGCTACTGCTTGATTTGAACATAATACCAAAAATAAAATAAAAAAACTATAAATGTTTTCTTTTTATAAGAAATATAGTTAATAAATATTGAAACTATAAGTTTACAAAAACAAATAAAATCATTTTTATAAATGTTTATATTTGATTTTTAGTTAATGTAACTCTTCTATAGTGTTTGTACATTTTTAAAAGGGTTTAGAAGTCACTGATGTTGGCAAAGAAAATAATGAAGACAGCTTTGTTCAAAATAAAGAGAAGGTAAATTTAATAGTTAAGGATATTTTTAGTTTTATTTATATTATAAAAATTGTTTTTCCAGGTTAAAATAAGATTCTTGCAAGTTTGGAGCCATTTCTAAATGCTATTTTTGATACCAATACTGCTGTCATTTTTTGACAGCAGTGTTGGTATTAACAATTAAATAACATTTTTTCTAGGATTTTTGACACATCCTAGAAATTGTTATTTAACCCAGTGAGCCATGATTGTGGCTTTTCCATTGAAGTGCAGCAAGCCATGATACATGTTTTTAGTGTTTAAGTCAAAAACCACAATTGTGGCTTTTGATTTTAACACTAAAATATTGGTTTTTGTTATTTATAAGTAGTAACACTTAATAGTACATATAGTAGATATTTTTATTATATATGTTTTACTTTTAAAACAAGTTTTTGTTTTTTTTTACTTGAATTTTTCTAAAAAATTTTTTAGACCAATTTAAAACCTATCAATAAATATAAAACCAGGATACCATTATTTACAATACCAATGTAATTATATCATTATTACATTGGTATTGTAACATTGTTGCTGTTGATTGATAATCATTGTTTTATTGTCATTATAAGCACATTACCAATATCATTGTATCATTATTACATCATTGCATCATTATTACATCATTGCATCATTATTACATCATTGCGTCATTATTATCACATTGCATCATTACTATCACATCATTGGTATCCATAGTCAAAAAGTCCTATAGGATTCTAAATTTTAATTTTCAAGGTGCAACTTTTTATTAAAAAAAACAACACTTTTATGTTGGTTCTTAATATCAAAATTATAGCGGTGCATGTGCAGTGCATGTTGGCTTTACACAATTTATTTAGTTCAAATAAATTTTTCAATAACTTAAACTTTTTTGTATAGTAATGGTTTTTCTAGGTTTTAAATACTATCAGGTTTTAAATCAAATTATCTACTTTTATTATTAAAGTGTTGTTATTGCATGGTTTGCTTTTGTTTTAAAAGTTTGTATATTGGATTCTTTTTCTTTAAAATAGAATAACTTTTTGAAGAATATATTCGCATCAGAAATACTCTGAAAACATTTAAAATGGCAGGTGCCATCTAGCATCATGCAGGATCTGGAAAGGTAAAAAAAACTATGGAGCACTAAAAAACCTCTTAATTCTAGTCTTATATTTCATCAAGTGAGAGAGACCAATCCAAAGTTATGTTATAGTAAACTTACCAACAAGTTCAATAATGTTTGAAAAATTTGAGAGCAAAATATTTCAGTATGTTGTATTGTTGTTAGGCTAATTGACAATCTTTAACATTTTTATCTTTTATCTTGTAGGTCTGAGATAGTGTCTTTCATTTTCTGTAGATTTCATTCTATCTAATGTATTATAAAGTCACCTGCTACGTTCTATTATCAACATTATCAACTTGTTAAACCTAAAACCTATTGCTAAACACATGATTTTGTATGCTAACATTTTTTAGTATTGGCTTCAATTAATAAGAATACAATTTTAAATTCATTTTCTAAATACATCAATCCTTTTTACATCTATGCTTTAGAGTTCTTTTCCTTGCTTATGTTTTTCAGATTCATATAGCTTGCTGTTTCAAAATTTTCTAATAATTATTGAAGCATATATATTTTTTTTAATTATTAAATTTCTTTTTAAATTAGTTAAACAACAAGTTTGCCTAATAAAGTATGCTTTTTCATTACATCTACAAATTGATGTTATATTGTTAACTTATTGTTGTTAACTTTAAAATGGTAACAGTCTTTTAACAAGTTCTTACCAAAAATTATAAAACTTATTTACAAAAGAATTATAAAATTAACTAAGAGTTTTTCTTAGCTTGAAATCTTTGGTGTTATCAACGTTGTTGTTACTATTAGTGTTTTATTATTATTATTATTATTATTATTATTATTTATATTATTGTTCAGTGAATCTTTAGATAATAAAGTTTATTGTTCCCTTTTAGTTACAAATTGAAGATATGCGTAAAGAACTTGAAAAAAAAGACTTAAAGATTATAGAGCTGCAGGCTGAGGTGATTTTATATATCTTTTTAATTTTTAATTTTTAAACATTTTTTTCTTTTCTTGAAATAATAGAATATTTAATTTTTTACATTCTAAGTTCTTTATACTAAATTCTTTATTCTAGATACTAGATTCTTTGTGCTTAATACTTAGTGTTTATAAAAGTTTTGTTTTAATAAATGTATATATAGAGCTATAATATTACTTGAAGTTTGTATTACTTAAAGTTACATTTTACAAGAAGTAGTAACAAACTGGGTATTATAATTGAAGTAGGATAATATTCTAGTTGATTACCTACTAGAAGTTTTATACTACCAAGTTTTTTGTACCAAGATGTCTATACTTTTATTTTGTTTGTTCAGCTTTTAGCTCTTCATAACAAAGTAAAATTTGAAACTGAAAAGCGTTATTCTGCTGAGGTAATCACTTATTAGTTTTTAAGTATCTTATTTTTAAGTTTTTATAATTTATACTTTAACATTGATTTGTTTAACTATTCTCAGATTATATCATTATTACATTGGTATTGTAACATTGTTGCTGTTGATTGATAATCATTGTTTTATTGTCATTATAAGCACATTACCAATATCATTGTATCATTATTACATCATTGCATCATTATTACATCATTGCGTCATTATTATCACATTGCATCATTACTATCACATCATTGGTATCCATAGTCAAAAAGTCCTATAGGATTCTGTAAGAATTTAGAACAAAAATAATTTCAGATTTAAACCCCATTATATTAAAAAACAAATAAGTTAAAAAATGATTATAGTTATCAAAGTTTCGTCTTTTTTTTTTGTTCCAAAACCCTATTGGACTTTTTGGCTAGGGATATCCTAATAGTATTATTTGATTTATACATATTGATGTAGAGTCGAACACGCAATTTGTAAATTGTAAACATCTTAAATCTTTAAAAAAAACTATTAAAAGGTAACTTTATGTCTACACTGAATCCTACTTGTTTACTTATGCATGGAGGAGTTTTTTGATAATGTCTACTTCATTTAAATGAAATCTTTTACATATAGTAGATCATCACTGAAAAAAATATATTACCAAAGATAAAATATAGCTCTTAATCTTTGCTAATATATTTTGCCTCAATTAGTCTGACAGTTTTCTCTGCTTCATTGTTAACGACTTTATATGTTAAAACATGTGTTAAAAATTGTTGTTAGTTTTCCAAAACATTGTTAAGAAAAATATTTTTACTATAAGAAAAGATGGTTAATATGATGGATGATAAGATAAGATGGTTAATATGATGGATATTAAGATAAGATGGTTAATATGATTGATAATAAGACAAGATGGTTAATATGATGGATAAAAAGATAAGATGGTTAATATGATGGATAATAAGATAAGATGGTTAATATGATGGATAATAAGATAAGATGGTTAATATGATGGATAATAAGATAAGATGGTTAATATGATGGATAATAAGATAAGATGGTTAATATGATGGATAATAAGATAAGATGGTTAATATGATGGATAAAAAGATAAGATAGTTAATATGATGGATAATAAGATAAGATAGTTAATATGAGTTAAAATGAGATAAACCTTTAAAAATTTTTAAGATGGTTTTAAAATTTATGGATGAAACAATATAATATTACAATTTTAATATAACATTTATTACTTTATAGTGGTCTCCAACTCCTGTTCTATTTCGATAGGTGTTTGATTAATCTATTTGCAAATCCAAGTATGCCAATGGGTTAACACAGATTCTGTGCAACATATTTTGTTTAGCATAAATTCCATTTTTAATTTATGCGCAAAAAATTTTATTTTTTCAAACAAAAAAATTGAAAATTTAAATTAAAATTCACTAACAAAAAAAATATATATATATTCCCAATTTATGTTTATCTTGTAGTTCACTCAGAAAGTTCTCATCGAGTCTATTATTTAGAATGTTGCTTGATTTTAGTTAACTAAATCAGTCAAACAATTACTCAGCTTCAGAAAAGAAAGTTGTGAAATGTTATATTAAATTTCATATTTTATTTCATATTTTATTTTATTTTTGACAATTATTTTAGCAATTATAGCTTTATTGTTTATTGAATACCTTAGGGATTGCCTCAAAGTACGTATGCTTGGAAGGGAAGAGGGGTCTGCAAATGGCATATATGAGATGGAAGGACAGTGAGAAAATGTTAGATAAATAGGTTAAAAGCGTAGTTACTTTTAGGGAGATGGAGGATACTCAAAAAAGCGTATTGCAAAATGCAGGGAGGGAGGGGGGGGAGTTGATAAAAAAAAAGTACGTACTTTTTGGACGACCCCTAATTAAAAAATAGTGAGAGAGGAGACATTTGTTTTAAATACAAAAGATGTCTGTTTAATGTTTTAAAGGGAGCAGAAGCAACATCATCATCAAACTTTTTATAAATTATAGAATTCTATCTAAGTCATTAAATGGTGCATCTATTTTGTTTGCTACATTTGTACATTTACAAAAGTGGGATGATTTTTTTATATAACTTTCTTCACACTCTGCTAGGTCAGTAAAAGCAAGCAGTTTTGATATGTACAAAATTGTATTTATCCATCTAGTATGATGAAAGGCTCTAGGTCTGTGCTATCGTACATTTTTGTGTTTTGCATCGAGTAATTGCTAAGCAAGCATTAACATTCCAGAACCATTTATCCAACCTATATTTGGTGAGATAAATTTTATCCAAGCATCTTTACGGCATGTATCGTTATTGTTCTCTGATTTCTGATAATTGAATTTTGTAACAAGTGTCCCTTCAAGTCTACTTAGTTTTCTTGTTTCTACAATAGTCAATAGTCATTTTACTATCTATTCAGATACCAGCTTTAAAGTAAATGTAAGAGTATGCTAGTAAAAAAAATGTTTTCTTTTCATCTGAAACTTGTTGTAAAATTTCTTGATCTGCTTGTTGTGCTTCTTGATAATTTTTAACTATGGCTAAAACTTTTCTCTGTTAAATAGATTCAACCTATCAGCAAGAAAACTTTAGAATATTTTAATATTTTCAAATATTGCTAGTAATTAACTGTTAAGTGAATTCCTAAGTTATATTATTTTTTTGTACTAATATTATCTATGATATGTATCATAAATATTAATAATAAATGTAAATAGTTCAGTGTAATAGTAGTGCTTGATATTTTTAACTATAATATTAGTAAATACCATAGTTTAGAATTATAATATTGATCAATATAAGTGCTTACTTTGATAAGCAGCCTGGCATCTTACTGAAATAGGGGGCTGCTGGGGCTTCAGTAAATTTGGAATGGGTTCTATTCTTAAAAAAGTTTTTAACTAAAATTTGTTTACAATTTTAGTTAAAAACAACAATTTTTAAATTTTAACAATTTAAAAATTGTTTCAAAAAACACTAAAACCAATAAATATTTAGCAAAGCACATAAATACAAAATGTTTTTTAAAAATTCTTAAAACTCATAAAAGTGTAATATATTTTTGATTTATTTTTAATACAGTGCTATATTAATTTCTCTATTAAAATCAGCTTCAGGGGTTATGTAAAATATGTGAAAGAGAGGGTCTGGACAGGGAGGAAAGATATATTTTCTGTAATCAATAGTCAAAATCATATGGTTTTACGCATATTTAATATCTACGCATAAAAATCGATATATATAAAACTAGAAAAAACTTTAAATCAAGAGTAAAACTTGTTTTAAATTATAATACAACAATCCTAGTAAATTTTTGATCGTCTCTATTCTCTCTTTTAAAATTGTTTTTAACAAAAAAACATAAGAAACTAGACTTGTTCTTGCAACTTTTTCGTAATCTGTTACTTCCATGCCATTTTTGTTTTATTTTTTTAAATAATTTATTTTTAAAAAGAGAGGTCCTATGCCGTTTTTCCTCAGAAAAAAGGCATGGGACCTTTGGCCCATTTTGACCATGCCTTTTTTCCTCAGAATTTCCTTTCCTTTGTTTATTAAATCTTGAGCTAACTTAACTGCCACCTCAGAGAAGTGATTAACAATGTCCCTTGACTGTTCTAAATTCTAACAATGTCCCTTGACTGCTCTAAATTCTATTGTTTTTGTTAATTGTTGAATTTTCAAAGTTCTAGTGGAATTTTCATCTGTCAAGTTTCTGCCTTTCTATGTCAAAAACTAGCCACGACTTTTCTGTTGTTAATAGAGTCAAACTAAGAAGCTCATCTTTACGGAAGAGGCTATTCAACATAGCTTGGTCCATTATCTGGTACTCCAAAGAAAACTGTCGCTTAGACATATTTGTAAACTATACAGTTTTCAGCCATATCACCACGTTCTCTATATTCTTCTGCTAGGGATAGCCAATATCACTTTCTCTTTATTTACCATATCACCACATTCTCTTCATTCCTCTGCTAGGGCAAAAACTACCAAAGTATGTCTGAGAATAGAGCTTGAAGCAGCTGAAGAGCCAAGTAGATTACATTTTTCAAACCTTTTCATTTGCCTGTAAGCTTTCATGTCCTAATAAATTATATTAATTAATATTTTGAATCACTTTAATCAATAATGAGCTTTCTAACTTATTATTAAGATATTAAAAGACCGCATACCTGTGTTGGTGCCAAGAAACCTTGCTTTGTTTTTAGAAACCACTCTGTATAGAAATAGAAAAGATAAATGAATAAAGCCATAGGAGTTATTTCCTTTTTGTGTTTGTCAGTCAGGTTTCAAAATTCATTCATTAAAAAATTTTTAATTATTATTTTTTAAGTATTTTTAAAGGTTTATACTATTTAAAGTTCATTAAAAGAATTTTAAATAGTATAAACTTTTTCCAATAAATTTTATATGGCAAACTGGTCCTGGTGAAATTTAGTCCTATTTCAGAAGCTGTTCTAGGAAAACAATTTGGGTGGTGATATCCGCGTGTTCCAATGCTTGTTGTAAGGTTACATTGATAAAAACATTGCAAAATAAAATCATTTTTCTGCCAAAAAAAACAATACTTGCCAATTAAATGAAATTAAAAAAAGTCATCAAGTTTTGAATTTGGGGCCCAAATACTTCAAAATTGATCAAAGACAATATATTTGTTTCCTAATTTGTCTCTGGTGTAACTAGCAAAACTTAGATAATTTAAACCATTCTTATATATCTCTGCGGATAGATTTTTATTTAAGTTTGATATATTTTTTTTACTTCTTTAAACAGAACATTTTTATCTCAAAGTCTTCCTTTTCTTTCACCAAACTAATTTTTTAAGAAAACAGTATCTTTCTCCTTATCTTTCATTTTTCTCATTTTATCTTTTAATTTTTCTTTAAACATACCATGAAGGTATTATCCAATCCAAAATACTTTATTAATTTGCTCTTTAAATAAATGTCTTTTATTTACTTCAGCAATATTTATTCTTTATTTTTTCTAAACTAAAAATATATTATCCATTCTAATCCTTAAAAAATATATTTTAATAAAACATTATTTACTGAAAAATTTTAAAACTTTATCAAAAAAAAAAAAATGTAAAAAAATTTTCAGTGTAAAAATATTTTTATTTGTTAAATATTTATTTATTTTAGGGTTTTTAAAAATAATTTTTATAAGTTAAAATTATTTTTGAGAATAGAGCCCATTTTATTTTGATTAAATAAGTCTTTATGATCATAAATATATATATATATAAAAATATTCAAAATTTTAATGATTAGACTTTTAAAAAAGGTACAAAACATCCTAAATATTGTCTTTTTTACCCCCTGAAGGGACCATTAAGGGTTTCAAAAAATTAAAAAAAAAAAAAATTTTAATACTAAATCATGGTCTGGGCAGATAATAAGCTAGGGCTCTTTTTTTTTTCAGACATGACCCTTTTTGAAACACCCTAATATATACATATAGCCCTTGGAATTAGGGTCGGCCTCATGAAATTCTTGCCGCATTTTTTCTAATTCCAAGGGTTGTATATATGTATATATATATATATATATATATATATATATATATATATATATATATATATATATATATATTAAAGTATTGCGATATCAGTATCGTAGTATCGAAACATGCTAAAATATCGACATTTTGACCAGGTTCGATATTGAATTGTCGATATTGTAATTTTTTTAATAATATCGAAGTTTCGATATTATTCGATATCCTTTCACAGCAATATCGAAAGATTCTCGATATTCAAATTAAAATATCAATACTAATATTCAAACTTTAATAAAAATCAACTGTTATACTCTAAACTGTCCCTCCTAAAATTTCCCAGCTAAACTTTCCCGCCAAACTGAAAAGTAATTAAAAATACTAAAAATTAAGTGTAAATTAAAAATTGGGTAAAGCTATAGTTAAGCGGCCTAAAATAATTATATTTTTTCGCTTTTTAAAAACACGATGGAGCGTATTTTTAAAGCGAAACTTAATTATGTTATGTAATAATAAATGTTACGGGTTGTGAATTTGAAATTAAAAGATTTAATTAAAAGTTGAAGTTTTATATTAAAGTTGAAGGTAAATAAATAATAATTATAATCAAAGTAAATATAAATTATAATCAAAGTAAATTGTAAGTAAATTATAATCAAAGTTTAATTATTAAATATAATAATTATAATCAAATTATAATCAAATTAAATTATAATCAAGGTAAATTATAATCAAAGTTTTGATATTATAATAATAAATATATTTTTATAAATAAAATATAATATAATAGTAATAAAATTAAAAAAAAAATAATAGCAAATAATATATAAAAAATAATAAGAAAACAATATATAAAATAAAGCATAAAACATTAAATTCCGCAAACAACTTATTTCTAAACAATAAATTTACTTTGCTCTTATTAGAATAAAATAAATCTTCTTTGCTTTTATATTTTTTTAATATTTTAAAGTCTCTACGAACGAGAGCGCAAAAAGCGAAACAGTAAATTTAATTTAGGCCGCTTAACTGTAGCTTTACCAAAAATTGATGTCTTAATTTTTGTTCAATACTCAAATACTTTTGATATAACCTTATAAATATTTTTTTCAAAATTAGTTACTAATAGAAGTTATAAGTGAGAAAAGTTGTGATATTTTTTGTTGAAAATGCCAAGAGTAAGTCCCTTTTGGGCGTATTTTTTAAGAGACACACCAAAAAAAGATATTGCTCAGTGTAAGCTATGCCCAACACAAATAGGCACCAAACAGAGCACTACGACTGGTTTGAAGGTTCACATCAGAGGTTGTCATAATGAAATTTTTCTCAACATTGGGAAAGAAAATTTAAAACAAGCACCAGAAACAACAGCTGAGCAGCTTGCACTAGAATCAATTTTGGACACTCATGGGCCAATAGCTCTAAGTGCAAAAAGAGTAAAGATGGACATTTCATCTTATTGCAAGGTTGTGACAAAATATGGAACAAACGACAAGCGACAGTTAATAGCTGACTTGGATATTGTGAAATATTTGTGCATGGGAAATTTAGCTTTTCCACATGTTTCATCACCTGCTTTTAAAGACTTTTTATTAAGCCTTCGTCCAGAAATTATTATTAGAGCACCATCAACATATTCAAGAAACAAACTTCCAATCCTTTATTCTAATGTTTTTGAGGCAGTATTTAATGTTTTAACACATGACTTAAAAGATGTAGATGCAGTTGGATTTACTTCAGATCTTTGGTCCAGCAAAAGCAATGAGTCATTTGCAGCCTTGACGCTTCATTATATTACAACTGACTTTGAACTAAAGACTTTTTTGCTGGGCTGTAATGCTTTTCCAGACAGCCACACAGGTGACAATATTTCAATTAAAACAGACATTAATTTCTGTTCTACCTTTCAATAATGGTTGTAAAATGACTTCTGTCACAGATAGTGCAGCAAACATGATATCTGGGATGAAAAAATCGGCCAAAATTGATGAAAGTATTTCCTGCATTGCACATTTACTTCACCTTGTTATTATCAAATCTGTCAAAGAAGTCGATAAGATTGAAAAAGTTTTTCAGGTAAAAAAAATGTTTAGTCATTTTCTCCTCTTGTTTACGAAACTATGAAAAATGCGATAGTCTATTTTCTCAATAGTAAAAAATTTTAAAGAATGCATCAATACCATTTACCTGCATAAAGGTGCAACCAACAAATGAATAACTTTCAAATCCTATGTTTTTTTTTGTTTATATATTTTTTTTAACCAAAATAATTTTTTATTTCAAGGTGTG
>NC_061164.1:8536118-8541118 GCF_022113875.1 Hydra vulgaris | reverse complement strand
CCCAACATTTATACAATATTGGTGCAGTAACCCAAATCTTACTTCATATAAGCTGAGACAACCTTCAACCTCTGTCACATCGTCGTAATGTTGCCAACCTTTAACCTCTGTCACATTGTCGTAATGTTGCTTTTCTTTCTCTTTTCTACAAATACTCTAATGGGCACTGCTCTAAAGAGCTAGTGTCTCTTGTGCCATCTACAAAAATTCATTCTCGTGTTACTTGTCATTTAATTAAGTCTCATCCTTTTTCTGTTACTGTTCCTAAGTGCTCCAAAAACTCTTATTCGTCTAGTTTTTTTCCTCGAACATCAGTTCTTTGGAATTTGCTTCCTTCATCTTGCTTTCCTGATTCATATAATTTGCAATTTTTTAAGTCGTCTGTCAATTGTTATCTTGCTCTACAATCTTCATCTTTTCTCTTCCAGTAACTTCCAACACTAATTAGTGGTTAAAAAAAAAAAAAAAAAGATTACCAAGGCTCATATTGCTTGCTACTAGGATAATTTTGGTTGATGATTCCAGTATAAAATAATACACACAATCTTAGATTAAAGCCTTCAAAAAAATTTTTCAACATTTTACATTAATAGTTAAATAGTTTAGAAGTAAAGAAAAAAGTTTGTGAAAAAGAATTTATACAAATCAATTAAACTAATCTGAAAATTTGGAAATATAGGAAATAAATAATACAGAAATTATAACACGCAAAGAAAAAGACTCAAAAGAACAACTCACAAACCAAACTATTTCAAATAAGACTTTATTATGGTATTTTATATTTTGATGATTAAGTGCCATGGCTTGAAATAAGCATGTTGCAACTCATTGAAATTAACATGTTGCCAATCATGATTGCATGTTGCAATTTTTCAATTAGTTTTTTCTTCTACTTTTAAAATAGTGCTTTTTTAGTAATTTTTTAGGTAACAGCTGTAAAGTATCAGGGTTCTAACACTGCCATGATGTTCATGGATGGTGTTTCTGTTATTATTTTTTTTTTGTAAATTGTTAAGACCACATAAAGAGCTAATCAATAAAGTTAAATTTACTAACTTAAACCTAACTTTGCTACCAAACTATTCAATCTGTTACAAGTATTTGTGGTCTTTAAAGTCTTTTGTAGTTTTATATTCTTTTAAAATTCACCAGACTTGCTTTTTTATGTGAATAATTGAGATTTGTTAGTTTAATGTTTGAATCTCTGTGTTGATGGATATTACTCTTTGATTTGCAAAGATTTCAATAGTCACATGATTAGAATGGACATATACTGTTGCCATTTCCAATTGCTATCATTACAATTATCTTTTTCATAAGAAAAATTCTATTAAGAGCAATTTTCTGTAAGAATCAGGCAGAGCTCAATAGTGACCTTCAATATTCCTATTTTTTTAGTATAATTATACTATAAAAATATTGATACTAGAAGTTAAATTTTTAAAAAATGTTTAAAAAATATCTAGAGAACTATCAGTTCTCTAGATATTAATTTTCAAAGTTTAACTAAATTTTTAGAAATATTGACTAAATATAGTCAATACCATTTTTAAACTTCAAAATAGAACAAAGTAGATACTTTTTAATGGGTATTTCACTTATTTTTCAATGGTTAGTTCAGAACCAAAAATGACAAAATGTTAATGAACTATTAATAATAATTTAGGTACAGTAAGCATTTTGGCTTGTCTAAATATCATACTTCAAAAGTACTCAAAAATTAATTTTTTTTGTCATTTTTGATCTTTATGTTCACCTAAAGTTGCAAGTAATTCATAGTTTTTTTATTATTACTATAAATCTTTATCTAGTATAGTACGTAAAAATAAAAACATACTTATAAGAAAACTTAAAAACCAAGTTTTTTTCTATACTTTTTCATAATTATTTCATTTTATTATTATTTTAAAAGAGGTTACTATTAAAAAAGTGTATTTTGGGCTGATTCTTACAGAAAGTCGCTCTTAAGAATAGATGATGCAAGAAATTGATGCAAAAAGTTAGTAACTGACATCAGGGCCCATTGTTCACAGATGACTAAATCTTGTATATTATCTCAGAAGTTTTCAAAAGGTTCTAGAAACTTATTAACAGTGTTATTAGCAAAGGTCTATCATTTCATCTCTATGACATTTACTAATATTTATTCATCAGCAAAAGTTAAGCTTTAGTAATGTTTCTTTTAATTGCTTTAAAATAAAAGTTTTTCAACTAGAAATGGCAAAGAAATTTGACCGTTTAGTCATACTTACTACTAATAAATATTTTATAATAGTAAAACCCAATTAAAACTTAAATTGTCCCCCAAAAAAGCTAATGGTAAATATAATAATACTTGTTTGATTCTGGTGTTTTAAAAAGTAGGATTTATTTTAGCACAGTTGTAGCTGTAGCTGTTACTTTAATAGCAAAAATGTTTATTATGTTGTATTTATATTTTAAATTTCAGAAATTTTACTTTTAATAAAAATTTCATGCTTTTTTTTTTTTTTTTCCCAGAAGAAAATATTTCAAAAGACAATATTCTTGAAAATATTTCAAAAGACAATAATATTCAAACACCTGAATTTCCTCTTACCTCTGAAGATTTATTAGAAGATTCTGAAAACCATAAAGATAACAACAAGATTACAGAAAATGCTGAAGATATTTGTGATAGTGAGAATAAAATTAAAAACAACGAAAATAATATTAATGGAAAAAGTGAGAATGAAGTTAAAAACAACGAAAATAATAATAATGGAGATAGTGACAGTGACGAATTCACTTCTTCAACTGGATATAGGAAGAAAAGCCTTGGTAATAATTTTGAAGAACAAAATATGTTTTATGATATTGGTTATTTTAAGTTTATCTGTATTGTTGACTTTATTGTTGAGAGTTTTTAAATTAGTTATGCACACATAACTTTTGAGATAAATGCTTTGTTAATTTTAAATAAATTAAATGCTTTACTAATTTTAAAGGCTAAATGGTTAAAGTTATGTTATTCTATATAATGTTCTTTAATGTAGTGTTTATTAGTTATTATGCAACTTAAAGAAAAATTTTCTTCAAATCGATAAAAAATATGAATTTTCATAAATTTACAGGTACTGCTAAACAACATATTGAAATGTTAGAAGAACACATTTTAAGTTTAGAAGAAGACATTAATCAGAGAGATAAAGAAATATATGAACTAGAAGCAAAACTGAAAGCAAGTATATTTAATTTTAAATAAGTAAAATTATTTATTTACTCATTAACTTATTTATTTGTTTCTTTACTGTGTTATGAAATTATTGTTAGTTACTGTTCATTTACTTAGTTACATATTGTTGGTTACTGTTCATTTACTTAGTTGCATATTGTTGGTTACTGTTCATTTACTAAGTTTCATATTGTTGGTTACTGTTCATTTACTAAGTTACATATTGTTGGTTACTGTTTATTTACTTAGTTACATATTGTTACTGTTCATTTACTTACTGTGATTAACTGGTTTACTTTGATTTAGGTGAGCGTCATACTAATAGATTTTCACACTTTTTATTTTGAAGCACTTTAGACAGTAATGACATTTTTATACATAAAAAGAAATAATAATTGTAATGTAAATAATATTAATAATAATAATGAATTAAAATAAATAACAATAATGATAATGAATTAACATTAAAAATAATAATAAACATTTTTTTTGCAGTTGTTTGATTTCTTCTAACAGATACTATTACTATGGTTTGCCCAAACCTGAATCCTTAGTTGATATATGTATTAAAGTCCTATCCCAATTTAAGTGTGGCTTGTTTTTGCACTAAGAAATAAAGTTTTTAATTGTGTTGCTTTCATGTTCTTCAAATATAACTTGTTTGTATTGATATTGTCATAACATTTTAATTATTTTATGTAGAGCAGCAAAGAACTAGTTGACTTGAATAATAATACAACAGTCTCTTTGGAGTTGTATAACCAACTGAAAGTAAGATGTTTTTTAATAACTATGTTTTATAGATGTTATTTGTACGACTATTTGCCACGTGACTATCCAGCCAAGTTTTGGTTCTTTTTTATTTTTTAATTAACATGTAGTACAAGGTAATTATAGTAATGTTATTGTCAAAATTATTGTTATTGTAAACACAAACTTAACAAGATTATGGTATTATGGTATTTTTGATAATGTTAAGATGATAAGGATAATGTTTATGTTTAGGAGGTTTATTTTTATAAGTTGTTAGTGAATTATTATCTTAATTTTTGCTTTTTTAGTTCAAATCTTTAAAATTAAGTTTAGATTTATTTGTAAATAATGTAAATAATAAAGTATAAGTTTTAGTAATATATTTTGAATAAATTTTATTTAAATAAAAGAAATTAAATAATATTTTTAAAAAGTTATAATTAAAAATAATTATAAGTAAATTTTATAAAAATAAAATAGTCAAACTTTTACTTACAATTGTAAATAAAATAAGGATGTACCGGAATTCCGGCTGGAATTTGTATCTTTTAGATCAATTCGTTTCTGGCTGAAATTTTTTTTTTTTAATTATGACGTGACACAGGCTATGTAAATAAATCAAAAAATCATTATCTTACACGGCAATAAATAACTATACATGGTAAACATAGTAATAAAATAATAATATAGTAAACCTAGGTAAAAAATACAAATGTAGTTTTATTTGCAGAAATAGTAGTACTACAAATACATTTGCAAAAATTACATTTGTATTTTTACCTAGGTTTACCTATAGTTCTTCATTGCTCTGTAAGATAATGATTTTTTGATTTATTTACACAGCCTGTGTCACATGTCATAAAAAAACTTTTTCATTCCAGCCAGAAGCAAATTGAACAAATTCCGGCCGGAATTCCGGTACATCCTTAAAATAAAACAAGTTGATAAATTAACAGAAACATACACTTGGAGAAATACATAAGAATATTTTATTTTCTATAGTAACAGGTGTTTACTAAAAATTTTGAAGTTTATAAACTTCTTTAATAAAAAA
>NC_061164.1:8508618-8531118 GCF_022113875.1 Hydra vulgaris | reverse complement strand
ATCAGGTTTTTGCCTTTTTCCTATTATTGTATTTTTATTGGTACCACTACACAACACGTTGTTCTCAAATCTTCCTTGATATTTCCTACGCGCCAGCTTTTCTAAAATTTATCAGTTGCAGTATAATTAATATAGAAAAACAAATAAGATTTCAATATTCCAAATAAAACTAGGTCTCGTGATAGTACCAGGGAGATTATTTGCATGCTGTTTATGAAAAAAAGTACAAATGTCCCAAATTTAACCTCATTTTATATAACAGTTTATTTAAATTGTTTTAATTCAGGTTTTTAAAATAATGCAATACACTGAGATGTGAAGCTTTAATAAAAAGGTTGTGTTTTATAAAAGTTGCATTTTTATACATTATAAATTGTGGTTGTGGTAGCTAAATTTTATTAACAAAAAATAATGATATTTTCTGATGTAAAAATCGTAAATACTTTGCTTATAAACAAAAAAGTATATATATATATATATATTTGAATAATGTAAAAATGAAAAAGTTTTAAATGCCGTAATTTAATACAATGCGCAATCAAGTACAAAAAAATTAAAAAATCTTTTTTCTCGGACGTAATAATGATATTTCAATTTTATCATTTTTTTGCTAATCTGCTAATCTGATTTTCATTTCTTTTTTTTTTTTTTTCTTTTTTTAACAAATTTTCTAGTTAATTAGTTTTTTTTTTATTAACCGCCAAATATAATTTGCTATTATATTTGTTTACTGCCGTTTTGAAATTAGGAATGCGAAGCCGAACATACTAAACAGATTGAAAACTATCGTGCATTAGTTCTTCAAGTTTTTAAGGTATTTTGAATAATTTTATATATAAAATATATTATTTAAATGCGTTTAACCGCTGCTAATATTTTCTTTACCGTTTTATATATTATTTTTATGAAAGTGTTTTTGTTCTTAGTGGGTGGTTTTTATTGTTTTTGAGGCTGTTATCGTCCATGCTGTCGGTTTTTTTATTTATTTTTTTGGCTGCATATATCGACTTTATTAGGGATTTTTTTATTATTAATAATGATTTTTTGATTAACTTTTTAGGGTGTTTTGGACCCCAAAATGGAAGAGGTTCTTTCAAAAATTGCGCTTTTAAGAAATTGTTAAATTTTTACGTTTTGTAAAGAAAAATATTATAGAGATCTCTCCGGTGTAAAGCGTTCTATCACGTTCGGAGTATTTTATATCTAACTAATTGATAGAAATTGTGCTACCAGAAACTTTAAATAAATATATATTTGTTGTAAACATAGACTGTTAATAGTGTTAGTAAACTTTTTTGTGTTTTCTTTTCTGCATTCTATGTATTATATTATTATTAATATATATATATATATATATATATATATATATATATATATATATATATATATATATATATATATATATATATATATATATATATATATATATATATATATATATATATATATTATATATATATATATATGACATTTACTATTTTTTTAAGGTACTTCAAGTATTTAGGCGGACTTCATTTAATAATGTCAGACCGTCTGATTTTAAATTTTTTTGCGAAAGTTAATTTATGCTTATAAAATTTAGAAGAGTGATTTGGATAAAGTTATAAAATTTAGAAGAGTGATTTGGATAAAGTAATTTTCTCCGAATTTCATGTCATTTTCGCTATTTGATCAACAATTAAATTTAAAATAATTACAAATGCAAAAAAAAAAAAAAATTAAACAAAAAACAAAACAAAATGAAGTATTCTAAATAAGTAAAGCATTATGATTAGTTCAAAATTTGTTACAAAACTACCAACAATCAACTTTTGGTAAACTTTAATTTGGCTTTAGCAAATCAGGCATCTAAATCAAAATTGGTTTAGATCTATGTTAACACTTTTAGGTTTACGTTATGCCAGATTACTTTTTTCAAATAGCAACCCTATAAAACATTTTTACTATGAAGTTCTAACTCCATAGAAAAAAGATTTAAAAGTCGGCTAAACCCTTATTAGAAACAAAAAACGAATTTTTAAAATCTTTAATTTTCTCAAAAGCGATTTTATTATTCCATCAGGTGAAGTTTTCAATATTTCTTAAAAAATTTTTTTCAATAAATAATAAAATTACTGTTCAATTTCAGGGCTTATTGCATATATATGCAGCTTCTTTGAAAACTACAAGTTAAGTTTATTAACTGTTAAGACTTTTAATAGAGCGTTCGATTTTATGAAAATACGTTCACAGACGTAATAACAAATATCTTCAAATAATAGAACTGAAAAGTTTATTATAATAATTATCTTCAACAGCAGAAAATTATATAAAAATTAAAATGCAAAATATTATTTTATAATTATATTTAGTGAAAATCGGAAAGACTTAGTCTTTAATAATTTTCTTATAACTTAAACTTATGTTCACTTCAAAGTTATAGTTAAACTGAGATTCGTTGAATGGTTTAGTAAGATCTTGAGCAATCAATAAGACTAACTAAAAACTTAAGTCGTTTAGAAAGATCCTGAGCAATCTCAAACATCTTCTGATTAGGTATAAAACTATTTTACGGGCAAATTAAATTTGTTTACAACAAAATATTGCAAAATTAAAAATTTATTTTTTAAATCTGCAGATATGAATAAAATAGACGTGCTGCTGTATAGATACGGCTTATATTAATAAGACAGCCATAATTGATCATCTGTAAAGCTTTAGACACAGGCAATCGTCAAATATTCTATCCAAACTCAAAAGTAAATTAGAATAGATTAAAATTTATTAGAACAGTGATGCATGTTCTAAAGGACAAGCAGGTCCATAAAATATGAAGGACTCTGACAACGTGCCCTACAATCACTTAATACATAATTTAGAAAAAATATATATATATATTACTATTATATCTAAGACCAAAAACTAGTTAGCCTGAACAGTATTTTTCAAAGTTGATAGAGTTAATTTTAATTTTGAAGCTCTTGATATAAGGACTCAGACAACATGCCCTACGATCACTTAATACATGTGCTAGATAATTTAGAAAAAATATATTATTATTATATTTAAGACCAAAAACTAGTTAGCCGGAACAGTTTTTTTCCAAGTTGATAAAGTTAATTTTAATTTTGAAGTTCTTGATATTTTTGGCATTAAAGACGTCAGACGGCAAGTTATTCCAAATATTGACAACTCTGAGTGAGAAAGTATTTACGGACATCGAGTTTACACTTTAGTTTGCGTATTTTTAATTTGTTAACTAGATTGTAAATATAGTTGTTTATTATTAAAGAAACTTTATTTATTTAGGCAAACCTAGGACAAGTATAAAGGACGTATAATTAGGTGGAAGTTTAACGCATTGTTATAAATCAAAGACCGCCAAATACTGAAAATTTATCCGGGTTGGAGTTTTTAGCGTCTTTTTTTGAAATAATTTTAGAAAATAAACCAACATTTAGTGGACATTTGCAAGCTTCTCTTAATAAACATTTAATACCCGTAAAACACTAACTTTTACGAAATTTAAATACATTTTTATGTAATTAAGAATGTCTCATGTGATAGTAAATATTTTAATTGATTTGAAAGCTTTGTTAAATAATAACGTAAAAAATAATATTTGTGTAAAAATACAATGTTTCATACTAAAATGAATATTGTAAAGTAAAAGAAATTTACTAGGTTTCGCTAATCTCTTAAAGATTTGAACTTTTCTTATTTGACGGAAATCAAATCATTTTTTGTCTCACAACTTTGTTTTGATATTTTTTGGTTTTTGAATATTTTTTACAAGTAGAGTTCTAGAAATATCATAATTTAAAAACTTGTTATATAGTTATACAGGAGTGATTTACAAAGGTATTCGAATATACAAAACTTTTTTTAACAAAATATATTAACCATATTCTTTTACATAATAAAGTTTTTTTTTATTAAATTGGGTAGATGAGACAGTCATTTCGATATATAGTCGTGTAAAAGTATTTCCACGTGACGCAAATGTTTCCTATTGTTTGGCCATTGTTATTAATAACAATTGCTTGCGCGCATGTCTTGGCTTTTAAACAACGAGTTAAACGTCCATCTATTAATACTTTCTTGGGCAAACTAAATAATGGTATAAAAAATTCTAACTTGTCCTGGTTTGAAAGTTATTCTTAGAAATTAAATCGAAAAGGAGGAAATGTCATAATTCTTATGGATCAAAGTCACAGAGGTTGCTAGCATAAATTCTTTCCAAGGTCTTTCTTTTCTAATAGTTACGGGCTGTCCATTAGTTACAACTTCACAGCGAAAGCCAATTATTTGTAATATTGTAATTGACGTTAAAGTAATATTGTTGACGGGCGTAACCCTCCCCCTTGTCAACTATTGTCAAAAAATTTCAGACTCCTTCCTTTCTCCCCCTATTTTGTTGACGTAATTAACAAACTGCCCTTTGGGTATACATTAGTAAACACCATTTACTATTACTTTAGAGTATCTAAGGGATTAGTCAAAGTTAAAATTTTTTTTTTTGAAAATTAAGTTTTTAATCCATAAAAATGTTTATAAATTTTCTGCAAAAGCAGTTACAAAATCCGTAAAAATAATAAATTCTGTAAACAATGTCGAGATGGTTACATAAACCGTATACTACTAGCAGTAAGCAAACCATAATACGCGTTGTTAGTAAAAAAAAAAAACGCGTATAGAAAAGCCTATAGACTACTTTAAAAAAAGCCTAGAAAATGACGTAACTCGACTAATAATAATAATATTAAATTAGCGTATTCATATTAGGGGTTGTCCATAAATTACGTCACGCTATAAGAGGGGGGGGGTTGTTGGTTTTGTGACGATTCATTCAAAACACGCTTCTTAAGTGTTACGATTTTGTGACAAGGAGGGGGGGTTGAAAACGGTCAAAAATTGCGTGACGTAATTTATGGACAACTCCTTATCAGATAAGTGCTGTTTACATAAAATGTATAGATATACCAAGGACGTATTAATAGATGGACGTTAAACGTATTGTTTAAAAGCGCTATTCATTGTTTTCATTGTATTCGCGCTATTCATTGTTACAAATAACAATGGCAAAACAATAGAGAACTATTTTTAACTTGAGAATATTTTTACTTGATTTTACGTCAAAATAACGATAGTCTCGTCTTGCCATAGAAATATTTAAACATTCCATTACACCTAAAAACTCTAAAAAGTTTTTAAATAAATAAAACCTTTTCAATATATAATCTATAAACTCAAGCGAAATCTTTACATGGAAAAAAAGTTAATCACAGAAAAATATTAAAACAAAATTGTAAGTGAGACAAAATTTCCG
Organism: Hydra vulgaris; assembly: GCF_022113875.1. Classification (NCBI taxonomy): domain Eukaryota; kingdom Metazoa; phylum Cnidaria; class Hydrozoa; order Anthoathecata; family Hydridae; genus Hydra; species Hydra vulgaris. The sequence goes on along the minus strand of NC_061164.1, from coordinate 8,525,810 downwards.
ACAAAAATGAGAAATTAAATTACTTAAAATAATAGTGAAAACTAAGTGTAGGGAATAGAGACCACAAGTAATCTATAGTTCGATCTATATATGATCTACAGTTTTACCTACAACATCTAGATAATTCGTTTCACTTTGGAATATTCATTCTTGCAAACTAAATATCACTTTTTTACAAAAATATGATTTTTGACGTCTAAGTTTTATTAATAATAAGTTCTTATTTAAAAACCGCTCAAGTATTAAATTTGACATTTTAAAACAGATAAGCTATTTCTGTATAACTATTATGCATTAATTTTTTTAAAAAGTTAGAGTTTTGTAGGTAATTATACTTTTTAAAAAGTAGTTAGAAAAGCGAAATTATCGGAAAAACGTCGGTTTACTTTTATAAATTATTCAGAAAAATGACGCTAAAAATTATAGGTTGCATAGGTTTTTGTTTACTTGCGGCGCCTCAGATCTATAACAATGGGTTAAACGTCCATCTATTAATACGTCCTTGCATATATATACTTATAGTAGTGATTCCCGAGCGCAACAAAAAACATTTGATTTTTTACAAAAAACACGTAGTTTTCATAAACTTTACTCATATCTTTTTTATAATAAAGCTAGAACCTCAATTATCAAGCATCAATAAGTTTAACTCAACTTCTTTCAAACTATATTTTGAAATTACAATGTTTAATATGGTTTTTATCATATTTTCATTAAAAAAAAAAAAAATTTTATGAGAATTTTTTTTTTTTTTAAAAGTAGTTTTTGAAGGTAAGATTTTCTAAGCACCAAAACACATTGAATTTGTTTGAAAATTTACATATAGAGTAAAAAAAGAATACGGAATCTAATGGAATGAGGAACCTTTTAAAAATTTATACATAATTTCTAAGTTCTTAACATTAAGAAACATTGAAGCCGTTTTAATTAAAAATTAATACTTTTTCTAAAAAGATTCTTTGTGAAAAAAGCAAGTGTAGCCTTTCCCCCAATTTTTTTTATTTTTTATACTTTTAATTTAGGTCCATACGGTCTTATCACAGAGCACCGCGGATAAATATTTAATTAAAAGTTCACGCCTTCTCCCTGACCGATGTAGCAAAACTTGCTCAGAGATGAGGTTTGAACCATGGATCCTTTGCTTTTGAGGCAAGAACGCCACAGCTGCTATTCAAATTAAGTATTTATTTATGTATTATTGAAGAAATAGCACTTGGGAATTTTGTTTACAAACTATGTATATTATATTTTTGTACCGTTTGTTTTGATTTTTGCGCTTGATTTTTGATGTTTTTTTCTTTCATTTTGTGCCATTTCACGCCAAATATACCATACTTAAGGAGGAAGTCGTTTTGTCAAGAATTCATCAGTTTTTCCAGCACAAAAAATGCAATAATTTTGGATCCAATTAACTTCTAAAGCTGAAAGACCCCTTATTTTTTAAGTATTTTTAAGCTCTACACAGCTATGTTAATTATATATAAATATAAAACAAAAAAATCCTCTGGAAGCTACTTGCAGTATAAATATAATATATATTGAGACATTTAAGTATATTGTGTATGAATGTATATGTTTATACGTGTTTTATATAAGTTATACATTATACGTAGATACGTATGTTGAATAAGTTGTATGTATATATATATTTCAGTTGTAATTTTAAAATTGATATGGGTTAGTTATTATATAGTTTTCTTGTTATTCTTATAATTGTTAATTTATCATCATCATTATTATTATTATCATTTTTATTTGTATTATTAATAATATTTTATGATATTTACTTATGATCAGTTTTTAACCATTTTTAAATTACCTCGATTGTAAGATCTTTTATCGAAATATATATTTCATTATATATATATATATATATATATATATATATATATATATATATATATATATATATATATATATATATATATATATATATATATATATATATATATATATATACATATATATACATACATATATATATATATAATATATATGTATATATATATATATATATATATATATATATATATATATATATATATATATATATAATGAAATATATATTGATCAATAATGAAATATATATTTCGATAAAAGATCTTACAATCGAGGTAATTTAAAAATGGTTAAAAACTGATCATAAGTAAATATCATAAAATATTATTAATAATACAAATAAAAATGATAATAATAATAATGATGATGATAAATTAACAATTATAAGAATAACAAGAAAACTATATAATAACTAACCCATATCAATTTTAAAATTACAACTGAATATTATGCACAAACTAGAAAGTTACAAACAGTTATATACCGACAAAACGTAACAACCTACCATGTAAACTAAAACTACTGCAAAAAAATTACAATGATTAAATAAATGTAATAATTTTAATATCAATAATCATAACAAAAACAATAAAAGTAGTATAAATATTTCGGTAAAAAACAACAATAAATAAACAAATTTTTTTTGCAATAACATTCACAAATAAAAAAGTGTCTCACACACACTTCACACACAAACACACACACACATACACATTTAGTCAAGAAAAGTATAGAGTGTTCATAATAAATAAAAATTAACAAATAAAAAAGAAAATGTTGTCATAAAACTCAACAAGCACATATCGTCCCCTATAAATTAATAAAAATTAAGAAATTATCAAATTTTAAAAATTATTTTTTTTTGTTTCTTCAAAAACGAAGATTGATACTTTTTATATTTTTATTCTTTTTAACTACTTTCCATTTTCGAATATTTTTTTCTTTGAACTTTTATTTTTATTGCCTTGTTTCTTTTCTACGTCTATTGTGCTTCTATTGGGAGCTCAATAAGTTTCCAAAGGTTCCGTTGATTTTAACCTATTCATTCTATGAAATCACGTTTAAATGTGCAGTTAAGTATGACATACATTAAAATAATTAAATATAATGTATATGTATATACGTGTAATGTATAACTTATACAATACATCTATATACATATACAACTTATAATATGTAACATATATATATATATATATATATATATATATATATATATATATATATATATATATATATATATATATATATATATATATATATATATATATATATATATATATATATATATATATATATATTAATGAATTATTTTTAGTTACTAAAATCAATATAATCATAATTTTTTTTTTTTTGAAATTATTATTATTATATTTATTATCATTAATACTATTGTATGGTTTATAAAGGAGAATAAATATCTTCTTGTTGTTGTTGTTGTTGTTGTTATATACGTGTAATAACTTGTATAACTTATACAATATATGTATAACTTATACAATATATGTATGTACATATACATTTATATACAATATACTTAAATGTCTCCATATCATACTTGTACTCTAAGTATATGTACATGAATGTACATACAAGTATATGCAAGCATAAAAAAAATAAAAGTTTTTTTTAATAACACTTATATGCTATTACAAAACTTTTAGTTTCTTAATTTCATACTTTTAGTTATAAATGTATGTATGTAAATAAAACGGAAGTATTTATTGGAAAGTAATAATAAAAACTAAAAATAAAAATAACAAAACATAAATTAACACAAAACATATAATTTTATCTCGGATACCTTCTCTATCCAGTTTCCTTTTCAAATAAAATTTTTAAGATCACTTTAGAATAGTTACCTTTATACTATATTGGTTCCTGATAAAGGTTTTTATCTTTCTTTCAATTGCAGTAGTAATTTTTTGAGTTTAATATGACTTTTTACTAAACTATGAGACAAACAGCACACTTTTTATGTAAACAGCCCGCCATTGTTTACATAATTTAATAAGTCCAAATACTCAGAAGTTTTAAAAATCATAAATCGTGTTTACTAATGTATATCTAATTATTGGAAAAAAAAATCAGACCTATTAAACAACTTACCTTAGCCTTCACTCTGGTCCACAGTGACATTGTAAACTATTAATACAATTTTAAAGAAAACTTACTTTTTGATCACAAGTAATTGAAAAAACTGTCAAGATGAAAAGAGAAATAGACTAGATGAGGGTATCGTAAATTTGTTTCAAAGTATGTTGTATCTCAGAGTATGTTGTATCTCATAGTATGTTGTATCTCATAGTATGTTGTATCTCATAGTATGTTGTATCTCATAGTATGTTGTATCTCATAGTATGTTGTATCTCAGAGTATGTTGTATTTCAGAGTATGTTAACAAACGTAGTATTTTATTAAAGACAAAATTCTCTTTGCTCGGGTGAAATTTTTGTTTAAATAAAATTTTGTTTGTATTAAGAAATTGCTCAAAGATACTTTACATACTTAGAAAAATTGTTTTATCATTAATTGTAATATTCATATTATCCTTTTTTTGAAAGTTAAAAAGTAATATATATTGTGTTTTAATGCTGTTTAAAGAAATACGGTTACTATTTAACCATACAAGCAATAGTGATCTGAATTAACTTTTTTACAAAGTTGTGAAAGTGATTTCCTTATTGTTAGTAGGTTAGTATTATTTCGTCAGCATAATGATGCATAATGAAATTAGTTATGGAGTAAAATAAATCATTAATATATATCGAAAACAGTAAAAGACCAAATACATAACCTTGTAGGGCACCCACTTCCATAATTTTGTGTGGTTTTGAATAATGAAAACCAATCATTAGCGTTACCGCAGATGCTATGGAAATGTAACTTTCTGATGACAATATTTTGATCAACTATATCAAAAACTTGATATGGAGATCAATGAACAAACCACAAGCAAAGAAACCATCAATGTGACATCATGGGAAGTGGAGTGCTTTAAACGAAAAACTGGCCGTCATATAATCACTAAAAACTGATATTTGTTATTAGGGATATTGACGTGTATTGAATTCATGTTTTGAGCATGGCCTACTATATTAGGCCATGGTTTTGAGTCCTTTTTATGGGTTGGTATCACTGATGCAAATTTTATGGATTGGATCACTGATGAAAATTTTAAAATATCAATGAATTTATCAGGAACAAAGGAAAGGTTATTTAGATTATAAAGTACTAGAGAAATTTAAGACTTTCAAAACTTATTTAAACTTCAGCGAAAAGTTTAAGAACAATGGTTGAAATGCTGTTAAGATCTTGCCATCGCTTAAAGAAAGTATAATAGATAGTAATTTATTTATATCAGTGGGTTTAATAATACTGAACTAGCTTCCTGTTTTTTATTTATTCAAGGAAGTATATATAGAATGAATTAATTCTTTTCAGAAATTTCTCTTGTAAAGATGCGCAAAAAGGATATAAGATTTTTTTCAAACATTTATTTAAAAGTTTCTCAATTTTCAACTTTCACGCAATTTGTTGTCACTATAAAAACAAAATATTTAAAAAATTTTTGTTTCTTAGGATTAAGGTTACGAGAAAATTCTAATACTTTTGTTTTTTCATTTTTGTTATTTTTAGTTTTTTCTTAAGAGAAATTTCTTAAATATTTTGTTACGTGTTTTAATTGCTAACAAACTAGTGAAAAAAAAATTAATATGAAATATTATTGAAAAAAAGCATTTTTTAAAAATTTGATTGCTTTATCCTAATTTATTTTCCAGTTATGACTTCTAAACTCTTTATTATTAAGTTTCTTGAAATTTCGTGAAGAAATATTTCACTTAGAAGGATTCTAAGCTCTTTGTTCACTTAATTTATATTTTGGTATAAATTTTTTATAAAAAATATTCAAACTTGAATAGTTTATAGCTTTAACTTTTTATCTTTTAACTAAAAAAAGTTTTAGTTCAATCATTTTCTTTTTTATTTTTTTACTTTTAAACTAGACTTAAAAGTCATAAATTCCGTTCCGGCCGGAATTTATGACTTTTAAGGTCATTCCGGTTCCAGCTTGAATTACAATATTTTAGGCCGGAATGCCGAAATTAATTTTTTAATTTTTTTTGAGACATGCGACACTGTGTAAATAAAAATTAAAAAAAGCTGTTTAAATAAAATAAAAAAGTATTATCCTTGAGGGCAATGAAAAACTGTAGGTAAATCTAAGTAAAAAGTTAAAACTGCACACAATGTAACTTTATTTGCAGCAACCAATTGTGTAAAGTATTCTAGAAGTTTAGGAAAATTGTGGTGCAAAAAGAGTTGCTATCAGTTTCGAGCAAGAAACTAGCTCTTTTTTCATCAAATATATATATATATATATATATATATATATATATATATATATATATATATATATATATATATATATATATATATATATATATATATATATATATATTACATAATATTTAGTTATTGTTCCGGCTTGAATTTTATTAACAATTTCGGCAAATTCGTTTACCTTATATAAAAACGTTTGATAGGTATTTGTAGGTACGGCACATATGAACAATAAAAAAAGCTGCTTTGTTTGATTCAAAAAATTATTCAATTGTTAATGAAACAAAAACAATTAACTTCAGATATTTTTCTAACTAAATAAACAATTACAAAAACAAAAAAACATTTATCGATATATTTAAACGTTTAGAAACAAATAAAATAAAACAAAGGCGAAATAAAAATTATACTATTACAATAGCTTAAATAGATGAAACTCTATACTTTTATTCAAAATTATCTTAAAGAATAAAAAAAAGTTTTAAAAAAGAGATTAAATGTCTTGTGCTTATATATGCATGTGGCATTCATTAATTAAATTAAAAGTTCATTTTACGGAGTACTTTACTTTGTAACTCGGTATCAGCTGATAATATTACTTCTATTACTCGTCGGTTGACAAAATATTTTGGATGCTCCTCGGCAATTTTTTCCACTAATTCTTTATAATCTTTTGCAAAATTCGCAATGCAATCCATTTTTTTCTTTTCATAATTAACTATCGATGTACACATAAAGTTAAACAATGCCATTTGTACCTCTTCTATTTCTTCGTCCGATATAATGCTCTGGTCTACCTTTTTTAGTTTAGACAGCAAATACTTTTTATCAATTAGCTCTTTACAGGATTTGCGATCCGTTTGTAAACTAGATTCTTTCCATAAACCTTTAACAGCACGTTTGCATAATTTTATTTTAGCATGTCTGATACCAGATTTCTCAAGACGTAGTTTAACGAGCTGATCCATCGCTTCGTTACATTCTTCATACCAACCTTGATCGTACAAAAATATATTTTCCTCCTGTTCATTATCGGCTTCATTTAGTTGACTAACTACTTTAGCTTGTAATTTTTCATCTGTAGATAAAGCAATATTCACCACCTGTTCGTTAACAAAATATGTTGGATGCTGATCAGCAATTTTTTTAAGTAAATCTGGGTATTCGTTTGCAAAGCCTATTATACAGTTTACATTCTTGTTTTTAGAATTCACTATAGCAGCGCACATGAAATTAAACATTGCCATTTGCAACTCTTCAATTTCTTCATCCAATATTTCACTTTGGCTTAATTTTTTAAGCTTTGACAGAAGGTACTTTTTTTCAAACAATTCTCTGCAAGATTTGGGTGCAAAAAGTGTGTTGGATTCATTCCAGTATCCTTTAATTGCTCTTCTACATAGTTTAACCTCTAGTTTAAACTCTAACAGCTGATCTATATTTTCCTTACTTTTATAAAACAATCTTTCCATAACATCATTTGTTCCTTCTTGATACCATCCATCATTATAGTTATCTCTGACAATTTCATTGTCTAGACCATTATTTGTTTCTTCGAGCTTGCTAAGAACTTCAGTTTGCAAGTTTACATCTGAGGTAAAAGCTGCTTTTGCTATTTTTTCATGAACAAAATATTGCGGATGTTGTTCAGCAATTTTTTCCAGTAACTTATTGTAATCCTTGGCAAAACCTGTAATACAATCTAGGTTCTTCATTTCATTGTTCACTATTGCAGTGCACATAAAATTAAACAATGCCATCTGCACTTCCTCAATTTCTTCATCTTGTAACTGGCTTTGATTTCTCTTTAGTAGTTTTTGTTGCAAGTATTTTTCGTTAAATAACTGTAAACATGATTTGTGATTGAAACGGGTGCTGGTTTGACTCCAATAGCCTTCAACTGCGCGTTGGCATATTTTTTTTTTTACGTCTTTAAACTTTGTCTTCTCAATCCGTAACTCTAATATAAGGTCCATAGCGTCTTTACTATCCTGGTACCAGTATTTATGGTACGGGGTGGTTTCTTTACCATTGCTAGTTTCATAGCTATTAATTATTTTTTTTGATTCACTAAACTCTTTGTTTTGAAATTTTTCGTCCTTTAAGTTTTTTAACCTCTCTGGATACCCTTTATTTTTTACAACTTTTTTTGGTACTACTTTTGCATGCTTGATTTGTTGAACTTCACAAAGTTCTCTTGTCAAAGTTTTTAATTCATCTTTTCTGTATTCATTGGATTTAACATATTTTTTAAGCAGAGTATGCGCATCTTTGTAACCTAGTCTCTCAGCAGCTGAAAAATACATTGTATTATTTAAAAACACTTCAACTTTGCTGTCTTGAAATCCAGTGCAACAACTAACCTTTTTTAGGAATGGGTCTGGTAAAGTATTCAAATCATCCATTGTTATAGTTGAAATTTGTTTTTGTTTATTTTGATTTTTTACAACCTCTAAAATGTCCTCTGATAAGAGAGTATTTAGTTCATCGTAGGCATTTGCAAGTTTTGATCTACCATAGGTAACATTGTCGTCATACTTACCAATTTTGTCAAAAACACTAACGACACCGGAGAGAGCAGATTTTAATGGTTCCTCTAACGTTTCAATAGTTCTACCTGAACCTTCAGTGGTTCTTTCAGAAATAAACAAAAGCATGAGGTTCTTTCGTTTTTCTACCCATTTTCTGTTCATTATTTGAGCCGAACAGTATGCTGATAACACAGTTCCAACAAAAGCTTTGTAGTACTCTGTGATTTTCGTCTTTATTTCTTCAGAAAGCCCGGTATCAAGGTTGTTATTTAGAACATTATTGTATTCTTTTAATGTTCCTTTAATATTTCTATCCACTTGAGTAATGTATTCCTCTAATTTGGTTCTTTGTTCTTCAAGTTGTGTGTTAAAATGAGAGATATAAGTCACAACCGCGTTCATATTATACATTATTTTGTCACTGAGATCAAGTTGTGTGTACCTGTCTGAAATCATTTTAAATTTTTTTTTCATTTTTGATTCATATGTTTTGCTTTGCTGAAACGCATCTGAACAGATATCGTTATCTTGGTTTAGAATTGTAATAAGTGTGCTGAGAAATTTTTCATTAAGTTTTATGAACGTACTGCATTCTTCGATAATATTTTCAGACATAAGATTTCTAATTCGATCTTCTGTGCTTTTTTCAAGAACTAAAGAGTTTATTTTATCTTCAACTTCGTTTCTTGTATCGTTCTTTAATTCTTTTTCACTTTGCTCATACGAGTTTTTAAGGTTTCTAATTGATTCTTCAATACTTTGTTCCAAACTAGGAGAACTTCGATTTTTGCTAGACAAATCTTCAACACCTGGATCAGATATTATCGAACTTCTTCGTTTATTTATTGATTCTTCCATACTTTGTTCAGACGTGATAGAGTTTCTATGTTTGCCAATTGACTGAACAATACAATTTTCTGAAGCCATTTTCAAGTTCATAAATTCGCTAATTAATTTATGAAGTTGTTCGTTACAACTCCAAACTTTAAAAAACGTATTAAGAATATTGTTAATATACAACATGTTCTTATCTGTTAGTTCATCTTGTTGAATTAGTTTGTGTGCATCTTCCAAGGCATTTAAAGCATCTGCATTTTTACCAAGTTTGTAAAGGACAATACCTTTATTGCAAAAATATAATGGGTTTTCATTTAATTTTAAAGCTTTTGTAAAGTAAAAAAGAGCTTTGTAGTATTTTTCATTATCCATATATAGTAAACCGCGGCTATTGTATAATAACGCTTTATCAATTTTAACGGTATAGTAGTCGTTTTCAACCTTTGAAGCTTGTTTGTATTCTTTCAGAGCATCTTTATACCTTTTAAGTTTTCTAAGGCAGTCTCCTTTGGCTCTTTTTACATTCATTTTAAAAAGGTCTTCAGGTAATAAATTTTCAAACTTTTCGTAACATTCTAGTGCTTCTTCGTAATCTTCTAACTCGTATAACAAATGACCACGTAAACATAAATATAAAAATTCAAATATAACTTCTTTGTTGTGCTCAGAAGCGGTTTGTTCAATAACGTTTTTAATGCGATTAACAAAACTGGAATTATTTAAAGGTTTAACCTCACTCTTCATTATTGATGAAGTATGTTTTTGGATTTTTTCTAAAACATAAGTTGCTTCATAAATATTATTTTTACTTAGTTCATCTCCTCTCTGAATGAGTGATTTAACTTTGTTATAAATTTCATACCATTCTTTTTCAGCATAGTTTTTTTTTTTAAACTCTTTACAGTCATTAAATAAATTAGCGCTATTTCTGAGATACTGTGTATTGTTATCTATTAAATTGTCGCTTGTTTCCTGAAGTTTTGCACCTTCATCCATTAAAAAGTCATTGTTTATCAGAAAGTCTGCATTGTTTTTTATTAAACTGTCGGTATTTTTCTGAAATTCTGCATCGTCATCAATGGAATAGTCGTTATTTCTCTGAATCTCGGCATTTTTATCTTAAAATAGAAATTATAATTTTTTTATATAAAATAAAAAGTGTTACTTTTAATAAATGCATGAAAGTATTTCTTTTTACGAAAATGCGATATAAAAATACAAAAATATTTAAACATCTCCCATCTCCCCCCCCCCCCCACCATCACTCCCACTGTAAATTTCCGGATCCGTCACTGACCATAACCATTTCTTTGTTTTACCATTACCTTTATACATTGCAAAGACAAGTACATATAATAAAAGTATAATAAAAACATTAAAAGTAGATTTTGAAATTTTTTGTTTAATTAATTTTTGTTTACCCCAGGTTTTTGCTATTTAATCAAGTCCACTCAAATTGAGGGTATTAAAGTCTTTATTGGGTGTTTCATTGATTGTTTAACAAAAATGCATTAAATTAATTTATAGTATTTTTATAACTTTTTTAGAATTCTAATAAAACTGAAAATCAAAAAAATTAATCAAAATGTTTCAAACTTCAATCTTAGGTACGATTAACTTTCAATGGTATGATTAACTTTCAAATGTATGAATTACTTTCAAAGGTATGATTTACTTTTAAAGGAATGATTAACTTTTAAATGTATGACAAATTTTCAAAATTATGATTAACTTTATTAAACAATTTTTTAACTGCAAAATTTACTACTAAGTATAATTAAAAGTTTAAAGCATAAATTTTTTTTATTAAGGACTTCTTTTTTTAAAGTAGAAACCTATAAAAATTTTTTTGAACATCTTGGCTAATTTTTAAAAGAAAGTGTTTGGACTAAAGATATCACTGGTATTAACCTACAATATTTAAGGTTATGGTTGCCCTAGGCCCAGTGGCTTTTTATTTGGCTAAATCTGGTCTTTTTTAGGCGTTGTTTCAAAACATTTCTGAAACAAAACTTTTTATGAGACTACTTTTAAAGCCTTGCGAGCGAATTTAATAATACAGCGGAATAACAGATTTAACGGTTTTTCCTAATATATTTTGAATGTATTTGTTCTATCATTTTTTCGGCTTAACATAAATTGCTTTATATTGGAGTTATTTAACTGAATCAATGTGTATTAAATAATATATTTATACAATAAAAATAGTTATAAGCGGGATAAATCCCGCATAATTACACTTTTTAAACATAAAATAACTAAAAAGTTTAAAGAACATAAATTAGTGCTTAAACAATATGCGGTAGCATTATGCGTACAACCTACATTGCGAGATCATGCAACTGTTTTATTAACGCAAAAATAAAAAAATAAATAAAATAAACACAAAGCAGTTTAGGTTTCATAGTTGCAAAATGTGACTTAATATTTATATTTTATGTAATTCTAACGATGCAAAAATAAAATATGTTCTTTAGAGTCACGTGATGTAGATGATGAAAATTTCAACACAAGATGTTGTATTCAGCGCGACATGATGAAGCCTACTAATCAACATTATTGTAAAAATTTACCAACATACAAGCCTTGCCATAGGTGTATAGATAAATATATAAATCGAATGTCTTATTGTTATTTATACTTATAACAAGTCTTCTGTATGTTACGAAAAACAACAAAAACCTATACAATTAGTAGTTACATTGTCATAAAAAGTATCTTTCTAAATAGTCATAAAAAATACCTTTCTAAAGTAAAAAGATGTAACACGGTACACGATAGGGAAAGACGGGGCAAGATGGCGAACGTTTTGAGTTATTGCAAAACTATCATGTCATGAAGCAATAAAACGTTGTCAGTGTGTTTATGTTATTGAAACGAATCATTGCCTGCATGAATTTTTAGTTTGCATGTAGAAAAATTTGAAATAAAAATTAAAATAAAAAGTTCTTAAAGTTGTCATCTAGTCACATGACTGGGGCAAGATGACTTATACTGCAATTTCTGTCTTCAATCGTAAAGAAATTTTAAAGTAACTCGAAAAAAACACGTGTCTCAAAAAAGTAATCCTAAAAACATTTACACCCAAAGGTCACTTTCCATTATGAATAAACGAAACAAAGATATTTTTTTTTAAACGCAAAAAGTAATTTAATACATTCTTTAATTTTGTTTTTTTAATTTGTAAATTTTTATATTTATTCTTTCTTTTTTTTATTATTGAGCAGCCGTGGCGCAGTGGCCAGAGGTGCGAGGTTCTAGCCCAACAAGCGACATTGCTAAGGAAGGAGGCGTGAACTTCCTGTTAAATGCTCTCCCGCGGTGCTCTGTGATAAGACCGTTAGGACTTCTGGGAGCACCTAAAATAACTACAAAAAAAAAAAAAAAAAAAAAAAAAAATTCGTATATTTATTTTTTCACTTTGTTGTCAATAATAGTATAATTTTTCTCAAACTTTATTACTGACAATTTGTTCAGTGTCAAACTTTGTCGTAGACATAAATACACATCTAAGTTCAAACTTTGTCACCGACGTACATATCTAGGCACAAACTTTACCGCAAAGAGGATACCTTACAAATAAAAATAAGAATTGTGTGTTTTATGAATTTTGAAAAATTAAAGAATAAGAATTGCAGAAGTGATCACGTGATCAGAAGTGATCACTGTTTTTAAAACAAAATCTATAAAAATTTACAGAATGAACATTTGCAATAATTTAAAATGATAACTATAAAACTTAGTAACTAATAGTGTCTAAAAGTTTTGTTTTAAGTATGAAAACTAAGTTGTTTTACAAAAATTAAACTAACATTTGTCGAATAGCTAGGGGTGAGCAAAAGCGGATATCCTGTCCGGTTTGTTAAAATCGGATTTGGATTTTAACAAACAGGACCGGTTAACCGGTTTTAGGTTAGAACTTTCACCTATGGGTGAGCAAAATCTAGACCGGATATCCAGTTTAGTTTTTGTTAAAAATCCGAATTTGAATTTATCAGGATATTCGGTTTTTTCTCACCTCTACAAATAGCTCACTTAACTAAAAAAAAAAGTAAAAAAAAAAAAAAAAAAAAAAAGTAGGTTTCCTAAATTAGATAATTAATATTAGTGTCTTGCATGATGCAAATAATTTGCATTTGTTGAATAAGTTAATGAGTTTATTAAATAAGTAAATGAGTTTATTGAATATATAACTTAATTTATTAAATAAGTTATTTTTACACACAAAAATTTATTTACACGTATTTTTATAATTTTTTAATTCTCGTGACTTTTATCGACATTTAAAAAAAGGATTTTCCTAAAAATATAAAAACTGTGAACAAAATTCTTATTATTATTAAAATTTATAATCGAGTTAAACACTTAAAAGTTTTTCTTATAAAACAATCAATGCTTCAAGACTTAAGCATACCTATGGCATACCTATGGCGCCTAAAGCTTAATTTAATCTCAATAAAAGTAATGTTGTAGGTCACGTTTATAAACAATATCTAAACTTTTTTTTGACCTTATCAACGATTATGATTAAAATATATATTTAATAATTATTTGATGATTACTATATTATTAAATTATATATATTTTTAATAATTATTTAATAACTAGATTATAAAAAGTATACTTTAAAATTATTTAATAGTTACCTATATTATTAAAACTACTATTATTATTATTGTTGTTGTTGTTATTATTATTATTGTAATTATTATTATTTATACTAATTTAAAACTAAACGAAAATAAAATTTTTAATTCGATAAATCAATTAAAAATAAACGAGTCTAGAGGAGTGAGTTTAACCAAATTCAATTTTTTGCCTATCTCGCGTTTATCTCGCATTAAAATTTTAACATCGAACTTGTTATTTTTAAAAGTGCAATAGAGGTTTTCTATAAATAAGGTCACGCTCAAGGTTAGTGGTTTTGCGACGCCTCGCACGGGACCTGTTACTAAAGAGCTATAACGTTGCGACGAGTAGAAAGGGATGTCAAAATTGTTAAACGTTGTGTGACGTAATTTATGGACGACCCAATACTTAAATGATTAGTAATAAACAACATAACAAAAGAACAAAATGACTCAAACAACAAATTGCATTAAGCATGTAATATAAATATTACAAGCATGTAATATTTATATTATATGCTTGGAAAGATTAAAACAATGGCTTCATGTGATGTTTTCACTTTTCTTGTGTACTTTAGTAATATGTTTTTAAAACTGAGTTTGCACTTGAAATTTAGATAGTTGCATTGTAAAGAAATGCAAATAAACTAAAAATTTATTGTTTTTTGAAGGAAAAAACATCATACTACACCATTAAATAAAAGCTATGAGAAAAATATAAGAGATAAAGTTTTCTTCGCGTCATGGATATCTTTATACTTTATATACGTCATTCACATACAAAAGAGTTTAACTATTTTATATACATATGCATATATACATCATAATTTAGCTTCAGCCGAATTGAACTAAATCCTCTTAAAATAAATATTTACAACAAATATAAAGAAACAGTTATACGAACCTTCCAAAACGCCTTCAGCTATGCTGTCGCCATTTTGCTCGTTAACTCCATTTATTGTAAACATGTTCACTTGCCCACTATTTGAAAGAAATGATCTTCTTATTTGCAATATTACTAATGGCAAACTATAGGAATTCTAAAAATGTACTTATGTAATCCTCCGAATTATTTAGAACTAACCAACCGAATAAAACTCTTTTGAATGTTTGATGGTCTCTACAATGAACAGATCAAGACTCTAAGGGACGTTAAGAAACTAAAAAACCCACTAGCCGTGATCATTTTCAAAGGTTTTCAAAATTTAGCGAATTTTTCTCTAAAAGTAACATTTGTAACCAAAAAAACGACCAATGAAATTTAAAGTTAACTATTGCAAAAAATCGTTTTTAACTTTTTAACTGAGTGCTATATAAAATAATTTTTTTTATATACTAAATGTATGAATATATAGTATAGTATGAATAAGCATTTTCAAAAGATTTTAAAGTTTAGTAAATTGATTCTGAAGCTTCTGAATCAATTCTGAAGCTTCTGAATTGATCATGAACCTTTTGAATTGATTCTGAGTCTTTTGAATTGATTCTGAATCTAAAAAATTGATTCTGAAGCTTCAGAATCGATTCTGAAGTTTATGAATTGGTAGCAAAGAATAAAAAATCTATTCCAAAACGTATAAATTAATGCTTCAGTTTTTTGTTTATTCCAATAATTTGTTTATTTTCAGTTTTGTTCCCGCTTTACCACTCCAAAAGCCTCTGTCTTATTTATTTGATGTTTAGCTATTCGTGTTTTTATTATTTGTAATTTTACCTATATATAAATAACCACCACATTAACAAAGTTAATAAATATCTGGGTAACTTTTTGAATGGGATCTAATTCCTAGGTAACTATTTGAAGGTAACTAAATCCTGGATAACTATTTGAATGAAACTTATACCTAGGTTACTGTTGCTAGGTAGTTTTGATTAATTTTGAAATAATAAGTTAATTGAAGTTCTTTAAAAAGTCTTACTTATGTTAAAAAAATGAGTTTCTCATAAAGATTTTTATAAAAATTGGATTATCTATAATAAAAACATGAAATTAAAAAAAAACATAAATAATGTACAATAAAATCATCATAATTTAAAAAAATAGTTAAAATTAAAGTATAAATACTACATAACCGTTCAAGTCGAGTTTCAAATAAAAGAAATTCAAGGATGTCTTAAAAGACTAAACAAAACTCTTAGCAGCCTGTAAAAAAAAACTGAAATACTTGGTGAAAAGAAAAATGAGTTTTTTTTTGTCTTTGATATGACTTTCGCATAAAAAGCGTATTTTCAACAACGACAGGTCCAAGAATTTTTGAAGGGTTAAGAAGGGGGGAAGTTTGGGAGGATTTTGTATTTTGTACTATATTTGTGTTTCCTAAAAAAATAAAGGTCCTTAATTTCTAAGGTATTTTTTGGATTTTCAAATTCTGGTGGGGTGCATACCCCCATACCACCTGGATCAGTCACAATTAGCAAAAAAGAAATGAAAAACTAGTTTTTAGTGTTAACTAAAATTGGTTAGAATGATTTTCTAAGTTGTCTTCTGTATCTAACGACAACTGCATAAATATTTTAAAAATTATATTTTATTTCTTAGTGATTACGTAATAAAGATTTGTTGACAATGAATATATATCAATGATATATTATATAACTACATATCTAACTTGTGGGATTTTATTGAAGCCGCTTTTATTTGTTCATAACAATAGCCCACCATTTGTAAAAAGGGCAAAACCTTAAGCCGAAGTGTGAAAAAGTTAAAAATGCAAGTCAAAAGTTCCCTATAAATTAAAGAAAATTCAAAAACAAATTTTAATAATTATAAAATACTTATAAAAGTTTTTTATGAACCTTGATGAATGTTATATGAATGTTTATTAAAAAGTATTTTGATTCATAAAAATGCTTCAAAAGCGTCTGTCGTTTTTATTTTCTATTCAAAACTTAAATCCCTTTGTAATCGAAAATAAATTAAGGAATCATAAATTATTATTTTACAAGTATTATAATTTCCGCTTAACTCTTTTACGTAAATAGTATTTAAATTTAAGGTATATTTACTTCATTT
>NC_061164.1:8426118-8503618 GCF_022113875.1 Hydra vulgaris | reverse complement strand
TTTTTTCAAGATTATTTTTCAGCTTTTTACTACTTATAGAACTTGTTTCTGATTGTTTCAAATTGCTTATTGGTGTTATTGGAATTATTATGCTGATTGCCATTAAATTTTCTTTTCCTTGGTCTTATTATTCTTTTTTTGTCTTCCATAATATACCTTTCAACCTTTAACTGTAACAGGTTAGATACAAAAATAAAAATTAAAAGCACTACTTTATCTGAATTCAAAAAGACAACATAACAATGTTAAACCGTTAAAAATGTGACTTAAACTTATGACATAAGTCACAATGTGACTTAGATTTATGACATTTAGACCAATATAAACTTGAGTTATTAAAAAAAGAATAGTTACAGGCTTGGAATATTTAGCTTTTAGGGACTAACTAAAAAGATAAAACGGTTGCTATGGGCGTTGTTATGTGATTAAAAATACGTTAAAGTGTTTGAGAAGAATATTCTTGATATTCTAAAATTATTTTGGAAAATTATTTTTACTATTGAATTCTACAAGGTTCAATTGTCTAAATAACATTTTTTCAAATTTTTCATTTATTTTTTCATTTTTCACCAAAATAATGGCTGGGTACCACCTTAAAAAATAACACATCTGATATTCACATAAATTAAAAGCATACTTTTGTAGCACTGTAAGAAGAACGCGGGAAATTTGAAAAAAACCTAAATACTCCTATCTTTAAGAAATGCTTTACACATTCATATATATAAATCCATAATAACAAAAATTTTACTTTAAATCATAACATATAATATAATAGTATAAACATGTAACATAGAAAGTATAAAAATACAGATAGCATATTTTTCTTAAAAATATGCTATCTGTATTTACACATTTTTCTGCTAATGCAGTAGTAGTTAAAATGTCCGGCGTCTTGCTCATTTTATTTTAACCATATTTTTAACCACAAATTTAATTTATTGCAGGTTTGTTTCAAGCATGTATTGCAATCTGTATGATTTTTATTTTTAACCATCAATTCAACCATATATTTAATTGAATATATGGTTCATTTTCATCTATAGCGTGTATAAATTGAATAATTAAGAAATAAATTTTTAAATAAATTTTTTAAATTTAAAACTCATTTTTCAAATTAGTTCTAATTTTGTTTTTTGTCGTCGCGGAATTTTCTTGTGTGATGTCATCGGTCACGTGACTTGTCAGTGCGCATGCTTTAGATTTATTTTATTGTATATTTTTACTATATTAAATCTTGATATATTCTAGATCTAATATATATACTGAAATTTGATGATAACAATGCAATTTTTTGAGCCACAGCTGTACCTGTGGCTTTAAAAATTAATAGTTATTATCATTTCTATTTAGAGTAAATGTATGTATTAATCCTTAAACAACTTTATCATAAGTATCACAGAATCCAAAAATATGTTTTAGAGGAACACAAAAGGAAAATTTTCCTTTTGCATTTGGCTCTTGAATTAAATAGGATTATCTTGCTGCAAATCCTAAATTTGTAGCAATTGCTACAGTTGTTGATGAATCTTTATACCATAATTGGTTCATACCTTAAACATTTTGAAAGTAATTAGGATATTTGAGCAATCCTATCATTGTAGTTGCTCTATCTAAAATATTAATATTTTCTACAGATTGACCTGATACTCTTCTCTACTGAACAAATACATAGAATAATATTTACAAGTGTTGCAGCATCTGCATTAGCATAAGATGTTCCATCTGCTTTTACAAGTCTTCCTTCAATCAAAATATAAGCTTCAGATGGAAGTGTAAACAAGCCTTCCTGATTAATAATGATACTTATTTCAGTACCAGGATTATCAAAATTTGTAGTTTTACTTTAATTTTTATGGTATTTAAATTTTTCAATACTCTCATCAATCATTGGTTTTTCTGTAAAATTTAATGTGTCAGAAGTTGCCATTTTATTTTTTTATATACAAGATAATTTTTTAAGATCATTTTCAAGAGTCTGAATTTTTTTTAACTTTATTTTAATTAGCGGAGCTAATCTGGATCCTTCGGATCTACACTGTTCTAAGACCTAGACCTTCTTTAACTCTACTCTCTTTAGCTAAATCTTATATTCTTATTACATTTGAAATTTTCTTTTTTGATTTATTGTTACTAGATTTAATTGCTGATCCAAACATAATTCTACTTAAATCTGTTTTTACTTCACTAGATGGATTATTAGCTGCAGATTCAATTAAATTTGAAAGAATTTGTTTACTTTCAGGTGTGAGCTCTTTAGTTGCTTTATTTGATGCTTTTTGTATTATTTGTTTTCCTTTATTTACTACGACGTCTTTAGCAGTAGATATTGCAGAAATGGCAAGTTATTTTCCTGCAGACTTTGCAGCATCTATTGCAGTTTTTCCTAAATCACGAGCAGCTGCTTTACTAGCTAAAGCTCTAGATGTTTTTAGTGCATTATTTAATGCTTGTATAATGAGCTTTAATTACTTGATAATGAGCATTTTTATTTAATTCATTTTAATTAGCTTCACTAATCTGAATAATTCGGCTCTACATAAATATATAATTATTTAATTTATCTATTTTCCTAAATTACTAGGCAACATATTCTTCATAGCAGATAATGTTTTAACTAAATCTGAAGATTTTGCTCGAATATATACATTACTAATATCATCAAATTTTCCACTTCCACTAACATTAATCATTTTTTGTACCTCTTTATAATTTTCAGAATCAATTTTGTCTTGACGTAACAAGTCATCACAAATTGCAACAGTTTCATTTCTAGCTCCAGTATTATCTGCTTTTAACGCAGCTATGCGTAATTGAAGCATTTTAACTAGTTCATTTGGATCACTAGGAATTATTACTCCTTTTCGAGATTTCCCAGTTATTTCTTCCCAAATTGGTTTTATTATTTCTTTGTATTTATAACTTCTAGATGATATTGGCTTATCATGATTAAGATTAGTACGAATTGCATTTGTTTGATCGAGAATTTCTTTATACTTATTACGATCATCATTAGTATATTTAACAGGATGAGATTTAACTATTATCTCCCAAAGACCAGGTGTTCCGATGTATTTTTTACCTTCAATAGTTATATCATCACCTTCAATAATTATCGGCTTCTACAAATGTAAAATTTTTCATCATCTTCATTGTAATGTATGCCGAATGTGGTATCCGATACCTTTTTACTATTATTAGCAGTATATAACTTTAGATAGCTTGATGCAATAGCTCCTAATGTTTTGTTGTTTATAATTTCAGATGGCATGGAATGCTCTGCTATTGCTTTAGTTTCAGGAATATATGAATTTGAAAATGTAATTGCTAATTGATCAGCTTTATTTTCTAATTTAGATAAGTTTTCTTTTATATTAGACTGGCCATCAATTATTGGCTTATACATTTTTGTTAAGTTAATCTGTAAATCATTAGCGTCTAAGCTTTCATTCAAAGATTTATGATATATCTTTTTCCTTGATTCTATTACTTCTTTAATCATTTGATCTCTTTTATCAGGATCTGTAGTTTTAAAAAATGGCATTTTATATATGCAATAATTTTTTTAAATCTCTTTCATAGATTAATGATTCTTTAAATTATTTACATAATCCAGAATAGCTAAATCTCTTTGATATCTATAATTTTTAAATGAACATAATATATGTTTTAAATGAACATAATATATGTTTTAAATAAACATATTTTATGATTTAATTAATATTTATTTTGCTAATATTTTGATTTTTACCAAACCTATTCTCTAACAATTCCATAGCATCTTTCATAGCTTTAACTCTACCTATATTAATAAGTGATTCTTTAGTTTATTTATCAATATCACTTTTAGATTTTGTTCTAATTTGTTAAACTTTTAAAGCTCTCCAAGTATTATTGTAAATTCTACATCATCGATATTACCATCTATTAAAGCTTTAGATATCTTTTCACTTATAGAATTTAGTTTTGTATCAGCCATCACCATAATACTTATATGCTTTTCTGCTTTTGTGTTTAATTTTTTAATAATTTGTGATCCTATTAATGATAATACACCTACACCTAATGCAGCTCTTTCAAGTGCAATAGCAACTGGCGCTGCTACTATAGTTGATAAAAGACCTATACCAACAGCTCCAAGTGTCATAGTAGTTGCTAGTAATGAATTATCAATTGCTGAAATGATCCTTGAAGCTCTGTGATATTTTTTACTTAACATAGTTCTTCTACTTCTTTCACATTCTATCTATTTTTGAATATCACTTATCTTATCTAATCGATATTTCTGATCTATAGATAGTCGTGGAGCAGTTGGATCCAAACTCCAAACTGCCTAAGATCTGGATAAATAGTTTTATATTCATTATTTTTGCATTCTTCATTTTGTATATTACATCTTTTTATTAAGAAACATTTCTTATTAATTACTTTAATAAATCATGTTTACGAGTATTAGATTTAGCATTACCTTGATTAAGTAAATTATCTAAAAATAAATCTCCTATACCTTTATTTACCAAAATTAAATATAGATTTAACAAAGTCTTTATCTTCTTTTGGCTCTTCTTTTAATTCTTCTTTAAGTTCTTCTTTTCTTTTATCATTTTTATTAGGTCCCTTTGGGATCAATGCTCTGCTAGATCCTGAAGGGATCAATGCTCTGCTAGATCCTGAAGGGATTAATGCTCTGCTAGATCCTACAGATCCATAAGAATTAGATGTATAATTAATTCTATTTATAATTCCGTTATAAGATAAGATATAGAATAGACAATTTCCTTGATTAATTTTTTTATCTTCTTCATCATTATTATTAAAGTTAAATTAATATCATCAGTAGACTCTGCTATTACAGAATTAAACAAGTTTAAATGTGGCTTATATTTTTCTGTTAGTGCAACTAATGCATACCCTTCATGTATTTTAACTCCACACTTTAAAGAAATGCACTTGTATGAATTTGATTTTATTACAAAATCTTGTTGAGCAAATACTTTACATCTTCCATTATTGACTACTGCATGATGTTCTGAATCTATATTAATCGTTAAAAAAATACTTATTTTTTGTTCTATGTAATTTTGAGTATATCCCATTTTGTTTATCGGCATTTTTATAAAGAAAATATTTTGGCTTAAATTAAAAAAATGATATAAATAATTTTCTTGTATAAATAAAAATGAATATCATAGATTTATCATGGAATTTAAACAAAAGTAAACGTAATAATAATAAGTTATTACCTAAAAGTATAAGAGGAATTGTTGTAGGAAAGTCAGGTTGTGGAAAAAAAAAATTATTATTAAACTTACTTTTAAGGCCTGGTTGGTTAGACTATAATAATTTACAAGTTTTTGGAAAATCACTTTTTTAACCAGAATACAAAATATTAAAAAATTCTTTTGAAAAAAAAGTACCTAGAGAAGTTCTTCTTGTACTTTTTAAGTTACAAGATAAAATAGAAAAAATGAATGCTATTCCTGACCTTATTATTGAAGACATTTCAAAAAATTTAAAAGAGAAAACAGATATTGAATGCAAGTTTTTTGAAACAGCATATGATGTCCCAGAACCAGAAGATCTTGATTATAATAAGAATAATTTAATGATATTTGATGATTTGCAATTAACAAAACAAGTGTGAAAAGTACTATATAAGAGGAAGACATAGTAATGTAGATTGTTTTTATCTTGCACTAAGTTATTTTGGGTTACCTAGGAGAACTATAAGAGAAAATGCAAATTTTATATGCTTGTTTCCTTAAGATGCAAAGAATTTAAATCACATTTATAATGATCATGTTTCAAGTGATATGCCTAATAAAGCTGAGTTTAAAATTTTTTGTAATGAAGCTTGGTCTGAACCACATGGATTTGCTGTTATAGATTTATCTTCCAAAATAGATTATGGAAAATATAGAAGTGGATTAGATAATATTTTTATACCAGGTTGTGCATTTTCATAAAATATATTTTTTTTATTAAATATATATTTATATCTAGAAAATTCAGATCTACTAATTTATTAAAGAATCAAATTTAATAATAGTATATTCTTAAATGGAGAATTTTTACCTAGTAATAAACCTTTACCTACTGATGTATATGTTTTTCCACTTTTAAAATATAATTCATTACCTGAATAACTATCACTATTAACCCACGTATCTATAAATAAACCGTTTCCTCCAGCTCTAACTTTAATTCCTTGTCCTTTATTTTTCATGCAGACATTACCATTTCCTGCAATTTTATTAACTACAGCATTTACAGCAGCGGCAGCTGTTCCAATCAATAATCCTGTTGCGATAGCTGGAACAACTTTTGAAGTTAAAAAACTTCCAACTAATCCAAGCAAAGGTAAAATCCTCCATTTACTTTAGCGTTATGCTTAAGTTCTACTCTACTAAGTGTAAGTGTTATACCAGTACCTTTAAGATATGCTAATTTCATTCTATTTCTTTGTAAATCTGTTAAAGCTATTTTATATTCACCATTTAGATCTTGATGTGTTAGTTTTATAACAGCGTAAGTCTCAGATTCAATTGCTTTTTTAATTTTTTTTTTCTGACCTTCTGAAAGAAATATATATGTATCATAATATATTGTCATTTTTATATATACAATAATTTTTTTAATATTATTTGCATAGATTCTATTTAATATAACATTCTTTATAAATAGTTAGCATTTCATTTAATAGATATTCATTTCTCTTTAAAATTTTTACAATGTTAGCCAAATCAACACGTTCTCTAATATGGTACTTAACAGTTAATTTTCCCCCTAGATTTTCAAGGAGATGACCATCCTGAATGATGATCATCGATCAATGTAGTTGTCATACTTACAAATGTTTTTGATGTCATTTTTGAATAATTTGAATTATCTACTTTTTTCTGTAATTTTAAATCACACATCTACTTTCGAAAAAAATGAATGTATAATATTTATAATTTTATCATCTACATATGTGTCTTGTACAAGATTATTTGTGATATGTATAGTATTAACATGCGTTAAATTAGTTATTTTTTCCGATATTTTACTACCTCTATCTATAATATATTCTACTCTCAAAACCTAAAATTTCTCTAATTGAATTTAGAATTGTAAAACCAACTTGAAACCTTCGTGAACGAGTCATACTTGTATTCATTGTAGCAACTTCTGCTGTAAATGTAATCGTACCAGATTAATTACTATTTTTAAGTAAATGATCATCTAAGTATTTAGTTAAAGATGCAAGTCCATATGCTCCTTTTCTAAAAGTGAAATTTACCCAATTACCACGATCATCTTTACTAAATCTAAATTTATTATTCGTTTTATGTATATTCGGAAAAGTATTATATGCATCTAATCCCATTACAGCCATTTCATACTCTTTATCATGATCAAGTTCAATATTTTGAGCAAGCGTAGTATTTATAACAGTACCTATTCCTTTTACACATATCTTCATTTTATATATGCATATTTATTTTTTATACCATTTTCTAATATAAAAATTTAACTTTACTTCTCTGAGGTGAAATTGCATTATTAATCTTTCTTTACTCATATCTATAGCATGTCGATTATCATCTATTATTTCAACTGTCTTTTTTCAAGTATGTTTGTTCTTAATGGATAATAACTTCGAAAATTCAGTTCTTCAACAAAGGCTCATACCTGAAGGCAAGTCATTCGTAAGAATGTATGCATTACAGTAGTTTTCTTACCATGTATAATTTTTCCATCTACAAGATTATTTAATATATGCAAACACTTTGTTCGATCTGAAATACTATAGTGAATAGTTTCTAATCTTATAAATGCCATTTCGTATTTTTTTTGTTTTATCAAGTTCAATAATAGGATAAAATTGAATTGTAATGATATTTGATTTATTGTTATGTACTTTAATATCCATTCTTTATATTTATAATAATTTTATTTTAATTATTATAAATCATTTTATAATTTACTTTATTTTTCATAAACAACAGCATCTGATAATTTGACTTGTATAGATTGAATCGTTGAGCCGATAAAAACACCTTCAATTCTAAAACAACCGACAATATGACATATTTTTTTAATAAGATTATGTCCTGAAATTTCATCATCATCTGCAGAACTAAATACAGTCTCCATCTTAACATCTTTACCTTCTGTCAGTATTTTTGCAAAAATAACAGGAGGTTTATTATCATTACATTTTAAAATTTTTAAGTTGTCAGAATTAAAATTCTTAACTTTATTTTTTAATTGTTTTTCTTTCATTTCATCTCTACAAAATTTCTCAATAGATTGAATCATTGCAATAAATTTTTCTTCTTCCTCAGTCTTTCCTTTCATTTCATTAAAACAAACAAGTGGAATTGAATATCCAGTCAGTTTATTCGTTTTTAGATCTCTATTTTCACAAACTCTGAATGAAAATAATTTTGTTGTTTTAACTATTAGTGCTCTGCTAGTTTTATTATAAACAATTCATTTATAACCAATTCTCATTTTTTGATAATGAACGGTTTATATTAGTCATATACTACATCAGCACACAATTTTTCCTCCTCAAAATTTTCAATCTCTACATATAACATTTTTATATAGAAATGAAAATTATTTATATCATTTTTCATAAATACTAAATTCACAAAATGATATAAAATAAATATTTACATATATAAAAAATGTATTGCCTTAAACGTAGAAACAAAACAGATACACTCTACTTACAACATGCTGCAAGTACAAACAATAGAAATTTGCTACGTGGTAAATGTGCTATTTGTAATACAGCAAAAACTCAATTTACAAAAGAAACTAGTTCTTATGGATCCCTAAAGGGATTTAAAGGAGGTGATTTAGTAGAATCTATTAATTCATTTACAAAGAATGAAAAATTACCATGGGCAAAGTTTCCAGGTAAAATGCATTTACCAGGTATGAACTTTGCAGGACCTGGCACTAATTTAGATGAAAGATTAACTTCTACTGATACGCCTAAAGAATGGAGTAAACCAGTAGATAGAGTTGATAAAGCAGCTTATATTCACGATCTTGCTTATAAATATAATCAAGATACTCCAATTAGAAATATAGCTGATGAAATAATGCTTAAGCAAATGGATTCTATACAAGATCCAACACAACGTGAAAAATTGGAACGAAAGATTATAAAACCTATCTTATCTACTAAAGCAAAGTTCGGTATGGGTGTAAGTCCAAAAAACTACCAGCGATCAACAAAAAAAGCAAAAACCTGAAATGCACTGATGAACTTGCAAACGAACTTCATAAGCCCGTTATAAAACATTTTAGAAAAAGAAAAGTGGTTGCAAATAGGATTGATGAAATATGGGCTGCTGATTTAGTTGACATGCAAACTTTTTCTAAATACAATGACGGTGTAAAATACTTATTAATGGTGATAGATGTATTTTCAAATTACGGATAGATTGTTCTATTGAAAAGTAAAACTGGAATTGAAGTTGCTCATGCTTTCAGTAAAATATCTAAAGATAGAAAGTGTACAAAATTATGGGTAGATAAAGGCTTACAACTTTATAACAAGCATGTTAAAGCATTAGGTGTGCAGCTCTATTCGACTGAAAATGAAGAAAAAAGCTGTGTAGTTGAACAATGGAACAGAACAATGAAAGAGAAAATGTTCAAGTACTTCTCTGCTAACTCTACTAGAAAAATATTGATGTTTTAGATGAAATGGTAAATTAATATAACAACACAAAGCATTCTTTAATTAAAATGACTCCAGCTGAAGCAAGTGATAAAAAGAATATAGTATTTCTAAATCTAAATAGAAAAATGAGATCAAATCCTATTAAATCCAAGTTTTCAATAGGTGATAAAGTGAGAATAACTAAAAAGAAAGAAGCGTTTGAAAAAGGATACACACCAAGATGGACTGAAGAGGTATTCACAGTATCACAGATTCAGTACACAGATCTACCAACTTATAAAATAACTGATCATAATGGTGAAGAAATACAAGGTACTTTTTATGAACAAGAACTACAAAAAACGAATCAAGAGATATTTAGAATTAAAAAGGTTTTTCGTAAACAAGGAAAAAAAATGTTAGTAAAGTGGTATGGCTATCCTAATACTTTTAACTCATGGGTTGATTATAAAGAATTGAAAAATCTCTAATAAAATCTATAAATAATTATCTTGTATATATAAAAAATGCAAAACTCCAATGTAAATGTGAAAATATGTGTATCAGCTACTTCTGGTCATGCTAATACAAATACTACTTTAACGACGACAACTTCATATTGTAGCAAATGATACTTCATCTTGTAGCAAATGATGCAAGAAAAAAAATATATACAATAAAATAAATTTATTTGAAATGACATAAATAAATTTCTTGACATAATAAAAAGAATGGGAAACGAAAATGTATTGCAAAACAAATCGTATAAAAAAGAATGTAAAATTTCTTACAAAAGATTATTAGAATTAAAATTAGAATTAAGATTAAAAAAAGGAAGAATATAAGAATTTGTATTTAAAAAAGCAAGATTAGAAAGAAAATTAGAAATATTCCGTGAAGATGAAGATGAATATGAAATAAAAGACTGGAAAAATAGAAAAGAAGAATTAATATTAAAAATAAAAGACTTGGAAAATAGAATAGAAGAATTAGAACTAGAGTTAAGGTTAGAAGAATTAAGATTAGAATTAATATTAGGAGAAAAAAATATTAGAAGATTCAGTAGTAGAAGCAGGATCAGAAGATAACTTAAAGAAAAAAAAAATTAGACAGAAGATTAGAAGAAAAATCATGTTTAATAACTGAAGAAAGAATGAATCAATTAAGATTTGAAGAAGAAGTGTTAGAAGATTTAGAAGAAAGATTTAATTCAAGATCAGAATTAGTATTTGATCAAGAAAGAATGAATCAATTACAAAGTATAGTAGAAGTGTATGGAGGAGAATTTATAGTAAGACTGTATGGAGTAGAATATATAGTAGGAATGTTTGAAGGAGGATATAAAAAAGAAGATTTAGAAAGATAGAACTTCTACTAATGGTAAACAAAAAAAGATTATTAAAAGAATTAGAATATTATGATTAAAGAATTAGAATATCATGAAAAAGATTTAAAAAATATAATAGATGAAATAAGAAATTACAAAGAATCAGAAAATTACTTAGAATTATTATTAAGAAAAGGAGCAGGCCTATTAATCATAGAAATTTAAAAAATAGTAAAAGAATTAAAACGTAAACAAAAAGATCACAAAGAGTTGGAAGAAAGAATAGAAGCAATAAGATTAGAAGACGATTTGAAACTAGTAGTAGAAGATTAGAATTAAAAAGATTAGAAAAAAGATTTGTAAAGATTTAAAAAATATACAATTTAAATTTTTTTATCTGTATAATAAAAAGAATAGAAATAAATATAAAATGAATATTTATCAAATAAGACATGAAATTGATAAATTAAATGAAATAATGATATCAGCTATTGAAAGTATTAAAGTATTAGAAAAGAAAACTTAGAAAAGAGTGTACAAAATGAACAAGATATAGTGAAAGAGATGGAAGAGAAAATGAAAGAGCTGGAAGAGACAGAGGAAGAGATGCAAAAGACAGAGGAAGAGATGCAAGAGAGAACACAAACTAGAATACAATTTGAACATAAAGTTATTCAGCTAAGAATACAAGGTCAAATAGAATACTTTAAAGCGAGAATAAATAAATATTTTAAATTAAACAAGAGAATGAAAGATATATTAAAAGAGAATGAAGAAAATATTTAAAATATATATTTTTAAAAAATTTATTTTAAAATGAAATAATTTAAATCATTTGAAAGCGATTTAAACTTTTTTTCTTTATATAATAAAAATGAGTGATAAAGTAAAATATACAAAAAAGTATTTATTAAATTTACTAAAAAAAAATAACATTAAAGAAACGTCTAAAAAACTAACTACATTAGTTACTCTTGCTATAGAACTTGAACTTGTTGAAAAAGAGTCTGTATTATCAGACGCATATATTAAAAAACATAAAGGAAGACCAAGAATTCGTCCTATAGTAATAAAAGAGAAAAAAATAAGACTTAAAAAAGAAAAAGTAAAAAAAGATAGAAAAAAAGTTGGAAGACCAAGAATTCATCCCATAAAAGAGAAAAAAGAAAGAGATCCAAAATATGACAGACTAGTAAAAATAAGAACAGATCCAGTATCTATTAAAATAACTAATATAGAAACAGAGAAGAGATAATATATAAATCATTGTACAATTTTATAAAAAAGACAGGTCATGGGTGTAGATATATTGAATCACGTCATGGAAAGACTGAAAATGGATTTAAATATGAGCTCATTAACTCATCTAAATTTCCAAAAGAGAGTGAAAAATAAAACATTTTTGATAAGAAATTAATTATTTTTTTCTGTTAAGAAAAAATAATTAAAAAAAAAAATAACAAAAATAAAAAATTGACATAAGAAAAAAAAATCTTTTATACAAAAAATGGAAAATATAAAATTAATAGAATTGAGAAAAATCGCAAAAGAGCAAAAAATCAAATATTATTATAGAATGAGAAAAGCAGATCTTATTATAGAATTAGAGCAAAGAGAATTAGGACAAAGATCAAATATATTTGACGAACCCATTCCAGGGCATATTACACAAAATGGTCTAACACCTACTCAGTATGTTCCAATTAATTATATTAATATTGTTAATAATAAAGTGAATTCATTTGCTAACTGGATTATGTCCTATGTTCCTGAAACCATTAAAAAAACTGCAAACAATAAACTTGAATCAATAATAACTACAGTTTCTAATTTGTATAAAAGAAAACCAATAGATTTTAAATTGACACAATCAGCTATAAAAAATGTGACAAAGCAATTTTTAGCTAAAGATGTAAATACTGAATGTAAATAAAGGATCAAAAATTAATATCGTTCTTTCAAGTGAAATGGAGCGTGTCGATTATAAAACAGGAGAAACTATAACAAATATTGGTCCATTTTTAACAAAAGCAGAAGTTGTTTTAGAATCGACAGATTTAAATGACTTTTATGAAAGAGCTGAACAGAAAATTTTAGAATCCTTGTCCACATTTCAACAGATGGGATCAAGTTGGAGATTTGTTTCAGTTAAAAAGATGGACATTATTCTCATTGAATATAAACCCATTAAAGGTAAATCTTACATTCCTCTTAATAAAGAGTTGACAACTAAAAAAGCAATCATTAATATTAAAAATGAAGACAACGAATGCTTTAAGTGGTGTGTGGCTTGATTTTTTAATCCAAAAGAAAAAAATTCTGAAAGAGTAGATAAAGAATTAAAAAAACAAGCTGAAAAATTAAATTGGGAAAAAATAGAATTCCCAGTGTCATTAAATCAGATAACACTATTTGAGAAAAATAATCAAGACATAAGTGTCAATGTCTTTGGATATGAGAATTCATCAGTTTACCCTCTACGTATATCTGATAATAAAAACCGTTTACACCGAATCGACTTGTTACTAATTTCAAATGATGAAACTAATCATTATTGCTTAATAAAAAGTAGATCACTTTCATCACAAATATCTAACAATAAATGTACTATGCGCAATTTCCACATCATATCACTTTTGTAGAAATTGCTTATTAGGATTTAATACTGAAAAGTCTTTATCGAAGCATAAATTGTATTGTGATACTCATAATTCAGTACGTATTGAACTTCCAGAACCAAATACAACGATAGAATTTGAAAATTATAACAAGACTATGAGAGTACCCTTTGTAATCTATACTGACTTTGAAAGTTTTATTAAACCTATCAACACTTGCACACCCAATCCAAATGAATCTTATACAAAACAATATGAAAGACATACACCTAGTTCATTTTGTTACTATATTAAATGTTTTGATGAAAGTATTGAGAAAACTATTGAGAAAACTATTGGTCATAGCATACTAGCTGCATTCACTGCAGATAGTGAAGATGATGATGTAGCACAAATTTTTGTTGATAACTTAGAGGCTGATATTAAGAAGATTTATAACACTTATTTAAAATTTCAAAAAAAAAAATGATATTTACACCTGAAGACAAAAAAAATTTTAATAATGCAAAAGTATGCCACATTTGTGAGTACGCGATCATGAATGGATGAGTGAAGAAGAATTGAAAAATTGGAAATCTATTTCTTGTATATTAGAAGTAGATTTAGAATATCCTGAACATTTACGTGATGCTCATAATGATTCTCCTGAGAGATTAAAAATTGATAAAGTTGAAAAATTAGTACCCAATTTAAATCATAAGAAAAACTATATCATTCATTATGAAAACTTGAAATTGTATGAAAGATTAGGATTGAAATTGACTAAAATTCATAGAGGAATAAAGTTTGAAGAGAGTGCATGGTTAAAAAAGTATATTGAACTTAATAAAAATTTGAGAAAAGAAGCAAAAAATGACTTTGAAAAAGAGTTTTTTAAACTCATGAATAACTCAGTATTTGAAAAAACAATGGAGAATATTGAAAACAGAATTAATGTCAGATTAGTCACTGAAAGAGAAAAAGCTATTAAATTAGCATCAAAACCCAACTATGAAAGTAGGACTATATTTGATGAAAACTTGATAGCTATCCATATGAAAACAACAAAACTAGTCTATAATAAGCCAATTTATTTGGGTATGTGCATTTTAGATTTGAGCAAGATATTGATGTAAGAATTTCATTATGATTACATCAAAAGTAAATATGGAGATAAAGCAAAACTATTATTTATAGACACAGATTCTTTAGCATATGAAATAAAAACAAAAGACTTTTATTCAGATATTAAAAACGATCTTGAAAGTAAATTTGGCACAAGTGAATTCGACAAAAATCATCCTGCTACTCAAATAAGGTTTAAAATAGGGCTAAATAAAAAAGAATTAGGAAAGTTTAAAGATGATTTAGCAGGAAAACAAGTTGAAGAATTTATAGGACAAAGGTTGAAGTTGTACTCTTATAAATTACAAGAAAAAGACATAGTTCCAATAACTGATGAGAAATATAAAAAAATCTAAAAAATGTAAAGGAGTAAAAAAGATTGTTGTTGAAAAATATATAACACATGAAGATTATAAAGATTGTCTTATGAATAGAAAAGATCAAATGAGAAAAATGAATGTCATAAACTCTCATTGTCATGATGTTTATACAGAAGAAATAAACAAAGTAGCACTCAGTGCAGAAGATGACAAAAGAATTTTAGAAGATGGAATTCATACATTAGCATATGATTATTATAAATTAATTCTTATAGATCTGAAGGATCCAACGAAGTCAGGATCCCTTTGGGATCTAAGTATAGAAAAAGAGAAACCCAACTTTTCATTTCAGATTGATTATAAACAGGCACAGGTAGGAAATAAACAGGCACAGGTAGGCAGGCAGGCACAACAAAGTCGACGAGTCTCAAATAAGATATAACAGCTAAGAAATTTTTTAAAATGATTTTAAAAAATCTCAAACTATTAATAAAAATGGACAAAAGAATCAATGTTGAAGGAATCATATTACCAAATGAACCACTAACAAACTTTCAATCAATAAAAGCAGCAAAAAAATTAAAAATAAAAAACTTTAGAGGTGTATTTGTAAGAGATGAGTTACCTAAAAATACACAAAAAAAAGAATGTGGAATATTAAATACTGGAGATTCAAGTACGAATGGATTTCATTGGATTTGCTGATATAAAGATGGAGATGAGAAACTAAGTTTCGACTCTTATGCACTACAACCTCTAGTTGAACTTGTTCAATATTTACACAGTCCTGTTTACTATAATAGTGAAATAGTTCAGTTTGGAGATCCTTCATTTTGCGGACACTTGTGTCTCTATGTTTTAAAAAAACTAAATGAAGGAAATGATTTTCAAAGTATCATCAATTCACTTTGGTGAATCTTAAATATTTTAGAAAAATATATAAAATAAAAATTATATATATATAAAATTGAGGTCAATTGATAAATTTGGTCGCAATACAATTTATGGTTTATATGTTATAGATGATCTTGAAGCAAATACTAATTATATTAGAACAGATGGTAGAAATAAAGCAATTAATCACATTGATTTAGATTCAAATAAATTAATCAATGTAGATGATCCTACTAATCCTCAAGATGCTGCTACAAAGAGTTATGTCGATAGCTTAATTTCTTATCTACATAAATATAAAGTTCTGATTATAGCTGGACAATCAAATACTTATTATGGTAGAGAATGGGCTAATTCTGAAGCGATAACTAATGTAAATTATATGCATAGACGAATAGTACAGTTTGCAATGAATAATGGACAAAATGATGTGTTACTTCCTTGTTCTCTTAGACTAGAAGTAAATGAATCAGATAATATGTGTTATGCTGGATACGGTTCAATATTAGCAAGTTTAATAATGCAAGATGCTACTACTTCAAATACATTAAATATAATAAATTCAGATAAAAGTTTGATGATACTTCCATGTATTTTAGGTGGTAAAGGCTTTAGTGATGATTATTTTATGCCTTACGGAACTGGATTTAGAAATTTAACTCGTAGAATTAGATATATTTTATCACATTAAAACGCAGAATTTTGTGGTATAACTTGGAGTCAAGGAGAAACAAATTCTATAGCTGGTTGGAATGATAATTATAGACATATTTTAGTAAATTTTATTCAAACCAAAAGAGATTATATAGGGTATTCATCTAATCAGTTTTACACATTAACGAATTCCCAAGCAAAATTGAATACAATTCCATTCGTTACTTTTCAAATGCAACCTGAGTGGGTTGCAGCTAATTCCACAATAGAGACATCAGTTCAAAATGCACTATCAAGTATTGGAAAATATATTCCACACGCCTCAAGCATATCTATTAATAATCTTCCACCTTCCATGAGAATTATAAACAAAAACATCATACATTACGACTCGCGTCAACAAATATTTTCAGCTCAAAAATTCTACGATGCATTGATTGTAGCTAAAAATAATTTATATGGTAACAGTATTTAGACAATTAGCATCAGATTTATTTCCAAATAATTATTATGGAGCATATAATCGAATTAGTTCTACTCCATCTATAGCTTCAAATATAGCCAATTATTTAATAACTGGCAATATAAAAACAACGATGGATGTTATAAATATCGCTTGAAAAATAAAATTAATGGTGTCTGAAAAAGTATTATATTTAAACATGCATTCCTTCCAAT
Source organism: Hydra vulgaris (assembly GCF_022113875.1). Taxonomy (NCBI): domain Eukaryota; kingdom Metazoa; phylum Cnidaria; class Hydrozoa; order Anthoathecata; family Hydridae; genus Hydra; species Hydra vulgaris. Next base: position 8,486,356 of record NC_061164.1, on the reverse strand, counting down.
GATGTCTATGCATTATCAAAATATTGCACAATTAATATCAACTGAAACACCATTCGGCAATACAAATCCAGGTAATAGATTTTCTGGATTAAATTTGACAACTACAAAAAGCTTGATGAATTCTGGAGCAGTACTTACACTAGATACAGCTGGATCTAGTTGATGGGCACCTGTGTGTCAAAATTTAAAATTTGAAGTAGTTACTGGTCAACCTGTAATACCTGTATACGATAATTATATCGTAAATAATGCAATCATATCTGCAACTGAACTAGAATTGTATGCTATTAGAGACCATAAAATATTGTTAGGACAATGCTACTATTATGTGTAATAATCCGGCGCATGCACACTGGCAACTCACGTGACCAATGACATCACACAAGAAAATTCCGCGCCGACAAGAAACGTAAAAATCATTTTTCAAATTTTAGCACTTTTTACACTTTTACATTTTAGCACTTTTCAAAGTGCTAATTTGAAAAATGATTTGAATAATTAAGAAATAAATTTTAAATCAATTTTAAAAAAATTAAAAAAATTGATTTAAAAATTTATTTCTTAATTATTCAAATCATTTTTCAAATTAGCACTTTGAAAAGTGCTAAAATGTAAAAGTGTAAAAAGTGCTAAAATTTAATAAAAATCATTTTTTCAAATTAATTTGAAAAAATGATTTTTAAATTAAAAAAATTGATTTAAAAATTTATTTCTTAATTGTTCAATTTATACACGCTATAGATAAAAATGAAGCATATATTCAATTAAATATATGGCTGAATAGATGGTTGAAAATAAAAATCACACAGATAGCAGTACATGCTTGAAACTAACCTGCAATAAAATTAAGTTTGTGGTTAAAAATATGGTTAAAATAAAATGAGCAAGACGCCGGACATTTTAACTACTTGCAATGTTTGAAAAATATATTCATTTACTTTGAAAAATAAGAAACTTTAGTAAATTTAGAAACAAATAATAAGACGCTATTAATAAATTTAGAAACAACTCTTTACTATTTTTGATAATTTTTAAGTTTACATTTTAAGTATTCTAAATCAATTATATTAGATTGAGAAATGAAAGATTTTTTCAGGTGCATGCAGTGCCATGGCTAGTGGGTTGGAGGTCCTCCTCCCCAAAACCTGTCATTAGACCTAAAAAAAAAAAAAGTCCCTTAAATTTACGAAAAGGCCTCTAAAATTGCAATTAGGCTCCGAAAATTTGCAGATTCATTCCTCCACGATAATTTATTATAAACTGCTCAAAGCTTAGTTTTGAATGAAAGCTTTTTCTAGGTAATTTATGCGCAATAGATATTTATACTCTGGCTTCTGCTTATAAAGACCATATGAAATCAAAAAACTCTATTGCATTCTGGTATTATGCATAATTATTCATAATTATATTATACATATGTAAAGTTAGTCAATCTTCGTAAAAAACATTTATCTAAAAAGAATTTTTCAATGTTTTTATTTTTAAAATTAGTCACTCGTTTAACGTGTTTTTGTTTACAATAGAGAGGTAAATAACTTTAAATAAAGCTCTAGTAGATTTGACTGGTATATTGTTCAAATACGTTTGCAAGTTTTCTACCCAAATCGGCAATAAGTTTGTTGGAATTTAGATTATTGTCAATAAAAACAATTAAAATCTTAATTACGTTTTCCCTACTTTTCTATTTTTAATAAAAAAATTCGGAAAAAAGGATTCGATTTTTTTTTATATCAAAAGAAAGAAAACTTTGTTTTATTTGAGTTAATAGAAATTTTGTTTGCCATAAACCATTCAGAAATTTTTTGTAACTCTTGATTCATCTCTACGCACAGTTCGTATATAACTTTTCAGGTGTTTAAAGATTTGGTATTAGTTTATGATCTTCCAGATGAAGCTCACTGTTCTTACTGTTCTATTTCTGTTAACTGCATTATCTTTTTAATGCATTTACAATTTGATTGTATATAAATCTTGACAATTACTTGGAACCAATAGGAAGCAAGCTGTGAAGCGGAGCGTAAAATTAGGATTTCAAAGACCAGAGATGGTGTTCAATATATGGAAAAACATTGTTCGTAACATTTTTAAAATGTTGTTACATTATTTCGCAGGAATTGTGTATTGTACAAAACATCAAAAATGTATAGACAATTTTTTTAGGCTTTGCGGCACCTGAAAACGTTGCAGGAGAGCAAAGAAATTTTAAAAACTCTTTTATGACTATAAAAGGCGACTTTTGGCCGGTATTTGAAATTCCAAATAAATAAAAAATTTTTTTGTCTATTTTTGATCCACCCTAATGTACACTCCTTGGATGTTTCTCGACGACAAATTGTTTTGAAAAGAATTAGTCTACCGGAAAAAAATATTTAAAATCAAAACAACAAAAGTTTTACTTCAATAAAACGGAAATACAAAACAAATTGTTTCATAAAAATGACATTTGATCAAAATAAAAATTAGGCTGTTAAATGATTTTTATAGCCCAATATTTAGCGTAAATTAGCGTATTTGGTGTATTTTTTTAAAACACTGCGACATCAAGTTAAATAACTTTCTTTTTATTTTCAGGTTATAACAGTTTTCTGTAAATCTTAATCAAAATAAAGTTCTCAATTATAATCGTTAATAAAAGTAGGGGAATGGGGCGAAAGAGTATGTTGATTGTTTTCTCTTAAAAGTAGATTGATTTGGAAATTTAAAAATTGTTGGTGCTAAAAAGGTACAAGTGCTCTTTTACCATTATTATTGGAAAGATAGTATAGAAAAGAATCAAAATGCGATGCATATATACCCATTGATGGGTATATATAAAAGCAGAAAAAATAAAAATCATTTGCCCCAACTTGTCCCAATTGAAATAAAACCTTTTAATTACACCTTATTTTTTTTATTTTTTTTCTTTTTTAATTAAAACTTGGTATAAAGTAGCGAACAATAGTTCATTGCTTGCATTCATCGCGAAAGTAATACCTTTAGTACCTATTAGTAAAAATACTCAAGCAGATGGTGTTAATTATCAAACCTCGAAAACTGAAATATGCACGAGTTTAAGGCATATTGCATATTGTAAAACGGAATAATTGATAAGAAATGAGTATGAAATTTTAAAAGGAAAAATTAATAGACTAGTCAAGTTTGAGGTAAAGTTAGAAGTAGAGGAAGGCAAACCGGATACGACTATCTCATTAAGATCAAACTAGATTTAACCACGTTTGATGGTTAAGTCGTTTATGCCCTCACTAACACTCTGTCCTCCCTATCATATTAGAATTGTTGAGCTAAGCCCAATGAACTTAATAACACAGCATTGATCAGATTTAAACCAATCGATGAAAAAGCTTTATCTTTGGGCTTTTATATTCTGAATTGTTGGTTCAGATTGTTTAAATATATTTTACATTTAAAATATAAGTTAGACATTACAAAAGTACATTACCAAATACCCTGCTGAGAAAGCATGTAAAAAATAGAGAAAAGTACTGAGATTTCGGGAGAAGCTAAGTCTTAAAGTTGATATGCCCAAACAGGTTTTGGCAACACTAGCAATTGAAACACTATAAGAAGGGCTTTTGAAAATGCTGAAACTTTTGCTGATATAACAGGAGTGGCAGTAAATGTAATAATTAGATTGAGGACAATCCTAGTATCAGTATGCTCCTGTTATGAGTTGAACTCTAAAAGTTTTGGCCAGTATTGCTATGAAACTACAACCCTTATACTCAAAAACTATTAAAGATATGGAAATCCCCAACTGTTCATAAAGGAATTTCATGCCTCCTTCCTTTCTAATACCGCCTATTGGAGAGCCGACGTTGAACCTTGGACCTTTTAGAAATTATTGCCTCACGACTGCAAAACTACTAACTCAAGTTTGATTTACTCGCATTTAGTGGGTCGACCACTAAAACCGCCTCCAAAAACTTTTCATCAGGGCTCCAAAGTTTAAAAAAAGTTTTTAGTAAGTATTATTACAAAAAAAAAAAAAAAAAAAATCAAAGCTCTTTAAGTTTGCAAAAAGACCCCCTAAAAATTGATTTGCCTGATAATCACTTAAAGACTGCGCAATAACATGAAGTTTCTTGGCTTTTTTCACAAATAATTAAAAGCTTGCTTTTTCTTTTTCAAATATTGTGGATGTTGTATCCCATTCAAAACAAGCATGAATAAAGAGGAAATAGTCTTTCATGCTACCAGTATTAGACTGGCAGTCTTTAATACTACAATGTTTTTTTACCGTGCTATTGTAAAAATGTTATATCAAGTTATTCTATTTTTCAATATGTCAGCAATATCTGTATCATCAGCAACTGTGACTGCTTTTGAAGCTCTAACAACAATGCTATAATTTGATTGTCAGCATTGCATTGGTAAGTATACATTTCTTGATTATCTTTATTTAAAGCAGTGACTAAAATGATATCCGTGCTTGTGCGAATTGTGCTATTTTGCAATCAGAAAGATTCTAACATTTTACAGGCCTAAACATTAAATTTTACATTTTAAAGACCTAAACATTAAATTTTATCAAAAAAGTAGTTAAAATAGTTTTTAATCTGATAAAACAATATTAACTCAACTTTAATTATTATTTTTAAAAGAAATCTTTAAAGAAAAAAAATAATATCTCAGAAAAACATGAAATTGTAATTTACAATTTCCAGTTTACACGAAATTAAATAACATGATATACATTTTTTTAATTCAGTATTTAACTTATAAAAAAATTTGAAATCAGGTAAACAGATAATTTGTACTTAGTTAGTACTAAGCTGAATACTCAAATACTTGATATAAAAAATTAACAATCTTTGTAACCTATTTGTTACCATTGTTACCATTGTTACCATTGTTACTTCTGGAGTCCTAAATCAAAAGCAGAAAAATCAAACAAATGCACGAAATTAGAATGGTTATTGTTGTTTACATTTTTGCACTTTTCTTTAGCTCTTGGAATTTTTTGACTTCTCATAAATTAGAGAAAGCTTAATATTCCTTAGGATTTACTTCAAAACTTGATAAACTTTTTTGTCACTTTTGAAATAATTTTTAAAGTTAATCATTAATACTTTCAAATTAATACTTTTTAGCCAGTAGATGATTTTAAAATATAGTATGCGTAGGTTGGAAGTTTGTTTATCAGAAGTTCAGATTGCAAATCAGCATACCTCTTAATTTAATTGCAAGTTTTTATTATTTTAGGCATTTCCCTTCTACTATTTTTATTATTAAATTTAAACTTCAGAAAAACTGCCGTGTCTCAGTGATTAGAGTTCTGAAGGTTTTATGAAATGCTAATGCAGATTAATTAGGTTTCATTTTGTCTATGTTTCTCTGATGTTGATGCATCTGCGTTATTACTTGCATTTTTGTTTCAACTATGTAAACTTTGGAACAGTTGTATTTTATTATATGGGTTCCAGACTGGCTGTTACTAGGTAGTTTTGATATGTTTTTTGATGTTAATAAAGATCTTAAAATTGGGTTTGATTTAAATACTGCTCTGTATCCTGCTTTTCGGAATATTTTTCAAAGTTTTGGTGAAATAAATAAAATTAATGCATTCTGATCGAACTCTGTTTTTATCCTGTCTTTTTTAATGAAATTGGTGTGTAATGTTCCTTAATAGCTTTTGTACCCATTTTATAAACAAGTCCGTTAAAAAATTTATTTCATTTTGCATATGAGGTTTACTATAAAAGAACCATCATAAAAGAGTGTCTGATTGTGTCTAGGTTGACATTGGTATAAACAAAGTTCTACTAGTTGTTTAAGGTATACTTAACTTAGTTAAGTTTTATATGATTATTTAAACAATTAAACTGTTATTTAATTGCTCTAAAAGTATAAAGCTTCTTTTAACGGAGTTGATTGGTACAGATATACAACATCAAAAGACATCTAATTTTGTCGAAATTCCAATTTTCTGCTTTTTTAAATCGAAAGAGTTTTTTGATCATGTCGGATTTTCATTTAAGACTGGTTGTATTGTCTTAACTAAGAATTCTGATATTTCGTAGTTTGGTGTGCCAATAATTGAAATAATTATTCTCATAAGTTACAATTTTTCAGGTTAATGAGCTTTGATAACTCCATACATTCGAGGGATAGGACCATTTGGATATATTTTTTCGTATTCCTCTGTAGAAAAACGTCGATTTTTACTTAGATTTGAATGTTCTAATTTTTGCCGGTAACAAATTGTTCTAACAAAAAAATTATAAGTGAAGACCCTACTGCCAAATAAAGTCTTTACTTATAATTTTTGTCGGACCAATTTGTTAACGAATTTTTATCAAAGCTTTTGAATGTTCAATTCTTACAAAACCTGTTCCTTTGTCAAACCGGTATATAGCAATGCTTTCATCGTTTTTATTTCTCTAAAAGCTATCCTCTGTTCTTTTGTCGGATTGTTTTTGATTTTTTTCTCTGATGTTAGTACTCTTAAAACGTGTTTTCTTAAATTTTGTGCATTTTCTACTTTGCTGTTGGATTAAAATTTTAACTGTATTTCTTGATGTTTTACAATATATATAAATATTTGAATGATGTTTTACAATATATATAAATAATTTATATAATCCTATATATATAAATTATTGGCAGTCCCTACCTTAACTTACGGTATGATGATATGTGAAAATAATTCTGATTTGATGAAAAAGCCTGATGTAATTTGAAGGAGTGCACTAAAAGCGCTTTTAAATATTTCAAAACACAGTAAGAACTTTACAAATTCGCTATTTAAAATCCAGGAATTTTCAAAAAGTATTCAACAAAATAAATTAAACTTGTTTCTTCATCTTCTTAATAATAAAACAATTTCAGACATTATCTTTTCACAACTGAAACACCCCTTATTTAAACATTGAAATCACGAGAAATAACTTTCTTATTTTTCTTTTTTACCTTGTAAATTACATTGGGTGTTAAATAAATGAAATGATAATAATAATAATATGTGCGTTTAAACTAAAGTTTATTGAGCAGCAATAAACTACTATATAAATAAGGCAAAAATTATTTATAAATTTACTTATTTTTATATCTACTTGTTTAATTTATGATTATTGATTATTAGTGGTTACTCAAGAAACAACATTTTTTGGGGCTCTGTGATTTAAAATAACGAAATTTTGGTCTATATGCATGACCTTGACTAAAAATTTATTTTTAATCAAGGCCATTTGGCAATACAAATCCAGGTAATGGATTTTCTGGATTATATTTGACAACTACAAAAAGCTTAATGAGTTGTAGAGCAATACTTACACTAGATACAGCTGGATCTAGTTGGTGGGCACCTTTGTGTCAAAATTTAAAATTTGAAGTAGTTACTGGTCAACCTGTAATACCTGTATGCGATAATTATAACAATTGTCTAACAATTAGCGTTTCTCCTGGAATGTAAATTGGATAATAAATACTGTTAGCATATAAAATATTTTTAGCTACAATCAATGCATGATAGAATTTTTGAGCTAAAAATATTTGTTGACGCGAGTCGAAATGTATGATGTTTTTGTTTATAGTTCTCATGGAAGGTGGAAGATTATTAATAGATATGCTTGAGGCCTGTGGAATATATTCTCCAATACTTGATAGTGCATTTTGAACTGGTGTTGCTATCGTGGAATTAGCTGCAACCCATTCAGGTTGCATTTAAAAAGTATAGTCAAAACGAAAAAAATTTATTTTTTGCCTTGATTACTTTACTTTTTAGTTAAAGTAAAACAAAAATGTGCAAAACTTTAAAACATCTACAGATAGTAACATAGTAACAATATTAAAATTACAATATTAAAATTACAATATCACCCCTTCTAGGTGATAGTAAAATAGCTTAGCATAGCTTCTAGGTGATAGTAAAATCCATATATCATACCGATTTTTTGATTGACTCATATAGTCAAAAGTTATGCTTCTGTTAGTAAAAAGCTTAAAAAGTAAATGTTAAAAAATGAAAAGTCATAAAATTCAAAAAGGAAAAAGCATATGATGTATGGATTATATATAAGAAATGAGTTATTCCTGAAAGTTTCAACTTATTTCATCCCTTCATTCTTGAGTTATCGTGTTTTAAAATCTATAAATCAGTTAAAATATCTAACGTGAGAAAGTCAAATTTTTATCTAAAATAATATAAAAACTTCTTTAAAATATGTTAAAAACCACCAGCAAAATTCAAAGTTCAAGATTCACATTTTTCATTCTCATTATTATTTTTATCTATTATTATTTTGATTGCTTGTAACTTTTTAAATTTGTTTTATTAATGATTAGACTGCCTTTCTTTTCAATTATTGCAACACGTTGACAATCTCGTGCAATAAATTATTATATTTAAATAAAAATTTTAATTTACTAAAATAAAATAAAAAAAGAAGGTTTATCTAAATTGAAAATATATGATCCATATTTCGTTTTAAAGAGGATAAAATTCTGCTAAAGAAACACTTAAATAACATTTTTAAAAAAACAAACAAATTTTCTTTCTTGGACAACTTAAATCTTTTGATTATTTCATCAAAAAATTTAGATTGATTAAGCAACTATTTTTTTAAATCTTAAATTAGAAATAATGCAGAAAGTTAAATTAAAATAATGTAAAATGAAAATAAAATATGACTTTAGAAAACAAAATCACTCTTTAAAGACTTTTAAGTTTAAACTTAGAATTCAAATTAATATTGGACTTGTTTTGCGCCCCTCAATTATTTACTTTAACTCAAACCCCTAAATGAATATCTTTCTTTTTTGATTTATATTTGTGAGAATAAATTTATACCATAAATAATACCATATTTTTTAGGGTGACTCTTGTTAAAACTTCTTAACAGTGGTATAACGTTATAATATTACCTAAAGAAGGTAATTTTTTTTTTTTTTTTTTTTTTTTGTGTATGTATTTAGGTGCTCTCAAAAGTCCTTACGGTCTTATCATAAAGCACCGCGGGTGAGCATTTAACGGGAAGTTCACGCCTCCTTCCGTGCCAATGTCGCTTGTTGGGCTAGAGCTGGCATCGAACCTCGGACCTCTGAGTTCTGAGCCAGAACTCTAACCACTGCGCCACGGCTGTAATCAAAGAAGAGTAAGCATTTTTTCAAAACAAAACATGAATAACTTAAATCTATTGAAATAACTTTTAACTTAATAACATTTTTTTAAGAATCAAGAATATGCCATGTAAACGATGATAGTCCATTATTCAAAAAATATCGAAACTCAATCTTTTTATATCATAGGTATTTTTATATTTATATGTAAACAAAAAAAAAAAAACGAAAAAATTTTTTTAAACTTCCATTTTTTGAATTTTGAAAATCTTAAAACTTTGAAAAACTATGAAAAAAAAAAGTCTTTGACGTGTTAAAAAACAAAAACAATCGTAGTTAAAGAAACGAAATGTATTATTTTAGAACAATCAGGATACATCACACACCAAATCTGCATTAAACCTAAATCACATTAAATGTATAGTTTTATATTCAAAATCTTTTTTGTCAAAGTTGTTAATGGATATATTTGTTGCATAACAACGATTATCGTCATACCAACGTTTTAGAAAAACTACGAAAACCTAAATAAAAAGTTTAAATGTAAAATTAAAAAAATAAAATTAGTTTTGAAATTAAAACAAACAAACAAACAAACAAAAAGCAATTAAATATAAACAGATGAATCAAAATATAAAAACTTTTGTTAAATTATTTTCGAATTTTTTTTATAACGTCCCAGTGGGCACGGAAGTAAAAAAGACGTCTTTTAAACGTTTAAAATACGTCCAAAACGTTCAAAAGACGTTCAGAAAACGTCTAAAACGTGTATAAGACGTTTAAAAGACGTCTTTTTTTACTTCCGTGCCCACTGGGGTAATAGTTTTTATGATTAATTTATGACTGTTTTTAAATCTGGTTGATTAATACAAAAACATCAGTTAACAAATGCGCAACTTTGTCGTGCCGCTTAAACTACATTCATTATAATTTATACTTAAATAGGTGGTTGGCAGTTAAAAGAAACATTAAAAAAATCTGTTAACAAAGAATTTTATTCACTTTAGTAATTTTAACTTTTTCTAACGTTACGTTTCCCTATTTTGAAAATATGCTGGTGGAAGCTTTTTCTACGCTTCTAGGTTACTGCCCCTAAATTTATATGAGAAAAATTAAAGTATGAGTTTAAAAAAAGGATCTCGAGTGGCAAACAGAAATGTTGGAAGAACTTTTTTGATATTTCAGATATGATACTTTTAGACAATATTCAAACTCCATTTGAAAGTAGGTTTATACTTATGTGAAATGTCAATATTTTTCCAAAAAAATTGTGACGGTTGGAACTTGGGAACAGAAACACCTCAAAAAGTTTGCTCCCTCTAATCTAAACAATTAGTTAAAAAAAATTTATTTGTTAATTTGATTAAACTAAATTATTTTTGACGTTCAAAGGTTATGACCATGTGAGGTTTCCACCATCTTCCCAAAATAAGGGGGTATAAACTTTACATGGTCATAACTTTTAAAAATTTAAAAGATTATAAATTGAAATATAAAACCTTTCAATGAAGTTAAATTCAATATTATCAAGTCAAAAAAAGATATATATAATTTAATAAATCATTGACTTTATCTTTGGAATAAAGGAGCGAGCTTTTTGTGGTAATTTGTTTCCAATCTCACCGCGAATACATTAAACCATATGACATAACCATAAATGCTTAAGATAAGACATATTCAGACATAACGATATCTAAATATGTCTAATCTAAAGCAATAAAATCCTGCCTACACTACTAGTTCTAGCCCATTAGTTCTTGATAAGCCAACAATAGCTTACAATCCAACTTTTCACTTTTTAAACATATTTGTTTGTGAAACGTCTTTATAAGTTGCACTGAAAATTCTTGATATATATCGGCTCAATGTTTTTGATGTTTTTAGTTTTATGAATAGACATAAAACTAACTCGTCATCAGTCGCTTTCCATAATTTATATACCTTAAAAAATAAAAAATAAATATTATATAAAAAAATAATAGTTTAGTTAGGAAACCATTTTTTTCAAACTAATTTTGGATTAAAAAAAACCATTTTATTTCGTGAAACATTTTGATTTTTATAGTGAATGGTGTTTCCCCTTATTCAAGAATACAACAAAATTTTTGTTCGTAATGATATATTTGTTTATGTAATTAAATATCTGTATGAATGCAAATGATCGTGTATATATGTTGAGGATTTTGTAATGTAATGTAACTGTTCTCAATGAAAAACCTAATTTCATGGCTTGAACGCATTTATAAAGAACAAAAATCAACGGATAAAAAAGACATTGAAGTTCTGTTTAGTTATTATACAAAGAAATCGAAAATGTTTTATATTGAAATGGAACTCTTAAAAAGTTTTGGGACAAAGTATGTTAAAATTTATATTGAAAATAAAGTTAATTTCATGCCAAAAAATGTTGTTGTCCATGAATTCTTGAAATCATTGGATTTTCCGCCTATAGGAAAGTAACCTTTTTTCAAAGAAGGTTTTTACCCTTTTCTATAAAAACGCTGTTGACTTGTTATTTCATAACTTCGTTTTTTTATCTTCATTTTATAAAAAACTACTTTTTTAAAACCAAAATATTTAATTTAATTTTATATTACCTTTACTTTTTTCATTAACCTTTTGCTTCAAGTCTGCTTTCGTTTTATCCATTTTGACATCCCCCTGAAATATTAATGAATATAAAATATTTTTTCAATTAAAAAATAAGCTAAAAGTTTAGGGTCACCCACATACGCACACACAATATATATATATATATATATATATATATATATATATATATATATATATATATATATATATATATATATATATATATATATATATATATATATATATATATATATATATATATATATATATATATATATAATAGTAGAAAATAAAACTACGTGATTTTCACAACTTTAAGTTTCATGCTGTTGCAATCATCAGGTGAAATACAAATATAGTTTGTTCGTTTAAAAAACTATATACAATTATATATATATATATATATATATATATACACTATTACAAATTATTACCCTTTGCTGTGGAAAACTATTTGACCAGCAATCTGTTTCTGTCAATGTTGTTGCCAATAAGCACAATACAAATACTACTGCTAGTCTAGACATTTTTTTGTTTGATTTTATCTTGAATCAACTAAAAGATTTATAAATAGATTTTAAACAACTAGATAACTATATTTTGAAAAAATAAACTTACATCTAGTTTTGGTACATTTAAATATGCAAAAAAAAGTTAAGATTTGTATGCATAACATAAGATTTATATATTGATATTTGAATCTTATATTGCTTTAAATTTTGATACAGATTCGATCAGAATCTGTTACAAAATTTTTTTTAGAATCTTTTTATTCTCTTTCCACTGAATATGTTCATTGTTCATTTTTTAATTAGTCAAAATAAAAATCAATTTATATCTAAAAAAAGTTAGGGAGGGGGGGTAGACACCTTAAGTTTTACTATTAAAAATATATTTATATAACTGTGATGATGCAATTTCCTGCATTAGTAGAGTAATTTTTTATAGCCAAGATTTATATTTCCATAATAAAATTTACTTTACCACACGTTAGTAGAAAACTAGTTCATTGTAGTTTAGGCAAAATTTATTTCCCCCGTAAAATATTACGTTATTATAAAAAAATAACATATTGTAGTATTTAACGCAAAATTATATTTACCGAAACAATTACTGCTCATCTATTTTCTACACCTTTTTTGACATACAAGGCTTTTTCTGATTCATTTTTGGAAACATCTGTTATGTTGTTGTTTTTTATAATAAAATTAAAATTAATAACATATGGAATTAATAGTACTTTTTTAGAGAGCGACTAAAGACGCTAATATTTTATACAATTCATTTAAAGCAGTGTTTTCAACATTGACTATTAAAAGTATACTAGACTTTAGACATCGTTACTATTTATTTTTTTACTTTCGTAGATATTTACAAAAGTATTATTGCTTTTAATTATCCTGCTATGTTACTTTAAGTAATTGTTACTTGAAGTAAATAATACATATACTTGAAATCATAAGGAAAAATTGTCTCAAAAAGTTCCTCAACCTGCAAATATTTTACCTTACATGATATAAACCATAGTCAGAATCAAAGTTAAGCAAATAGGCATAACCTATTTTTAACTTATATTTTATAACTTTTTATGCAAAACACAACTAGAAAATTTGAATAATATTCGGTAATTCACTTAAAAAGCATAAAATATATTTTAAAATATTTACGTTGAAAAGTTTTAACAATTCTTAAAAAACACAAAAATCAATCAATATTGCTAAAAATCTAAAAATATAAAAAAATATTTTTTATGAAAAAAAGGAAATTTTAGATAAATATGTAAGAGATATCTACAATGCATAATACATGTATACGGATTAAACTTTCTTTTTATACAGGATTTTAATTTAAATAGTTCAATATCAAGAAAATACAAAAAAAGGGTCGTCCATAAGATAAATCAAACTCTAGACGGGAGGGGGTGGGGGAGGATTAACAGTTTTTCGACAACTTTTTCTGCAACGACAAAGATTAACTTTTTTTTAATGAACTATTAGGAACAATAAAGTTTTTTATTCTTCATATCGACTAAGGTTTTGTTTTGGGCGGGCAGTCTAACAAATAAAAATGAAAAACTTTTTAAAGTTTTTAAACTTTTTCCGGTCTTAAACAAATTTTTTTAAAAAAAGTACATAAACTCGACATTACATGAGAAAACTTAAAAACGAACAAGCAAAGATTATTTAGTCATATATATATATATATAATATATATATATATATATATATATATATGGAACTTTACCTCGGTTATTCAAGTAATTTAATTTTTTGTTACATTAATCAATAAGCCCTAAAACTTTTTACAGGGTTATTCATTCTTATATGCGCGTCTATTCATTTTTATATGCGCTTTTATTCATTCTTATATGCGCATTTATTCATTTTTACAAAAGCAATTGTAAAAAAGCAATTTGAACAAAAAAAAAATCATTTAATAAAATCATTGAAAAAACAGTTTATTATTTCAAAGCAAATTTTTCTTATTTCCTGGTAAACGAGTTTAAAAATACTTAAGACGAAGACTTTTTACATTCGATGATGGTTTATATAATTGAGTATTAGTTCTTAGTTTTATTTTATTACATTGTATTAAATTGTATTATTGTATTAAATTTCTTGATTGATTAAGTTATTTTTTGTCTAATTATTTATTTTTCTAGATTTGATATTTAATTATTTATAATTATTAATATCAAATTTTTACCCTATGAATGGAATAGAAAATAGCAGTACCAATCGTAAAACAAGGAAAAATGTTACAAAAGAGCACATTGAAATGCTTAAGCATTTAGTTGAAAGAAATCAATCTGCAACAAGCATTTCCACTTCTCTTAATATATTGAAGCGCACAGTTTAAAATCTTGTCGTTAAGTTAAACAGAGGAGAATTCGACGACATGACTGCATTTTAGTCGTTTTCTGATTAAAAAAAACGAGGTGAAAGACCTATAAACGCTCAAATAAAAAATATTATCGAACTATGCGTACAAGAAAACAATCTTTGCATGCAAGAAGCAATAAAAGATAATCTTTCTGCAGCAGGCTCTCAGCCTACTATTTCAAGAAAACTCAAACGCTCGGATTTATCAAGAAAACGTGTTGTGCATGTGCCAGAAGAACGAAATTCAACACGAATTATTAATGCACGCTATGCATTTGCAAGCGAAATTAACGGAATTTCAGATGAAAAACTTATTTATTTGGATGAAACTGGATTTAATGTGCACACTAACAGCACATATGGTTATTCGCTAAGAGGTGCGCCAGCAATTTTACAGTCACCTGCAAATCGTGGCAAGAATGTTAGTTTAATTTGTGTTTGCTGTTTCAACAATGGGAGTGCTTGCTTATGAAACAAAAACTGGAGGCTGGAATGCAGATTCATTTTGTACTTTCATAACTACAATGATGGCACCAGCAATTAGGAATGCAAATGTGGAAGCGCCGGTGCTTGTTATGGACAATGGTAAATTCCACTGGAGTCTTTCTGTTAGGCAAACACTAGCCTCTCATGGTATAGCTATTAAGTATCTGCCAGCTTACACGCCACAGCTTAATCAAATAGAAGAATTTTTTTCTTTTTTAAAACATACTTACAAACAGGGAGAAAGGCCTCGAAATACGGATGAGGTAATCAGGAAACTTAAAAATATTATGGATACTACAGAGTTTAATATAGTTCCATTTTACAACCATATGCGTACTTATATAAATCCAGCGCTAGCTCGGCAACCATTTCTTAGATAAATAACAATGAAAACAACCTAATTTATATTTTAAATATATCTATATACAAAGTTTAAAAGCGTATTTATTGTTTATATTAAATTGTATTAGAGATTTTATGGGTGGTTGACGCAAACACAAACGCACGTATAAGAATGATCATTCTTTTACTTTTGAGTATTTATTCAAATGAATAAATACGCATATAAGAATGAATAAATGCGCATATAAAAATGAATAAATGTGCATATAAGAATGAATAAAGGCGCATATAAAAATGAATAGACCCGCATTAAAGAATGATTAACCTTGTCACATTACTTATTCGGTTGCCTTTTTTCCTCAATATTCTCTTCACTATTGCCGAATAAAATTTGTAGACTTGCTGCTTAGTTATTAACATCTTTTGGAGCGACGTTGACTCTTTTTTTTTTTATATCAACCCATTTTTTTCGAAATATTTAATTGATGTTAAATTTAGCCAAAATACAATTGGTCATTCATGTTTTTTAATTAGAGGATAAAGTGACATTTTTAGTATTTCTTTTGCTTTGCGTTTTCCGATTATATTTTTTCAACACACACACACACACACACACACACACGCTCGGAGGGGAACTGCAAATAGTGTATATGAGAGGGCAGTGGGTTAATTATAAAAGAAAGGAGACACTAAATTAAAAAAATAGCATAAAATGTTAGATAAATCGGTTAAAAGCGTATGTACTTTTAGGGAGATAGAGGGTACTCAAAAAAGCGTATTGCAAAATGCGAGGGAGGGGGGGAGAGGGGGTAGACAAAAAAAAGCGTAGGTTCTTTATGGACGACCCCTTACTCAATTTTTAGTCTAGGTTTTATTTATTTATCAACATTTTTGCAACATTTTTTAACGGGGAAATACATAATAATGTTAAAAACAAACAAAAAAAACTACTTTCAATTATTAGGGTTTTTGTTTACTTGCTACACTATGCGACGAGATTAATCAATTTCACACTACAATCCAACTATTTTAAGTAAATTATTGAGAAAAAAATTAAAAATTTTATGAAAATCAAATTACACAGGGCAACTCATTTTTCATCATCACATCAAGTTGTAAAGATTTACAAATTGGTGTGATGGTAAAAAAATTAAAAAAAAAAAAAAAAAAAAATTGGTTTTGAGACCCAGGTTAACATACATTAAAGTCAAACTGGGTCTCAAAAGAAGCGTGTTTTCCTAAAAATTTAAACAGTAATATTTGGTTGTATTAAAAATAAACACTTTTTATATTACTACAAAGAAATGTTTTTGTTAAATTTTTTTATTTATTTATTTGTTTGTTAGGTACTCCTAGAAGATCTAACGTTCTTGTCACAGAGTACCGAGGAAGTGCATTTAACCAGGAAGTTCACGCCTCTTTCCTTAAGTTAAAAAGTTAAAAAATTAAATTACACGGAGCGGGCGTGTTCCGTAAGCCCATCATCAGCTAGACGCGCTAGCTCGTGCGAAATTGCACGGAAGATGATGCGCTGTAGTAATTATTAAAGCTGATCGAATTTTGCTTTGAAGCGATCGACACTGGTAGCACTGACTACTACGTTAGGTAATGCGTTCCACGGGTGAGCGACGCGGTTGTTGAAGGAATTATAGCGAACGAGGCAGTTGTTGTCCATTTCACGATGAAAGCGCTTGCGATGACCGTAGTTAGGTAAGATGTTAGGTGGATCTATATGCCAGCTAATTGAGTCGATTGTTTTCGAATTTATATTTTTGAATGAGGTCGCCGCGTAAACGTCTATTTAATAGAGAGGTGAGGCCGAGTTTGATGCATCTTGTCTCGTAATCGAAGCGCTTTATTTCGTGCGGTACTTTGGTAACCCGATGTTGAACACGTTCTATGACATTTATGTCTTTTTCAAGACACGGGCACCAGGCAGTAACTGCAAACTTGAGATGTGGGCGTATATAAGTGGTGTAAAGTTTTTTCCATATTTTGGTATCTCTGCTTATAAACGTGTTTTTCAATGTCCCGAGGTCTTTATTAGCCTTGGCAGCGGCTATTTGTGCTTGCCTCTCATGTTTTAAGTCGTTGGAAATTTGAACGTCTAGATCTTTTTCGGATGTTGAAGACTCGATTACTGTTCTAGTGATGCTACCGTTAGCGTCGTACTCGTTCATTAAATAAGTGTGTGGGGAAACATTGTACTTACTGAAATGCATGACTTTGCATTTCTTGATGTTGAGTTCCATTAACCAGGTTCGAGTCCAGGTAACAACGCTATCTATATCGGATTGCAGACGAGCTTTGTCTTCAGTGGTTTTGACGACACTTAGGATTTTAGTATCGTCTGCATACATTTTACATAAGTTTTCGCTACTGATGTTTTCGGGTAAGTCATTAATAAATATTATGAACAGCGTAGGACCTAGCACTGAACCTTGCGGAACGCCACTGGTAACCTTTACCTAGGTGGATGATGTATTACCTAATATGACACGAGTTGATCTATTTGAAAGGAAAGCTTTTATCCAGTTAAGAGCGTTACCTTCGATTCCGTAGGATTCAAGTTTTTGAAGTAATCTTCTGTGAGGGACTTTATCGAAGGCTTTGGCGAAGTCAAGAAAAAAAAAACATCTACTGGAAGCTTGCGAGAAACGTTATAGGTCAGAAAGTCCATGGCCTCAAGCAGATTCGTGACGCAGGCTTTTTTATTGACGAATTTAACGTGACGGGAAATATGCCCAAAGCTCGTTTCAAACCTAGATTTTAAGAGTCTTAAGGATTTTTTAATAATATTTTTCTGTTAATATATATTAAGTAACAATATTTATGTTTTTTGAAATCTTATAGAAAATACGCTTTTTTTTGAGATATCCCAAATGCTAAAAATTTGAACCCAAATATCTTTACAACTCAACGTGGTGTTGAAAAAGGTTGCATATTTGAAATCAAAATAAGAAATGCTCTACGAAATATGTAATATTTGCTCGGCTCCAGAAATTTTAGTTGTTGTTTACATGTGTTATTGTTATCGATTAAAAACGCATTAACGCGTAAAACGAAACAGCCGCATTCCACTATTTCCGTATCTAAAAGTTTGTTACGTTAAAATCGTTAAAATCGAAAAAAAAAAAAAAAAGTCAGACAAATCAATATAGATAAATCAGAATTAAGTCACAAATTGGTTACTTTCGTAAAATGGCGACTACTTTCATAACAAAGTCTAACCGAGTAACACCTTTAATTTGTTTTATAAGAAATAGAAATTCAATTCTACAAAACGCCTACTTTTCTATTCAAGAGTTTAATAATGAAGATAAGGCAGTCACTGAATTAAACAATGCTAAACAGGTATTACTTTTTCATTTGTCTGACAGACAACTTGAAGATAATATAAAAATGTATTTATTTTGAATCAGGTGTTTAAAAAATATAGTAAAATTAAAAATTTTATTAAAACTTTTGTTTTGAGTTACAATAACAATTCCATTATTCATATTAAAGGTTAGTTAATGACATCTGACACTGAATAAAAGTTATGTTAGTAGAAGTTAAAGTTTACAGCAAAATTCTTAAAAGTAAAAAAACACAAAAGCAACTTAAATTTTTTTTTATTATGAATTTTGTGTTATTAATTTAGTACATCATTTATATCCAATGACAAATATTAACTGAAAGAGAAAAAGGATTTTAGTTTAGGCAGAGAATCAATTTATTTCAAGAAACCAGCAATAAGCTTACAGCTTATAGGGTAGTATAAACATATTTTAGCTAAACATTTGCTAAATTATGGAACAAGGGCATAGGCAAGACTTATTACATTTTGTATAATATATGCTAAGAATTTATCAATCTGCTGAGTAATTCATTTTGCTGACCACAGGTGAAAATTCTTATTGACAATCATATGAAAATACCAGCAACATATCAAACATTTACAACGGACTTGAAGCAAAAATTAAATAGATTTCTCAATTTCCAACAGGACATTGGAGCCAAGGTTTAAAAATTGGCTCTGGCCCCAGACTCCAGCTCTTTTTTTTTGACTCAAGGTCTAGAGCAGCTCCAGAGTGTGCAAATATTTTGGATATTTAAAATTTTTTTTGGTATTCAACTTTCTTAAAAGCTGATTTCACTTTTAAACATTCTATTTTTTCCATAACTTTAAGGTCATTCATGAAATTTGTAAAAAATAAAATGCTTCAAAATAAAGTATAGCCTTACAGCAAAATATAGCTAAATTCAAAAATTAAAATATTAAAATATTTTTTGTATACAAATATTATTTCTACTTTATGCCTATTATTTGTACGTGCGCAGAAATGTTTTTTTTTTGCAGAGTCTTTCATTAATTAGCGCTTCAAGTATAATGAAATTCACAGAGGAAATGTTTAACACATTGTTTTAAAAAAACAAGTGTATAATAAAATGTTTTTAAATTACATAAGGGTCATTTCATGCCAAGTGGAGTAGAGATCCCTAATGGAGAATCTCAGATTTTGTACATATTTAAAAGAAAAGAATGTTTTGAAAATTTCAGATAAATCTCTAATATGATTCTTGAGAAAACACTATTTAAATAGTGGGTTATTTTGCATTAAATTTCAATCTACAAACAAAAAGTATTTTTTCATCATTTTTAACAGCTAATAAATTTTGAACAAGTTTGTTTTATACTTTAATTATTTTAAGATAGCAATTATATGATGGTACTTTAAAAAAAAAAAAAAATTAAAATTTGGCATCTTATTTTTTACCATAATGGCGAGCTAAAATGGTATTTTTGTTTTATAATTTAAATTTTTGTGATTTTAAAGAGCTAAATTTTAAAAACTAGTTGAAAACTTAATAAAAATCCAAAAAAAACTAATAAAAATCCAGTTAATAAAAATCCAGCCTGTTGATCTACATGTGCTGGATAACTATAAAAAAAACAAGCAACAAAAACAGTTGACTAAAAAACTGCATTTAAAAGTTTTAGATTATCAAAATAAGCACAATAAAGATTTTTTAAAAATTGATCTAATGGCCATGCAGAGATGGTCTCTGTTGGGTACCCCTAATGCATATTTTATACAAAGTTCTTAAGGTCCAGTCTAGCGGAGGAACATTTTATAATATTGACTTAAAAATGAATAATGAGATTAGTTTATTATTTGAGAAATTTAATTTCTTTGAATATTTTTTTAAAATATTTTTTTAAAATATTTTACTGTCTTAGTAGCCAATAAAAAATTTAAACTGTGACAAGTTATATGTAAAAAATATTTTAATATATTTAGTGTCATTTTTTGCATTTAAAATATTTGTAAATTTTTTATCACATTGATTTTCAAATCACAAAACATTGGATTTTCATTAAAATTTTTGTTTTATAAAGTTAGGGTTATAAGTAGAGGTGGGAGTTAAGATTAGTTTTAGTCTAACTAAAATTAGCCGGATAAATTTTTAGTCTAACTGACTAACTTTTTAGTATTTTATGTCAATTTTAAAATGTAGATATCAAGCTCAGTCTAACTAAGCGTGATATCCGCATTTTAAAATATAATATCCATATTTTAATAATGTTAATAATATTAAGAATCTGAAATATATTAAGTAGTACCTATCTACTAAATCATGAAAACATTTTATTAAATAGCTGTGATCGCTTTATGAAGCAGAAATTTTTTTTTGATTTATAAAAAATGCAAAACGTAATTCACCTTTTTGATGTACATTCTTGTTTTTTGTTAACTAATTCAAAAATGATTTATATATGGCTGACACAATTTAAAAAATTAATAGTGTTTAACTCTGTTCAACTGACTGCAAAAATTTGACTATACTTTCATTGTAATGAAATATTCAATAATTTATTTCAAAATAATAAAAAATACAATTAGTTGCGCAATAGTACATAAAATGTATATAAAAATTGTGATGCAATAATGGTAGCAACAAAAGGCTGTTGAAAGATAGCCCAAAAACCGTTTGTTGTTACCATTGTGCCACCATTTTTTAAGTAGTTAAAAGTAAGCAGTTACCCCTCCCCCTCCCCTAACCCCTCCTATTGTCAGTGGTTTATTATTTTTTCTATACAACCCCTAGAAAAGTATGTCATAAAAAATTTTTTTTTTGATCTTATTCCATATTTTATGAACTTCTTTTTGACAATCCTTTTTTTTAGTCGGATAAGCGTTAATACAAGAAATGACAAATTTAAAAGACTATTTTTATCCATCTTTTGACATGGACATTGTAGTGAACAAATAAAAGTTGCAGCAAACAACAGTGATTTTTGAAAACAATGAATGATAATAATTATAAAACAACCAGTAATAGCAGTTAAAAAAGCACTAATTAATTAAGAAAATATTTTTATTTATGTAATGATTTTGAGTCTTTAAGAGGTCCTGTAGGTTGAGTTAAGTTGTCACTGCACTTTTTGGTGCAATAAAACTTTGTGCCTTTTATATATCGCTTTGGAATGCATGTTTGACAAACTTTGCATTTTAAATTTTTGCACTGACACCAAAATTTCTTAATGCATTAAAATTTTTTTTTTTTTTATACTTTTTAAAGAATTTTTTTCGTAATTTGTATCCGAAAATTGTGGCGCATAACAAAAAAAAATTGTTCTGTAATTCATACGAATCTTTGTAAGTTTGTAAAGATTCTAACAAATGTAATTTAAATAGCACCGTTAAAGAAGGCTTAAAAAATATTCACTGTTTTTTCTTCTTTAGTTGCTTCAGAAGATACCTTTATATTTGGAATAGTTAAAGAACATGTTGCATAAATATTATCCGTAAAACACTTGCTTGATTGAAGCTTGCTAAAACATTTACCATTTCTTTTAAGTTGACAATTTCATCTTTATTGAGCAAATATTTTCTCATATCTTTGTATTGTTGTTTCGAATTAAAGATATCTTTTACGTAGGATTGGAGTTTAAACATTCTTTCTGCCATTACTGGCGTTGTCAGATACTACACTCATTATTTAATCATCCGCTTTGAATTTTGCTAGGATTTTCTTCTTTTAAATTATTGGCATCATGGCGTCCATAAGGTATACAAATCCCAAGCAAAAAGCTGATGAAATTGGTTTTGTCAGAAATGAAATGTGCAGTTGCTGGTATGTAACTATAGTTTTGAACGTCCACCCATCAGTACTCGGACGTCCACCCATCGGTAGTAATTTATAAAACTTTTGACAGGACGTCCACCCATCAGTAGTAATTTATAAAACTTTTGACAGGATGTCCACCCATTGGTAGTAGTTTTTAAAACTTTAATTGACAATAATTTCAACTTTAAAAGTTCAATTTTTTCTCAATATAAATCAGTTAAAAGAGATCTTAACTTTTTTTGGCAAGGCACATTGTACTTTAGATTTAAACAAAAAACAAACTCTTTGAAGGAATTACTTTCTGCAAACATAAATGGAAGACAACAGTTGCAATAATGAATATTAAAAGATTTCTATCAATCTTATCGCTCTATTCTTTTGACAAGCCTTTTATGTTTCGTTTCTTTTTTGGCGTTATTTCATGATAATGTTCAAGATGGTAATCTAGTATACTTTTTGATGTTTTACTTGAGTACCTTTTAGATCTGTTATATGACATTTGTTTCATACCCATTTTGATGTTTCTGCTTCAATTGAGTAATATTTGTATGTAGTTTTAGTTGTTTCTTCAATGAACTGTGTATCAATTTCAATTTCTTTTTGACTGGATGAAAAACTTAAACTGGTTTAGCCATTACTTTGATTCAAGAGGTTTTTTTCTTTATAGGTCTTTCTTTTTTCAACCTTTCTTCAACCACTTAAATTGTGTATTTAAGTGGTGTGTTCAATAGGAGAAAACATATTGTTGTTTGACATAATTTAATCATTTAATTTCTTTTAATAAGTTTATAGATATTGTTTAGAAAAACTCTTTATCTAGTAAAAAGCAGGAAACCATTACTTAGAGGTTTCAATGAAGACATTCAATAAAATTTGTTGTGTTGACAAATTTAATTAACATAGTAAAAGTTATGACAATTATATCGGTTAGAGAAGTTCATTAAAATTCATAAAAATTTCTTAAAAAAAAAAAAAATTATAATTTGGGACAATTAGGTAATAAAAATGCTTTGTTTGTACCTAGTACTTCCCCCAATTTTTTTTTATGAATTAAATAACTAAATATTTTAGCAGAATAGCTCAGCTGAAATTAGTTGATATTTTATACCAAATACATAATTAGTTAACATTATTTTAATTTTTGAAAGAAAAGCGAAATGAATAGTTTTATAGTTTAAGATATATATTTAGTTAAATAATATAAACATTACAAAAAACATTAAATGTCTAATTTATAAAATCTAATTGTCGTCACTGTAAATATCTGTGATTAAATGAGTGTAAAATTAAATTATTTGAGGATTATTACATCAGAAAATGGAGGCGTTGAATAAAGGAAATCCAAAAATAAATCTATTAACCATCTATTTATTATAAATTGATTTCACATAAATATTTTTTATAATATATAATTCATCAATTATGAATTGAAAATACTTTCTCCAAAAGCATTAAAAACAAACCTTAAAGTTGATACTCTTTAGGGGTGTTTTTTTAATTATGGGGGGAGGAGGTCTGAAATTTTTTGAAAAAAAAAATTGTTGTCAAGGGAGGGGGAGGGGATGGCGAAGTTAAAACGAGTTGATGTCAACTTTGATGCTTTAAAACTTCAATCAAGGAAAATTAGTCAGCCTTTGCAGTCCTGTGTTACACACTTGCTCATCCTTCAGTATTTTATTACGGTGTCGTGCTCTAAAAATACCAGGCACATATAGAACTAAATAAGCACACACAAGACATATAATACTATTATTTTTTCAAAGTTGTTGTTGCTTAGTCTGCTGTGCAAACAAAAAGATTTATGCAAGTATAATGTCTAGATTATATTATTTAAATTTTCATACAAGGGACCGGCACCCTGTAGCTCACAAGCCTTATGTGGTTTTTTTCAATGTCAAGATGGACTCTTTAGCTTCGTGCACAAATATTAATATGATATTTAAATAAATGTGTCAGAAGCATTTTAGAAATTATTTTGTAAATTGTAACTTTTGGCTGTTCTGTCTCTAAAGTTTGCCAACCCCTGATTTATGCAATTTGTTAAATTTTTGTTAAACTAGCTATATTATAAATAATTGGCTTTCACTGTGAAATCTGATTAGGTCTAAAGTTAATGAGAGGAGGATAGGCATATTCTTGGATTGTGACTTTGCACTGTACATAAATTATGATAAATATTTAACACTATCATTGAAAATGATTCGTTCAGGGGAGGGGGGGGGGGGTTAAGGAGGGGTCATCGAATAGTATAATTTTATTGAAGGTAAGGAGGGGGGAGGTCTCTGGAAGTTTGACAAGTTGTTTACAAGGGGAGGGGGAGGTAAAAATCAACAAAAAATTGACTTAATTAATGGATAGCCCTTTATCTGTAAATAATTTCCAGCAATTTTTAAAGGCAAATGTATAAATCCTTGAAGATCTGACTATTTCACAATTTCTGCATAACCTTATTTTTAGAAATCATTTTTGCCTAACAGTCATAATATTATGGAGTAGAGGCAATTTTTATTGCCAACTTAAATAACTTTTTTTTATTTATTGCATTTCTCAAGATATTTTATTTTAAAAATGGTTTCAACCACCTCTATTAAATTACCATAAATTAAGCTAAATTTATTCTTAAGATATTACATATTATTTTAATTAGTTATAATGCTATATAATATTAATTAACTATTTTTATTAAACCAAAATATTTAGTTAAGGTATTTTTAGTTAACTAAAAAATTAGTTGGCTGATTTTAGTTACACTAAAAAGTTAGTCAACTAATTTTAGTTAACTAAAAAATTAGTCGACTATTTTTAGTTACACTAAAAAGTTAGTTGACTAATTTTAGTTAATTAAAAAAGTTAATATTAGTTAATATTAGTTTGACTAAAAAGTTAGTTTTTTGGTTACATTTTTTTTTAATAAAGATTTTTATTTTTGGTCACAACACTAGTTATAAGTTTCTAAACATTTTTTATTATCATTTTTTATTATCATAGTTATAAGGTTCTAAACAATTTTTATTATTATTATTTTTAATAAAATAACATTAATTTAATTCAATGCAATTATTTATTTTGTTAACTTAAAAGTTTTAAAAAGCAGACAACTAATTTTAGTTGGTTTTTATGAAAAACCTGACTTTTAGAGACTTTTAGGATGAGTGCCTATTAATTTTTTTGGTTTTTTATTAAGGCGCTTCGATTGATGCATATAAGTAATGTTATGAAAAAAAGTGCCATTTTTGGAAACAAAGCTTTGCATTAAGGATAATTTTTTAAAAACTCTTTATCCAAGTCATTTTGATAACCTATAACTTTTTAATGCAGCTCATTAATCAACTGATTTTATTCTTGATACTTATCCAACACATGTAGATCAACATGCAACACATGTAGATCAACATGCAACACATGTAGATCAACATGCAACACATGTAGATCAACATGCAACACATGTAGATCAACATGCAACACATGTAGATCAACATGCAACACATGTAGATCAACATGCAACACATGTAGATCAACATGCAACACATGTAGATCAACATGCAACTGGATTTTTATTAATTTTCTAACTAGTTTTTAAGATTAAGCTCTTTAAAATCACAAAAAAATTCAATTATATAACAGAAATATCAACTTGAGATTGCCATTATGTTTTTTTAAAAGTATCCATAGCAACTTGCTATCTTAAAATAATTGAAGTATAAAACCAACTTGTTCAAAAGTTATTAGCTGTTAAAAATGATGAAAAAAAACTTTTTGTTTGTAGAGTGAAATTTAATGCAAAATAGCTCACTACTTAAATAGTGTTTCCGCAAGATTCATATTAAAGATTGATCTGAAATTTTCAAAACATGCTTTTTTTTTTTTAAATATGTACAAAATCAAAAAGTGTCAGCAAAATCTGAGATGGTCCATGAGTAACCTCATAAAAATTTGCTCCATTTGGCATGGAATGACCCTTAATTTCTCTAATATTCCAATATTTTTCTGCAATCTTAAAAAATCCAAAAGGTTTGTTTCATTTCATTGACATAGTTTCATATGCCAGTTACTGACAAGCATATGAAATTTAATAATAATAAATTCAAAGTTTTGTATTTTAGAAAAAAATTATATCAATTACACAATATGCACACATTCATGCAATATATTTAATTTCTACACCACCAATTTGTATCAAATACAATCTGTAAAATCATGAACATCTAGTTCTACTTTGCATATAATTTATCAAAATAAAAAGTTAAAAGTTTTAAAAAATTAGTAAAATTTATAAAATGGTAATTCAAAGGTCGTATTTGTTTGTCTAAAAAATAAAATAAAGTTTCAAATAAAATGGTAATATAAAACTGTATATAAAATATAGCGATGTTATGTAATAAAATTTAAACTAAATTTAAAGAATCAAAACTTTAGATATTACTTTAGTTTTAAAAAGGAATAAATATTTTTATATGGAAGATACAATATTTTTCAATGATTGTAGATAATATGTAAATTAGAGCTAACAAAAAAACAATTTAGATAATAATAAAATACAAATTAAATATTTATGTGTTGATAATTTTTAAATACACAAATCAAAATCTGAATATAAACTCTAATAATAAAAATCTACAAAGAACGACAATATGAATAACTTACAGTTATCTACGCAATAAATTTTAAAAGATGCAATCTTGTTACAATTGGTGATTTAAAGTTAGTAACTAGAGTAGGTCCAACAACATTCACAATGCATTTTGGACCATGTCTAAAAAAGTGATGGTCTCATTAAAAGAACCAGCCTAAATATTTATAAGTAGAGATTGGAATCAGGAGTAAGAATACCAGCATAATAAATAGAGGCAAATTTAGCAGATCATTATGTTAAAAGTTAAGCTAAGTTGTTTATAAAAAGTGTAATCATTTCAAAAAAGGAATTGCCATACTGAATTTAAATTTTGTGTCACATGTTACATGTTGTGTCATATGAAATATCAATGTCACTCAAACAGGAAAATAATAAATTTACTAGAGGCGTAAAGTATTAGATTATTTAGAAATTTGGGTATATTTATTCAAAAATCCAATGTCTTAGATTTATTTAACTGATTGTAAACAATTGCAAAAATAAACTAACATGGTTAGTTAAACATGTAGATTTTTTTATTATGTATATAAGGTACATAGATTTTAGTAAAGCCAAATTATTTTTATAAACAACATTATTTTTTTGTTTATTTGTGTAAAGTATATTAGAATTCTTTAATCAGCATTATCTGTCATTTCATAGCAAAGTTGTGTTTTTTACAAGTTCTTTTTGAAACTCATTTTACAAAATTTTAATATTTTTTTTCCCATTTTGTCTTATTAATATTTCTGTTTAAAATTTTTATGTTCATAAACATCAGCTTATAGATTTTTCTTTTGTTATTACTTTTATCATTTACCCTTTGATATTTTTGATGTTTTTAAAAAATAAAACATTTTCTGTCTTTGATATATTTTTTTAAATTTTATTTGCTAAGATCTTGAAAAAAGCAGTCTTGTTTCTGAGAACTGAAAACTTTTTTTAGAAGAATAAAAGTTGGAAAGTTCTGTTACAATTAATTTTTTATGTTTGTTAATGTACTTACAAAAATAACATAATATGTGTAAATAATATTTTTTTTAGGATACTCTAAACTATATACTAACATAACATATATAAATATTATTTTATTTAGGAAACTCCAAACCTTTTTTTTTTTTTTGAAAAAAGTTTAGAAAAATTTTTAAAATTGAATTTAAAGAAAATTCAATTTTCAAATATTATAAATATATATATAAAAAACCCTCAAAGTCTTTTATTGTTATTTTTATTTCTGAAAAACATTTTAAACAACATTTCTCATTTTGTTATTATTAGCATTCTTAGTTATTATTTTGATTATTATCATTTCATCATTCAACAGTTTTCTTATTTTCAAGTTAGCATTTTCAGCATCATTCTGAAAACCTTTTAAACGAAATTTCGTACATTTTAGGAAGAGATGTCTGTTGTAGATGGAGTTCCACTATACTTAACACAGAATCGAAAGGCTACAATTTTTTTGCCATCGCGAAATGCAATGCAAAGTGGTTCACATAATATGCGGAAATGGTGCGTTAGCTTTGATACTCGTGAACGTTGGGAGAATCCTCTCATGGGATGGGCATCAAGGTAAGTTTTATAAATATTTTACCTTAAAAGTTAAAAACTTGGTTTTCTTTGATTTCAAGGTCAACTATTTCAACTTAGGTTCAAGTAAAGTTTTACTTTATAGTAAGGGGCGATTTGTTTAGATGTTTTCTATGAAGAGTTTCAAGGAGTAATTTTTATTTATCATTAACCATTTCGTTTTAAATGTGACTTTTTTTTCTAATCAATTATGCAAGGCGTTCTAAAAATACAGGCCTCGACAGAAGGGTACTAAACTTTTTGACAGTAATTTACATGGTATAAGTTATTTTTGTTTTACTAATAATATTCTGCAGTTTATGTAAACACATTTTTTTTTTAACTTTATTTTTTTACACAACACAAATAAATAAATTTTTATATAATGTAGTGGAGATCCGTTATCAAATACGCAGTTACAATTTTCAACAAGAGAGGCTGCTATACAGTATTGTAAGTCACACGGTAGGTTTTTTTTATTTTAAATATTTTTGTATTTACATTCACGTGCATTATTTTTAAGCCATATAATACCATATCATATATATGATATAATAGCCATATAATTACAGTTTTTATACAAAATACCAAAATCATCAGAATAGTCTTGTATACATATGTACCATTTGTATTACAAGGTGGTACATATGTGTACCAAAAATGCATTTTAAATAAAAATAAATCAAAACCAAATAAACAAAAAAAAATTAAAAACAATCAATTAAATTTGTATTATGTTGCTTTTTGGACTTTTTCTCAATTTTTAAAAATATTTTTATGAAATATAAAGGATCAACATAATATAAAAAGTAAAAATAAACTTACAAAAGGCATAATTTACTGCATGTTTTTAACATTTTTGAAAAAAAAGGTGAAAATAAAGTTTGTATCAACCAGGATAACCTTTGGATAGCTTTGCCCATTTTGAAAAACCATTATATATATATATATATATATATATATATATATATATATATATATATATATATATATATATATATATATATATATATATATATATATATATATATATATATATATATATGTATGTATATATATATATATATATATATATATATATATATATATATATATATATATATATATATATATATATATATTTTTGATGTTTTTTTTTTTTTTAACATCTTTGCTTCCAACAAGGCTGCAAGCAACCACTAATAAGAGTTGGAAGTTACTAGAAAAGAAAAGATGAAGAGCAAGATAATGATTGACAGATAACTTAAAAGATTGCAATTTATATGAATCAGGAAAGCAAGACGAAGGAAGCGAATTCAAAAGAACTGATGTTCGAGGAAAAAAACAAGTGGAATAAAAGTTTTGGTAGCACTTAGGAACAGTCACAGAAAAAGTATGAGACTTAATTGAATGGCGAGTGACACGAGAATGAATTTTAGTAGATGGCACAAGAGACGCTAGCTCTTTAGAGCAGTGCCCATTTTAGTATTTGTAAAGAGAAAGAGAAGTGACATTACGACGATGTGATAATGGTTGAAGGTTGGCTGCAAGAGCAGGTCCAACTA
The DNA here is from genome assembly GCF_022113875.1 of Hydra vulgaris. Lineage (NCBI taxonomy): Eukaryota > Metazoa > Cnidaria > Hydrozoa > Anthoathecata > Hydridae > Hydra > Hydra vulgaris. The sequence continues at coordinate 8,456,156 of NC_061164.1, read as the reverse complement.
TGTTTGCAATGCGTTTTTGCACCTTGTCTAAAAAAGAAAGGGCATCATTAGAAGATCCGCCCCAGATATGGGAACAGTATTCCATACAATGATGGATTTGAGATTTATAGAGATAAAGAATAGAATCCGGAGTAAGCGTTGAGCTCAATAAAGAGACCCAACTTTAGCAGTTGCTAATTTTGCAACAGATTTGATATATTGTTTCTAAGAAAGATCTCCAAGCAATCAGAGAGCGTTCCAAGCAATCAGAAAGTGTTGGCTTTTTGACAAGAATAAATGGTAGTATCATCAGCAAACAATGCCACTTTAAATGTGAGAATATCTGGAAGATTGTTAATGTAAATTAAAAAGAGTATAGGGCCAAGGATAGAAGCTTGAGGAATCCCTGAAGTTACAGGATAAGAAAAAGAGTGACGTCCATCGAGGACAACTTCTATACTACTATATTTATGCCTTAATGCTTTTGTTTTCAATTTCAAAAAATTGTTTTTTAATTAAAAAAAAAAAAATTTAAATTTATAAAATTTTGCTTTTTTTGAGACCCAACTTGATATACTATAGATAAAAAATGTTTTTGCTGATAAATGACAACCCAACATGTCACTTACGGATTAATAATGTTTAAAAGTTGACACTTGCCAAGCCTTCCCAGGAAAGATGTATGGTTTTTCGTCTTGTATAACCACACGCGAATATTTTATTTTAGACAACTTGAACACGGCCGTTTGCAAGTTTTATAATAATCAATGCTGAAAAAGTTTCAAAAACAAAAAATTTATTTAAACTATTATTATTGTTTTCTATTTAAGTTTACTTAAATTTCTTATGTAGTTTTTAAATTTAAAACTTTTTTCAGTAACCCATATAATAAAACTTGCGCAAACGGTCATGATTTAGATGTCTAAATTAAAAAACGTTTTCGTGGACGTTCGAGACGAAAAACCGTATGCCTTTCCTGAGAAGGCTTGCTTGCAATTGGCATTTTCTTGATTCTTGCACAAAAACTGTACAATCAATTTTGAAAATAATTCCTACTAATTAATTATTTATAAAAAAAATATTTTTTATCTTGATAAACCTACCGAAAAAAATATAATTATTTTCATCAATATTTTATATTAACATCAAAACCCATCCACCCCCACCCCGTTTTGTTAAGCGTTAATCCCAGCATGTTTTATATTGCTTTGAAGTAAAAAATAATTAAATGTTTTATTTTGGCAACAAATATCTAAAGTTTATTGTTTTAACTTATTGTTTTAACTTAAGCAGAATGTTGTTTGAGTTTGATTTTCATCCTACAAAATTTCTAAAATGACATTAAGAATAAATGAATAATAGTTTAAATTTCATATTTAAATATCAAGTCCTTATATTTAAATTTATTATGAAAATGTAGCACAAAAAAAAAATATATTTTTTCAAACTCATCCTGTATTGAGTTGGAACAAATCTTTTAAAATATATAGTATGCATTAATAGCATTCCAAGTTGTTAAAGCAAAGCACACTTGACTTGGATGGCTGGAAAATAGAGACAGTTTTCAGCAGCAATGCAATTATTCTAAACAATAGGTTTTGACTTTATTAACCAAGTTAGTTAAAAAACCATTTGATGTTTATTAACCAAGTTAGTTAAAAAACCATTTGATTTTTATTAACCAAGTTAGTTAAAAAACCATTTGATTTTATTAACCAAATTAGTTAAAAAACCATTTGATTTTATTAACCAAGTTAAAAAAAAGTTAGTCAAAAAAGTTGAGTTGTCAATAACCCTTTCGTACTTTTAGTTGTTGAGGTCACATTTGGAGCCCTTTGTTACAGCTTAGGGTTTGTTAATAGAAATTAGACAACTGCCTGAATTATTAAATAATGTACTGAGTGTTAATGATTATCTTCCTTTAATGTGATCTTAGTGTTAATGGTTATCTTCCTTTAATTCATAAAGACTCTAATAGTCACATGCTTGGTCTGGGCATCTTCATTCACCCATTTGTTGGTAAACTAGGTTTAAATCCACTAAATTTACTTTTATGTGCTTTTGCTTAGCACCACTCTATTGCCATATCATTTTTCTATATTGCTCTCCTTCATCTCAAGACTGCATTTATTTTGATGTTATTTCTGACCAAATTGACTAAGCCCTTTCTCTTTATCCTTCAGCCAATCTTGCTGTTGTTGGTGGCTTTAACGCTCGTCAAACTGAATTGTTTGGCTCTAGTGTCAGTGGCTCTGCAGGCGTTAAGGCCCGCAACTTCGGTCTCAACTCAAGTAATCAATTTTCCAACTTGCTTTGCAGACTATTCAAATTATTTACCTTCTCTACTCGACTTATATCTTGATTTTAATCTTAGTCAGTGATTGGTTTCTTAAATCTTAGGTGCTTCTGATCACAGTTTGATATCTCTAAAACTATTACCTCATTCATCTTCATCATCAGAATCTCCCTACCATCATACCTTCTTTCAACTACCTTAAAGCTGACTGGGACTCTATCTGTAATTTTCTTTGTGATGGCCCATGGGTAGAAATCTTTCGTCTTCCTGATGACAAATTCTTATGTAACTTCTTGAATACAGGCTGGCATGGAATCTTTTATTCCCTCTCGACATTTTAAGTCAAGCCTCACTCTTCTCCATGGTTTTCCTCTCATTGTGCTGCAATTTCCAATCATAATCATATCTATCTGCTCAACAATTATTCAGAAAATAGGTGTCTGTTCACTATTGCTAGAAACCGTTGTAAATAGGTTTTGTCTAACGCCAAAAGTCTGCTATTCTCAGGTCACAAAATCTCGTATTTTGTCTCAAAAATTGTTCTCTCATGACTTCTGGAGAATCTTTAACAGTATCTATAATAAGGTCAAATCTGTTATTCCACCTCTTTTGTATGGTTCAGGTTTTACCTCACCTAAAGACAAAGCTGAATTGTTTGCTAATAACTTCTCATCAATATCATCTCTTGACTCCAATATTGCGTTCTACCTGATATAGTCGACAAACAGCTTAATCCATTGCTTGACCGTTTCACAGTTAATCCATTGCTTGACTGTTTCACGTTTCACTCCAGCTTCTGTATCTAAAGTGATTTCCTGCTTAGACTTATCTACAGCTTGTGGTCCGTACAATATACCTGTTATAGTCTTGCAGAAGTGTTTTCCAGAGCTGTTGTCTATACTTTCAAAACTATTCAACAAGTGCTTAGTAAATTATTATTTTTAGCCTGCTGGAAAGCGGCATCTGTTATCCCCATTTTCAAAAATTCTGGAGAGCGATCTGAATCATCTTACTACCATCCTATTAGTCTTCTTACTATCATAAGCAAGGTTTTTGAGTCTTTAATTACAAGCTTATAATCTATCATCTTAAATCTAATAACCTAATTTCTGATCATCAATATGGATTTCGAATTTCTCGTTCTACTGCTGATTTTTTAACCGTAATAAATGGTAGGTTTTATTGTGCATTAGATAGATGTGGAGAGGCTAAAGCTCACTAACTTGAACCTATATCTAAGGCTATCATTTCATTTCTGAAGCTATTTCTAAGGCTATCATTCTCGACATTTCTGAAGCGTTTGATAAAGTTTGGCATGCTGGTCTTCTCCATAAGCTTTCTTGTTACGGTTTATCAGGTAACATCTTTAAGATTAATAAATCCTTTTTTGCAAATCGTAGTATAAAAGTTGTCCTCGATGAACAGCACTCTACTTCATACCCTGTAACTTCAGGGGTTCTTCAAGGCTCCATCCTTGGCCCTATACTTTTTTTAATTAACATTAACGATCTCCCAGAAATTCTCATATTTAAGGTGGCATGTTTGCTGATAATACTGCCGTTTATTCTTATCTTGATAAGAAACCAACGCTCTCTGATCGCTTGGAGGGGGTATCTGGGCTTGAAATAGATCTCACTCATGTTACAGCATTTTTCACAGGGGTTCAGGGGTTCACAGTGGCTGGTGAACTTAAATTCAGATAAAACCCAATTTTTATCGCAATAATTTAGATCTTCCTATATTTATGAACCGTAATGTACTTGATGAGTCATCTACCCTTTCTTTTCTAGGACTAACTCTTACTTCCGATCTTTCTTAAAAACCATATATCAAGTCCATTGTAAAACTAGCATATGCTAAGGTTTAATTGCATCTATTTATCGTGCACGACACTTTCTTACTCTGGATTCTATTCTTTATCTCTATAAAACTCAAATCCTTCCGTGTATAGAATACTGTTGCCATATCTAAGGCGGATCTTCCAATGATGCCCTTCCTCATTTAGACAAAGTGTAAAAACGCATTGAAAACAATTCGCTTCCTTCATCTTGTTTTTCTGATTCATATAATTTGCAATCTTCTAAGTTTTCTGTTAATCCTTATCTTGCTCTATAAACTTCTTTTCTCTATCAGTAACTTTTAACTGTAATAGTGGTTGCTTGCAGCCTTGTTGGAAGTCAAGATGTTGAAAAAAAACAAAAAACCTTTGATCCTCCAAAATTTATAAATTGTATTTTTCTAAATAGTTTTTTCTTTTCTTTTTAAGGATGGAATCATGAGGTCGAAGAGCCAACTCTGCCGAAATTCCGCCCAAAATCTTATGGTTCAAATTTTTCGTGGAACAAGAGAACACGCGTATCCACTAAATAACTGTTAAAATTCCTTAATAGTAGTTGCAACGCAGCGAATGAATTACAAATAAATTCAAATTGTTTATAAAGTTATGTATCTAAACCATAGTTAAGTGCTCCAGCAATCTAAAGTAAAGGTCTAGAAGTATTCTTGCCTGAAGAAACATGATAATAAAACGTTTACATAATTTAAATAAACTTTTTTTGTTTTATTTAAGTACACTCCATTTTGTTATCAATTTTACTAGTTTTACCCGTAATTTATAGCTACCCATTTTAAACTTTAGATAAATATGTTCTATATGCATGATATTTTTCTGGTCATTGCTTCCCATATAAAAATTAGTTTTTACTGTTATGACTATTTCCTAATATATCAAAGTGCAATTTCATTGATTAAATATTTATTTATTACTTTTATGACTATATATATATATATATATATATATATATATATATATATATATATATATATATATATATATATATATATATATATATATATATATATATATATATATATATATATATATATATATATATATATACTACTGTGATCAAAAAGTAAGGTGAATTTTTTTATAAAATGAAAAAACTTTATTTTTTCTTCCAAACCTGTATCGTCCCCCTCAAAATAATCTCCCCCGGCCCCAATGCACTTTTGCCAACGTTTTTTCCAGTCTTCGAAGCATGCCGAAAAGTCCTCGGCAGGGATAGCCTTCAATGCGCGTGCCGATTCACGTTGGATCTCTTCAATGGACTCAAAACGATTTCCCCGGAGTGGTTTCTTGAGCTTTGGGAACAGCCAGAAGTCACACGGTGCTAAGTCGGGCGAATACGGTGGTTGTGGAGCAACATGGGTAGAGTTTTTGGCCAAAAACTCACGAAGAACCAGTGCTGTGTGCGAAGGCGCATTATCGTGGTGCAAAATCCAAGAGTTATTGGCCCATAATTCCGGTCTCTTTTTGCGAATAGTATATATATATATATATATATATATATATATATATATATATATATATATATATATATATATATATATATATATATATATATATATATATACGTATAGTAACAAACACTTCAATATATCATCAATTAAGAACTTATTTATCATAGAACCTATTTTATAGGGTTTTCCTAAAATGAACATTTTTGAACAATATATGCTTCCACCCACCTAATGTGTTATTTAATAAAATAAACTGGTTTTTAAAATTTTTTGAATAAAAAATATTTTGAGGACTCCCTCAAGACCCTTGAACATAACAAGTTCCTAATATTTAAAAAAAAAATATTTAAGTGTATCATGTTGGTCTCAAATGAAGCAAAATTATATGAAAATTTCAATGTTAGATTTAATGCCATAAAAAATGAAGTTTATTAACTAAAAAAGAAAAATGTGCATTTATATTAATTTTTGGCAATATTTTTTTTTTCACTAAATTTTTAAAATAAAATTATCATTTTTAAAATTTTCATAAGTTCGCTTAATTTGATACCAAATGTCAAGATACACTTTTGAAGATTTTTTTTGTTGATAATATTAGGAACTCGTTATATGTATAAGGGTCTTGAGGAATTTCAAAAATATTTTTTCTTCAAAAAATTTTTAAAACCAGTGTTTTTTTTATCACATAAAACACTTTTTTATAATATAAAATTTTACATAAAAATATTTTTTATAATACAAAAGTATTTTGATAACAAACCCTTTTTATGTTACTTTTACCTGCAGTAACAGAAATCAGCTAAATTGCTAATATTGTTTGTAATATATATGTTTTTAATTATTCACCTCTACACCGACTACAGATGAGGAGGCTACTTTTGTGGTTACAACCTTTTCTATAACGAAACTCAACAGACAAGGCCACTGCATGAGAAATAAGTTGACAACATGCCTTTAAGGATACTATGTTAGGCTAACACATTATCATGAAAGTCATACTCACTGGCTAACTTAGCCAGTTACAGCAAAACTTACTCTCTCTCTCTCTCTCTCTCTCTCTCTCTCTCTCTCTCTATATATATATATATATATATATATATATATATATATATATATATATATATATATATATATATATATATATATATATATATATATATCTATATAAAGGAATTATGAATAACATATTTTAATTTATTATATTTTATTACAAAGCAGTCTTATATTAACAAGTAGATAATGCAGTGTAACAAAATATATTTCTTTAATCCTTTTGTTAAAGCTTATGCTGCAATTAAAGCATTAGTGATCTCCAAAAATAATTGTTTCCATCTATTTTCATTCACAAACAAGAGTTGCTATTTTTCAAAATAGTTTCAATACAATATTTGCACAATTCTTTAACATAAGTTGTGCAAAGACTGGTTGCAGATAAAACTTTTGCTCTGTATACTTAAGTAAAAAATCTATAATAATTATGTCGCAAAAGCATCACGCAAATAATGAGCAACCTGCAAATGTAATATAGGAATACTTTAGGAACTTTTTCCTTAATTAGTTTGTGTTGAAGATGTTCCAGACTTAACACCATTTCTTTGTCCATTTTAAAAGTTATTTATATTTTGCACTTTGCAGGTTTCGTTTAACTGAAAATAATAGTAAGTCAGATGAATCTAATTAATATTAACATGACTAATAACTACAAATAATAATCCTACAAATTAAATTGCTTAGAGATTATTATTAAATGAAAATAATTTATTATACTTTGTACTAAGTTCGTTGAATATTGCAACAAAAAAATTAAAAAATGCAGTAAAAAAAGAATACTCTTATGCTAAGATTTCCCCTATTTTTTTAAGTATAGCTTTTGGCTAAGTTAGCTTTTAATGAATTTGAGGTTGCTTTTAAGTCATTAAAACGAAATAAAGCTACTGGGTATGATGATATTAACACAAATATTGTGATTGATTCATACGATGTTATAAAAGATATTCTTTCTAAATTCTTCAGAGCATCCATTTCACAAGGGTCTTTTCCAGATAAACTAAAAATAGCGAAAGTAACTCCAATCTTCAAGACAGGGGATCGTACAAATATAACAAATTATCGCCCTATTTCAGTTCTTCCAGTTTTTTCAAAATTTTTAGAAAGAATAATGTACAACCGAATCTACTCTTATCTTGTTGAAAATAAAATTCTATACAATAACAAATTTGGTTTCAAAAAAAATAATTCAACCGAGCATGCCATTCTTCAACTTACGCGCAATATAACCAACTCATTTAAAGACTCTTGGTGTACACTAGGAGTGTTTATTGATTTGCCCAAGGCATTTGATACCGTCAATCATCAAATCCTGTTAAAAAAACTAATATCATATGATATTAAAGATAAAACCCTATTATGGTTTGAAAGTTATCTTACTAACCGTAAACAGTTTGTTTTCAATAAAGATTCTATATCTCATCTATTAATGAATATAACATGTGGTGTTCCACAAGGATCCATACTTGGTCCTCTTATTTTTTTAATATACATAAATGATCTTCATAAATCATCAAATTTAACAACAATTTTGCAGATGACACAAACTAGTTTTTGTCTCATAAAGATATAAATATGCTTTTTACAAATATGATAAATGAATTAAAAAAAGTTTCTGTTTGGTTTAAACAAAATAGATTGTCTCTAAATATAGAAAAAACTAAATGGACACTTTTTCATCCACTTTCAAAATACCAGAAACTGCCTCATATCATGCCAGACCTTCTAATTGATAATATAATAATAATAAAAAAAAAGTTACTAAATTTCTTGGAGTATATATTGATGAAAACGTATCTTGGAGAAATCATATTGATAATACCTCCAATAAAATTGCTAAATGCATCGGAATTCTCTATAAAGCAAGAAATATATTAAGTAAACACCAGTTAACACAATTATATTATTCATTTATACATTGTCATATAAACTACGCGAATATTATATGGGGAAGCACTCACAGAACAAAGCTAAAATCTCTTTACCTTCATCAGAAACACGCAACTCGCGTAATAAATTTTAAAAATCGGTATTTTTACACGAAACAACTTTTTAAAAAAATGAATATTTTAAATGTATATCAACTAAATGTTTTTAATATTTTATGTTTCATGTTTAAATGTAGAGAAAATTTGTCGCCAAATGTATTACAAAATTTTTATTGTATGAAACCTAAAAACAAATATAATTTTTGAATAAATAACAGTCTTATTGCCCCTTTTTGTCTTAAAAGCAAAGATCAGTTTTTTGTTTCTTACCGAGGTCCTTATCTCTGGAACAAAATAGTCTTACCAAATTTTGATTTTTCAACCCAACTGACTTTTGCTTCATTCAAACAGAAACTTAAAAAAAATTATATTTTTAACTGAAAATATCTTGATTTATTTTTAATTGCCTTTTTTTTGTTTTGTTTTTGTTGTTGTTTTATTTTGTATATTATTTGGTTTAAAATTTTATCTTGGCTTTTTAACATTTTATCTTGATTTTTAAAAATTTTTGCATAGAGGTGCCGAAACCGAAGCTTCGGCACTATATATGCTTAAAGTTTTATCAGCATTCAGATCAGCAGGGGTGTAAAACAGAAAAGGTACCAAAACTAAGGTCCTTGACTAATAATATAGAAAAATTGTATAAAAACGAGGACCGCAGTCAGGGTTGCTGTCCCAGGCAGGGCAAAAGCTCTCAGCGTCCCTGTTTAAAAGTTTCTCATTATGTCGTTTCTGATACTTAACCGCACCGAGCGTTTTTTTTTAAACTTAAGCTTTTTTGAAACATTTTCCCTAAATTTTTCTACTTCTAGTTCTACTTTTTCTGTGTGTAAACCATATTAATGTTATATTGCATCTTTTCATGTGCTGTATATTTTATTTTTATTTTTAATGCACCTTTTGTTAACAGAAGTGGATAAAAATCTCTGAACATTACTAGAGTAAATTTATCTTTTGCACTTGATCACTTTTCTTTAAATAAACACTCTTAGCTGATCTAGTTGTATCTACAACATAAAAAAATCTTACAAACACACTTTATCTTTTTATTGCTATTTATTTCAATATCTTTTTTTTACTTCTCTGTATTCTTTAAACGAACAATTTCCAAACTAAAAAAAACCCAAGTTAAGACCATTTTGTATTCCACTAAAACTGTTGTGAACTGTTGTGTTTGTGCTAAAAAAAAGTACAAATGATAGGTTTCTCTCTAACTTCTTTTTTACACACTTTTAAGTTTTTATTTTTTTTGATTATTTTTAACTTTACACTACATAACATTTTCTTTAGCTTCTTTTAATCTTTTACACTTTAAAATCTTAGTATTCATTCTTCTTCTGTCTCTGTAATGGATAAATCTGCATCAGTATCTAAAATCAAATATTAACTATCTGTGATAAAAGCTTCCAAAGTAATCTAACAAATCTGTAGAGGGAGCTTTAAATAAAATAATAAATAGAATACTTTATAAGGTTTTTATTTATAATTATTATTATTATTTACTTTATATTTATAAATAAACAGGGACTGAGCAGGCTGATGTTTATTTGATTTAAATTGTTTATTTAATTTAAATAAATTTTGATGATAAATATAAGAGCTCAAAGTAATCAAAGCTTCAACCTTAAATTTATTTTCAATAAAATTTAAAAGTCTTCATAATATCATAAGAAGAAACCAGAATATAGGTTTACATGTTTAAAATATAAATTCAATTTAGAAGTATTCATAATGTTAATAAAAGAGCAAGGATAGTTATTATCATTGTTTTTCTTTTTCTTTTATTTTATCTAGTTTTTGTTGACTTTTTTTTTCTTGTTTTATTCTCCTCATTTATATTTTATTTGCTTTTCTTCCTTTTTTGTTGTTGAGAACTTTATGTTTTTTATGTGTCACTCCATTGACTATTTTGTATCAATATAAGTGACACCTAACCAATTTCTGTAAATTTACGATAAAAATTTGTAAATTTTTATTAATACGGTTAAATAAAATTTTAAAAAATTAAACATACACACAATTTAAAATAGTAGCAACGTATCTTTAATCTATTTTAAAGAGAGATTACTTAGGTTTATAGGTCAAATGTTGAAAACAAATTTTGTTCTATTTACAGTAATCCGACACAATAATTAATATGAATTCGTTACATAATACAATTTAAGGTTTTAAAAATTTTTAATTTGTATTAAATTATAAGGTTTTTATTCTGCATAGAAATGCTGATTCAGTTCATCTAAAGTCACACTTGGAAGCTTTCAAAGTATATGAGGACCTTCCCTATTTTTATTATTTTTTTCAAAATATTTTTACTTATTTATTATTATCCCCTCCATAACAAGACACTTGGGAGTAAATAATACTAAGTATATGGTATAGACTCCAACTTTAACTCTGTAGTCCTAAATTTATAACTTAATTAGACACTGGCAATTAGCGTATTTTTATAACTTGTCCCACAGTAGCTTATAACTTAAATTACTTAAAATTTTTTGCTGAAGCCAAAGATTCGGCAAAAAATTGACCTGGCTTCGGCCAAACCGAAGCTTTGACAAAATTGCCGAAACTTCGGTTTATATATAAACCGAAGTTTCGGCAATTTTGTCAAAGCTTCGGTTTTTATATATATATATATATATATATATATATATATATATATATATATATATATATATATATATACATACACACACTTATATATATATATAATATATATATATATATATATATATATATATATATATATATATATATGTGTGTGTGTATTGAATACACACACACATTTATATATATATATATATATATATATATATATATATATATATATATATATATATATATATATATATATATATATATATATATATATATATATATATATATAAGCCGAAGCTTCGGTTTGGCTGAAGCCAGGTCAATTTTTTGCTGAATCTTTGGCTTCGGCAAAAATTTTTAAGTAATTTAAGTTATAAGCTACTGTGGGACAAGTTATAAAAATACGCTAATTGCCAGTGTCTAATTAAGTTATGATTTTATTTTTTGACAAATTTATGAAACCTTCTTTGAGGTTTAGTATGAACATAAGGTTAATTGAATGTTTTGTACACGCACTTGCAATACCGAGAAGTTTTACTCAGTGATATTTTTGTTCGGAAAATAATTTTAGTTTTAGTTTTTATTCAGTTTAGAGGCAAAGTTTTTAGTTCTAGTTCTTATTCAGTTCAGTAAATAAATTTAGTTCTAGTTTTTATTCAGTTCATCTTAAAATAATTTTAGTTTTAGTTTTTATTTAGTTCAATTTTCGTTTGTCGTATAAATTTTTTATCTCATCTAATTATAATTTAGTATAATTTATAAATAATATAGGCATATATAATTAAAAGAAGTAAGTCTTAGTTCTATAAACAAACAAAAAAATGAGAACTTAATTAAATGTAATACACCCAGTCCCATAGCTAGAAGTTTAGAGCCCCGCCCACCGCCCTTAATAAAAAACACAACAACAACCTGTCCTTATTGCTCTAAAACTTAAAAAAATTTCAATTATAAGGTATAAAAAAAACTCCTCAAATTTGTTAACAATAAAAACTAATGAATAGTTATTGTATAGACTTTAATAATTACTCATAGATTTTACAAATAAAGGGCCTAGTGATTATATGATTATCATCTAGACTAGATGAGAATTTAGTTTTAAGAAAACCATTTATTTCTGGAGCAATCTCAACAGAAAGAGTAGATGCACTTGCTAAAGGTAAATCATGTTGCACCGATTTTTTAGCCTCTGACAAAATGTATTTCTTTGCACACTCTCTGATTTGTGTATGCTCATTACCTAAAAGAGCTATTGCACATGTGGGGTCAAGTAGACATGCGGCACATGGCAGTGGATTAAAATTAGGATCGTTTGGCTGCAAAAGAACGGCAGAACGACGGCGTAGATCTTCAAGCATTTTAACTGCTACATCTTTGGCATCTCCAAATTGCTCAAGGTGACATTCTAAATTAAGTATTGAAGGTATAACACTGGATAGTTTGAAGAATATCAGTTTCATTGGCAAAAGGTTCTAAAAGATTGACAAAATCCTGAAGCATTATCCATTCGCTATTGGCAAGTGAATCAATGTTAAGGTCTCCAAGCACTTCGTTGATAGATGTCTTTATTTCCAGAAATCTCCGAACCATAAAGTAAGTGCTGTTCCATCTTGTAGAACAGTCGCTGATCACAGTCTTACCACATTTGTTGATAATTTTTTCCAATGCAACAGAAGATTTGCGAACTTTTCCCACTAATCCACGTACCTTCAAAAGTAAGCCATGATATTTACCATCATATGCAAGTTTTACAACTAGCTGTATAACATGTGCAATGCATCCCAATCTTCTAAATGCTACGTTTTCTATTACATCAACTATCAAGTCAACATGTTCCCACTCTTCACTATTTGTCATATTCTCATCGTCTTCCAGATCTGTTATCTGCTCTTCATTAACCTCACTTTCTAATTCAATAAGTATATCACGTTCAGCTTGAGCTTTCATTCTCGACAACTTTATGCCTTTGACCATGTTTGCTCCATTGTCCGAAATAACAAGCAATATTTTTTCTCTGGAAATATTCCAATATTTTAGGCATTTTTCAAAACAATTAGCAATTTGTTCACCTGTATGTGGATGTTTCACAAGATACAAATTAAGCAGAGCATGTATTGGTTTTTCGGATTTGAAGTGAAAAAAACAAACCGAAATTCCTAAAAAGGACGCAGTAAGACCTTTTTTAGTCCAGCCATCAAGGCATATTGTGAAGCGCCTGCCTTCAGATATGAAGTCACGAAGTTTTCTCGTTAAAACAGTAAATTCTTCATTAAGTAGGCTAGTAATTTTGGCAGAAGCAGGCAATGAAAATTTATAATCCAAGGTATTAACTAACTTTCTAAAAGTCGCATTATCCACCAATGTCACTGGATTACATGTTGCAATTATCATTTAAATAAGAGAGTTTAGTCGAATTTTATGCTCGTGTGAATTAATAGGCCATGCGGTATTCCTACGATTAATGCATTGAATCAAGGTCTGGTTCTGATTTGAGGACGATTCTAAAAGAGTGGGTCCATTTTCATCAACTGCTTTTCTCTTTATCCCTGTTTGCCTTTTTTCACTTAATTTCTTTAATTCCGACTCTTCCAGCTCAACGTGTACAGACTTATGGTTTCTTGCTAAATGTAGCTAGAAAAAACTAAACATATTTATATAATTTTTTGTTTGTATATTTATATGTTTATTTATCTATCTGTTTATCAATTAATGTATAAATAAGTTCGTATACGTTATTGAATAATTACTCTAAAATGATAAAAATGAGTCGTTTGTTTCAAAATGAAAACATATTCTCTAACAGATAAACTAACTTTAAGATTTGTTGGGTTCTTTCCACACAACTTTGTATTGCATACTTTTTCACCATCAAGTAAAACTAAACATACTGATTTGTCGGATGACGCATCGTATTTAAACCATTTCCATACTGAACTATTCCTCTTCCTACCAGCAAAAAGTTTACTCAAACTCATCGCGTAGTTGTGTTGGTCTTACAGTTTGATTTTTTTAGTTCGAAAAAATATATTCGAATAAATATATTCGAACTATATCATAACTAAACTTATTCGAACTTAATTGAATAAAATTCAATTAAGTTTGAATAATATATCGTTATAATGTATTGTAATATAATAATTATATATATCAAATAATTCAACTCGTTTCAAATCTAGAACGAAAATATTTCGTTTTAAAATAATTTTCGATTTAGTTTTTATTCCGTTCGAAAATTTAAAATGATCGTTTTTATTCTGTTCTCGTTCTTAAAATAAATTTCGTTTTAGTTTTCGTTTTCGTAAACGAAAGGCTTTTTTTTTCATTCTCGTTTTCGTTCTCGTGTACGAAAATATCACTGGTTTTACTATTGGAGATTTTGTTTAACAACTCCGACTCCGCTAAAAATGTTGCAACTCCGCTATATATATTTGTTTTTTTTCTATATATATTTGTTTTTTTTTATTATATATATATATATATATATATATATATATATATATATATATATATATATATATATATATATATATATATATATATATATATATATATATATATATGTATATATATATATATATGTATTATTGTATACATACACACACACACATATATACAGGGCCGCCAAAAGAGGGGGGGGGGCAATTGAAGTAGTTTGCCCCGGGTATCACAGTCTATGGGGCATCACATGCCTTAAAAAAAAAATTATTGAAATGATAAAAAATTTAGCTGATAACGTATTTAAAGATTAAGCAATTTTTTTGTATTAATTTCTTTCTCCTTTTAAACTTTGTTTGCATTTAAAATAGGATAATTATTACTTTACAAGGTTTTCATTATCCATTTGAACGCACGCGTTTTCATTGGCCTTTTGTTCGCATGATAGAATAAAAAGCGTTAAAATTTTTTTTTTCTTATTTAACGTTTGTAAAAGCCTGACTTCTGATAGTTTAACTTATTTTTGCTTAAACCTTGCGTCCCTGTGGATACTTTTGTGCATATGTATGTTTTTGACTCGCCTGCATTTTGTTCCGACTATATTTTAACAAGAAACTTATCTTCAGTGGATATTTTAATTGTAAGTACTGACTTTTTCTCTGCAATTAATAACACCAAAGTATTATAAAGTTTTTAATTTTTAAAATTTAAAAAGTTAAAATTCTTTATATCGTCATAAGTTTTAGCATGAATAATCAAAGACCTCCACGATTGAAACAGCTGTCTGGAGCTGCTGGGAGAAAAAGAGCGATGATTCGGAAAAAAAACAAAAGCAAAAACAAACGAACGCTTTTAGATTGCGTTCGTTGGACAAAAATCGAAGATAAATGCAAGCAGGTAGTTAAACTATTTTTTAATCTTGTGACGTTCATGAAAAAATAATTAGAATAATTCTGTTTAATACGTCTTTATATTTCAATGATATTGAGATCGGTATCAATGACTCTAATGAGTTGCCAGACCATAATTCCGACAAACCTTTTCTTGCCGATGACATCGATGACTCCCAAAAAACATCATCACATTTAAAAAAGGATCAGTTGGATTTTGTACTTGATTGTCACAATGACCAACAAATTTATAAAAGTGATCTTTCTATACCAATCTCTAACGATCCTGCACTATGGAAATCAATATCAGACACTGATCGAACGAATATAATTCTGATGGAACCTTCTTCAAATCCTAGCAATTTTCCAAGAGATCAAAAAGAACGCAAATTCCCTACTTATATCTTTTTAGAGGAACAAAGAAACGGAGAAAAAGTTAAAAGAGATTGGCTCGTTTGGAGTAAGGCTGTGGCATCACTCTTTTGTTTCCCTTGCTCCCTTTTTGGATCGCCTAACTTAACCAGACCCGGTGTTTAATCCAGTTTGTTGTCTTGGAATGGAGGTATACATGAAAATTGGAGAAAACTTTCAGATCGCGTTAAAAGTCATCAACAAAGCGATTTTCATCGTAACTGTTATCTCCAATGGAAAACAGCTACGATTCACTTGAAAAGTCAAAAGTCCATTGAGCATCAGTTAGAAAAACAAATTGGAGATGAAACTAAGCGATGGAAAGTAATTTTACAATGCATTCTTGACGTCACAATTTTTCTAGCTTCAAGAAACTTAGCTTTTAGGGTAAGAATATTGTTTTTAAATTTTAAATTATATTTTGCATTATTCTATTTGTAATTTAAAAATCAAAATTACAAATTTTAATTTGATATAAATATGGATTACTATTTTGATTATTTTTTGTTTGTAATTAGGATCCAATCAAAAGTTGTTCAAAAATGGGAATGGAAACTTCCTTGGAGCGCTCTAATTAATTGCTCGCCACAACAAAACATTACAAGATCATATGCATCTTGTTGCTAAGCACCAAGAAGAAGAAAAACGTGCAAGCTCATTATTTATCTTGGAAATCACAAAATGAATTTATCAAGGAATGCGGCAAATTAGTGGTTCGAGAAGTTATTCGAGAAATCAAAAAATCAATATATTTCACCATCATTACGGACAGCACTCCAGATTAGTCCCACAGCGAGCAAATAACTTTTGTTTTTCGTTTTTAGCATTTCAATGTTAATCAGCTGTGGGAGGTCAAAGAAAGATTCCTTAAGCTAGAAGAACTTGAAAAGAAGAAGAGATCTGATATAACAAAGTTGATATTGAATGTGTTGGAAGAGAATGAGCTCGACATAAAAAATTGTCGTGGTCAAGGCTACGACAACGGCGCTAATATGGCAGGTAATTACAATGGAGTTCAAGCTTTGATAAGACAGAATAATCCACAAGCAATGTTCATTCCTTGCTCTGCTCACAGTTTGAACTTATGTGCAGTACACGCTATTGAATCATCGGCTCCTGCAAAATCCTATTTTGGAAATATTCAAAAGCTATACAATCTGTTCAGCAGCAGCCCAGTTCGTTGGAAAATTCTTCAGGAGGAGACAGGCCAATCATTACATAAACTTTCTGTTACACGATGGAGTTCAAGGATTGAATCAGTTAAGCCACTAGCAAAAAAGCCAAGAGAGATCTTGAAATCATTACATCGTCTAAAAGAGTTAGATCTTCCAGGCGAAAGTAGTAATGAAGTGCATTATCTCATTAAATGGATGAATTCTTTTGAATTTGTTGTTTTCACTACTTTTTGGTTTAAATGTTTGATGGCAGTTAATAACGTGAGTCTTCTGCTTCAATTCACTCAACTCACTCTCGATGACGAAGTAAAGATTCTAAATGGCCTTTTGATGGATCTGGATTGAATCCGTCTGTCTTGGGACCTGATTTTGATAGAGGCAACAGAAGTTGCAAAGAACTTGAAATTTGATAAAATAATGTTTACTGTGAAGAGAACGCGAAAAAAGATCGTCTCAGATGAAACTGCTGGTTACAATCGCAAGGAAGCATCAAAAAACTTTGAGTGTAATGTCTTCAATGTTGCACTCGACAATCTGACTAGTCAAATGAGATCAAGATTTAAAGCAATAGAAGAGGAATGTAGCAAGTTTTCCTTCCTTTGGTCTTTACAGAAATCTCAAGCAGACCAAGAACTAGGTTTAAAAGCTGAGAATCTGGCTAAACTTTACCCAGAAGACTTATGTAAAAACGAATTTTCTGATAAAGTTCGGCATTTTTTTTCAGTAAGAAGAAATATTCTAGCCAGCGAAAAGCCTGTCGAACTTCTAAATGAAGTTTATGTAAAGGGGCTGCATTCAATATTTCCGCAAGTGTGTGTTTCTCTTAGAATCTTTCTAACATTGCCCGTTTCAACATCTGAAGGAGAAAGATCTTTCAGCAAGTTAGCTATCATCAAAGATTATCTTCGTTCCACAATGGGCCAGGAGCGATTGTGCTACTTGATGATCCTTTCAATCGAATCAGATTTAGCCATTAACGTTAATTATGAAGAAGTTATTTCAAATTTTGCTGCTAAGAAGGCCCGGAAGATGTGTTTGTCAATTAAGAATTGATTTTATCATAGTTTGTTCTTACAAACCAAAATTAAATGTGATTTTAGGTTTTTTATGAAAGTAAACTATATTAATTTTTTTGCTATTTTAAGACCAGAAGTATGATAGGGCATCCATTAAACTTTTGGACCCGGGCATCACAAAAGCTCTGGGCGGGCCTGCATATATATATATATATATATATATATATATATATATATATATATATATATATATATATATATATATATATATATATATATATATATATATATATATATATATATATATATATATAATATAATATATATATATAATATATATAAATGTGTGCATACAATAATATACACAAATACATATACATTAATAACACAATAATACACACAAATACTTATACATGTGTCTTTTACTATTAGAGATTTTGTTTAACAACTCCAACTCTGCTAAAAATGTTGAAACTCCGCAATTCTGACTCCGTCTCCACAGCCCTGATATATATATATATATATATATATATATATATATATATATATATATATATATATATATATATATATATATATATATATATACATATATATATATATATATATATATATATATATATATATATATATATATATATATATATATATATATATATATATATATATATATATATATATAGTTATAATAGTAAAAACTAATTTTTATATTGAAAAAAAGTTGAAGCAATGACCAGAAAAATATCATAAATAAAGAATATATTTATCTAAAGTTTAAAAAAAAATTATTGAAATATTACAGTCAGATTTTAAGAAAATTGATTTCAAATAAATAAACAAATCTATGAGTTACACTTAAAAGTTGTTAATTGGAAACAAAGTTTTAGTACGCTAAGATATTTTTTATCCTTTTTTTGTTTATATTTTGAGAGATTTTTTCAATAATATACTGATCTACAATAAAAATAAGGCTATAACATTGAGTTTTTAGAAATCAGATAACAAATAGATGGTTGCCATATAGAATATTCTCTGTAGTTAAGAACCGTAGCCGTTTTAAAAGTTGAAAGGTTTTTCGTTTTTTCTTACGCATGCGTACTTAAACATAGCGCTTGTAAACGACTGTGGATTTTATGATTCCGCGGTTGCGTAATGCATATACGCTTAGTTGTAACAGTAATAATAAATTTTCAAGCGCATTAGGTAAATAATAGAATTAGGCTAAATGCGCGTAATTTTTCAGTAAAACATTTTATTATCAGTTTTGAGATGATTAAAAAAAATTAAAAATTTCGCAAAAAAATGAGGTTAGTAGAAACAGTGGAGAGAGTAAAAACCACGTATATAACAGGAAAATCTGGAAAATTAGTTAATTTTGGCTTAAGTCATGAAACCTGAAAAAAGTCAGGGAATTTTTTTAATACTTTAGATCAGGGAAAAAAATTACTGATTGAAAAATTACTCGTTTTACAATAAAGCTGTTATGTTTTTATTAGCGCTGCCCATTTAATTTGATAATTAAAAATTACGCCACAGTGTTTTACAGAAAGTCTTGTGACCGCACGTCGTTATATGACCAAGCGTATAATATTTTATTTTTGCACTTTGATCACGGCTTTTTAATTTTTTTAAAAACTTAAATATTTTTTAATGTATTTATTTTATGCTTTCAAATCAAGTAATCATTTACTTTGTTTATTACTAACTATTGTTTTCAATATTTATTTTCAATAAACACATTTTATTTAAATGGTTGTTACTTTATTATTACAATAATAATATATTTTATATTTTTTTATTTAATAAAAATAAAACTATTTCTCTCAATTTTTTTTACATCTTTTAAATCGTTTACAACTACATAATTTACTTTATAAACAACGGAAACTTTAACTTTAAACACTTTTGTACCTTTAAAACGAAAAAATTTTAAGCTTTTTTAACTAAAGTTACATAAAGTTTCAGGGGTTTTCAACTTTTTTAAAACTTATGAAAGTTTTTATAAAAAAAAGTATTGGATTTTAACCTAATTGTCTATAGAAATATAGAAATTACAATAACTATTAAATTTAAATCCTTATGAAAATGAATTTTGAAAAGGAAAAAAGGCTTTTAAAAACTAAAACAGTAAAATTTATCTCACTGCCCTATCATAAATATAAATAATTTTATAATATATTGTTTCTGCTTTTTTTTAGAATTAAAATAATGAATAAAATAGAAAAAAAAGGTTTATTTTACAGAAAAATGGTTAAAAAAAGACATTCAACCTCATTTCAACTTCATTTCAACCTCAATTTGACTCTTGGCTAATTAGGCTAAATGCAAATTATGCCATAAAATAATTGAGCCGTAAAATAACTAAACTATCGAACAAGGGTATTCAATCACAAAAAAATCATGAAAAAAGAAAAAATCATTTCATTTGCAAGCAATTTGTTTTGTTTTTGTAAATCGTCTGCTGTTAAAAATAATAATTCACCTAATTCAGTGGAAGAGTCTACTTTATTGGGAGCTGATAGTTTCTCAACAGGACACATTATGAAGCAGCAATCTTTAGAACTCATTGTATCAAATTCTAATAAAATCTGTGCAGAATTTATGTGGACATTGCATTGTTGTTAAAATAAAATTTCAAACAATGATGCGACTAATTTATTTTAAGCTATTTTTCCTGACAGTGAGATTGCTAAATCTTTTCAAATAGGACAAAAATAAAGTTAGATATAACATCACTCCTGGTCTTGTACCTCATTTTAAAGGTTTACTTGAACAGCAGCTGAGTCTGTCTCCTTGGCTCGTTGTGTTCTTTGATGAATCTCTCAACAAGAAAATTCAAACTTGTCGAATGGGTTTACTCATCCGATATTAGAAAGAGATAAAAATGCAAGTTGAAGTGAGGTATTGGGATTCCTCATTTATGCGACATAGTACCAGTCTTGATTTGCTGAATTTAATAAAATGATAAATAATCTTAATATCAGCAAAGTTATTTAGGTCTCTATGAATGGTTTCAACTTGCAGACGTGAAGAGTACGAACTATCTAAACTTATTGATATAGGCAGCTGTTCCCTACACATAATTCATGGTGCTTTCAAAACAGGAGTAGAATCATGGTGCTTTCAAAACAGGAGTAAAATCAACTGATTGGGAAATTTAAAAGGCATTCATAAACTTCATTCATGGTTCTCCTGCCAGACGAAGTGACTTGATCAGTCACTGAAGGTTCTGTGTTTCCACTTTCATTTTGCGCAACCAGATGGGTTGAAGAAAAAAAGATAGAGATTATTTAGTATTTAGCCATCTATTATAAAAGTTGTAAATAATTGGGAGGTTCTGCCAAAATGTAAACGACCATTTTGCAAATCATTTAAGTTTGTCGTAAATGCTGTTAAAAAAGAACTTTAACGTGTAAAATTCCAATTTTTTAGCTACCTAGCGAGCATGTTTGAACCATTTCAGAAACTCTGTCAGACGGACGCTCCGATGTTACTGCGCAGGAATGGTAATCTTGTGCAATTGATTAAGATTATTCTTAGGATGTTCATTAAATCTGAAACTATTAAGACTTGCTCAAAACTTACCAAAATTTATCTGCAAAATAAAGAGAACCATTTAAAACCCAGATATCGCTGTCAAAGCTCAGAAAGAATAATGCAGATATTTTGAAGGCTATTAAAGAATTAAAAAGTCAAGGCATGCATATTTTGATTTCAGCTGCTGAAGAGTTATTTAAAAGATGTCCTCTTGATTCCGTGGTTGTTAACATGAGTACTTTTTTGCTACCAAATATTTATGCTCATATCTGAAAAAATTAGGAATCAAATGAAAATATTGCTGATTCATCTTATCTCACTTTGAATAGTATTGGAATAGTATTAGCTTCTTATTTTGATAAAGTTATCAGCGAAGTTAGACAAAGTTATCAAAGTTATCAAAGTTTATGTCATCAGAACGAATACGTACGAATTGGGATGTTTTCATTAGCTATGATCGAAAAAATAATCTTGATGATTTTTACTTTAAAGACATTGACATAAAAAAGTATCCAGAGTTCTCATCTGTCATTAAGTTGATTCTGACTCATGTTGGTTCAAGTCATGGACAGGCATCAGTTGAACGGAAGATTATTGTCAATAAGGATGTGGTTACTGACAATATATAAACAGATTATATATTTAGGGGGGAGGGGGGAGTAATGGTGCATTTTGTGCGTGATTTCAAGCTTACCAACAACTTCAACCCCAACTCTTTTTAGATTACATCAGAAATGAACAATTATAAATGAGCACATTAAAAATACCAACTCATGCTTAAGAAAGTCAAAGAATAAAAAAGGTTCAAAACGAGCTTTGAACATATTTTCTCGTCAAGGTAAGGAAGGAGGCGTGAACTTGCTGGTTAAATGCACTTTCGCGGTGCTCTGTGACAAGACCGTTAGGCCTTCTCGGAGCACCTAAGTAACAAAAGAAAAAAAAACTAGGTCGAAAGGTAAAAACTAATGCGAAACTAGGTCAGAAAATCATTTTTTGTCTGATATTGAAGAGCTAAAATCTCAAATGGGTCTTCTTACAAAAACTTTATTGATGCTAGAAAAAGAATTTTGTAAACAATTTATAATTGGCCAGCAAAGTGAATGCTGGCCAGTTATAAATTGTTTTTAAAAATATTATTAAAAGAAAAGAGAAAGAAACTGAATTAATAATTGTTGCTTTTTGACAATTTGTTTGTTTATATAAAATATTATTTATGTTGATATTTATGCAAATATGGCTAGTTTAAAAACTTTTTTATTTTCAATATAAAATTTTGCTTAAAAGTTATTTGTGTTTAATGGATCACCTATCATAAAGATTATGTTAAAAGTAATTTGAAAACTTTTCAAGGTTTTTTATATATATTAGGTTTTTTGTATTGCGATTTAAACAAGTTTAACCAGAAAATTGCTTTGCACAATAACTTTCCTAAAAAGACAATGCCTTTTAGTTTTTATATATGTTTGTTTTTATTTTACTTGATTTTAGCTCATTGGTTTCTAGTCAGTTTTTGTTTCTACGCCCTGTTTCAGTTTGTTTAAACAACATCTGTTTAAACCTCTGCTTTTCATCTGTTTAAACCTCTGCTTTTTCAGTTGATTTTTTTAATTAAAAGAACTAGATCATGAACAATTTAATAAGTTAGTCTAGCTATCAATCTTCAAAATATTTTTTTATTGTTTCTAAGCTATGTTTTGTTAAACTGTCCCATTTCTATCTGAAGATATTGTTGAATTAGCAAGGGTAATGCTACAATTAGTGATAACAAACGACTAACCCAAAGTAGTCTCTGTTATAGACCAACTGTTTCATAAGATGTTGACAAATATTTACATAGATATTTTAATTAATTTTTGTGTTGTGAAAGATGATTTATAAAATGTTTTATGTGCATTATTTTTCTTAAAGATCATTTGAAACTTATGTTTTTCTAAAACTACCGTTTTTCTTAGTGTTCATTCTTAAACATCCTTAACATTAAGATCCATACCAACTTGTATAATAAGATCCATACTAATATCTAACTTAACTAATAGCTAAGTTTTAAAAGTTTCATCATTTAATGCATACAGTAGATAGTATTTTAAACATTTTTAAAAACCATTGCAAATGTTGAAAATGGTCAGGGAAATTCATTTGATTTTTCAAAAAAGTCAGGGAAAAGATAGGGAATTAAATATAAATATTTGGCTACGAATCCTGGTTACGAACCCAAACCTTGGCTGCGAACCCTGCAAAAAGATTTACGCCGGATATCTGCACTGGTTATAATAACCAGTGTTGATATCCGACGTAAATCTTTTTGCCTCTACTTTTCTTCCACAACACTTGGCGGCTGCCTCCCAATAAATATTTGGCGGCAAAATGTTTTAGCTTCCGCCTTTCTATTAGCGGCCGCTGTCAGAGTTTCGTTTTATATGATTTATCAAAAAAGCTTTGACTATTTGATTAAAATAATAATTTTGTCGGAGGTTATCGAATAAATGTGAATAAAATCAAATAAAATTTAAAAAAATTTTTCCATCCCGTCTTAAAAAATGCTTATTTACCCCGAAGTTTGTCTTAAATCTTTATTGATGTTGTTGAAATAAAAAGACAATATGTAGCAAAGCTCTTTGGTGTTTTTCTTGACGAAAACATCAAATTGAAAACAATTTTGGTATTTTATATAAATATTTATGTAAAAAAAGTCTAATTCAACTTTATTACTTATTTATTAATAGTTTAATTCGTATCATAATTTAAATTGTGCTAATATTGCATGGGAAAGCACTAAAAAAATTAAGTTGAAATGCCTTTATCGCCATCAGAAACACGCAATTCGTTTAATCAATTTTGCGGATCAATACACTCCATTTTTTATTGAAATAAAAGTTTTTAACCATTTATGGAAATAACAGTTCTTAATATTTATGAGCTTAATGTCTTCAATGTTTTATGCGGAAAATATCATAACTTTACTAATTTTCTATGATCTCTTAAATATGCCTTTTACTTTTCCCATTTTCAAATATAAACTGAAAAACTTATTTATCTTAATGGATGATGTAGGTATTTTTAATTGCAACTGTATATTTTGTTTAGAAATTTTACTGTAAATTACGTTTTATTTTGTTGATTATGTGTTGATTTAGTTTATATACAAATGTTTGTAAAAAGTTCTGATGATAAGATCAGTTCAATCTTCTTTTAGAAACCTTGTTTGTGTTTGTTTTAAGGGTCTGCGTCTGCTCGTATTCTCTCGGAAGTTCGGTATTAAACGGTAAAAAATGTGAGTATTCGTTTCGTTCCGTTTTTACGAAACAAAAAATATCATTTTGTTTTGTATCGCATTTATACGAAACACGTAAATCTTGTTTCGTTTCGTATCATGTTGTTACGAAACGTGAAATTATTTTTTCGATTTGTACCGTTATTTACGAAACACAATAAAATTGTTTCGTTTCTTATCGGTTTTTACGGAATATTTCATAACTCCCCGCCCAAACAGATATTTCCCATGCCCTCGAGCAATACATAAACTTTTACGTTTAATAACTTACTAACTCAATGTTTCGTAAATCAAAGTTTAACTAAAAAAATGTATTAACAAAGCAGTGCAATAGCATCATTTTCATAAGGCTTAGCGCATCTAACGAAGTTAAAAAAAGATATTGTCTTCTGTAGGTAGGTTTTAGTAAAACTGATGAACTTAAAGTTAAAATTTTATTACAGTAAAACCGTTTTACTGTAATAAAATTTTAACTTTAAGTTCATCAGACATAAATTATGTATTTGTTTATAAACTCGCATGAAGAGTTTGAAATCATTGTTTGAATTAAATACTTCAAATTATATTATATAACATTTTAAATGCGATATTGTTGTGTTAACTTGAAATATTTTGCAAAACTAATTAATTTATTGTTTAAAAACCATAGTAATTCTCAATCATATAATCATGCCTATAAAAGCTACAATTTTATGGAATTATTTCAATAAAGTTACTGTGTCAGGTGTTAAGTGTGGGGAATGTAAAAAGTGTCAAATCCAAATCAAGTTAACTGATGGATCCACTAGTGGTATCAGGTACCATCTGAAAACAAAGCATCCCACTGACTACGCTACGATGTTAAGAGCCCAAATTGAACTTGAGCGCCAAAGAGAAGAAGATATTAAAGAAATTACAGAAGCTGCCTAAAACATCCAAAAGTGACACTCAACAAGTATTAAAATAAAAATGCTTTACTTTTTATTGTGAAATTTTAAAATCGTGAAATATAATTGTCTAAATAAAAACTGATTTTTCGTAAAAATCGCAAATGTGTGCTTAAATTGGTACAATATAAAAGTAAATTACTTTTTTATTTTATGGTAGCCCTATCGTTCGTAAAAACATTAGTATTTCTTGTAAAACTCAGAAATTTCTTGTTTGTTTGTTTCGTTTTTTACCGTTTTATTTCGGAAAAAGTTTAATCTTATTTTGTTTCGTATCGGTTTTTTCAAAACAAAAAATGTGTCCCGTATTTATCACGAAACCAGAAAATTGTATTTCTTTTCGTACCGTATTTTGAGAAAAAAGATAAAAATTGTTTCGTTTCGTAACGGTTTTATCGAAACGATATTTTTCATCGTTTTGTTTCGTTTCGTCTTGTACCGTTCTGAGACGCAGACCCTTAGTTAGTTTACTATGACAATAAAAGTAAACTAAAAAATAAATGAAGATTTAAAATAGAAAAAATAAAATAAAATTAAAAAATAATAAAGAGTTAAAATAAATGGATTTAATTTTTTCTGATGAAGACATAGATTTAGAAATTGCTAAAAACCAGCTTCACCACATATTGCCTAAAATGGTTTGCGCGCAAACTTTTTAACTTTTAAATTGATAAATATTAACTTTTAAATGATAATATTTTGAACGCGTTTAAAATATTATCATTTAAAAGTTAATAATTTTAATGTCTAGTTGTGTGGAAAAGAGGTATAAGTTTTTTATCGAATAACTTAGCACATGCAGAAAGCTTAAAGCGCTTGAACTGTTCTTTAAAAGATTGTTTTGTTTATTTATAATTTTATAGCAATTTGCTTTTCATTTATTATTTTAGTTTAATGGTTGCTTCTTTAACGTTTAATAGTCGCTCCTTTAAAGTTTCTGACAACGTTTTTCGAGAACGGTATTGAGTCCCAACCCTGTGTTCTCAACTCAAAGATAATTTGCAGCATTATCCAAGGCAAATTCAAAGCATTTCAATACGTCAGCAAGTAATGATATTTATTCATTTTATTGGAGCAAATGTTTTTTTTTTTTCATGTTTTTAGAGACTGCAATGGAATTTCTTCCAACACCATTCATCCGAGTATTCGCAGCGTCCAAAAAAGCCATTTTCTATGTTAGCATGTAATATTATTTAAACTCTTTAGAGTTTGACGTTTTAATACAAAATTTCTGGATCATTAAATTTGTAAGTAAATTAATAATCTTTTGTAGAGCAATACCACCATTGCACCATTGCACCATTGCAAGTTTCTAGAATTTCTTTAAACAAACAAAGCGTTGAGTTATCCATCTCATGATACACCATTTACCTCTGTATTTCCTACTTGACTAAATGAAACTGGTTGAATGCACTGACATAGTTTGACCATTGTCTGTGGTTATCGCATCAACATAAAATTAAAAACATTTAGTTTAAATACCAAATTTAAATTGGCTACAACACCTTTAAATTTGCAAAACATATTCTGAAACTAGGAACATTTATTAGCTGACAGTTTTTAAAATAAATTGCTTCTACAGACTCTACCGTTTATATTAATCTCCTGATGCAAGTTGACATGATGTCTGCAAAAATCTTTGAAAATAAAAACTACAACTAAATAGACCTTACCATCAAGCAGTGACGGATCCAGGGAGGTTGGGAGTATGCATCTCCCTCCCCCACCAGAATCACCAGAGTCCAAAAATATCTCAGAAATGAGGGAGATGCAAAAGTAATACAAAACACAAAAATATTTCAACATCATTATTCCCCACCCCCAAAAATTCATGGATCCTTCACTGCACTTTAAGAAAAAGTCCATTATATAGAGGAAAGCGGGGCAACATGGCGAACGTTTTCAAAGCCCTGAGTTATTGAAAAACTATAAGTCGTGAAGCCATAATACTTTCTCAGTATGTTTATGCTATTAAGTTCTTTCATTGCCTGCATGAATTTTCAGTTTACAAATATAAAAATTTGAAATAAATATTAAAATAAAAAGTTCATAAATTTGTCATCTGGTCACGTGACCGGGGCAAGGACTTAATATTCAATTTTTACCTCCAATTTTACAAACTTTTAAAAACTGCTAATAACTCTAATTAAAGTAAAAAAAATTAACATAAATCGCAAAAACTACTTCTAAAGAAGTTATACTTGAAGGACACCATCCATTATGAGAAACCGAAAGTGAGGAATTTTTTTTAAGCTTAAAAAGTAAACTTATTTGTATAAAATGGCGTTAATAATATTTCAAAAAACCAATTGGTGTTTTAAAATACAAGATGCAAATACAGTTTCGTCTACACCTAATTTTAAAAATTTTTGTTGAGTTGTTATATGAAAACCCATCTTGTCCCATTCGCCATGTTGCCCCGCTTTCCCCTACATGTAGGGGAAAGCGGGTGCAATAGCGACAGATGCAGTGCGTTGTATACAACGCACTGCATCTGTCGCTATTGCACCAACGAGTTTTCCGTTATGTTAATGGATTAAAATTTAAACGAATTGAAATTCGTCAATATTATTCCGTTGAAATTACGGATTTATTCCGTTTGTGCAACAAAAAATTCGTTACAATAAAGGAATTATTAAACTAGGCTGTTTTGGTAAAATAAAGAACTTACTACGTCATCGTATTGAATAACTTATTATTCCCTTTACTAAAATAAGAAAGGAATTAAGCCAGATAGAACTGAGGTTTCATTACAAAAAAGTTCTTTTTAATATATAGATTATTTTATATTCAATATCTGATTCAAGCAGTACTAACAAACTAACTTGATCAGGAGGTATTTTTAAGCAAGCTTTAAGAACGTTTTAATTTTTAAATTAAAAACTAATTAAATATTTATAATAATTTAATTCAATACAGAAACTTTCAATTACAAAATTTAAATAAAAATATTAAAAGTTTTTCAATATATGTTTTATTAATACAGTTATTATATTCAAGGTCAATATAAAAACACAGACATGTATACAATTGTTACTATACTAAGTTTCAATTTTTATTACTGTTGTAAATTCATGTGTGCGCTGTGGTAGTTTATTTCATCCGCCTGATTTATTCCATCCTACTGCGTATTAATCACATTTATCCGATTCATGCGACTGAAAAATTTGTAAACAACTATTAAATAACCATTACCTTTACAACATAAACATGGGAACAGAAAACCACATTTCAATTCCAGCTGTGGTTGATTATTTAAAGATAAACAAACCTTAAAACACAATAACGAAAATATTGAATGTAAATGATATACCATAATGAAAAATGAAAATAAATTTTTACTAATAACCCTGTAAGAAACATTTGTTGCTAATTCTTTTCTAAATTGCTAATAAAAATTATGTTGTTTTATTAGTTTTTTTTTTATTTTTTTTTTATTTTTTTTTTATAATTTAGTCGTACAAATATTTACAAGTTCCGTAATTTAAAATATTTAAAAATGGCAAGGACGAGAAGAAGACGGGGTTGTCTTATCACCAAGTCCCTTAAAGTCCCTTCTAGTTCTGCATTTCAATATATTAAACAAAAATTAAATACAAAAGATAACCTTACCAAGTGAAGCCAAGTGAAAGGTTCTAAAATTTTTACACACATCAATAGTTGTAAAATTTTTACACACATCAAGAATAAAAGAAAAAAATGTCTCTCACATTTTCATTTAATAATAACAAACACGTTAAAAGTATTAATAATTAGAATTTAAATTTGATACCTCGTGCCGGAATGCCACATGTCTAAAGTAGGAAGTTCTATACAAATATAAACAAGCAATATATAAACATAGTTGTAACTAACATAAAAAATTTGTAAGTAAAAAAAAATAATTTTACAACTAATTTAAACTTGCAGTCTGATATAGCATGAGACGTGTCTTAAATAGAAAATTATAAAACTTAAATATACAAATTAAAACAATCAATATATAAACTTTGACGTAACTAGCCTAAATAAATACCCATAAAAAAAATATGCAAGTAAACAATTTACAATTGATTTATTTTTGTAAGTTTTATCAATTTACAACTGATAAAACTTACAGTGAAAGATTGCATGCCACGGGTCTAAAATTGCAAATTATAAAAGCATATAAACTAGCTCTATGTAAACAT
>NC_061164.1:8418618-8421118 GCF_022113875.1 Hydra vulgaris | reverse complement strand
TTCTTGCAAATTTCAGGCTGTGAGAATCCTTTTTTTGATCTTCAAGTGCATGATGTAAAGTTTCAGTGGATGTTGATTTGTAGCGCCAACTTCTAGGCTTGAGCTTGTGTCTCGTAGACATGGTGGCTTGTTCTGCAAGTTAAAAAAAACAAAAGTAAATTAATTGGGATTAATTTTATGTTAATAGAAAAAAAATTGAAAATGTACTAAATAAAAGTTTCCTGTATGCAATTAATTGAGATAAAAATAACTTCTAAGCCTGGATATAACCACCATAGTCATTGATCATATTTTATGGGGTGATTATGGTCACCCCTATTTTAAAAAAAATAATGTCCATAGCTATTATTTTAGTGAATATCCATGTTAAATAGGGTTTAAACAAGTATAAACAATAATTTAAATATTTATAACCACTTTAGTGAGTCCTGTGTACTTAGAACTTTTAAGGTTTTTAAAAATGTGAAAAAAACCACGTCAGGCGGCCATCTTGAAATGATGTCTGTGCACTGTAAAAAGCTACTAAAAAATTGCTTTAGTTTTGCATTATGCACAATTAAAACACCTAAAAATTTAAAAGTTTAAGATTTATGACTGTTTAAATATTTTTTTTGCTTAATGGCCCAAAGTCACCCTCGGGTGGTCAGGGTTAGGGTTAGGGTTTTATATTATATTAGGGGTGGTGTTACCCCATTTTACGGTATATCGTTGCATTTCTTTAATTTTTATTTTTGAAATCATTTAATGGATAACAAAAAATATCATTGATCGAAAGAAATCTAACAAAACGGGAAAAAAAATGAAGCGCAAATATCAACAAATGTTGTTTGCGATACTTTTCATGAAATGTTTTCAAAACATCAAATGATATTTATAAGCTTATGACTGTTAACTTAAAAATAAATATTAATAAAACTAATTGATAAAATATAAAAACAAACAAATATAAAATCAACATATAAGTAAGATCCCGATAAAAGACATATCGAAAAAAAGTCTGACGGTTACACAGGGCACCCAAAAAAAAAAAAGTATGCAAGTTAGAAAAGAAAAATAAAAACAAAAAAAGTGATGGTGAAAAGGAAAACAATAAATTACGACATCTAGAAGATCAAAAACCATGAGATGAAACTGAGAAAATATTACATTTTCTATCGAAAACAAATTGAATAAAAGACGAAATTAAAACTAGAGAATTTTTAACCAAAATACAGCATTACAAAGAGGAAATAAAAGTTTTACATTTATTTAATTAACTTAAAGGAACTGGAACATACAAAAACAAAGAGATTACTTTTGAAAGGTAATAGTAAAAATGCTCTAAGAAAAATTGATACATAAAAAAATAGTAAATATTCTCTTATATAATATTATATAATTTAGGGAAAAGCAAGCGAGTGCATCATAACTTTATTATTTATATTTAAAACTTTTTTTTTTTCTTTTTCTAATTGTTTATTTTTCGCACAAAAAAATTCAACAGTTCATAAATCCCAAAACAACAAAATATTCTATTTATGAAACAAAAATGCTTTATTTATAAAACAACAAAATACGCTTTCATAAAATAACAGTTTATAAAATTACCCTATTTTTAAATAAAGTTAATGTTACACATAACTCAGAATTTAATTTATTACAAAATAAAAGTAGGATACTTCTAGATAAACATTCTCACCAGAATTGTTAGCAAGTTAGCAAGGCCAAGGCTAAGGTCAAGGCAACACGTTACAAGGCCAAGGACAAGACCAAGGCCAAAAGTTACAAGGCCAGGACAAGACCAAGAGTTTAAGGTCAAAGCCAAGTTTAAGAGTTTCAAGGCCAAAGCCTACACAAACATTTTCAAGACCAAATACTTCAATTTTTGCCTTACGTTAAGGTCAATTATTAAAAAAACTGTATATAGCAAGTGCTGTGACAATAAAATCACATTTTGTAAAAATAGACCAGGGTTATGCGCAGAATTCAACAAAATCAATAAGAAAACATTTTTTTTTTTTAATGCTAAGGCCAAAATTTTCAAAGCCAAGGCCAACAGTTTCAAAGTCAAGACCAATGCAAAAGCTTCAATTAGGAACATTTCAGAATTATTTGAACATTTTTTAAGCAGAATTAAGTTGAATTTTATTAGTATTAAAACTATTAGTTTCAGAGACCTTGTCTCACACTTCTGTACTGATTAAAATATAAAGACTAATACATATATTCAGCTGCCTATGAAATTATAAAGTGATTCATCAATTAAAATGATCTGTGAAAAAAAAGAGGGGTTTGTGCCTTATAAATAATAAAAGGTTATAAGGTTTTTGATTTATAAATAATACTTTATTATACTAGCTAAAAAAAAATTTGTGCTAAACAACTAATAATAACAGAAAAAATAAATAAAACCAGAAAAAATTTTTATCATTCACGTGACTACCGCAGGGGTATGTATTAAACGGACGGTGTACCGTCCTGCTCAATAAAACAATTAAGAAACCTTTTTTAAGAATGGTAA
>NC_061164.1:8401118-8413618 GCF_022113875.1 Hydra vulgaris | reverse complement strand
TATTTATATATCTTGTTATAAATAATATATTTATATATTTTGTTATAAATAAAACTATATATATATATATATATATATATATATATATATATATATATATATATTATATATATATAATATATATATATACTATATATATATATATATATATATATATATATATATATATATTAATATATATATATATATATATTTTGGACTCGTTTTTTACATTTTTGCGTAAGCAAGGAAGAAGCCATTCAACTGCTGACGTCAGTTATTTTTAAACTGTTTCTTATGTTACACACAAAAAAAAAAAAAAAAAAAAAAAAAATTGTATAATTTTTACGAGCTGATGATGCTCCCTTTTTAATGGAAAGTGCCTTTTTTAATTTGACGCCGAAAGATATTTCTAAACTCTTTACGATGTCAAAATATTTAATCAAAATTTTGATGATAATTATTTTTGGTGATTATTATTCTTTATGAATCTTTCTCATGAAATAATTTTTATTTTATTGTTTTACAAACGTAAGGCGTCATTAAAAGTCATTGCATTGCGAAATCTTTTGTATAAAAAAAATGAAAAACAGTCTCCCCAGATTTTATACTGTAATTACAACTCTCTACTACTTATAAAAGCAAACGATAGATTTATCATGCCTAACCAAATTAGGAAACGAGCAACTAATAGAAAACAGCTTCAAAATGCTGCAAATAAATGAAAATCGTTAGCTGGATATTTTAAGTAAAAAAGCTGGATATTTTAAGTAAAAAATTTCGATCTTCTTTTTATAATAATTAGTTTGATTAGTTTGATATTAACTAGATATAGATATTAACTAAATATAGATATTATCTATACGTTAAACTTTTTATGATAATACTTTTGTTGTTACTTGTTTTTTGTTTTAATGTTTATGCGAGTTTTTTTAATTTAGGCATAGTTTAAGATCTGAAAGTTTATTATTGATTACTTACGTTTCGAGTGTTTTTTTATTATCGACAATTTTCAAATGTAACCGATGAAACATTTTCCGAAGAAGAAGAAAAAGAGGTCACTAAAGATGATAATCATGTTAACAAAAGCTTGTCATGCAAAGTAGACCAAACAAATTTAAAAGAATGATATTTTAAAGAAGAAGAAAATGGATATGATATTGACAAACTCTTGCGCGGAAATCAAGATTTATCACCACATGAAATACAAAACGTTTACGAATAACTTAAAACAGAAGATACATATTCAGTTTCCCAAAACATTAAAACATAGTTGCAAACGCGCTTGTTAAGAAGAATATTTACAAAAAAGATTTGTCTACAGCAAAAGTGAAGACGCAGTCTACTGCATATACTGTACTTTATTTCTAAAGCAGGGTAAAAACAAATCTTTAAGAGCTTTTGTTAATCGTGGATATAAGAAATGGCACAATGTTTTAGAGAAAAAGAAACTACATATAGGCAATAGATACCATAAAGAAGCTATCAAACAAACTAATGGCATTTGTTGTCGTTTTGAAGATCCAAGACAAACCATTCCATTACAAAGCGACAGTACTTTGAAAATCCGACAACAAATGTACCCGTACGTTGTTGAAACATTTGGTAGAGTAGTACATTTGATGGGAAAACAAGGACTTGCATTTCGTGTACCATATAAAAATTGTATGAAAAATTCAGACCAAAAAGGTAATATTGGAAACATTCTTGCAATTGTGCAAGAAATAGCTCGCCATAACGCTGAACTTAATGGACATATATAAACACCATTACGCAAAGATGTCAGCTACCTTGGCCCCAAGAGTCAAAATGAATTAGTTGATATAATTAGAAAAAAGTGTATAAAGACCGGCTAATTAATGAATTAATTATTACCATTCAATTTCAGCAGAAGAGGTAAAAACTGCAAACCAACAAATTCTAACAGTATGTATGAGATACATAAACAGAGAAAAAGAAATTAGAGAAGTATTTCTTGACTTTTTGAATCTTGATAGGATAACAGGCAAATTTATTAGAGAAAGCTTGATGAAATTTTATAACGAAAGTGGAATTGATCGTAATTCTTGTAGAGGCCTGTGTTACGATGGCGCACCAATCATGCAATCTGTTGAAGAAGGTGTTTCCAGCTTTATTTTAAAAAGATCACCAAAAGCAATTGTAATATTGTAGCTCACACAATTTGAAATTATCAATTGCTGCAATATCAAAAATATTAATCATGGATAATATTTTGAACGTATACCGAAATATATCCATTTATTTCAATACTTCTCCGAAAAGAGAGCGCTTGCTGGAGCATGTTGCAGAGATCCGTAGTAAATCAACTGAAAGAAAAAAGATTTTGATATGGATGTGCAAAACAAGATAGTCAGAAAGAGATGAGATAGAGTTTAGTATGGATTAAGACGCACAAGGAAAAAGAAAGGCCAACTGATTTCTTAATACACTCAGTAAGTTCGAATTCATAATTGTCATTATAACTTTGTACCGCTTACTTCACCTGTTGTCGTATATAACAGAGAGTTTACAAGGGTGCACAACTGATATTGTGTATGTATACAGTAACATTCAAGAAAAAATTGACAATTTGAAAAATCTACGGAAAAATGTTGAAAAAGAAACTTACCCAATTTACCAACAAGCTACTCGTTTGGCAAGTAAATTATTTATAGAACCAACGGTTCCCAGAATCACTATGACATAAACCTACAAAAATAACGTACCTGCAGAGAGACCCCGTGAATGTTATAAACAAGACTATATTGTACCTTTTCTCGACGCTATCATTTCAGAAGTTCAAAATACAATTCCACAAGACAAATTGTATTGATGCTAAGGTTTTATGCTTGGTTTCCTCGATAAATGCAGTGAGGAGATAACTGCTTTCCAGGAGTTAATTAAAATTTATAAAAGAGATCTTCCAAACTCAGAAGCTGCAGATCAAGAATTCATGTTTCGGAAAAGAAAATGGTCTGTTATTAAACCTAAAGATAAGCCTAATACTCTAGCTAAAGCCATTAAAATCTGCGATAAAAATCAATATCCTAATCTCTTTGAGCTTCTATACACACATACACACACATATATATATATATATATATATATATATATATATATATATATATATATATATATATATATATATATATATATATATATATATATATATATATATATATATATATATATATATATATATATATATATATATATGGTTTTTCTACTAATTTATAATTGCTCTGTTCTTTTAAGAACATTGAGCACTCTATTTTGTAGAAAACATTTTTTAAAATTGTATGTATATTTATATATATATATATATATATATATATATATATATATATATATATATATATATATATAATATATATATATATTATATATATATATATATATATATATATGTATATATATATATATATATACATATATATATATATATATATATATATATATATATATATATATATATATATATATATATATATATATATATATATATATATATATATATATATACACCCTCCCATAAGTATCCACCTTACAAAAAATACAAAATTGTGTTGTAAAAAGTTATTAAAAAAAATTGCGCAGTAATTTCTTAATTTATTTGTGCATTTCTCTTAGGCTAATCAATATTCTTTAATTGTTTCCATAGTAACACTTGTAAACTCTGTTGTCAGAAAAGTTTTTAAGCTTCATAATTAATTACCGTGCATATGATTAAAGGTAAGAATTATTGGTTTTAGTTTGTATAAGAGAGAACTTTAGGTTTATGTAACAATGATTACTAGCTATTGCATAAAGATGAAATTAGAGTAGAACACTTTAGAAAAACATATGAACAGTGCCAGTTTAAGCTATTTTAAACAGCTAATTATTAGTTTTTTGTCCCTTTATGATGGTCTAACAGCAGTGGCGTACCTACGGGGAGGATGGGGGGGGGGGAAGGGCTCACCGCCCCGGGCGTCATCCACTTTTGGGTGACACCCAATTTATTAATATGTTATATTTTATTTTGGTTTATAATTAAACAGTCTTACATAAAAAAATAAATGGGTATTTATTTAGACGACATACGAAATGCTGAATGCTGAAAGAAATAGTTATCATTATTTAGAAAATATAATCGCTTAGCTTTCTTCTTATAATATAAACAAAATGAAATAAAGACTTAATGTCGTCTAAAAAAATTCTTCATAATCAAAACATACTCAAATTTTGTTTGGGTTTGGATAACTTTGTGCGGGTGCGGTTTTAACCGTTTTTCACTTTATCAGCTTTCTTACTCTTATTCGTATATTTTTTCAGTGATAGTACTGCATCACATTGCAGAATATCAAAACCATCTAATTCGAACTAAAACATTCGAAAACATATTCTTTGTTTATGATAACAATTTTAAAAATTTGCCATATTACATATTACTAAAAATTTTATAAAATTTGTGCATAAATTATAGTGACTTTGTAAGAGATACATTTGAAACAATATCGTATATTATTAATTTTTTTAATTTTTCGTTTTTAGTGCTTAATAAATACCATTTATTTTAAAAAGTTTTTAGTGCTTAAATTTGAAGTTTTAAAATTTTGTTTTAATATTTAGTTTAAAGTTTTAAATATTTTGTATAACAATGCCGCGTGGTGTGCATAAAATGAAGAGATTAAGTGGACATCATTAAAGAAAATTAAACTTAAATCCCTTAAAAAATATGCAGGGTCAATACGTCAATACATAGATAACCCAAATGACAGCCAATGTTCTTCAAAAGATAGTACTTTGATACAAACTCCATTAGTAGTAGAAGAAAGTGAAAATGAAGCTTCTAATAATAGCACCTTCACTGTTGACATAGAAAAAAACGACCAAGAAAATGAAGCTGAATCTCCACAAGTATTAGAAATCACTGATTTAGAGAAACATGATGGAAAAACTAACTTTAAAATCTGTTCTGACGTCTCTTTTTGGAAATTACCGCTTCTAGACCATCGTTGAATTGAGATTATTAAAATGGGAAGTTCTACATTTCAAAACAAAGATGGACCATTTAATGTAGTAGAACGAAATGTCACTCAAATGAAAGGCCATGATCGTCACTTTTCCTCTAAATGGTTTTATAAACAAATGAAAAATGGTGAAAAAATTTTACGTTCATGGATGGTATATTCACCCAACAGTGGAAATTTATACTCGATTATTTGCCAGTAATATTACCAATTTGACATCAAAATTTGTCACTGGATTTCAAAAATGGTGGAAATTAAATCCAAAAGTATATGAGCATGAATCATCTGACAATCATTTGCGATTTTTGGAAAAATGGAAGATTCTGGAAACAAATTTAAAATCTAATAATACAATCGATGCCGAAATGAAAAGAAAAAATGGCGAAACATATTATATAGGCTCTTAGATGTAACTTTGTTTCTTGCTAAGCAAAACTTGCCATTTCGTGGACATCAGGAGGATAAATCATCTTTGAATAAAGGTAATTTTTTAGATTTAGTGGATTTGCTTTCAACGTATGACCCTATATTAAAGGAGCATTTAATTAAACTAAGGGAAAGTTATTCCAAGGTTTAGTTTCTTTCCCCAAAAATTTAAAAAAGGAAATAAGGCTCTGGACTAAAGTACTGAAATACTTAAACAATTAGAATCTGATGGTTTAGATATAATGATGTGCCGCTCCCAGGGATATTGTAATGCTGCTGCAGTGGCTGGAATCCGTGGAGGTGTACAGAAAATTATTTCTGATAAAAATAATAAGGCAATTTTTAATGGATGTATTGATCATTCCCTAAATTTATGTGGTCAGCATTCTTTTGCAGTAAATGCATCTTGCGTCACATTTTTCGGAACAATTGATGCAATTTATTCATTTTTTGCTGCTTCTACGCATAAGTGGGAAGTGTTAATAACGCATACCAATATATCAGTGAAAAGACTGTCGACCACGCGTTGGAGGGCACATTATAACGCCGTAAAACCTCTTAAAGAGAATTTTGAAAAATTTATAGAAGCAATTGAAGCTCTTTGCAGTACCAATGAAAATTTAGATTTTTAAAAGCAACTGAATGTCTTTTGATGGCAGTGTGTCAATATACATTTTTATGCTTTTTGTATTTTTGGCACGATATACTGGAAAAAGTAAATAATACTCAAATTTACCTACAGACAATAGGTCTATCTCTTGATAAAGTTATAATAAAAATAGAAGCTCTTAGTCTTTTTTTAAACGAAGAAAGGCAAAATGTAGTTGACATGGCACTAAATAAAGCACTTTGTGTATCAAAAGAACACGATATTCCAATTGAGAGAAGAATAAGATTGAGAAAGAAGATGGCGGGAGAATTGGTATGTGATACTAAACTCACAATAGAAGAAGAAAATAAAAGAACTATGTATGAATATATTGATCGTCTAAATGTTGAACTTCAAATAAGATCAAAACCATTAAAAAATATTTTAGATATGTTTGAATGTGTCCAAGCTGAATTTTTAGTTTCTGAACATAATAATGAAGAAGACTTGACGTTATCTATTAAAAAGTTAACTTCATTATATAATGAAATATTCCATGATGAACTAATTTTGGAAATTCCACGACTCAAGCGACATCTTAAAGCAGCAGGAATCAATTTGGAAGTAGTTAAAAATTGGACAGCTTTAGATAATTTGACTTTCATCACAGAATGGGACAGAAACGCTTCCAATGCTTTATCTCACCCTAAGATTATTCTTAGTATTTGCGTGTCCGTTGCATCATGGGAAAGGAGCTTTTCAAAATTAAAACTGATAAAAAATTATTTACGATCAACTATGGGTCAATCAAGACTTTCTGATCTTGCAATATTATATATACAGTGTGAGTTTGTCAAAAGCATTGACTTTGATAACGTAATTGATAAATTTGCAAGTTTAAAAGTAAGAAAAGGAACATTTTAAAGGTTAGGGGAGAACCTTAATTAATGGGACAGTTTTCGTAAAATGCATTTTTTGAGGTTGATAAATTTGTTTAAAAATCACTTTGAAAATAGTTTGATAACTGTTAACTCTCGTACTATGATAAACAAAAACAAAAAAATTGATTCCGCATATGGGTATTGGTAAAAAGAGAGTTTAATAAGACCATGGCATTTGTCCCATTCATTAAGAACTACTCATTGAATGGGACAAATAAAATTATTGAATGGGACAAATCTAAAAAATTAATAAAAGAAGAGAGGTCTTAAGTAACTTTCAAGCCAGTCAAGCAGTAAGGGTAGTTACTACCGTTAGGGAACCCGAAAAAGCTATAAATATGGCCGAATGTCTGCATATATTGACAAACCTAAAATAGTTTTATTAAAAAATATATGTATATTAAAATTAAATTAAAAACACGAATAATTGTTTTTAGTAAAACAAAAAGCGTTTTTTAAATGCTTGGATATAATTCCCAGTAATGACACATTTCCAATAGGGAAATGAGTCATTGCCTGCAACATCCCTATGCTAAATTATAAATAAACAACTTAATACCATATAAAGTATCTAGTTTACTTTCAAAAAACGAAATAATAAAGCATCTTATTAGATATTTAAAAAATTCATTGTATTTATGTTTAACCAAAATATAAAAATCAACAATCATTGCTTGTTGCAAAGTACATGAAATAAAAACCATCAAAAAAAGTGTAGAAGATATCAACAGTCAACTTCACATAGTTCACATTCATAATAACGCTTCTTGCTGTTATTATTACAATTACCACATATCCACCATTGACAAGTAAAATACTGAATCCAAGCAGGCCCAACGAAATTCTTCCAGTTACATTTGCATATTTTGCAAGTATTTTGTTGTTGTTGGTTTACGGGTGCATTTTTTACAGATGACACAATTAAAAAATCTGCATCAAAGATTTCTGTTTCTTTATATATTTGAAGACGTTTGCAAATAATCTGCAATAGCACTTTCCTCAGACACATGAAATATTTTTCTATTTCCAATGTTTACAATGTGTTTATAGTCTGGCAGCTTTTGACATTTTGCCATTTTAACAGCTCTACCTACTGCTAATTTTGATAAACTATACATTTCAGCTGCATCTCGTATGGACACACCTTTAAGAACACTTTTTACTGCATCTTCAACATCTAAAGAGTTTTTACGTATTAATTTTGTGTTTGGTTTCATCTAAAATAAAATTTGAAACTTCACAAAAAACCAAATATATGCCATATGCAAATATTTAAATACAAACATGAAATATATAATTAAAATACACACAGATATACACACACATATATATGTATGTATATGTATGATACATATACATACATACAGTATATAATATAAATACATATGTGTGTGTGTGTGTGTGTGTGTGTGTGTGTGTGTGTGTGTGTGTGTGTGTGTAAATAGATATACATAAATGTATATAAATACAATAAATGCATACAAAAAAATAATTATAAGTATATATATATATATATATATATATATATATATATATATATATATATATATATATATATATATATATATATATATATATATATATATATATAATATTTGCCATCTTTTTAATACTCTGTTATCAACAACATATCTAATTAAACATTTAACCATATTTATACATATTACAAATATCATACATCAACATATCTAATTAAACATTTATACATATTATAAATATCATACATCAACATATCTAATTAAATATTTAAAATTAATTTCATTTAATAAACTATTGATCGACTCAACTTTAAAGAATACTAAAGAAAAGATTTAAATAGAGATTTAGTTTTATGAGCACAATTTTGAACTTTAGCTAAAGCATTGGTCACACTTATTTAGAACCACATTTTAACATCAAATTAAAACGTATTTAAAAATAAAATTATGTGTGACCATAACTAAGTTGCCGAAATATATTTTTCTACTTTTTTCATATCAGGCTGTTTGGAAAAGTCCCATTCAATAATCAATACTTTGTCCCATTCAATAGGCTTCCCACTATATCCACAAATGACAGGACAGGTTAAAAACAGTAATACCTAAATAAAAATACTTTACAAATTTAAAAAGTAGAGAGATTTGGGTGTTGAAAATTGGAGTTTCATTTTCCTTAACTTTAGTAATCGCTGCAAAATCAGACACAGAAAATCCAAATCCAGACACATCCAATGCCATTACGTTTAGACCATAATAGAAATAAAGATTTGGTCTGTTGAATGGTTGTGTCAAACACTTATTACCACAGGAGTTTGGATAGCCAACTGTAGATGCTTCTATGCAAATTTGATTTTGTCCCATTCAATAATTGTCCCATTCATTAAGGTTCTCCCCTAAGTGTTATGAACATTTAGTATAATAATTATATAATGATTAAAAAATTTAGTTTAGTGTTTGAAAAATTTAGTTTAGTGTTTGAAAAATTTAGTTTAGTGATAAAAATATTTAGTTTAGCGATTAAAAAATTAATCTAGTGATTGAAAAATTTAGTTTAATGATTGAAAAATTTAGTTTTGTGATTAAAAATTAGTGTAGTGATTGCATAGTGAATAAAAACTATACAATGTTCAAACTTTTGTGCATATTATTTTAAAAAATATATTTAGTTCATATAGATAGTAAATAATTAAGTACATTAATATGTTGTTATACATCAACACATCAGTGGCATAGATTCATTTATAGGACAGATCTGCGTATTTAACAAAGGGTAAGTGAACGTTTAACTTATTTTTCACAGATAAGAAGTTAAAAAATCAGTAAGTTTGCTATTTTATTATTATACTTTACTATCAAATCAAATCCAAGTACTACTATTTTTTTAAGCATATGATTTTAGACGATTTTAGATAATAATAATTTATTATCGTCTAAAACAGAGATAATTATTTGGCAACAATTTATTTTCAAATAATTATTTTCTCTGTTTTAGACGAGAATTATTTATAGAGAGTTATAGACACTAAATTATTATTGTCAAAAACAAGGTTTAAAATTACACGTGTCAACGTTTCTAAATACTGCTTTAATAATTTCGTATATAAAAATAATTACATATAATATATGGGTGACACCCTATTTGCCGACCCAGGTGACACCATAACTAGGAACGCCACTGTCTAACAGTGCTTGGCTATTATGCAACTTTAAATTGGTACTTGTATTAAATAAAATGATTTTTTTACTATTACTGCTAAATTAGGCTTTGCATAGCTTCACATTTGCATTATTTTAGTTGATTTTGCTTTAAAATAATATGTATTAATTACATTAATTGCCAAATTAGCTACATTTTGCATCTTTCAGAGGTCAGCTTATCTTCGTTTGTCTGAGGAAGAGCGTCTACGGGTTGTATTTATATCAGAAAATAGGATGTCTACAAGACAAGTGGCCAAGAAAATAGAAGTTTCTCATGGGGGAGGGGGGTCCAGCGGATTCTGAAAAAAATACAAAACTGTGGGTTCTGTAAAGGACAAATAGCGATCCGGACGCCTAAGGAAGACTTCGGTTCAAGAGGACAGGATCCCGGTGAGGATGTCAATGGCAAATCGAATGTTGAGTTTGATTGAGTTGATTTGAGTTAAAAAATGGCAGGGGACCACAGAATTTCACTTGGGGATTAGAAAGTTACTCAGCGATTAAGCGAGGCAAATCTGCGGGGGTGTGTTGCTGCGAAAAAGTCGCTGTTAGCGAAAGTAAACTGCAAGAAACGACTGGCATTTGCTAGTACACATCGCGACTGGACAGTGGCTATGTGGAAAAAAGTGCTGTTCAGTGATGAAAGTTCGTTTGAATTGTTTAGCAGTAACAAACGCAAATAAATAAAATAACAAATTTGTACGTCAAAGACCAGTTGAACGACACCGTCGGGAGTGTGTTGTTCCAACAGTACAGCATCGTGGTGGCACCCTGATGGTGTGGGGTTGCATGTCTGGATGGAAGTAGGGCAACTCCATCGATGTGTAGGGTCAGTGAATCAACACCAATACATTGAAATTCTTAGCCAGCCCATGGTTCCATCTGCCAGAAACCTTTTTGGACAAAATGGAGTATTTTCCTTTCAACATGACAATACTCAATGTCACAAGCGAAGAAGGTAACCAATTTTCTTGCCCCCCAGCATATCGACGTTTTAGACCGGCCCCCGCAGAGTCCAGACATGAACTTTGACTATGCCGACCTAACTACCGTCCTTTCAGGCAGATAGGTCGGCATGGCCGAATCCCGACTCAAATATATATATATATAAACTCTCGACCAATTTGTTGATGCCGTTTTGCCAAAAAATGGTCGGTCTGGTGTCGAAGAAGTTGTTGAGCCAGTTTTTAAGATCCTCTTCGCCATCAAAGGAAATACCCCTCATTTGGTTTGATAGAGAGCGGAAAAGTTGATAGTCGGTAGGTGCAAGATCCGGAGAGTACGGTGGATGCTGAAGAACCTCCCATTCAAGCTCTTGGAGTGCTGTTTTGACGACTTGGGCAATATGAGGCCTGGCATTGTCGTGGAGCAAGATGACTTG
The DNA here is from genome assembly GCF_022113875.1 of Hydra vulgaris. Taxonomy (NCBI): domain Eukaryota; kingdom Metazoa; phylum Cnidaria; class Hydrozoa; order Anthoathecata; family Hydridae; genus Hydra; species Hydra vulgaris. Next base: position 8,402,114 of record NC_061164.1, on the reverse strand, counting down.
ACTTTGTCTATCGGGTTTTTTCAGCCAAATAGCTTCATTTAAAAGGTTCAGCTGGGCAATGTAGACCTCCTTGTTGACAGTGGCGTTTCGTTCGAGCATTTCCGAGTCCACCATGTCTTCCCATTCCTACCAAACGCAAATCATGCCTTTTTTGAGTGAAGATCTTGCTTGACTCTCGGCTTCGGCGACTCTCCTGGGGCCACCCACTCCTTTCCTTGCTTCACATTGACGTACAGACACCATTTCTCATCTCCCGTGATAATTTGATACAAAAAGCGCTGTTTGTGTCCATGTGCTGCTCGGTGGCAGGCAAGATGTTGAGCAGCAATTTGAAGGCGTTTTTCTTTGTTTACTTCGTTGAGTTCGTGAGGTACCCATGTTCCGACGGCTTCGGCAGCTTTTTAACCTCGATGAAAAGCAAAGAAAAGCAGATGTCGAAAATGCTGATTTTTTCCTCCTGGGTATTCCATTTCTGAGCCTGAAAAAAGAAGAACAATTAAATTATCCAAAAAAACAAATAAAACCGTTTTGTAGACGAGAAAGAGCTATTTCGAATAAATGTATACACTTTGCTAAAAAACAAAACAAATCGTTGTAAAATAACTCTAACGCAAAACTCTACAAACTTATGTTACAACCCAATATAAATATAATATTATTTAACTAAATTTTGTTAGATAACATTTTTAAACAGAGGCTCCAACTGTTTGTAGAAATTCTAACGTCATTGTTAAGGTTGAGAAGTATAGGAGCCTTTTTTATTTCCTGGTAGGTTTAGGCGTAGTTAATTTTAAGTGATTGTCTAACTTTACGTTTATTGTAGCCTGATTTTATAGCTAGAGTTTTTGGAGGTGAGAAATCAAACATACTATTACATTCCATTCCAACCTTGTTTGGTTGCCAAAGATGATTCAAAAGGTAAACACATCCCATTTAGCTTTTAAATCATCTCGCTAAATTTTTCTTTTTTGTTTCGCCAATATATACACTGCCACA
>NC_061164.1:8369455-8400118 GCF_022113875.1 Hydra vulgaris | reverse complement strand
AAAATTTAAAAGCTTTTAACATAAGCAACTAAATCAAAAAAATTAAATATAATTGCTCAAAAATTTTATTATAGTGAGAATTTTTATTTTAGTGAATATAGTAGGGTAAAGCGGGATAATAAGATCAGCGGGGCATTAAGATCTTTTTTAGCAGAGCTAAATTTAAATTCTTTAATGCTATTGTGTAAAAAATAATTTACTTAGTTTTACATAATATATGTTTATTTAAAACGTAAGAGAGTATTTTAATACATTTCTTGGACTAACAACTAATTTTTAACTAATAATAATTTGGTTTTCAATATCGATGTTTTTTACGGCAGTTTTTAATTTTGTTCCAAGTTTATGAAAACTTTGCCGAAATCGGTTTTTAATTAAAAAGGCTATTCCAAGTTGTTATTTTTTCTATTTTTCTTGAAAGTAAAGTAGTATCTAAGTTTATTAAGTACTTTTTTAAAATTACGCATTCTACTTCAGTAATATTTAGACATAAAAATAATAGTTTAAGTCTCATATTTATTTCTGTAAAGATCATTGAGTCATTGAGCCGTCTAAAGAAGGTGTAGACATTTTACATTTATACCTTTAAAAATACCTTGTGCACAAAATTTTTTTGTTTTCCTAGCAAAGGTAAGACATATTTGAGATGTTTGTTACAAAAAACTTTGTTTATTTGTTTACTTAGAGAATAAAATTTTTATTTTAAAACAAGTAGGTCTTAATGTCCTCCCTGACAAAAAAATGGAAAAACTCTCTAATAAATTTAAATAAACTATCAATTTCAAAATATATAGTTAAAAAAGTTTGAAAAAAATTGCAATCAACTTTTGAATGTAAAAAAATATATTTTTATTGTATTTTTGAAAAAAATTTTTTTTTTCAAATAGTTTTTGTTATATATTTTATAAAGTAACACTATGTTTTTGTTATTAATAAGATCATGTAGTAATAACTGTATATAACTGTATATAACTGTATAGTAATGCATGTAATAAGGGAGGAAGGGAGGAAGGGGGGGTTGGGAGCTTTGATTTTTTTCAATTTTTATTATTGACCATTTATGACGAAAAAGGGGAGGGGGAATTTTCAGATTTGATTATTTTTAAGCAGGCAAGTCCATAATTTAAATTTAAAGTGCTGTGTTAAATACATAAATTTACATAAAAAAATATTTTTAAATGTATAAAGGGGTGGAGGGCCGATCCATAGAGAATCAATGCGACCCATAAAGAGAGGGGGAAAGATCGCCCCCCCCCCTTCTCTATGACACACCGCTAATTGGATTTAAAATTTATTTTGTTTGTTTGTTCAATGAGTAAATAGATTTAACTTTGTATAAATTATCCGGCTATAAAAGATTACATCAATAGTCAAATTACAATTTATCTCTGTATTGCTTATATTTTTTTTATTGGAATAATTAATCATAACTTCTTAAATACTCATTTTCAGACCATATTTCTTGTACTAATATGAATCAGCATTGATTTATCTTTCCAACGCACGGTCGTTTAGATGTGGAAAGTTATTATACGCAAGCGCAATGTCAAATTCAAATATTATAATTTTAAAGATGGTGACGGTCTTTAGATACAAATATTTTTCTGAGTAGCAACAACATTTTTAAAGCTTTACTTAGTAGTTATTATTTGCATATTTTTGATAGAATGAAATAATAATAAAGATAATTGAATTGTTGATTCAAAAATGATAAAAACAATATAAAGATGTTTTTGTGTATAAAAAACTGTGATTCTCTGCTACATTTATCTGACTGTTAAAAGCGTGATTTGTTTACATTTTCAAAACTCTTTTTCTAAAAATCTGAGCGATACAATTTAATAATTTTCATTTTTTTATATCGAATAGTCTTAACTTAATTTAAAATTGTTTTCAGATCTGAGTATTCAATTTTTTTCTGAACAAAAATAGAGTTCACCCAACACTACTTTTGTAGATGTATGATACATTTATAATAATATATATAGCTAATATATATATGTCCAAGCATAGTATACTATGTTATACAATACAATATATATATATATATATATATATATATATATATATATATATATATATATATATATATATATATATATATATAATTATATTAAGATGAATAAAAACAATTGATTAGCGGGACTTAAAGTTTCATGCCCGAAGGCAATCATCAGCCGTTAATACAAACAAAAAACGTAAACAAATCGTTACAAAAACGTAAAAATTACTGTAGAATGACATCTGACGTTATAAACAAATCTACGTTAAAAACAAATCAAAAAACAAAAAACAAAAAGCCGCTATCGTTTATTAGTCCCCTATGTCAAATAAAGATAATTGGAATTTTTTTTTAATGTCGACACTGAGATACGATTTCGTTTTTTTTATTCAGTAGGTTTTTTCCATTATGCGATAAAATTACATATTTTTCGTAGAGACAAAGGTGGCATATTTTTGTTGCTAGATTGTAAGGTTTACAACGTTTGACAATTTTCCATTCTATAATGGGCTTTATGTTTTGGTCTTTTAAACTCCATATTTCCTTAGATAGTTCTGTGTCATTTCTATATTTAACTGATGCAAATGATTTGAGATGGTTTGCGTATCTTAGTTTAAATGGTGTATTACTAATGCCAAAATATACTTTTTTATTACGATAATGATGACTGGAACTTACGGTTGCTTGATAGACAATATTGTTAGATAAACATTAATTGTTCAAAGGGCAAAATGCTTTATCTACGCAGTTACATTGGTTGGTGTTTAATTAATTTTTGTTGTGTGAAATTTTGAAATTATGTGAATTTATGATAGATAGATATCGTGTTCGTGGTCAAATATATATGTATATATATATATATATATATATATATATATATATATATATATATATATATATATATATATATATATATATATATATATATATGTATATATATATATATATATATATATATATATATGTATATATATTTTTTTATATATGTATATATATATATATATATATATATATATATATATATATATATATATATATATATATATATATATATATACATACACCATTTGCCATTAATTAGAGCATATTTACTTATATATCCTGTTTGCTTAAAATTACTTTAAAATAATACTATGAAAACCTTATATTGAAACAGATGACATTATGGATCTGGATAATCTGGTGGACAATACAATGAGATAAACCTTTCTTAATTTGCTTAATGAAACACGACAGCAAGTGGTGAAATGTTATATTCTCAGACAAAATGAATGTTGAGGTAGATATGCAAGAATATTTTATTGCTTCGTGTTCTGCTATGGCGATCACCTCAAGAGTAATTTGATTTGAATTGTACATGAAAACAAACCAAGCAAGGTAATAGCAGTGTAGACTTTTGGGCCTACATGAATTATGCAGGACTTAAATGCTATTGATTATTTGAAGGTTGACTTAATGCTGATAGAAGCATTGAAATTTTAGATAAGTACCTTCTTCAATTCTTATTTTAGAAAGGTGGTTCTGCAAAATATTGAATTACTTTTTTTTATGGTTTTTCTTTTGTAAATTACTGTTTTAATATATTATTTGAAATATATACTTAACTTTTGTCCAATTTATTTTTTTAATTCAAATAAAATGTTTTAATATTTTTTATTTTTGGTATCTAAGTCAATATTTTTAGATCTCATTTTGGATTTTAATAATGCATATAGATTTTACTTATAATATTAAAAAAATAAAAACAAAAGCATTTAAGTTATCGATTTAGTTTGTTTTGAATTTAATGTTTTATAAAAAAATTGTGACAAAAACAATGTGTGCTCTAATTTAAGGCCTAAAAAGTCCTACCTACCATAAAAAAATAATTTAATGTCATATCCTGGACATATATATATATATATATATATATATATATATATATATATATATATATATATATATATATATATATATATATATATAAATATATATATATATATACATATATATATAAATATATATATATATATATATATATATATATATATATATATATATATATATATATATATATATATATATATATATAACTTTTAAAATTCAAGACTCAGTTCACGTATCGAATGTATTAAAATATGAATTGAGTATAAAAAAAACAAGAAGTAAATATATTAAAAATTGTATGCTACGTCAATTTTGATGGGCCTTACATACATATGTATTGAAATATAAATATATATATATATATATATATATATACTATATATATATATATATATATATATATATATATATATATATATATATATATATATATATATATATAATTATGAAAAACACTTATCTAGTTTTTGTGCTCTTTTTTTTAGATAATTATAATTAATAATTAAATAATTAGATAAGTGTTTTTGTTAAATTATTATTGCTCTGTTCTTTAAGAACATTGAGCACTCTATTTGTAGAATATATTAACATAAATTATATATATATATATATATATATATATATATATATATATATATATATATATATATATATATCTATATATCTATATATATCTATATATCTGTATATATGTATTATATATATATATATATATATATATATATATATATATATATATATATATATAACTCACATCAATGTAATTATGTATTGTGACTATAGAGTAGCCTAGCAACAGCTTACAAAAAGTTAATGTTAAAAAAGTATCTTTTAATCTTGAAAAAAAAATTGAATACTTAATCAGTAAATATTCTATGAAAGATCAACGGTTCATCTATCTGAAAAAGTTAAAACTTAAAAATTTCTACGCTCAAAATTTTTTTAAAAACGATTTGAAAACAATAAACAAGATACACTAAAGTAGCTATTGCTGTAATTACATTTTAATCATTTTTAGAGGTTTTATATTTAATTTGAAACATTTTATCGTGTACTAGAAGTTATTTTTATTATAATTTCTTTTTAATAAACGGCTAAATGCATATTTAATAGCTAAAAATTAGAAAAGTAGCTCGTTGTCAATGAGAATTTTTTTTTATATTGGTTATCCGTAGCCATTTTTAAAACTCTTAGAATATGCAAACTTTACTGCGCTTGCGTATAATAACTTTTCACTTATTTAGTAAGTCTGAACGACCGTAAACGATATATAAAAAATTTAGAATTTTTTTTTTTCTACCTTTAGAAATATAACCCTTTTATATAGGCCCAAGAGTACACCTTTCGGAGCTACAATTGCTAAGGATTTTTTTTTTTGGAATTATCACACAGTAATGTTTGCTTGAACAAAGTTTTACCTTATATATATATATATATATATATATATATATATATATATATATATATATATATTGTTTATAAAATGTAAAAAATCCACTTATATAACGTTTTATTCAGTATCGTATGTATTTTAAGTAAACTTTTATAATAACTACAAGCCTTTTTTTAATTTTGTTTGGGGAAGGGGGGGGGTCGGGAAACAAGATTTTATGACGTCCTTTTTATAGGGATATAATGAAAAAGAACAACCGGTGATAAAGGGGGAAGAGGGTCAAAAACTGGCCAAAAATGATGACATCTTTTACGTATCGTTCAAAAACTATTTATTTATTAGTATTGTAATAAATAAAATCTCTTATCCGTGAAAATGATATCTCTGTACCAGTTTTATATATTTTAATACATTTGTATGCAACATAATGAAAAACTAATAAAAAAAAGATAAATGCAAAAGAAAACTTGAGGCATAAAGGTTTTGCCACAAACTGATGTCAATGCGCAAAATCTTTTTGGCTTAACTTTTAGATTAGCGTTTAATATTATTTTATATTCTTTAGTTCTTAATCATAATCAAAAGAATGAATTTTTTTTTAATGACTATGTTTTAGTGCTCTAAGATCTTCTTAGTTCCATTTGTACAACATTACATACTAACGTTTGTAAGTGTAAATGTCTTTAGCATATGTTGAGTTTCCAGGCATTATATGGAATAATTTCGTCTATCTATATATCTACAAAATGAGAAAACTTTAAAATTTTATTTAAAATTTTTTTTTATCTTACATATTTTCTTATATATCTATAAAATAAGAAAACTTTAAAATTTTGTTTTAAATTTTAGAAATCTTTTTTGCTATATTATTATTTTTTTGCTATAAATATGTAAGCAAGTTCAAAAAATTTCAAAACTTATTACGCTAAGAGAAGATCTTAAACCCTCCAAAACAACACTGATGACAGCGCATTTATCACTGAGCTATCAATGAAATGCATTTAGCAGAAAAACAAAGCTAATTATAAGTATCTTATAAGCTCTACGTATGCGGAAAAGGTGCGCATGTTTAGTTTTTTGCTCTTAAATTTTTTTCAGAATAAATTATTTTACTACAAAATATTGAAGTAAATAAGGAATAGGTATAGTAGTTTTTGGCTTAAAATAGATATATAAATTGGTAAAGACCTGTATTTTATGGATCCGGAAAGCTAGAATATACAAGGAAAAAGTATAGAAAAGTTCGGTTTGGAATAGATATACTAAGACCCGTATTTTTACGGGGCCAATCTCAGCTTTTTTCATGTCATTATTTAATTTTTAGGTTTAAATTTAGAGCAAAAGCATTCCCCACCTTTTTATATATATACATACATATGTTAAAGAGGAGAGTAAGTAGTAGATACAAAAAACGCTGAGTCTATAATTAGTTTTTATGTAGTTGGTTATTCTACCAATTAAACCAAATATTGGTTAATCTACCAATCCTTTATTGATAATGCAAATTTTGCTATTATGCATAAATAAATTGATTTCCATTTAATACATTAATGCAATACAGATTATTTTTTATTCCTTTAAAACATCCCAAAGTGGTTAAAGTGCTTGGCATGTGTTCAAATCCTTTTGTTTACACTTAATTTTATAAAGTTCTTTTCTAATTTTCTACAATACAAAATAAAACATTTCTAAAGGTCTATAGATATATGCATAACATATATCAAGATATTATATAATATAATAAACGAAAGGGAGAAAATTTTTTACAAAGCTTTTCAAATTTTCTAAAAACATGATTACACTGTTAAAAATTTGTTGAGCACATGTCACGGTACTTAAGTTGTTAATGTCTTTACTAATAGTTAAGTACATTAAGGGGACAAATTTATTTCTTATAGAAAAATATTTTACATGCCCTGTTAATTTTAAAGAAAAAAAATGATTTTTCTTTAAAATTAAAACGGCAAGAATCCTAATAAGCTGCAGATTCGAAAGAAAAAAAAAACTTATTAAAGAAAAAATAACCGCTGCCCCGTTTTTTTTTTTTTTTTTTTAAATTTTATATCGAAATTTGTCGAACTGATGAAGTATTGAACACTTATGGTTATATCAAAACAAAGATTTTTATATTGATTTCTTTAAAAATTATTGAAATAAAGAGAAGTTATTTTAATCGGTGCGGAATAGACTTACCATGACCAGTATTAAACTGCTCATGGTAAGTCTGTTGTTCTACATATTTAAATCATCTCAAACTTTTTGAAATTATTTACGAATTTTTTTTTATGGCTTAAAAATAAAAACAATGAGTATAGTTTTTTTATAGTTATTTTCCTACCTCTTACTCAAATATATTGAGGTATAAATTTAGTATAGAAAAGGTCGGTTTGGAATCCATTTGAAAGGCCCATATTTTACGGGTCACAACAACGAAAATTAAAACTAAAGCAAGCTGATGATTTGAATTTGCCACGCGGCGACCTTGAGTTTTTCAAAACAGTACGGGGGTTAAAAAAGTATGTTTTTTATAAAAACATATTAAAAAAATTCTAATTTTATATTTAAATAAAAACATTTTATTAAAGTGATTACTTATAAAAATATTTAAAAGTTAAAGTTTATCTTTTATATTTAATAACGATATAATAAGGAAATTTAGAGCTATACAGTTATTACGCCCCCATACATACAAAACCGCCCCAAACATACAAACATACAAAACCGCCCCAAACATACAGTTATTAATTCACGCCCCCATACATACATACACGCCCCAAACATACAAAACCGATTGCGCAATGACAACACAATTTAGATAACCATTAAAATAGTATTATACTCTATTATTTTTTGGCTTTATATACTTTTTGGTTTATCCTTTATCTAAACTTTAAAATAAGAGATCGTCCAAAAATTACTCAATTTAAGAAAACAAAAATGATCTAAAATTTTCCTCGCAGATTCGTATGTTAAATAAAAAATCTTTAGAGCTCATCAAGTTTAATGAAAATTGCCATCCTAAAGAACTAAAGATCTTTTCTGCTTTTTAAAAAACATCTTTAGCGTTGCGTAAATTGTAGGCGATTCCATAGCGTTTTAAAATTTATCTATTTTTTTGCTCTTAAAGTAGTTTTTCAGAACAAAATTACTTTTCTTAAAATCATTAAAGTAAATAAAAAATAGGTATAGAAATAAACGGTGTGGAATAGGTATGTATAGAAATAGTTAGTTCGGTAAAGACCCGTTTTTTACGGATTCGAAATACCATGATATATAAGGAAAAAGTATTAAAATGTTCGGTTTGGAATAGACCCGTATTAGTACGGGTCTGATCTCAACTAGTATATGTATATATATATATATATATATATATATATATAATATATATATATATATATATATATAAATATATATATATATTTATATGTATATATATATATATATTAATATGTATATATATATATATATATATATATATATATATATATATTTATATGTATATATATATATATATATATATATATATATATATATATATATATATATATATATATATATTTATATGTATATATATATATATATATATATATATAAATATATATATATATATATATATATATATATATATATATATATATATATATATATATATATATATATATATATATATATATATATGAAACACAGTGTAAAATGTAAATATAGAATTTGAATTTTAATAACATGACTTTTAATATAAATATATATTTTTATAAAAATAAAATTTCTCGGCAATGCGAATGGCTTTAAATACTATAAAGGTGATTCATTAACATTTTGATTTTATAAAGGAAGTAATTTCTATATAAACTTACAGTTTATACTAAATTTTTTATATAAACTGTAAGTTTATATAAAAATTATTTCCTGTATAAAGGCAAAATGTTATTGAATCACTTTTATAATATTTAAAGTTTGCTATTGCTGGCTGGGAAACCAAACATTTTCTCATGCAATAAAAAGTATTGATGAGTCGATGAAACATTCCAGGGAAAGTATAAAAACCTCAGTTCAGTTTCTTGAACAAGAATATAGTAGTTCACCAGTTTACTTTCATACACAAGAAAGTTACTTACCCTTATCAGAAAAACTTTTTTCCCATTTTAGTACCAGATACAATCCTTATTTAAATAAAAAAAATCAAGAAGAACAATCTAAAAGTTTTGACAGACAATAGCGTAGTATTTGTTTAATGTAATACGAATTAATAATGGAAAAAAATTTTACTTTATCTTAAACGTTATACTAAATATTGAGTTTACCAAACTAGAAATAAAGAATACAATATTTTTTCAAAAAACAGTTCTGTTTTGCTTTGATATTTTTTGTAGTATTAATTGTATTTTTTATATTGAGTTATTATTACATCCAGGAATATATTGTGTTATTACTTCTTTTATTAATGATCCTTGATCTGTGTTGCAAGAATAAATATATTGTGTTATTACTTCTCTTATTAATGATCCTTTATCTGTGTTGCATAAATAGTCAACTTTGACAGAATTAATATTTTCTTTTATATTTTTTATGACAACTTGTTCGTCTACTGTTATACATTTATCTCACAAAAGTTATGCAGAACAAAACAGGAATATATAACAGTCGGTTTATATTCTAGTTTGAGGTCGAATTTTTCTTAAGTATTGCCCATCGTGCTTCAAGGCGATCAAAAGCACATTTTATCGGTGTTTTTGCAGTTCCTTAGTGAGGTATTGAAAACTACTTGATTGTTATTTTGGCAGTGTATATACTTTTCAAAGCAGAAAGTTGAAAGAAGATGTGCTGGATCACCTACCACATAGCATGGAACTTTGCAAAAACCTGACACTAATTCTCAATAAACTATAGGTATACTGTTCAAAATCATTCTTAAGTTAAATGTTAAATTAGAAAACACTTTGGCATCATAAAGTGATTCAGACCATTTGCAGTCGACATAAAAATGCCTTTGGAGTCACAAATTGCTTGAACAGACATAGAGTGAAATCCTTTGTAGTTAAAGTAGTCTTGTGAAAATTCTAAAGGTCTTCGTATTGGAATATGAGTTCCATCAAAAAAACTTAAAGGTTTGAGGCATATAAAATTCTGTTTCCGTTTCTGAAATTTTGTTTTTTATTTCTCTTTTGTCTTTAGGTAGATAAAGTATCTTTATTCCAAGGTGATATGAAATGGCTTCTCAAACTTCTAATACTACTTTCGACACTGTAAATTGATGTATACCAAACGCATTAGCAGTCATCCATAGAGACCCATATCTTTTAAATAATATAAATAGCATGCAATTTTTTTTCAACGCTAAGTGCCCTATAGATTGGGGAATTACAATAAGAATTGAAAAAGGATTCCAAGTAATTAGCTAGTTCCACCATATGTTCTGTAGACACCTAAAAATTTAATTTTAATAGAAACATTGTTCTACAGATTAAACCTGAAAGTTTCAGAACTTCCTGGTTTAGTCCATATACGGGACATTCGCCTAGAACGTTTCACCACAGCATTATTATTTGTTTGTAAGAAATAATTTCTTTTTCGTAAAGAAAATGTTACAAAAATAATAAATAATCTTCTTTGTTTTATCAAATATGCAAGAGCAAGATCTATCTGCTATAAATTAAGTGAAACAAGCAATGCATTTAAGATCTTTAGCGATTTTTCGGCCACATTTTATTTTTACTTTTAGCGAAATAATACAGGACACTTTTTTACATGTAATCGATTGCATTCTTGTACAGGTGGGAAATTCTTGGCAAAGGGGGACGAATTTCTTCATATAATCAGAGTCTTGATGCTGATGACCTTTTGACAAAAAATTTTAAAAAAAGGTTCAAGGTCTCTACATGTTTGGATAAAATTTATTTACTGTCTATTTCTCTTGCAAAAAAACAGCTATGCAAAGGGTTTACTAAACCATTTAATAATTCAAAAATAGTTAGGAGAAAGTGTGTATGAAAGAGCCAAGTTTTGAAAGAGCCGATGCTATTTTATCTAACTTACTGGCACCTGACTATAATTGTATTTTACTTTTTGTGTGGCAACGCTGGATACCTGTCACCCACAAAAAATTTAGAGTTCTACTAAAATAAATAGCGTTGTAAGGATGCACTAAAAATTTAGGAAATAAAATTTTTTTTGGGGTTTACTTATTTATTTTTAAGATAAAGAGTATTGTATTATTCATTGTTATATATATATATATATGTGTCCTTCTTTTTGACAAATAATATTAGATTAAAGTTTCGGTAAAATATGTTAAATTTTAGGTTTATTTTTTATTACCATAGAGTTTTTTGAAAGAGCCACTTTAATATGCTATGAAAAAGCCGGCCTTTTCTATTTAGATTTTTTTATAACTAAATAACTGTTTTGCACTTTAACGACTTCATTGTTTTTCGTCATGTTTCGTTGTTCATATTTTAGTGAAATTAATTGTTTAAATGACTTTTCCTGAAGCCGTATTACTTAGGTGCGTTTGAACTTTAAAAAATATATTCAAACATTAATATAGTTTTTAATAGAGTTTAAATAATTTTTTTTTTTAATGAAAATTTATTTTTGTTTCAAACTTAGTAATATTTTGTCAAAACTTATTTTGTATTATTGTATTTACTCATATATCACTAGCATGTTAATATATGTGAAATGCCTTATAATCACTATGATTCATAAATAACATTTATTGTCAAGATGTAGTCAAAACAATTTGTTCTTTTGACTAGTGTATATTAATGTTTTTTATAAACAATTAACTAGTGTATATTTATACTTTTGTTTTTCTCATTTAATGTTTTTTATCTTCAAAAGAAAAACATGTCTTCACAAGTATCAAGTAATAAAAAGCAACAAAGGCCCACAGCTTCAGCAATAGAAAAGGCTGTAAGGGAAGTGAATGCTGGCAACCAGTCAATCAATAGCATTATTGTTAGGAATATCAAGAGCCTATTTAGCAAAAGTGGTTAAAAAGTTTAAGTATACTGAGGATGAGTATGTGCATCGTCTAAATATTGATAACAAACGCATTTTTTCTAAACATCAAGAAGATTTATTAGTTTTTCATCTAAAAACTGCATTTAAAATGTGCCACGGTTTGACGAAAAAATAAGCAAGGGAACTAGCTTTTCAGTATCCAGAGGTAAATAATATTTGTCCTGAAACACGGAAGGATGATAAAATAGCATCTGTGGAATGGATTCGTGGCTTTATGACTAAGCACAAAGATTTGTCAGTCAGAAAACCTGAGAGCATATCTCTGTCCAGAGCAACAAGTTTCAACAAAACAAATATTAACACATTCTTTGAAAAGCTAATCTGCTTTTACAAAAAAGTATAAACTTCCATTACACATGATTTTCAATGCAGACGAAACAGGATGCAGTACCGTCTCAGCTCCTCTAAAGATTAAAGCTTCAAAGGGCTCAAAACAAATAGGAAAAGTTACATAAGCAGAACGAGGTACGCTTGTGACTACTCTTTTTTTTTATTAATGCTGGAGATGGTACTATACCTCCAGTGATAATTTTTCCTCGAGTAAATTATAAGGATCACATGTTGAATAATGGGCCTTCTGAAGCATTAGGTTTAGCTCATGTTTCAAGATAGATGACTGAAAATAATTTTGTAAAAGCAATAGAACATTTTGAAAGCCATGTAAAACCAAGTAAAAAAAATCCTGCCCTATTAATATTAGATAATCATACCTCCTATGTTATTCTTCATGTGATAGAATTAGCCAGACAACATTGTGTAAAAATTCTAACTTTTCCACCACATTGTAGCCATAAGTTACAGCCTTTGGATGTTACAGTGTATGGCCTATTTAAAACAAGATACAGAATAGCTATGAATGAATGGATGCTCTCAAATCCTGGAAAAACAGTTAGCATATATCAGGTTGCGCAGTTTGCTAGAGATGCTTATTTAGCCGCTTTCAGCATGAGAAATATTACAATTGGATTTATCGAAACCAGCATTTACCCTTTAAATTCCAAAATATTCTCTGACGATGATTTTCTTACATCTTATGTAACTGATAGACCTGAGCCAGTTTTTTTAAATGATGCCACTCCACAAAACTTGAGATCCTCATCACAAGGGCTGAGCACTGCCTATATTGATACTTCAGATGCTTTTGGAAACTCAAAAGTTAAACCAACAAAAACAGATAGTTTGGCTAAAAACATCACATTGTCAAAATCTTTATTACAGCCATCAACATCACAGCAACAAATGGTTAGCCCTTAAAATGTAAGGCCATTTTTAAAATCAGGACCTAGAAAGAATTCAAAATCTAATGATCGTAAAATGGCCTCAGCTATAATCACAAATACTCCAGAAAAAAATCAAATCAAAGAGAAAGAAATTCTCTTTATTTTATTAAGAGAATTTCTTTATAAAGTTATTAAGATTTATTAAGAGAATTTTTTATAAAGTTATTAAGAAGACTAAAACAAAAAAATATATACAAAAAAACACTAAAAAAATATACAAAATGATTCCATTGATTTTAGTGGTACCAAATTATTGAATGATGATGCAAGCTTAGGTAATGAAAAACATTTATCAGAATTAAAGAAAAGTATGTTTGAAGAGGATAATATAAATCATTGTATTGTATGTAATGGACAATATGGTAAGACCAAGGAAGAATGGTACCAGTACAAGGTATCTAAAGGTTGGGCACATAAATCTTGTGGCTTCAAAGGTGTGACTTCTTCTGGTCAAAATGTTCTAGATACTTTTTTGTTGTTGTTGTTGATGTTGTTATATGAAGATTTTTTTTAATAATAAAGTGAAACTATTATTAAAGCTGTTTTATCATTTGTTTTATCATTGATTTTAATAAAATTATATTACTTAAAATACAATCTGATTTTTAGAAGTCTAGTTAACAGATTACTACTCTTAAAAGACTTGTTAGTTTTAGAAAAAAACGTTACGGCTCATTCATAGCACAGAGTGGTTCTTTCATTGGCAAGATATTATGAAAGAGCTGATTTTTCTCTTTTTTAAAAATAGATGTATGATAGATTATTAGCATTGTTATCCAATTTATTTTAATTTTATAATATTATCCAATAACGTAACTGTTTAACTAAAGAATTTTTTTTTTAAATTAATTAAAATTGACTTTTTTTCATACCCCCTAAAACTGGCTCTTTCATACACACTCTTTCCTACTGAAAAAATAACAACAAATTTAACAGATATAAATATCTTGTCGAATTTAAAATAGCTTAATGACCGCCTAAAGACTGCATTCATATAATGTAAAAAGTTAGAAAGATATTCACATACTGCAAGGGAAGTATGATGAGCTTCGAGAATTAAATTATAAAATTATAAAAAATCAGCAACAGCTGTTTCTAAACGTTTCTAAATCGTTTCTTCAAAAATCTATAGAAAATTAAATTTTTACGAATTTAATAAACTTTCGTTCCTAAACTTAAAATTATACTCAACAAAAAACAAATCCATCCTTCACCGTAGAAGATAAACTAAAAAAAAAAAAAATGAAACAGGTGAATTATGTAATAATGCATTATATTTGTTGGTGGAGTTTGTAATTTCATATCAGAAGGTTTTTTGTTTACCTACATAAAGGGAGAAATAGGCGTCGAGCCGATTGCTGTCACACTCAACCGGGAAAAAAAAAATAACCGTTCTTTGAAAGTAACAATAAAAAGTCACGAAAAACAAATAGTCCTAAAACCAGAAGTTTGGGACCACAATATTATTGTTAAACAATTTCAGAAAATCTTGTGAAAACCTAGGAACTGAAATGATGCTTCAAAATAATAACTCAGTAACTAAAAGTCAATCTGACGTCGTAAATCAATCGGATGTGGAACATCAACTGTACAAAGTTCGTGCTATGTCTTTAAATCAGAAATCAAAATGGATGAACGCGCAATAAATTTAAATAGTTATAGTTTTAGTCTCTGTGGGTACAACTGTCAGAGTTTTAAAACAAACTCATGTTATATTTCTACCTTAAATAACTCTTTTGACATTTTTAATAACAATTTTTCTATCCGACCACTGACTTTCAAATGCCGAGCGATTTATTTCACATGATTAATCAGCGCCGACACATCAATTATTTTTTCACTCTGCTGAAAAAAAAAAGGAAGACCTTTGAGGGAAATACTTTTTTAGTTCATGAAAACTTACTGCTTTCTCTTCACGTAATACACGAAGATGAACACCTTCTTGCAATAAAAGGTTCATATGACAACAGTGTTATTATTTTTATTGGAGTTTATCTTACTTCATGCAGAAATACTTCAGAATCTTTAGAACAATATCTGTTTAATATGACTCAATTTAGTGTAAATGCCTCTATCATTAACACATACGAAGATAAATGAGAGTGTATAGTTGCTGATGATTTTCAGTCATTTTCTGAAAATATATATGTCACGGAAGTTTGAAATAACCAAACACAAAACAAATTTAAAAAATAATGCAAAATATTGAAACATATAAGCTTTCTTTTTTGGATATAATTAGTGGTTTAGGCCCTACTTAAACCTATAAGCACAAAACGCTAAACAATTATTCTTACATCAATCACATAGCAGTCTTAAAAGAATCATAAATATGCTTTTCACATTTAAACATGAGTGACCATTTATCCATCGCTACACCTACTAATTTAACTCCATTTATAAATAATATACTTAAAAAATACGATACTATTTAAATTTATTCATAGAAGGATGGCAACTTTATTAAAACTTATAATCGGAACCTCTCTCAGTTCTTCAAAGATTACACTTTTATTGGAGAAACAATAAAAAAAAATTCAAACAACATCCAAAAAAATAAATAATACTGCCAAATAATACTAGCAATGGGAGAATATTTTCAAAAAAAAAGAATTTTGAATTTACTCTAAATCATGGTGGACACCAGAAATTAATTTTATATATAAACTAAAAATCAATAAAATTACCTAATACATCTTCGAAAAAGTAATCCTCAAAAGTTTTGGAACAGTGTCCGAAAAATTAAATCTAGTCTAAACACTCGTTTTTTTACGATAAATAAGAACCAAGATAGAAAGGAAATTGTAGAAGAATTTCAACAAAACTTTAATACGATTCTCAACACACGCACAATTACTAAAATAATTCCTAAGACCGCAATATTCTCAAACTTATATTTGAACCTAATAAAATACTCTTATCAACTTCCGACATTAAATCTTCTGTTCGTAGCTAAAATCATGCGACTCTTATGGAAGTTTTGCAGAATATCTTAAATACTCTTCTAACAACAACCTCCTTACATGGTTTTCAAAGTTTAATAACATTTTTTTAAATAATGGAGCAGTGTCTGACTTGTTTTTCCTTGATTGCAACTCAAATATCTGATGTTAATAAAGATAACTGCTTTATCAACGAAGCTTTATCAACGAAGTAATGAAAATTTGAAATGTCTAACTTAATAATGACCAAAGCCTGCCAACTCGACTAAAAATCTATATATTCATGTGTAATTGCTCGTACATTGAATTATGGGATGTCTTGCGGGACCATATTATAAACAACATAAATTTACTATACATCTTTGTTGTCTGCTAAATATATATTATATATTATAATATTATTAGACTTCGCTTTTCAAAAATTAAGTTGCTTTTTCTATAAATACAATATTAAATATGCCAGCCTTTTGCTCAGCCATCAGTTGTGTTAACAAGCGTGGAAAGAATGTTGGAAATAATATATCTTTTTTTAGATTTCCAAAAGATAAAAATAGGTAAGTAATTATTAGTCAAATCAAGTTTATTAAATAACTAGTATATCAAGAATTTAAAGAAACTTTTAAAACATTGTTTTACTTTAAATTTTATGAAACAAAAAATATTTATACATAATATGATGTAAATAATTTCACTAAATTAATTAGGTTTAACCTATTATTTAGATGCAAGCTTTGAGTTCGTAATTGTCTTCGTCAAAATCTCGATACAAAATCATGTGAAGAACTTAATCTTAACTATACTACTTGTAGTGAACATTTTGATTCTTCACAATACTATCTTGCCAATAATCGTAGTAAAAGAGCACTTGTAACTGCTGTACCAACATTTTTTAACTTTCCAAATTAACCTTCTACCTTAAATTGAAAGAGAAAACAGCCTACAAACAGACTTCATTTACAAGATAAAATACAAAAAAAAGAAATCAAGGATAAAGTCAAATAAAATAAAATAAATAGTGTTGAGAATAGCAGTGCAAAATAATGTAACTGTCAAAACTACTTTTAAAAATAAATATTTATCATCAAAAGTTAAGATTTACCGACTTAAAAAAAACTTAAAAACTTGAAAATAAAGCATGATATGTTAAAAAATGCGATGGTTCAATAGAACATTTTATTAATTTGTCTAAAAAATATTTAACAAATACTCAACTTCAATTTTTTGAAAGTCAATTACGTATGAATAATCGTATCAAACAGGGAAAACGTTGAACTATTGAAGATAAAAACTTACCTTTAAGAATCATGTATCGCAGTCCACAAGCTTTCAAAATGTTTAGAAAAGTTTTTTCGTTACCTTCTAGAAGCACTATAGTAATGTTTCTTGAAAAATCATTTGGGACCCTTGAATCTGGTTTTTCCAGATTCAAAGCAATAACCATATTAATTTTTAATATGGTTATTGCTTTACTAAAAATGCGAGTAAACACCTTGAAAAAATTAGAACGAAACCGTAGCCTTGTTTTAGATGAAATGTCTTTAAAGCAACATCTTGATTATGACAAAAACAATGATAAGATCATTGGGATTCAATCTAATGGCAAACCAGTAAACTAAGTACTTGTATTGATGGTCCGTGGATTATCAACAAAATGGAAAGAACCAATTGCATATTTTTATAGTAATACTACTTTGTGTTCAACCAATTTAGCTAAGATAATAAATAATGCCATGATTCATCTACATAAAATAGGTTTAGCTGTAAGATGTCTTGTTTGTAATCAAAGCCCGAGTAATATAAGAGCTCTCAAATTTTTAGGATTTTCATTATTAAATCAACAAATTTCACATCCGACTACACAAGCAAAAATTTTTATAATATTTGATCCACCACATCTTATAAAAAATGTTAAAAACAATTTAATAGAACATGACATTTTATCTGATGGTAAAATAATATCGTGGAAGCATCTGGAAGAACTTTATAATTTAGACAAAGTTAATGCTGTGTGACTTGTGCCAAAGTTGACAGATCGTCATTTAGATCCAGGATCACTAGTAGCTATGCGAGTAAAATTGGCAACACAAATTTTTAGTAGTCAAGTTGCTACTGCTTTGACTGAATACGCTTCTGCAAAACTATTGCCTGAAAATGTTTTATCAACAGCCTTTTTTATTAAAAATATGGATATTTTATTTGACATCTTGAACTCTCGGAAACTAAAACACGCTCTGCTTTAACTCTAAATAGTAGTTTTATACAAAAGCTTGAAGATTTAAGAGTTTGGATTAAGGGTTGGCATTTTTCTGGTGCTCGCAGCCAAAAAAGTATATCCAGTCATTGGGGTTTAAATGTCACTATTTCTAATATTCTTTGTCTTGTAAACGAGTTGCTTCATGAGGATTTTTGTTATGTTTGCACAGCTCAATTTAATCAGGACTGTTTAGAAATTTTTTTTGCATTAATACGAAGCAAAGGAGGCTGGAATGACAGACCAACAGCAATGCAGCTTAAATCAGCATATAAAAATGTTTTAGTACTCCTTTCAATAGAACTCTTACAGTAATTGTCTCCCTGAATCAGATTTCTCAGCTGCAATTACCATTGACTCAATCACCAATATAGTATTTGAGAATCAAATTTCTGCAAATGAACAATTGATTTTCAAACATCCAACTGCATTATGTAAAAAGAAACAAAAGCCTTACACATTAAAAACCTTTTCGACTGATTCAGTTTCACAGTCAATTAAACAGGTTTTGAAATTAATTGCAGATGATTTGATAAAGAAAGTTCAAGTCTGTCAAAAATGTGTACAAGTTCTTTTAAGTGTGGAAACCTGTAAAAGTAACTGATTTAATTCTGATTCTTTTTTACAAAACCTACTTCACGAAACGGAAACTGTTTTTATAACCCAAATGAAATTTATATTAACTAAAAAAAAATATTATACAACAAATTATTAAAGTAATAAAAAACGATTGCAGGCATTAATAATGACTAAACTTGATTAGTTGCTGCTGTATGCATAATGCGTCGAATTGCATTTTTGCAATCACGGTCACCAAGACTGCCAAATTAATCCGAGTAAACAACATTGAAACTATTTGCAAACTGTAGAAAATAAAGTAATTTATATTGTCACGACAAAATTTTATATAAATTGCATAAAGCTTCTACAGCATAAATTCTAATTGCTATTTGAAAGCTTATTTTAAGCTTATCTTATAAAAGTATACTACTTTTATAAGATTCTATATTATATTATAAATGATGTTTTTTAATTTCTCATTAAATTTTTAATTACACTATATATATATATATATATATATATATATATATATATATATATATATATATATATATATATATATATATATATATATATATATATATATATATATGTATATATATATATATATATATATGTATATATATATGTATATATATATATATATGTTTGTTTTTTTTTATTAATTTTTTAGGTGCCGCAAGAATTCCTTGCGGTCTTATTACAGAGCACCGCGAATCCTTCTCATTAAAAATCAAATCTATTTAATTTACGTTATTTTTCTTTCAAATAATTTGTTTTATGCACTATTTTGGAATTGCATCAAAAATAGTATATTAAATTGTGCTGTTTATCTAATTGTTAATCTAGTTGTATGTGAAAACGTAAATGTTTGAAGTGTCTGCTTTTGAAGGAAAAGGTGAATTATATGCCCTTAAGACTGCAGAAAAAAAAAAGAATATTTTACAGCATTCCGAGGTATCGAAATGTCACTAGATGTATCAGATGAGGTTGTTTGTGGCATACATAAATTTCTTTGTCACCTTTATGTTTTAAGTAAAGATGTTTTCAATAAAGCACGATATTATTTAATCAAAATGCGCAAATTTACAGAACAGATGCTCACTCCAAATTATGATTCGCTTATTTTACACATTAAACGTGCCAATTATTATGCTTACATCCGCAAAAATGCATTGAAAGGTATATTGAATGTTCCTTCACCTGATGGCTTTGGTTGGTCTTTAAATGGAGACCAGGTAAACTTAGTTTAAACAACAATTGCACCTGCACCCGATTCACTTATTGCATTTGTTATCTGTTCTTGCGAACTTGGTAGTGTCACAAATCGATGTTCTTGGAAACAAAACGGACTCACATGCACTGATCTATGCGAATGCAATGAAGCGTGTGAAAACACCTTGTTTGATAAAAGACTTTATGATGATGTAATAATGATGAAATAGAGTCAGAAAACGATATTGATGAATAAAAAAATAGTTGACATTTCTAGTATTTTTTCTTTTTTTAAACTTTGGTGTTCTACTTTTTGTTACGCTTATACAACATTATAAAATATACTTTTTGTTACGCTTATACAATATATGAGAACGATATAGTTCAATTGACCGATCCCACTATAGATAGTGGTAAACGTATGCGAAATAATAAATAAATTTAGTCAGTCTATCAAGAGTTGTTGTTTTTTGCTATAAAATAAAAATGTATCAAGCAACCGATTCTTTATTGCCAAAAAGTGTTTAACGCGAAATCATTAACGAAGACTTTAATATCGATGAATAAGAAAATATTTCTCTCGAAGTAAAAGAATGGACAAGGGATATTTCGACTTGACCTCCAATATCACTCTTATACGAATATATGGTGGACTATATCGGAAACTATATCGAAAGATGTTATTAAATCCCATGTTAAAAGAGTTCGTATTAAAGCTGATGTTTAAGCTGGAAATAAATCTTCGTAGTTAGTTAGGTCTTCAGTATCAGCATTTATGAAAAAAAAAAAAATCACATACAATGTAAATGTACATCTCTGCAAAAACATTGGAAAAGTAATTTATGCTAAGTGTAGTTGTAAAGCTGGAGCTGGAGGATGTTTTAAGCACGTGGCGGCAACCTTGTATCAACTTGTGGATTTCGAGGAACTTAATATAAAAAGTGTCCCAGATGACAAAGTTTGTACAGACTTATTAAAGAAATGGCATGTCCCTGGTGAGTCTACAAAACATTCTGAAGCTATACTATTTTCAAACCTTGTATTCGAAAAAGCAGATGCTTCAAAGGATATAAAAAAATCTCGTAAACGACCACTGGTCTTAGGTCAGCAAAAGTTTTGTGCTACATAAATATTTGTTCATAAAGCACCTAGCGAAAAATTCAAAAGTTGCATGCAGGACTTCTAGATATAAACCAAGGAATGACTATGGCAGTATTATTAGAGGGAAACAAGTTTAAACCTCATGATTTTTTTTGAACTCCAGTTAACCTAGTTAGTAGTACGTCTTCGGTGCCAAGAGATATAATTAAAAAACTTTTTGAAAATTATGTTCCAGACATAGAGATGGCGGTAAATGACATTAACGACGTTAATTCCATACATAGGGATGACGTAAATGACACGTGCTTAATTATAAATTTGCTACTGACCATCTTTTGTTGTCTGATGATGATGCTATAAATACAGAAAATGAAACTGTAGGTCAGTTTGTTAACAGTGTATGGTTTATTTAACGAAACAAACGTTTAATTGGATCTAATGTCATGAAAAGAAAACAAAATTATTCACCCTACATCATTAATTAAAAAAACTTTCTGTTAGAGACAGTTTAAAATCTCCGGCATGTAAATGGGGTATTGACAATGAAATTGTGACCATAAAAAAAATACGAAGACAGCTTCCAGTGTCAGGTTACTTCGTGTGGTTTATTTGTTAACCCTAAATGAGTATTTCTGATGCCGATAAAGAGGTTTTAACAATTAAAATCTTAGCCAAAAAAAACAAAAATATAATTATAAGTTGCTGTTATCGCCCACCATCTGGTGAAATAAATAGTTTTAAGTCATTTTTAATTACTGATATAATAAAAAAAACTACAATAGAAAAGAAATTAAACTACATAATTGGTGACATAAATTTAAACGCATTCAATTATCATGTAAATTACAAAATAAATGGGTTATATAACAATTTATTTGAAAACGGCGCGATTCCGTTAATCAATAAACCAACAAGGGTAACTTCAAATTCTGATTCCTTAATAGACAACATTATGACAACGGATAATTTTAATGAATCCATCAAAAAGGGTTTAATAAAAAGTGATGTTTCTGATTATTTTCCGATTTTTTTCTCAATAAATATTGACATTGAGTTAGTACCGATAACAAATCAAGTTTTCTTTAAACGATGTTTCAGTGAAGCAAATTTAATGTCGTTTAATGAACAACTATCATTACTACACTGAATACATATAAATTTCTCATCTGAAGCAAAATCTAGTTTATAACTCGTTCTTTAAAACATTTTTTGAAGTTTATAACGCAAACTTTCCTCAATACGAAGTAAGTCATACAAAAAAAAGTAATAAGTCAACATGGATTACAAAAAAGAACTTAGAAAATCGTCCAAAGTTAAAGAAAAATTATATATAAAGTATTTAAAGTCTAAAACTGATAAAAAATAAGGAGATTTATATAACTTACATGAAGCATTTTGAAAAGAAAAAACTTAAAAAAAAAATACAACTCAAACTTACTAGAGAAGTTTAAAAAAAACTCAAAGCGCACGTGGCAAATTTTAAATGAAATTACTGGCAACTATAAGAGTAAAATAAGCAACTTGCCAAAAGTTATTAAAAACAATGATATTTTTTTAAATAATCCAAAAGATATAGCAAATCAGATAAATAACTATTTTATAACTGTTGGTCCAAATTTAGCTAAAAATATTCCAATTATAACTAACTCAACAAATTATTTTACCCTTCCCATAATTTCTGTACTAAATAATTTTGAAATTTCCATGAAAGAATTTGAATGTGCTTACAAAATGCTAAAAACCAATAAAGCAAAAGGCCCGGATGGAATATATAGTAACATTTTAATTGCATCTTATGAGAACATAAAAACTATTTTTTTTCAAGTGTTTAGCTGTTTAATAAAACAGGGGATATTTCCTGACCAACTAAAGATCGCCAAAGTTTCACTAATTTTTGAAGGAGGGGAACTATCAAATATAACTAATTATCGTCCAATTTCTGTACTCTCTGGTTTTTCAAAAGTTTTTGAAAGGATTCTTTACAATAAAAGATATGATCATCTTTCTAAAAATAAAATATTAAATACCAGTCAATATGGATTTAAAAATAATAATTCCACTGAACACGCAATACCTCATTTAACTAGAAATATCGCAGATTCGTTTGAAAAATTACAATTTACTCTTGGCGTTTTCATTGATCTATCAAAAGCTTTCATTGATCTATCAAAAACTTAAAAACTATGGAATCAGCGGAAATTTTCTAAATTTGCTAAAAAGCTATTTAAGCAATCGTAAACAGTTTGCGCAAATTGATGTATCCTCCTCTACAAATTTGCTAGATACAACACGCGGCGCTCCACAGGGGTCTATACTGGGGCCACTCCTTTTTCTCGTCTATGTTAATGATCTGCATAATGCCTCAAATTTAACGACAGTGATGTTTGCCAATAACACTAACCTTTTTCTGTCCAGTAGTGATATTGTTACACTTTTTAATGACATAAACATAGAGTTAGTTAAAATTTCAAATTGGTTTAAGACAAATAAATTATCAATTAACTTAGAAAAAACTCAATGGACTCTATTTCATCCTAAATCCAAAAAAAAACTTTTACCAAATGATATGCCTCAAATATATATTGAACAATGTTCAAATAAAGCAATCAAAAGTTATACATTTCCAAGGTGTTTAAATTGATAAAAACTTAACATGGAAAAATCATATCGAAACATTATGCAATCAAGTCTCAAAAAATATTGGAGTGTTGTATAAAGCGAGAAATTTTGTAAATAGACATGCATTAATTCAACTTTATTATCCAATGTCATGTAAACTATGCTAACATTGCGTGGGTAGTGCTAATAATAGTATATTAGAACCTCTTTATCGGCAACAGAAGCATCTAGCACGTCTAATAAATTTTAAAGATTATACTCATGCAAAACCTCTTTTAATAGACATGAATATTCTTAATATATTTCAACTAAATGTTTTTAATGTTCTTTGCTTTATGTACAAATGTAAGATAAACTTAACCCCAATATTTTTTCAAAATTTATATGCAATAAAGCTAAGAAACAAATATGAATTAAGAAATAACAATTTTATTCATGAACATTATTCGCACACAAATTTTGGAAGATCTCTTATATTATACCGCGGAGCTTTTCTGTGGAACCAAATAGTGTTAAAAAACTTTAATTTTTCTAAAAATTGTAGTTTTCTTACTTTCAAAAATAAACTGAAAAAAGTTATCTTGACAATTGATAACATCTTTTTTGAATATTTTATTTAAATATTTAGTATTATTACATATTTTGACATTTTTAAACGGTATTTTATGTTTGGTTTTGGCTTATTAAAAATCTTGTATTGTAAATATCGGTATTTTGTTTTTATTTATTTTGTATCGCATTGTTAAACGGTTCTCGGTGACACGATCTTGCCATCCTCTTCGAGTTTCCATGTTCTTTTTATTTTATGTAAAACGATATTATACCAAATAAAATTGTAATAAGAACAAAAAAAAAAAAAAAAAAAAAAATGGCCTTGACTTGCTTGCAATCCTGATGGGTTAGTTTTTGATGATAAAGTCTTGAAACTAGTCGAGGTAAAGTGCCCTTTTAGTAAAAAGGATACTTTTATTTTTTAGGCTTGTACTGACAATCAGTTTTATATGCACATTGTAGATAGAAATCAGTTTTATATGCACATTGTAGATAAAAAGTTAAAGATTAATAGTCAATATAACTACCAGTGTCAAGGTCTTATGGCTATAACAAAAGTAGATTTTATTGATTTCAATGTTTAGACACCAGTGGAAATGTTTGTGGAGAAAATTGAATTTGATAAAGACAGATAGGACTATTTTATTTTGCCTACACTTACAAAATTTTATTTTGACTTTATGTCTAAATAAATTGTTTAAAACTAAATAAATACTATAAACTTAATTGAATTATTAGAACTTAAATAAATATTTAAAACCATTATTTTTTATTTAGCACTTTTTCCATATCTGTCTTTGAAAATAATAAGAAAAAACTTTCTTATTATAAACATAATGTAATAGAAAGTAAAAACTTTCTTTTTATAAACATTTTGTTTAAGAGAATTTTGACAAAAAATAAATATTTCCCCGGTCTTTTTTCTAATACAACTGGACGATTAGACCAGTAAAATAGATTAAATAATATATTTATTCTATTTGCTGAGTCAACCACCCTTTCCATTCTTTGATTTTAGTATTGCTTCAGCATACATTTACCACAATGCATTGCAAAAGTTATCTATAGTGGGATCGGTCAATTGCAGCGACGAAAACAAAACTTTTTATCTTGAGACATGGCCGGCGAGAATAGATGTCAAGTATATGGCCGTAAGTTTACAAACTAAATGAACTAAAAGTCCTACTTTTCCCAATTGAATGAACAAAAAATCATTGTCACGCCCCACAACCACAATTAGCGACGGGTCTATCCTTTTATTTTAAGGTCTATCAATTTATTTTAAGGTCAATGTTCTTCGGAATTCATTTTAAGGTCAATGTTCTTCGACGAGTCTATTAATTCATTTTAAGGTCAATGTTCTTCGAAAAATTGTGTTCAGTATTTAATTCACTACCAGAAAAACATTACTTGCACAAAACTTAACGACAACTTTTTTTTAATTGCTCTTTTGGAGTAAAAAACTGCAGGGCAAAAATGGGGCAAATGTCTGTTTTTCCTGAAACAAAAATTTTAGTTATAACAAGTGTCAAACGAAATTTCATTTTTAGTCACATTTTTGCGATATGGCCACCGGGATCTTGTCATTAAAATAAAGTCTTTTTCCAATGTTCAATTGGACGAAAAGTGTCGTCTGTAATTTCAGTGCAGATTATTTCAAATTCTATTGTTTTATCTTATTTCTTCTGTAATCAAGGGGTAAAAATCAGTAATATCAAATTGTATAAACGTGCATTTATATTTATTACTTATTTTAAAAAAACAATTTATAACATCATTGGTATTTTACCATTGTTGCAAACTTGTTTTTTTTTGAATAATATTATTTCTTTTGTCCAATATAATTTAACTAACGTGCCTTATTTCACCTTTTGAAAGTACTAGCCAACAAGGGAGTTTATTTTAAAAATTTGCTTATGAACTTTAAGTGTGATAAAGAACACAGTGCTCCCCTGCGATCGCCAGGGTAAATTTTGATTTAGTCTAAATTTTTTTTGCTTGAAGTTATTATTAGATTTGGAAAAGAAGTTTTAGATTGTTTTTAAAATCAAAACTAACTGCTAAGCATACAAATTATTGATTTATATGCTTAAATATATTGGGAGAAAATGACGTCATTTACGCACTTTTTTTTAATAAAATATTTGATATTTAGATAATATATCAAAAGCTTTATCATAAAAATATCATTCCGGTTATCAGTTTTGCAAAAAATGATCACAAAATTTAAAATTTTTGCCAAATTGGCTAAAATTGAATTTTCAATTTTTGTGCTATAGAAATTTGAAAGAAATAACAACTTTAAGTTTTCCATATTAGATTCAAAAATAATAACGAAGATAAAAAAAAAAAAAATTTGTTTTATCTTTAATATATAAACAGTAGTTCTGTTTTTAATTAATAAACTTATGGTAATTTTTAGTTTAGTCTAATATTTTCTATTTCACTTACAAATAGTTAGTAGTATATTGAAAATAACGTTTTGTGCAAAATGGCAGAGTCCTCAAACATAATATGTGCATACTGCTTGGAGATATTTGGTAAAAGATCTGAAAAAGTGTTAAAAAACACTCCAGGGATTGAAAGACATATTCAAAACCTTTTATGGAAAGAATATGATGTGAAAAAAGAAGGTTGCCCTAAGTATAAATGTTCATCATGTGTAACAAACCTTTATGCTTTACACAGAGGAGAAACACAAAAAATTGGGTTATAGATAGCTAAAATAACACAGGTATTAACTTTATTTATTATAGGCGTTAATTATATAGATTAACTATTATCATCGCATTTAGTTTACAATAAATGCCATCATTTTATTACAAAGTTGCAAAAATTTATCACATAAAAAGTTGTTGTGTTTTTGTTAAGATTGATCGACAAAAGTTAAAAAGAATATCAAATATTAAACAAAAGGCAGTAGAACTTGTTCCAGTCAATGATGGAAACACAGAAAATTCTATCAAACTGCATAAAATATGTTCTCTGTGTTTTTCAATTACTGGTTTGTATATTTGTCGATAATTTAACTATATATTATAATAAATTCAATTTTATATACAATAAAATAATTGTGAGTTTGTAAACAAATAACTAGAACTAATGATAACTGTTAAATGATTTTAAAAATGATTACTTATAATCACTCTTTAATTCAAGGAGGAGGATTATCTCATTTGTGTTGCAAAAGCCAAGCTGTTAAAAATCTCACTAGCCATTCAGAAGCTCTTGGACATGTATGTAGTGAACAAATAGCATCAGGTGCTTAATTTTAACTTTAAATTTATAACAGTTTTTTTAATTATAGCTGAAACTTATAACCAGTGCAAAACTTTAAAAGAAAACTTTTTTAGAGTTAATAGTTTTATTTTTCAGGACTCCTCAGAAATAAAATGACGAGAGAAAATATTGATTGAGGTGAAAACTTCCGCCTTAAGACTTTCGGTAATACACTAAATGTTGCTGTTGGAATACCAGATACAAAATCTAAAAGAATATCACTTAAAAAGTTATCTTTTGATGTTATAATGGAACTCTCAAACACTTTGAGCTTGTCCAAAAGAAAAACAAAGGTTCTTTGCACTAACTTACGTGAAAACCTAGGTAAAAACATGGTTGATACCAATATTACGCTTTAAATGGAAGAATTACATGATTCTTTGTCAGAGTTTTATGATGTTGTTAAAGAAGCATTTATTTCAGGAGATGAAAAGTTAAATCGTAGCCTAGTGTTTGTTAAAAATACATCAAATCTTATTCTTCACACAATGAACGACAGAGGCTTAGATCCTTATTCCAGTATAGCAAGAATTTCAGTTGATTCAGGACAGGGATTTCTGAAATGTATTTTGAATGTTTTTGATCCTTTAGTCAAGCATTCAAGCTCAAAAAAGCTTGATGACGCTGGTGTAAAACGATCAATAATTTTGTCTTTAGTAGAAGATGTTTCTGAACACAATGGAAACCTTAATTTACTAATAGCTCCAATGCGGTTGGAAGATGTTAAATATTCAGTTGCATTTGATCTTAAATGCGGAAATTCTTTGTTTGGTCTAAGTAGCCACAGTGGCAAATTTGCATGTCTTTGGTGCGAGGGTGAATGCTTACTTGAAAGTGGTGTAAAAAGGACGTTTGGATCCATAGACATCAACTACAAGAAGTTTGTTGCTGATGGTTGCAGACATAAGAAAATGAAAGAGTTTAAAAACTGTGTTTCTCCAAGAATTCTTTATCTTGATCAGCCTTCAGAAACATTGGTTGAGCATAGCATCCCACCTCCAGAGCTTCACCAATTTATTGGGATTATCTCAATGTTAGTGAAGATTTTAATTGCTCTGTGGCCTGGATTTGAGCAATGACTAAAAACTAATTATATTATGTTACGAGGCTACCATGGGATTGTATTAGATGGCAATAATGCAAAAAGGTTTTTAGACGATTTAGATAATCTAGAGATTAACCTGATGAGTGCAGCCTTAACAGATTCAAAAATAAGATTGCTTCTTCCAGTTATTTGTAGTATCAGAAAATTTTCTATAGTAAAAAATAACTGATTTGGAATGAAAGTAGGGGAGTTTTTGTCTGAATCTGTTTTGGACTTCAAAGATTCATTTCAAAGACTTTAAGTTCAACTGAAAGATATCTTTGAACACCAATTAAATGTTAGCTGGTAAGTTAACATATACTTGTACGAAAATAAAAATTCTTATATATATATATGTATATATATATATATATATATATGTATATATATATATATATATATATATATATATATATATATATATATATATGTATATATAATATATATATATGTATATATATATGTATATGTGTATATATATATGTATATATTTATATGTATATATATATATACATATATATATATATATATATATATATATATATATATATATATATATATATATATATATATATATATATATATATATATATACATACATATATATATATATATATATATATATATATATATATATATATATATATACATATATATATCTATATATATATATATATATACATATATATATATATATATATATATATATATATATATATATATATATATATATATATATATATCAGCGCTCGAAATAACGGCCGATCAACGATCAATGATCGTCGACTTTTGGAAAAAATGAAATTTTGAACTCCCAAAATTAATTATGGCCGATCAAATTTGATCGTCTACATTGCATGTCACACATTAGAATAAAAAATTTTTTAACATTTAAAAAAGAATCTTAAATTTATTAAATTAGCATTAAAAAAAATATGTTCATTATTGCTGAATTAAACAAGTTTTGAGACCAATAATAATCTTTTAGTTCACATTAAAAATGGTAATTAAAAAGAAGCGCGAAGTTTATTGTAAATAACTTAATAATGCTTTTGATTGGTGGAATAAACATAGCGTTGATTTCGTAACAGTCTTCAGTTCGAAAGTTTATTAACTGTAAAAGAATTATTTTAATAAAGCGAATTCATTTGATAAAATGAATTAATAACTAGAAAGGTTAACATTTCTTTGATTGTCTGAAAAATAATGAACAAAGCAAGTTTGTGATTCGTTGGAAAACTTCATTTTGAAATTATCGTGACAATTTAAATTGATAGAAACAGTTTTTGTTTGAAAGTTTTAGAAAGTAAATGGTAAGTTTAAAAATAATATTAAAATGGAAGCATACAAAAAGCGTTAAACATTTATTTCTTTTAAAAGAAACTTAGTATCTGGAACACACCGCTGAGGAAAAACTAAAAACTTATGACAGAAAGCTACAATTACAAACAGCTAATAAATGGAAAGTCTCTACGCTTGCAAAATATAATGTAAA
>NC_061164.1:8319455-8364455 GCF_022113875.1 Hydra vulgaris | reverse complement strand
CTTAAAAACACTTTTCCAGAAAACTGGCCTTCTATTATTTTCTTCAAAATGTAAAATATCCGGCCATATGAATAAAGTAGGCCATAGTTCAACATAATACGTGTTTAGTTACTGACACGAAATAATAACACTTCATCGTGCTTTAATTTTTTTTTTTGTTATTCACCTCCTCAAGGTCGAGAAGGCCACTACAGACGAGGAGGCTACTTAATAGTGGTTATAACCCTCTCTCAACTCTATAACTGCGAAACACGAACCTTGACGAACAAGGCCGCAAACTAAACTTAGCAAAAAAAAGTAAACAACTGTATTATATATAGTTTAGTATACAATATATATATATATATATATATATATATATATATATATATATATTATAAATGTATTTGAAAAAAATATATATTTATTTGTAAACTAAATGACTACACTTATAAAAAACACTTTCAACAAGATTAGTGACAAGTTAATGTCATGTGTTGATGTACCTTCAACCAAATGAGTGTTAACATTTCAGCAAAATGTCATATCGCCAGGCTGTTTGGTTGGAAGAACCACAAGTTTGATATTTTATTGAGTTGTTATTTTTATTTGTAATATTATAATTTACATTCACAAATTTACTTGTTAAATTTATTTTTCATTGCTTTGGATAAGATGTTTTGTTATTTTTTTTACAAATTTGTATGATGATTGCAAAGGTTTTTAATAAAAGAAACTGAAGAAGACATTGATAATCAGCAAATAATAAAAAACAAAAAAAAAAAAAAAAAAAAAAACACAAAAGTACCGATTACACAACTCTCTATAAGGTTTTATTTTAATTTGTTAATGCTTATATAGAAACTAACAATATATCAACTGAAAATAATAACATATGTTAATTATATAAACTGCTCAAAAATATGTTCAAATATATAAACTTATTATTAATCTTTAGTTTTGCGTTATTGTAATCTAAATTAAATTTTTTTTAGTTCGTTGGAGTTAGTATTACTAGTTTTATACAATTACAGTATTATATATATATATATATATATATATATATATATATATATATATATATATTTATATATATATATATATATATATATATATATATATATATATATATTTATATATATATATATATATGTATATATATATATATTTATATATTTATATTTATTTATGTATATATATATATATATATATATATATTTTTATATATATGTATGTAAGTATTATAAATATATATTGTATATATTTCCTTACCATACGTCCCATTTTGACCGGGATTGTCCCGGTTTTATGCCATTTATCCCAGCGTCCCAACAATTTTCGTTTTGTCCCGTTTTCGAAAAAATAAATTTTTTGTTTCAAAAATTCATGATTTTGAGCTTTTTAAAAAAAAAGCAGTCAACAAAAATCATGTTGATTTGATACTAAACAAATAATAACAATTACTTTTTAGGTCTGCGTTTTTTCAGGAATTCAAAGTATTACTTTGGAATTATTTTGAATAACGCTAACCGTTGACTTTAATAGTGTTGAAAGAACTTTATATATGTTGAAGACCCTGAAGTCATGCTTTACTTCGCAAGAAAATTTTTCACGTACTTAGCAACCATTTTTTGAATTTGAAAAAGGTAAGTTATATTTCTGGTTTTGCATGGTCAACTAAATAATTTTAACAAAACTGTATTAATTATGGAAAAATGTCAATAAAATGTAATTAACCTTATTATTGAACTAAAAATATTCAAATCTAAATCTTGAGGAAAAAATCAATTTATAAATTTAAATATATTTAGTATTTGCCAGGAACATCTGCACCTGAAGAGCGTATTTTTTTAACCATGAAAAATATTTCTTCAGATGACCGAGGTCTTTTGAAGTAGTTTACGGTATGTACATTGCTGTACTGCAAGTTGAACTTCTGCATTACATACTCACTTTTTTATAAGAAACTTTAAAATATATAACTTGCTAGAAAAAGTACATTCTACTTAAAAGTATAACTTGTATAAAAACAGTAAATAGTTTTGTTCTTAAATTTCTCTTGTAAGATTAAAGTTAGCTATAATACAAAAATATTTTGTTCTTTTTTCTTTGCTTTAAATCCCTTCAACAGCTGAGCGATGAAGCACTTTTCTTTTTAAATATAAAGACTTTCATGAAACCTACTTACAGAGCCATGTTTCTTGAAGCACAAAGAAACACTATTTCTTCCCCTCCTATCTGGTCTATTTCTCTCTATCCTATCTAGTCATTTATTTCAGCATTTTGCAGCCCTCCTCCCCCACCCACCCCCACCCACACACACACAAACACGCACATACACCGATACTTCCTTCTAAACAACTCCTTCCGCCGCCGCAACCCCTGCGTGTCCCGGTTTACAACTTCAAAATTATGGTAAGCCTATACATATATATATTATAAAGTTAAATTATATATATATTTATTATAAATTATATTATGTAATATGTATAAAGTTAAATTATATATGTATTTAATATAAATTTATATTATGTAGAATGTATATATAATATATATATATATATATATATATATATATATATATATATATATATATATATATATATATATATATATATATATATATATATATATATATATATATACATACATACATATATTTATATAAGCTGTACAGTTATTTTTATAAGCTAATAGACTATATAATATTGTACTACTATGTTAAAGAAAGGCACTGCAGTTGTCCTGCAGTTATGTAACTTATCAGTTATCAACCCATAAATGCGAAAACTACAACTTTTTTTAATAAGGTTATTATAGTATAAATAATGTAATATATTTTACCGAGTTTTAAAGAAAAGTTTTTTATCAATTATTACTATAGTTACTCAATGCTACAAAACTTTATAAATCTACAAAACTATAGATTTATAAAGTTGTTCAACAACTTTATAAATCTACACAACTATAGATTTATAAAGTTGTTGAACGAATGATCAATGGAATGAAGATGTTGAATGAATGGAATGAAGATGTTTTTTTAGTTATTTTTATTATTTTAGTACTTGTATAGAAAGGAAATTGTACCTCCTCGGTATCCGCAATACGGTATCGTGCATTGGTTCCTATCTACCGTATAGGTAGAACTAGAAAATGTCTTTTTTTTCATTTCTTATGACGAAGAGACTTATTCGTTTCAAGCAAAGATGACGATGATCATTATGAAGCTGATCATAATGACGAATACGATAATGCGTATAATATAACTAAACTAATTGTACTTGTATTTTAGACTTATATAAATTAAAATTATCTGTTTAACGTTTGATTTGTTTATGAGTTTAACTTTTCTTTACAGTTCTTATTTAGAGAAGCATAAATAGAAGAAAAGTTTGATTTGCTTATTAGTATTTATTTTATTGACACTTCTTTAAATAAGCGCCGTAAAATAAAGTTAAACGACGTTTTGTTTTTACTGGGCACTTTAGAAAAAGCCGTAAAATAAAATTAAAAATCGTTTAAAAACGATAGTTATAGATGTTTAAAACGACGTTTAAAAACAATAGATGTAGATGGAATTTAAATGGCATTTAAAACTAACCATTTGGATATGGTTTAAATGGAACATTCGATTGACCTACGTTTAAAATTAAATGTTCAAGTTCCCGCTGAATAATGTTTAAATAATTTTCGTTTAAAAGATTTTGTTGAATAATATGAACAACTATTACTAAGTTGTTTGATCTCAATGTGCAAATTAGAAAGGGTAAAAAGTATGCAATCAGTTCCTTCCTCTAACCAGAGACAAAGTTTTTTTTAATTTTCAAACATAGTGAGATCTAATGGTCGTCCGCGTTGGTTATTGCTTTTAGGTAAAAGTCTGATGCTGTTCATACACGAAATATGATAGATCGCTTCTTCGGCGACAAGATCATAACAAGACATCAAACGAGAACGTACAGCATTTCCCTAATTGTCTCCTCTTTTCAAAGACCGTTCACTCATTTTGTTAATCAATGATATGATACTCAACTTTAGCAATCGGTGAATGTTTGCAGTGTACAAAAAAACATTTTGATTTCCAATCAAATACCTCTTCAAATGAGGATTGTAGTTTTTTTCTTGGTGCAGATAATTTTTGATTATTAAGACAATCAACAAACTTTCTTTTACAGCTATGATACACTAGTTCTGTTGTACTATTATGCGTGTTCTGTCGCTACTGGTCTTTACGATAACTAAAAATGTGCAAATTAACTTATCAGGTATGTTCTTTTATCCCAAACCTTTTTAATTAATTGTGACTCTATCCATTCGAAAACGTTTCCTTGAAAACAATTTTTATGAAACAAAAGTAATGATTAAATTTTTTGCAGTAAAGATTTATCTTTTGAAAGCAAAAAATCTAATTAAGTTTTGAGCGGCTTAATCTTTTGACAATTTTTTTTTCATATAAATATTGTTCAGCATAAAATTTTCTATTTAACGATATATATAAATATGTTTATGATGTTTTGGTGCTGTCGAAATTCGTTTTTTTTTTTGCCTCAAAAGGGATGTTCCCGTAGCGGAATCAATGGGGCTTTTTTTACGCTCATCAAGAGATTGACACTGCAAAATTTCAGCTTTATACTATTTTTGTCAGGGTCAATTCGTAATTTTCTTTGACTGTAAATAAAAATAACTCATGAAAATTATTTCAAAAAAAGTAAGTAGGGTGATTGTGTAAGAAATTTTTCATTATTATGCTAAGATGAAATGCACGAAGTGTGATAATGATGGCAATCACGTTTACATCAGCATCGTTACCATAATAAAACTTGGTTATTCAGAGTTACACCTTACGAATAAAAATTATTTTATAATTAACGAGTTATACTTAAGTTATACTTAACGAAAAAAAAAATTCTAATCAGAGTTCTCCGAAGATAAAAATATCATAATACGCTGTTTGCCACCAGAAAAAAAGTTAGATTCATATATTGTACATGTGTATATTACCATATGGCACTCCGGATAACGTGCATATTGGCAGTACTTGCACAAAGAGAGTAAAGCCTACCATTAAACCTATTGTAAGTTTTAGAGACAGGACATCAAATGCAGAAGCTATGACACTCGCATTTATTTGTGAACACAATCTTCCAATATCTTTACATCCCATATGACTGAATACGCAAAGGAAATGTCTAAAGATCATCGTGTTTTAAAAAATTTGAAAATGGTGTCACATACAACACTCCAAAGCAAAGGGTTTGCCATCGATAATTGTCTGTTTTAGATTGCACTCTTCCTATGCTTGAGATGATGCCTGCTTTCACCTTAATTTATTCTTCTTGGCTATTAAAACAAGACATCTCTCTGTATAAAGATGAAAGTGACATAATTTTAAAGAGGCTATCAACTGAAAGTATGAAACTAATAGAAAAAATAAAATGTAAAATGCAGCAGAAAAAACTAACAAAACAAAGGTGCAGAAAGAAAAGCTAGAATTGTTAAATATTTATTTTTCCGACGTAATAAAACATTACTTTATATTAATTTGTACGTTGAAATTCTTCCTATTTTTAAATCATTCATTTTAACTTTTGAACAAAAAGAACCGTTAGTCCATCGAATTTATGATGAGCAAATTGAACTAGTGAAAACAATTTTAACTTGTTTTATTAAGCCAAAGATGATAAAAAATATAACAGGAGAAAAGTTGAAGTTTTTAAACCTGAAAGAAAAAAAAATGTTTCGCCATTCGAACTACATATACCTTTGAAGTAATGCTGAAAAATATTTGTCAAGAATACTTATTCGAAATCCTGATTTCAAATCATCGTTTTTAAAGACCTTGCTAAAAGCTTACCTTGAGTCGTCAGTTTACTTACTTAATAAATTACCCTTTAACAACCCTTTATTAAAATGCCTCTCTGCGATCGACCCAATGTCTCAAGGTCACGAAATTACAGAGAGAATGCTAAAAAAACTCTCAACTTCTCAATGCAACTAAGGCATAGAACAAACAGACTCGTAAAAAAAAAAGCCGATAATTTTAATCAAATCTGATTGGTTGTTAGTTCAATCCTAAGAACTTTATCTTTATCGGTATTTAATTTATGCAAACAAATAATTAATAATGGCAAAATATTATAAGTAACCGAAGCGTCTCTGATCGTTTTGCTGGAGATATGTCAATGTTATTACAAAGATATCTTGTAGCGTTTGTTTGACATGATTTGTGAACCTAATTACAATTTAATACATTTGTGTTGGTATATTTATGAACAATATGTTATTTTTAAAAGCAGCTGAAATAACTTATGCAATATATGTCATTCTGTGCTGTGCTATCAACAAAAAATATTTTGTTTTGATACATTACTGAAGCCATAATACCTATTTGTATCGACTTAGTATTCAAAGATTTAACTGTTTTTATAAAAAATAAGTTAAAAGTAACTTATGTTACTTTTAAGTTATTGTTATAAAAACAAAAGAAACCAATTGTCTATTATTTTCTTGAAAGAAACATAAACTTATGGAGGTACTAAAAATTTATGTCTATATTTTATAAGACTTTATTAACAATATTTTGATGCATGAGTTATGATTTCATTGTTCATTATTTATGCCATATAATTTTATTTATATAATATAGTATTTTCTTTCATCAAGTTATGCGCTAATCTCAACAAAAAGTAGCATAAAAGACAAGCTTTCTTTTTTCAACAAAATATATATATATATATATATATATATATATATATATATATATATATATATATATTTTTATATATATATAAACTATATGTATACATTACTAATAAATACTTTTAAAGTTTATATTTTTTAATATTAATTGTGTTATTAAACAAATTTATTGCTGATATTTCCTTGTCTTTAAGATTAACTACATTTGTTTTTGATTTTGTTATGTTATTGGTGTTATTTGATAAATGAATTTCATTGAAAGAAGTTGCTACGGGTTGATATCTTTTAAAAACTTTATTGGTGAAGTGATTTCCTTAATAGGTTGAACATAAGGCTTGGTTGAAACATCAGATAAAAAGGGGAGTACTGGTTGCTTGGTCCATACTTAGGTTCTTTGATCTGATTATTTTTTGCATCTGAATTGAACTTTCTTTTTCTGGTTCCTCTGTTATTTGTGCAAAATGAATAAAAGAATCATTGGTGCTGGTTTGAATTTTTGGGTTTTTATTTTCTAAAACTATATATTTTTTTAAAGAGTTACAATTAACAACTTGAGTACCCTCGTTCGACTCAATCTTGATCTTTTGTGCAGGAATTTTAGTTTTGTTCAACAAACATTCATTCCAAATGTTCTTAAGATTGATATATTCAGACATTAATGTGGATGAGCGAAAATGATGTAGCTGCAATTTTGATGAAATATTACTTATTTTATCTTTAAATGTTATTCCATTTTTTGACTCAAACCACCAAATATTATTACCTTCTGACAAGTAGTCTGATATCCGCTCTAAATGACCTTGCCATATCCATGGATACATTTCAATAATCCAAAATGGAATTTTTGTTTCTGTTCGTTCATAATCTTTTACTATCTTTCTTATTGCATGTTGATGGTTTTGAGTTTTGCAGCCCTCATTGAAGCTTTTATGACATTGTAGTCGAAGCAAGGTGTTTAATATCACATGCTCACTATTGTGGTTTGTAGTTGAACTGTTTATAGTTTTAATTGTATTAAAAGTTCTTTCCTCTTCTTCAGCATTTGCTGATATTCCAGAGATTATTCTTAACATGTGTGGGGCATGTACTATTAGGTTATGTTGGTATTTGCCATACATTTTTCGCTGTGAAACTGCTATTGGTTTGTCCTTTATAAGTTCTTTTAAATAAATTGAATGCAAAAATGTTTGATTGTAAAGAAACAAAATATTTTCAATTGTTCTACTGAGTTCATTACCATACAGTATGCCTTGAATGTAAAACATTGTTAATAAAACATTATAAGCTCTTGAATCAGTTTTTCCTTTCAATGTCAAAACTAATTTACTTAAACTTTTGCGATAGTCAATGCCACGTTTGCAATCTTTGTTGTCAAATGATAAACTCACCATTTCCTTAAACAGTTTTCGTTCAATAGTATTTAAATGAGAACTGATTTCTTCATAAAGATTAGATGTGTGACCTTTCACATCATGTAATGGTTCACATGGCAAGATTTCATATTTACTTAAATAAAGCTTTTCTAAGTCATCGAAATCCTCATTAAACAGCAAAGCTGGTAATCGCTGCATGCCATGCATTTCATTATCAAGTTTTTGCTGAAGAATTTTTTTGTGTGATTTATATTGAAAATATATTCCTCGTTCATTAAGTTCATCAATAATTTCATGTTTTGGTAAGTTTTTGTACAGTTTAGTTTGCTGTTTGTTTATTTTATTTCTGCTTATTTGAGTAAGTGTGAGCTTCTTTACTCTATTTTCTATACTCAGCAGAGGTTGATAAAATGAATAAGCTGTATCATAAGAGCGATTTATGTTAATTGGACATGCACAACAAGGATAATCACCTCCTTTTTGCTGTCCAATCTCAAACTGACAGGCAGGTGCATCACCATGAAAAAAACGCATTATATCATTAATTTTTTCAGCATTTATATCAATAAACTCTCCTAACAGTCTGTTATCTTCATTTCTGGTACTTGTGTACATAAGCTGTTTATCTGTTGATGAACAACGTTTCTGGTACTTGTGTACATAAGCTGTTTATCTGTTGATGAACAACAAATATATAAAGTTCAGGTTTTTCAATCTGAGCTTGAACGTCAATTTTTTTACCATGAATTTCAAAATACTCCTTTTCAGTGTAATATATTGCTTTATCATACACACAGTTCACCATAAACAGTAAATGTGAATGGTTGTTTACAGTAGATCCATCATGCCAAACTTGTATGTGTCTTCTTCTGTTAAAATATAATAGTTTTTTTCGCAAATCCTGAAGTTTGTGAATGCTATTGTCGTTTTCATTTAAACGATTTAGTTCTTCTTTAACCTTGCCATCGCTCATTGAATTTATTTCAGATTCTGAATGTAATCGCATAAAACATTTGTGCTTTTCAGCAAGTGTTTTTCTGATATGATTAAGAGGGATTTTTCTACCTGCTACATCTACCTCAGTAGTTTTAAAAGATTTATCATCAGTTATTGTAAGGATTTGGAACTTTTGTGGTATAATTAATTCACCAATGGTATATTCTCCTTTAGACACTTTCTCTTTTATATTCAACTTAATTTTTTTTATTGTTGGTTCAGCAGGTATACTAATATCTGTTGCATGAATTTTCTTCTTACATCGTCTTATTATTCTATTTCCTTGGCCTTTATATTTCAAACAACTTAAGTCAACACCTTTACTTGATAGAAACTGTTTTACAATTTGACCCCCATTTTTAGCTATCTCACCATTACTGTAAATAACATTGTATTTTTGTGCTAGCTCAGTAAAATTGATTTTTGTACCTGGCACATAAGAAACTACCTCCTTCCAACAATCATTTTCATTCCATTTATTTGTGTAGTTTCCAGTATGATCTTTAAGTTTATTTGGATTTTTTTTTTTCATTACGAACTTTTAAGTTTGCAAAAGTTTCAAAGCTTTGATTCATTCGTATTTTTGTAGCCTTCCGCAAAGATATTTCAGTTCCAAATGCCCTATAAATAAAATATTTTTATTTATTTAAGAGGATTTTTCAATTTGGAAAATACAAAATCTCAATTTGAATCTACTAAATAAAGTTATATAAAAAACAGTTTTAGCTTTTTAAAGATTATGTACCTTACAGCTGCTGTTTCTTCAAAGCATTTTTCAACACTGCATTTGAATAACCTTGCATATTTATTGCGTAATTTTTTTGTGTCAGTTCTTGATGGTTTCTGAATTAAGTTTGAATCAGGTATGAGGGGTATTGCATTTGTCATTGGCATAAAGTATTGTTTTTTAAATTTTCTATTTGCTTCATCCAATAAAGTACTTGCGCAACTTATTAAATTTTCTTTGTTTCCAGTTGCGATTTCAATTGACAAAAGATAACTTGCTTTTTTATTGTAAAACTTAGTGTTTGTTGGGATTAAAGATAACACATTTGCATTAAGCTTAACACACTCTTGACAGTTGGAAAACCTGTGTCGACATTTTTCTGTTAAACTAAGTTTAATCCATGCATTTAAAGAAAATGTGTCCATTATTATCTTCTTTTTTGCACTATGTCGTTTAGAAAGATAACATAATTTTGCCTTAATCTTAGGAAAATTTCGACGATGGATATCATTAGAGACAGCAAAATTTTCTTTTTGACAGCTGAATATTGAATTATATTCATCAATTCTTTGCTGTAAGGAAGCCTTTGACATCAGCAGGTTAAACACAATAACTTTGACATAACCACACGATAATGGATCTATTATAGACATAGTGATGATCTATAAAGTTTAAAGAGTAAAAAATATTATATTAACTGATATCACAGTCATTCCATACTTTAATTTAAAAAGTTGATTGCATTTATTTTTAGAAGCAATGAAACTAACTTGTTTATAAAGTTTATATGCTGCTGATATGAAAATCAAAACTAACTTGTTTATAAAGTTTACCGCCTCTTTTTTCAAATTGTTGACGCATTCTGCTGAATGGAATAAATTATTTTTTTAAGATGCCGAATAAGTCCCGAGTATTTCAAAAAATGAAACTAAATACCGAAAACAGTTTTTTAATTGGGGCTTAAAGTTGTGAATATTTATGTAAAAACGACTTTTGCAGAAACATTAACACTACCATAGTTTATCTGAATCTAATTTGACATTATTGTTAAAATTATTCATTTAGGTGTGGTTTTGAAAATATTAACTTCAATTTTCATAAAAAAATAGTTTTTCATGGATATTTTCCCCAAATAATGTCTAATCGTAAATGTCACGTTACATTCATTGAAAACAAACACTAAGACATGCTTTTATGAAAAAATCAAATTTATAGACTCATCTATAGCCAAGCCCCACGGTACTTTATGTTGAGAATTACATCTTTTCTAAATAAAACTACGCTTGACGATTTGTTAAAGTCGCATTACTTTTACCAGATTATAATAGTGGTTAAAAAAATCTTTCCAAACATACCAAACATGTCATACTTTTTGACAAAAAAATTTACATATATTGCAATTGAAAAATCTTACATTTTTGTTCGAAAAAACGTGTACCAGGCCTTAGTTGCATTGAGTTCTTTCCCTCTGTAGATATAAATAAAGTAATATTTAATCGAGAAGTTATGCAGCTTCAGATAGATATAGCGCTTCCACCCGTATTTGATGATGGGAAGCCCGTACGTCTTGACTATTGGTGGGCTGAAGTTTTTAAGTGTGAAAAATATTTAGAGCTTAGTAAGATTATCAAGGTATGCTTAAGTATTTTTAGTAGTCCTCATGTTGAGCAATCATTCAGCATGATGAACACCATAGTTAACAAAAAGACAAACCATCTTGATACTTTAACGTACTCTGCTATAGCTTCAGTTAAGTATCAATTATTAGCAAACGAGACCACAGCAGTAGTATACTTTAAAAGCAAACGAGACCACAGCAGTAGGGTACTTTAAAAGGCGAGATATATTGCATGACCCAGTTAACAAAAATATCTGTGGTCATTTGCAAACTGCAAGCAAACGCTTTTATAAAAAAATGAAATTCCATCGGAAAAATAGAAAAGTTGAAGAAATATTTTTAAATATAAATTCAACGTCAAAAAAAAAATTGCCTTACAGTGCAAAAAAGTTAAAGAATCTATTATTGATCATGCAAAAAAGTGCAGAAAAAGA
Organism: Hydra vulgaris; assembly: GCF_022113875.1. Lineage (NCBI taxonomy): Eukaryota > Metazoa > Cnidaria > Hydrozoa > Anthoathecata > Hydridae > Hydra > Hydra vulgaris. Next base: position 8,352,629 of record NC_061164.1, on the reverse strand, counting down.
AAAGCTGAGGAATGCTTCACAACAGAAAATTATAAGAAAAAAAAGTATTGATTCCTGACATTTATTCCATTGTCTCACATTTTATATTTTAAATATTAAGAAATTATTGCGCTTTGCAGGTTGCTTATGTTAAAACAGAGATATTATATTTCATTTTAGAGAAACATAATGAGTAGTTTTTAGTTTCTTTATTTATCCCTCTACCAACGTTCCAGAATTTACCCACATATCTTCGTCAATTTCTTGACCCTAAATTTTTCCGGGATTTTCCAGAATTTTCATGAAAATGACTTTCCGGGATTTTACGGGATTTTCAAAGAAAAAAATTTCCGGGATTTTCTTAAAGTCAAAAACTCATCTATGTAGATTTGAAAATAGCGGGAAACGTAAGCAAACTTTTTGTTAATGTTGTATTTTTTCAATCGATTTTATTTGTACATGGATTTCATATCAAACTATCTTTACCTACTGTTTATTATAGAAAGAAGACGTATCGGTTTTAGGAGATACAACCCTTTTCTAAAACGGGAGCGATATGATCATCGGACAGAGGGAATTTAAAAATATATGTGAAGAGGGACTTTTGATTTCTGCTCATATAAAGAATGATTTTTTTTCTTTAGCAAAAAAAAAAAAAAAATAAGCACCGCCTATCAATATATTAGTGTTTTAAATCTTGAATCAGGTTTGGCCAGGAATGTTTGCGAAAACAAGCCTTTTTATGACCACGCAAATTATTTTTGGTTTTGACTATTTGGTGTTTTAACGGTTTCAAAAAATTTTAAATTTTGCTAAAAAAAAAAAAAAAAGCGACTTTAAATACGTTAAAATAAATAATTTCGACGCGTTTATTTTGTACTAAGGTTTTTTAATAGCAAAACGCTTTTTATTAGTTTAAAATCATTAGTTTGTTACAAATAATTTTAATTGAAGTATTAATAAAAGTTGTTTCAATTTTTTATATATTATTTAATAATAAAATTATTTAATAATAAATATAAGTTAAAAAAAAAGGTTATAAACTTTATAAGCGATACCTTTAAACAACGATTGTCTCTTTAATAAACTTTAAATAAAAAACAATAAAATAAATACACCTGAAGAGAACAAGATTTTGATGAGAAATTTTATATTATCGAAAACACATTGAAATAAAGTAACAAATCTAATGACTAATAACTTTTTGGATTTACATGAGTATGCATTTTTTGAGTCTTTAAGTAAAAAATTTGTCTATAAAGTGTATCTATATAGTAAAAAAAGCAAACTTTTCAAAGAAAACTTATAATAATTAATTCTTTTTTTGTTAACGTTACTGCGAAGAATTGTTTATAATCTTTTTTATAACTTCATAATGGGAGTATTTGTTAAACTATGGTTAAAGACAAGCTGTTACTTTATTTAAAAAAGTTTGGCTTAAAATATAAGTTTTATAAAGTATTATTTAAAAGTTTGGCATAAGGTATAAGTTTTATAAAGTATTTATGTAATGTTATAATAATAACAATTTTTATGAAATATATATTTTAACGTGTTATATATGAATGTTAAAGGTGAAATATGTTCTTTTTCTAAAAGTAAATATCTTCAGATTAAACGCGCCCAAATATTTTATACCACAATTCAATTTATAAAAGTGCTTAAATTTACTTTAGTTAGTAAATATTTTTACAATACTTTAAAATATCAAAACACTTTTGAAGAAGATATGGATATTGACTACAAAACTGAAATAATTTTACTAGGTTGCTTATAAATGAAATAATTTTACTAGGTTGCTAATAAATGACTAAAAAGATGCTAAAGATGATGCGTGGATTCAGCCACAACATATTAAAGAGCTAAATCAACTTGATTTAAAAATTAGCTAAACTCAATACAAGTTGCATATATGACTGCAAAGGTAGATTATTAGTATATTTAAGTTTTATAATTTGATATCATAGCTTACATACCTGGTTATAACTATTCCTTTTTACAAGAAGTGGAAAATAATCTACAAAGTGGAAAAAACTTACAAATAATTATACTTTAATTTTAAATTTAAACACTAACTACTATTCAAAAGAACTATGATAACAATGACTAAAACTAATAAATATCAAAAAATATTTAAACTTTAAAACTGAAACTTATACTGAAACAGTAGCTAGCGTATTTTAAATAATAAGAGCTAACTATTTTTTAACAAAACTACTAATTTAACTGCCTGAAGTAAGAAGAAGCAAATAATTTAAGACATAATTTAAATAATCAGAATACTGAATCCAAATAATCTTACTTCCAGATAGAGAAATATTAAACAAATTTCTTACAAAACTATTTAAACTTATATACAAACGAGAAGTCTGTAAATAGTTTGAATAGTTTTTGTAAAGGAAAAATATTATATACAAATTAAAGTATGATCACACTTGTGTATTTATATAAACCCATGCAAATAATAGCAACACAAAATCTAATGAGATATTTTTAAATATATAAAGATAGTATATAAAATATAATAAGAGTTAAAAGTTCATAACAGATGTTATATGATAAAACAGATTTCAAATAATTAACTATTTTTTTGAGAAAATAGTTAAAAATAATTACTACATAACTTGCCTAATAATTTTTACATTACTATTTTCTGTAAAAAAAAAAAAAGAAAATATAAAGCAGTACCTTTATTCATGTTTGAATAAGAACATTAATTAAATAAGAAAATTAATTACCGAAATGAATTTATATAAAAAATGTAGATATTTTTATTAGCTTATTATGTCACTTAAATATTATGTCATATTATATCACATATATCTTCTTTAAACAATATAATATGAACGAGGGTCGTTCTGACAACAAAACAATGTTTTACGAGGCCACATTAACTTGGGAACCCCCCTTAAATTTTTGCTAAATAACAAAAGTCTGTAAATTCTTATAGTGTAATTATATAAATAGTTGTTTATATATCTACATAAAAATAATAATTATAATAATAATAATATACAAATTTGTTGAAGGAACAAAAATTCAATTTTATTAAAAATTAGTCAACTAGATCCGTTTATTACATATTTTTAAAGCCTTGGTTATTATAGCGACACCGCATTTCAAAAGTTGAAAACACGATGAAACAAATAAAAATATTATTTATTCACAAAATTATATTTAATACAATTTATTGAAATAATTTCTAAATTTATTTAATTAAAACGCAGAAAAGCGTTTTAATTTTATGAAAAGCGTTTCATTTTATTAAAAGAGCGCTGCCTTAACCAAAGCATTTAGTCTATGTATGTTCATATGCGGTTTTTCTCCCTAAAGCAGTTAACATAAATAAAATCCCTCAAATAGGTAAGTTAGGAGCAGTTGTTGCATGTTTCCTTAATTCAGATAAGTTTGTACATTACGTTACCCATATTGCAGTTTGTCATATTTTGGTTCAAACCCTTAATTTAAAGACCATAAAAATGTCTAGTAATATAGAGATACGATTTTTACTTTAACTTAAAAGTTAATGAATCGTTGTGCCATGACCAATTTTGTAACTTTGTTAACTTTTTATAAAGTCATAAAGAAGAGGTAAATAATTTGAGGAAGAAGTCAAGAAAAATACTAAAACAGAAAAGCAAAAATTACACAAAAAGGTTAAACTTTCTAACTACATTTGGGTCAGGTATTTTAGTAACCTGCCAGATAAATTCTGTAGTTCTGAGCTCCTAAAAATAGTGCAATTTTTTTATTGCATGCCAAGCCACAATGCTTCTATAGAACGATTGTTTTCACTAATGTCTTGCCAATGGACAAAAGAAAGAAATAGATTATTAGTAGAGTCCATTAAAAGTAAATTATATATAAAATAAAACTTTAAATCATTCTCATGTCATGAGTTCCATGAGTATCTGCTATCAAACAAAGACTTATTGAATAGGATAGATTCAACCAAAAAGTGTAGCTGGTATGACGCGCCTTCCTTTGTTTGTAGTTCTAGCTCTGCTCCCGCAATTGAATGCTCGAATGATAGTGATACTGATACAGATGATTAATTGGGTTAATTATATAATATAGTCTAAATGCATGGTTTGAAATTATACAGAATGTCTTTCGTAACTTTTTAAAATAGTTATTTGATGCGGAATAAGAGTTTAATGAATAAGCGACAGTATATCTTGTTCAATAATTGGAACAATTATTAATTTTGATCTAAAATTACACTAGACTTTGATTAAAGTAAGGTTGATTAGTTTTAAGGTTAATGTAATTTTCTAGCCAACAGTTTATAATTTAAAAACTAATGACGAAAAATTTGGGTTTATATAATTTAATATTTATTAAAGAGGTTACCCTCTGGTATCACGTCATTAAATAAGGAGGGGGGTGATATACCTCTTATTTGCCGTGCATTGTAAAGTCTCCTCTTTTTTTATTAATTACCATATGGCAACCCTATACATATGGCATATGTAAATATGTGTAAACTTATATACCTATGTGTGTTTAAAATGATACATGTAAATATATGCAAACTTTTATACCTATGTATGAGTCAATATATATTGAAAGTAATTAACGCATGTCCATATTTAAAAAATGTAGCCGAAAATGCAAAACAATTTTTGGAAGATAAGGTTTAGAATAAGACCCGACCAAGTGATGTATATTACATAATTTGGCGTTTGATAGTTCATTTAACTGTACAATGATCAAGGTTAAAGCAGGGTCCTCATAATACTTTACAGTCGTTTCATGCGGGCATCATGCTTAATAACATACGGTGGTACCGCTATCTACGAGCTTTGAATTCTAGCTTAACAATACAGGGTAGAAATTGTTGTAACTTTTTCCTAACTTATGCAAACGAATATAACAAGTTCAAACAAGTAAATTACTAAGAGTGAGAATAGATGTAAAGACTTCGATTTTAACGTGTGTAATAATTACTAATGGATCGTTAAAATAAATCGCCATTCATTGTAAATTTCAATGTTGTGAACATGTAGACTTGTCAACTTTTGAATATAAAAACATAATTGTAATGTGTATACTTTACACATTTGATTCAACTGTTTTATGACGCTGACTTGATGCCTGTTATGTATTTTAGTGGTAGTTTTATTTTGTTTGACTTTTTAGCTTTCAAAAGGTGTATAAAAATTATAATAAGTGATATAAAGCTTTAATTCCACTTTTTAAATATGTAAATCAGGAAGAGGCTAAAATTAGCGGAACACATTAAATGTGTTAAGTTTTCAAACGTATAATTTTGTTGAGAAAAAATATAAATCGCTCAGATCCCTCTTTAACTACACAGAGGGTTAATTCTGTTATATCGGGTATATTTATCGCATATTAGTGCTGCTATCTGATCCAGTGTCCTGTTTACAGATGCTAAATGCATGTAGATCTATGAAGAAAATTCTATCAAATGATCGTGTTTTCTGCTCAGCTTATTTGCGGTAGGCAGCTTTAGTCTTGGAAAGCACGGTCCATTTGTTCATGAATTCGAGCAGCTTTTGCGGCATATGCTCAGACTCAACTTAACACACAGTTTCTTGTACCAGCATTACAGCTCTTTCGTTTCAATCATCAACGATAGTCAGGTATTTGACGTTCAACTTAATCTCACTAAAATCAAAATTGATTTTATAGGAACTAGCTGGATAAAATATCTATTTAGAGCTAGTGTTGCCGTAGCCTAAAATCTCTACTAAAGTAAACCAGTCCTGGCTGCTTGTCAGGTACAGACAGGTACAGGTACAGTCTTTATTTAAGGTAAGCAATCATTTTCTTAATTGTCTACCCCTGTCAGTCATTTAGTAGAGGTGCGTTACAGATCTTTTTGATGATTATTTCCTTTTCTTATCCAATTATCAAACTATCTAAATATGCCAGCACCATAGAAACTACTGTTGGTTTCAGGTTCCATCTATGGTTTCCCCATAATTGAACGCAGCACTTGCTAAACGCAGCACTGTCTCCAAAATTTTTTCACCAAAATTGTCATAGCTTTGTTAAACTTATCCAAAGCGTCTATACCTTAGTATGAGATAGATGCAAGAGTAGGCAACAAGTTTATAAAAGGGGCGTATATATAGAGGTATATATAAAAGGCTATAAGGTATATAAGGGTATATAAGGTTATAGGGGTTAAATATATAAGGTGATAGGGGTGTATATAAAAGGCTACACATGAAAGGGGTGTATAGAAGGCCGAAGGGGTACTGGAACACCCTTGTAACATTAAAAAAACATTTTTTCACACGAAAGAATGTTTTACTAATAAATTATGTCATCTTTATACACCAAAAATTGTTCTAATTTACTTCCATACCATTTCTAAATATTAATGGTCTGTTTTCGATTAAAGGGTCTTCATTACGTTTTAACACCCTTGTAGTGAAATGTTCCATTCTTATAAATACATTAACTTTAAAAGCACTGATTATATTTTGTGTTAAAAAGTTAAAATTGTATATTCTTAGTTTTCAGCATTTAAAAATGTTATATAAATTGACTTTATGGCTGGGATGTGTGCACTGCACAACGCCCTCTTCCCCTCCCCCAATTTCTCCAACTTAAATAAAAAATTTATTAAAGATTCGAAGAAAAAATTTATTGAAAAAAGCCACGACTAACGCCCCCGCCATCTAGGTATACAAACTTTATAAAAAATGTCTTTAAAAATTTAAAAACGTTTTTAAATTGCATTTATTCTAAAGACAACTTTACAAATCTTACCACATTTTAAGATGTAGGTTGAAGTATCCACCCTAAAAATAAGTCAAAAATAAACCTAACTTTATTACTTGTATTTTATAAAGATTTAGAATACTTATATTCATCACTATGTAATTAATTTACATCACTAAACATACCAAATAATTCTTCACTGTATTTATTGTAAAGCGTTGCACTAGTTGTCTCTTTTTTGAGTTTTGCGGTAATGGAAAGAAAAAAATATCTCTTATATTCATCAATGGGGCATAAAGTTGTAATAGATTGTAGAATATATGGGGCAAGCGTTGTCCCATATAAATCTGTCTATTTTCAAAATAGTATAGGTGGATTAGATTTGCAATAGGAATTTCTTATAAAACATTTTTCACTACCTGGATACCAGTGACATGATCAAAACCTGCATCATCAGCTGACTTAGTCACCATGATCAGTTAGAAGTTTACTAAACAGCGCCAAGCACTCCCATTTGTTTTATAGCTGTTGCGTTACAAAATGCTAGAAGTGGTTGGAAAGGGAAACATTTTACTGTTCCAGTGGTCAGGCAATGTAAAAAATTAGTATAGTGTTACATAAAAATGATACAGGTATATTAAAGAACGTGCAGGCGGTTACCACGAAACCGTGGAATAATACCTCGCGGTAGTTTGCTATTGTCTACAAAATTTATGAAACCTTGTGGATCACATTGGTCATCTAAATCTCAACTTGTTTATTGCTTACACAATTTTTACTGCCATGCAATCATTCCCAATCAATTTGCTATGTTCCAACTTCGCGACTTAAAATAGCAATTGTGTCTAGAGGGTGCAAATGACAGTTTAGTTCATTCTAATTTTTTCTCCATTATTACAAATTTTGGCATTGGTAAGATGATTAACCGGCACCATGTCAGACATTATGTTACATATATTTGATATAATGGAACTGTGCCATTCATTAAAGGAAAGAGTGAAAACTGAATAAAGAAAAGCGTAATGATCAACTGCACCACATATATGGCTTTCATAATCAACAGCTGGTCCAGAGCAATGACCTGAAATGTTTTTAGATGTCAGATGAACAGTGTTGATATGAACACCTTCTGTTGTTGCATCGAATCCAAGTGTTAGTTGTTGCATCGAATCCAAGTGTTAGTTGTTGCATCGAATCCAAGTGTTGTTGCATCGAGTCCAAGTGTTGCTACCTGCAGTTCTGATATACTGCCAAGCTCACGATCCATTTGTCCGATAGGCCAACGATAAATGTCCGTAAAGTTAACACTCAAATACTGCCTAATTTTTGAGATTAGGATATTACCGGTTAGAACATTGGCTAATAACATGCTTTAAAATATCATTTTCATTTTTAAAGGGTAACTCATCGTCTTTTTACATATTAACATTTGGAATTTTCCCCTCTTATATCTGGAAAATGTCATTTTCTAATTAAGTAAAGAATATTTTTTATGTTTTACTGTTAATTGCATTAAGTTTGGTTTTTCTTTTACTGTCAGCGCTTTTTTTTTTTTTTTTTTTTGCTATAAGATTGCGAAATAACCTATTGTAATGATAAGTTTTAATTTGTTTTATTAGTTCTTTAACTTCTGTCCTTAAAGCTTTAAAAAAATTTTCTTTCCTTTTAACACTTTTTTTGAATATTTTTAACTTATATGGCTTGCTATTGTATTTCATTTTAACTTTTGCAACTTTTTCTGTAGTCTTTGGTTTAAATAGCTATCTGAAAATACAAATATAATAACCTTGTGATGAGTTTTGGTTTTTTTTTGGGTCAGTTCTTCTCTAGGTGCATGTTTTTTTTTCTTTTATTATTTACGAAAATTTCAGACGATAAAGGTTTTTCATTATCTAGAGGTATATCAGCCATATGTTCATGGGATGACAGAACAGAAAACCCAGAAACAGTAATCAATAAACCAGTCTGATTAAGATGTATTACTTTTTTTAATGACATCCTGATTACTAAATTCATTAAATTTTGAAAAATCCCTATTATAATTTTAGGCTAATTTTTCGGAAATGTTAATAACATTAAGTTTAGCAGTGTTTAAACTACATTACTGATTAACTTGTTTAAGAGTATTATCAATGGACTCACCGTTATTAATGAATAAAAGAATTAAATGTCCATTTTGACAGCGTGTATGTGTTTTACAGCTAAATCTATTGTCACTGCATTTGCAAACATAACTCTACTTTTTTTTGGACCCATGAATCCCATGAAAAAATATAAACTTAAAGAGTTAATATACAATAGTTTAAATTTAATTTTTCAAAAAAAGTAAACTAATATATAATAATTTGTTAGCAATTAATTTCATAATAATACAACATGTGAAAAAAAGTATTAAATAATTTAGAAAATCTCATACATACTTTCTACTAACAATTAATGGTAAAAAATATAATATTTAGAAACTGTAAACATAAGTTTAAAATCAAATAATTAAACTGAATTCATAATCAAATAATATTACATAAGTCAAAACACCTGTCAATGCTTTGTTTTTAAATTATCATGTGTATCAATTTAAAATAAATAATTCAAATATAAATAATTGTTAAAAATGTAACCAAATGGAAACCAAACTTGATAATGTTACATATTTATTTAAAAAAAAAACAAATGGTGGCGCCTAGTAATACTTTATTCTCTAAAAGGCCGCCACCATTCTGTCTTTGCCCACGACCTACTCCATGGCTTCTTCTGCTGTAGCTCAAGCACCCCTGTTTAAAAGATTATAGGCCCAGCTAAATGATTCATCATCATTCCCTCCTAATCGAACCCATAGCAAAAATGACCGATTGCTAATTGGTCCAAGGCGCTGTATCTCCTATAGGCACCAAAGGTAATCTTTAAATTACAATTAATTGTAACTATATTAGTGAATGGCATTACAATAAATTTAATATTTTAAATTATTTGATTTGCTTCATAAATATAATAAATAATAAATGAATGATAGTAAAAAATTAAATTCTGCTCTGGATTTTACTGGATTTTACAACACAATACAAATGTATTTATTAGTGGATTTAAATAATAATATTATGAGTTACATAATCATTCAAAAACATTTCTAAATCATAAATTTACTAATAGGAGGTTGTGCATGTTGTTAAAGAGATTGTGGGACTAAAATTTTATAAGTAAAATTTTAAAAGGTAAAAAAAGGTAAAATAAAGGTACGCATATTAGAAATGATACTTATACACATATACACTATGCTTACACATATTAAATATTAAACTGACCACTTGTAGCAGCTGAACTAAAGGTTTCAAAGTTAAAATAAATTTAAATATGGTGAAGAAATGCATAAACATATTAAAAAGTAAAAGTTAGTAATCGTATCAATTATAGCAGATGAAGATGGAACAAAGAAAAATAAATGTAATAAAACATAAATATTGCAATTCATCTGAAATACATACATAAATAAACAGTTTTTTTCATGAATAGAATGAAAGTATTTTAAAGCTAATCACCCAATGCAGTTGAAGATGGTACTAATGCTAAAAAGTTTTAAAAATGAAATAAATATGCCATTGTCAAGAAATCCAACTATTAAAAAGTTACAATTGTTTAATTTACCACTCATTGCAGATGAAAATGTTGCTAAAAGTAATAAAACATAAATAATATAATTGACGACTATTAAATTCTATTATTCTATTATCTATGACGACTATGAAAATCTATTTCCAAATTAAAAAGAACAAGCTTTTAAGATATACATGCTAAAATTTGATATTCAAGGTATTTATCAAGGTATTAATTTAAAGGTATAATTTTACAAATTTATCCGTGGTAGGCTAGGAAAATCGATCTAAAAATAACAAAAAAAGTGTATAATTACAACAAAACACTTTAAAATTATGAAAGTAACTATCATCGTTCTGTGAAAGATGCAACAACTTTATTAACATAATGGAAACTAACAGTGAATATATAAAGAAGATATATCTTAAGCTAACATTAGGAACGGGTATTTACTAAAAAGATTATTCACGTTTTATTGATTGTGGTTATATATGAAATATGTTTTATACTTACGGAATCTCGAAAAATCTTCTTAATGTCTAGCTGGATCTAAACAACAAATCAACATTTGGCATACTTATATTGTAATTTACATAATAATCCATTATGAAAAAATCCAGAACCAATATTTTTGCATAAAAATCGGTTCCGTTAATCGCGATTTCCGTGTACCTACACTTGCTGCAGGTTCATTCTCAACATATCACATACAGACCCTCATGGTTTAGAATTGACTACTTCAAAATGGAATTTTATTATTTCCACCATTATCCCGAGCTAAAAAGAGCCATACCTCTTCGCATTAAACAACATTTTCTTCACCATCAGTACAAATACACATAACAATCAGTACAGCTTCACTCGCAGATAGATAAAGCAACATGGACTTTACAGTAACGTGAAGTTAAGTGTTATCATAACATCAGAGTACTCGTTAAACATCGTTGCCTTGTGTAACAAACATTTTATTATTTAACGTGCGTGGATAAAATGTTTAAAAAAATCGGGTTTGTTAACAATTTTAAAATTATAGTGGAATAATTGTGTTATTAATTCAAACGATCAGTTAAATCATTATATTTTCAAAAAGATGTATTAAATTGTTACCAGATTTTAAAAAAAGAAAGAGCAATATATTGAATCAAAATATTTAGTGTTTCGTCTTTGTATTTGTTCGTCTACTAAAACACCAATACGTTGAAATTCTGCTAATACTTTACAACAATCGGTAATTTATATAACAAAATGTGCCTTTATATCAAAATATTTTATATTTCTCCTGATCTATATGAATATTATCACAAAAAATATAAGTAAATAATTAAATAAAAATAAATAAATAAAAAAGAATAAAAAAAATTTGAATATATATATATTACTTTAGACTGACTTTGCTTCATTTACAAGATTCTGCATTTAGATTGCATTAAGTGCATTAAGATTGTGCCTGACGGCTTTCTTAATTTAGCAAAGAATTTGGAACACAATCCAAATAACTTTGCATTGTCTTCTAAATTCTTTGCTAAATTAAAATAATGTCAATAAATTTTGTATTAAATTTTTCAGTTGCAAAAATTTAAAACGTTCATTTATTCAGTTGTAACCGTAGTATAATCACTGGTAATGATGTATAATATTAGACTTGAAGAAGTTATTAGTGTAAATGATAATACACCCCTATCGGATTATGAAGTTAGGTTTCCTTCCCATCCATTCCCAACCACGCGTCATAACTAACGTCATACGTCATAACTGTCATAATCCGATGATCTTTTATTTAAAAAATATGATTTTTTTTTTGTTTAAAGGTAATCTAGCGTTATAAAAAAATATATAAAAAGCAAATTTTATTATTTTATTCAAATCAGATGGAATCAAAAACAGACGGAATCAAAGAACAAACCATTACAACAGTTCGATAAACCAATACCTGTTATAGTTGTAAAACCGTACAAGCTAGAAGTAGTAAAATCAAATGTAGATCAAATAAGAAATAGAAATGGAAACCATACATATCGATCATAGAAGTTCTTTTTTAAATAGAAGTTTTAAATTTTATTTAAAAAAGTGCTACACGAGTATGCAATTTTTTTCAACCTGTTGGAAATTTTGTTATATCAAGTGCAATTGGAATTTATAACTTTTTAAAATCTGGAAAGTTTGCAAAATTGTAATCAAAAATTTGCATGACACCGTTTGTCGTATAAATTAATTTTATAATTATATTAGTGGTTTGTTTGATAGAATTTGGTATACCTGCGATATTAGGTATAATATACTGTATATTTGCGTTCTTTTTTGCTTGTTATTATTTTATCGAACAGATTATTGAAAAATATAATTAAGAAATAAAGAATAATGAACCTGAAAGAAATGTAGAGAAGTGTTAAATAAAACTGAAAAAAGGAAATATTAATCAATCGAAGAAATGATGGACAAGTTAGATTGTATTGTAGAAATAACAAACTTTACAAATTTTAAAGAACTTTATGAATTTGGTTTTATATTATCGTGTAAACGAAAAAAATAATTTTATATTATTGTTATTGATACTTCAAGTTATAAGAGTAGAGGGAGTATTTCCTTTACACCAAGAAACATAATTGTTGATCTTCTACTTTGTTTTCAAAATCAATTACATAAGTGTCACCTGAAGAATTGAAAAAAATCCGTTTATTTTGAGAGTGCGGTCAAATTTTTCCCACCATCTGCAACAAATTTAAAATAAACTTGATATTTGAAACAAATCATTTTTAATTTTCTCTACATTGTTTGTTATTAAATAATCTTGCGTTGACGGTTTAAGCCTAATTTGCTTACTCGTTTAAATATATGATTTACAACTTGAACATGTTTGTCGTTATAAAATCTAATTTCGTTATGATTTAATAAATTTATTTCTGGTTCTAACATTGTAGTTAATTTATAACTGTATACAACAGATTTACGAATTTTGTCTGCAAGACATCTGCATATTGTACACAAAAGAATTTCTTCTTTGCCATACTTGACATTTTTCGTGTTCAGAAAGGTTTAAGTTTTGAAAACGAGGTTAACATTTTTCGTAGGTAAAACGAACTAAAGTGTCAAAACTAACAAATCATATACTCTCAATTCCCTTCTATATTTTTCGACATTTTCGTCATTTGCATCCAATTTTTGCCACAATATTTGTCCATGTGTTTTGTGTAGTAAAGAAACATTTTCTTGAAAACATGCAGGTAGTAATGTTAAAGGATTCGCTTGCAAACTTTCAATTGTATTTTTATAATAAAAATATTTAAAATATTGTTATAACTTTATTTCTGTCATCTAAACCAAAACATTCTCTTGCTAAATTTTCTGATTAACAATGAATAACAATGCCGAGACAAACCCTGAAATATCTGACAAGGGTTTAACGTGTTCTGTTTCTTTTAAATTTGATGTTTGAACACTTGTTTCACAAGTCAAATGTGATAAAAAAAGGAAAAACGTTTCGAGAAGTGTTTATAAAATAATTTTGAGGTTCATAAAAATGTCTAGTTTTTCCATATGAAAATTTGTCTGCTACATAAAATCCTTTACATTCCTGTTTATGAATATTACTAGTATATTTGAGACCACACTCTGAACATACAGATGATGATAGTTATATATAACAGAAAAACGTTAATTAAGCATGCTAACAGCGTGAAAAGACTGATTTTTTTCGAACAAACATATTTTTATTGTATTTACTGTTTTTTTTTTACGTTCGTTAGCTTCTTTTCTTTCGTCTTCGTTGAAAAATTCTCTCTGAGGATTTTGATCTTCTTTAGTTTTTTTTTTTTTTTTTTGCACTATTTGCACTTATTTTTGCACTATTTGCACTCCCGTATACCACTTTTAATAGCTCGGATAGTACACTTTAATATTGCGATTTCATTTTAGGATGTAGCAAACGAACGTTTTTATTTTTTTTATTTATTGAAAAAATTTAAATATCTATTCCATCAAAAGTGTTTTCGTATGCAAAAGAGTGACACAAATCAATGAGTTCTAGAAATGATAAATTTTTACTTTTTTCTTTAAATAGACTTAATGCATTTATCCACGAATCGTTTTGATCTTCGATAAGAAATTGCATTATATTTTCTTCAGAATAAAAATCTTGTCCGTTTTTTTCCAATACTTTTGTATTCCATTCTTTAATTGAATTTACTTTCCACTTTCTTATTAGAAATGAAGTAACAAACGCTGAATAAAAACACAAACCAATTTCAAACAAAATACTATAATCTAAAAACATTTTTCTTTTTTAATCGTATGATAATACTTTAGACGAACTGCTTTTATGTTTGTTCCATTGAGTTAAAGAATGAGGACGATACCATTCTCCGTACCATTCATCTTGATTTTCTTCTCTTATATACTCGCGACCTCGTTTATGAAGAATTTTGTTTTTATTTTTAGTATAATATTTATTTTTAATTTTTAATATTTTTTCTCGATTTATCATTAACTCTTCTGGACTAAGCTCAGAAATTTTTTTCTTTCGTTTACGATAACGATCACGTTCATGTTCTCGCCTCTTCAATAATTCTTCTGGACTAAGCTCAGAAAATTTTTTCTTTCGATTACGTTCACGTTCTCGCCTCATCATTGTTTCTTCTGGACTAAGTTCAGAAACTCTTTTATATCCAGCATGTTCATAATTTCTAAGTTTCATCATTGATTTTTCAGTTAAATTGCCTAATATTTTTACTTAAAAACTAGATAAACGAATTATTCTCCATCCGCTTTCATTTTCCAAAATGTTATAAACTGAACGAATGTTATTACTTTTAATATATTGTAAATTTATTGATCCTTCTTGTGGTTTTATATAAAAACGCCATCTGTTTCTATGATACAACGCCAAATGTACCAAATGATACAACGCCAAATGTACCGTTACATAAACCTTCTTCGACGTTTAAATTTTTAACTAACATGACTACAGCACCAATTTTAATATTTATACTAATAGGAATTTGAAACAACGGATTTACTTTTGAATTTTTAATAACATCTTTAGAATGAAACCATCGCTCATCAGAAGGAATACTCATTAATTGACGCAAGTTATAAAAATCAACTTCCATATTTGTAAAAAACAATCGTACGAAATTTGGATTAATATTATGATCAACTTCATAATGTCTTGTCATTATTAAATCGACTGTTTTATCAGATATTTTTCCAATTCGTATTTCGTTTAAAGCGTTTAAAAATTCAATATTTTCATGTCTAAAAGATTCAGTAAGTTCGATAACATTAAACATGTATGTTTTCCATATTGCTGATTTTAAAACATAATCACCTTTTACAGGTGGCAGTTGACGGAAATCACCGCAAGCAATAACTTGTATCCCACCAAACAATTCGTTATTGCATTGATTTATTTTGCATGCTAAATTATGTAATAAATCAAAGGTTTCTGAGTTAAGCATTGAAATTTCATCAATAATCAAAACGTGTATTTTCTCCATCTTTCTAAATCATCTACTTGCATGTGTTTGTAATAATAATCGACAGATTTTGTACCTATTTCAATACCTGCAAAACTGTGCACAGTCATACCTTTAATTTGATGAGCCGCTTTTCCTGTACTAGCTGTTACTGCAATAATTTTAAATATTTGATCGCTAGAAGCAATAGCATCAAGTATATAACTTTAACCACATCCAACACTACCAGTAAAAACCATTGAAAAGCCAATTTTTGTTCAGCAGATAGTCATTTTTTTTTATTTTTCTGAAAAAAAATTCAAAAAAATTAAGAATACATTCATAATATAACAAATTTATGAAATATCATCATAATTGATATCATTTCATTATTCGTCAGTCCAAAAATTACTTTTTTTTTGTTGATTTTTTCTATAGTTTTGTATTTTTATTAACAAATCTATTTCTTTACTCATTTCATTCAATGTAAACAATAATACATTTGTAACTTCTTCACAATGTTTTTCAATCAATATTTTTTTTAATGATTTATCTTGTACATATTTTCTTCGCATATCCATATTTTATATTTTTTATCTAAAATATTAATATTATAATTATATGTCAAATCATAAAATACTCCTTCGTTCTCATAATAATATCTATAACTTTTGCATAGATCAATATACATTTGTATTTCTTCAATCCATTTTTTTTTTCTTGATTCGCTCATATTTTCATAAAATTGATAAAACATGTAAAAGTCTACATTTAAATATGAAAATTTCGTCTTATATATTGTAAAATCATTAACACATTAACACGATGATTGTTAATAAAGCTATTTGTTTCTTCAAAAATATTTTCCATTTCAGAAATGTTTCCTAAAGTACAATCTGCGTTATATCTTAAATAAATAGCTTGTAATTTTGCCACTGACCAATTTTCTTTTTCACAAGTTTTTTTTAAAAATTCCATTACACAATTTAATATTATTTCTGGAAATTTCACCTAAAAAAGCATAATTTTTTTGAATAATAAAAAAGTTTGTTTACATAATCATACACTTTTAAATTAACTTGATTAATAATTAAATTTTTATTACAATTTTCAGTAAACAAATAAAACGTATAAAAAACTTTGTCTTTATAATCTGGAAAATTTTTCAACAATACTTCTAACAAAAATAAAATTTCATAATTATCAGGAAATTGATTATAATAAAAATCAGTCTAATTAATTGGCACATTTAATTTAGAATTGAAACATTAAGTTTTTCAAGTTGATCATCATTTTTAATAATTTAACATTTTCCGCATGTTTCTTTATATGCTACAGCTTTTTCGTACAGATCTGATTAAGTAAAATTCATCATAGTAAGTGAACCAGGAACTGAAAATTCAATTATATTTCGATCTCTTAAAGTTTTCATAATGTCATTGAGTTTTAATTCAGTCAACTTTCGTCTATCATAATACCATTTCGTGCTAGTTTCAATTTTTTCATTTAATTGACAAATAAATTTTTCTTTGTCATGACAGTTTTTAAAAAAATCATCAACTTCAAGAAAATCATCAGTTGGAATGTCACCATTTTTAAATTTAGATAAAACTAAAATTAATACAAAACCACCTATTTTTATTGGGACTTGTCTTTTATTTGTTGATATCAATGAACCCCAATTATATTCGTCATTAAATTCACAATCCATTTTTTTGTTTAATTTCTTCAACATGTACTCCATAGATACAAATTGCACACAATATGTATTACGAATAGAAATGGCATCCATTTCTAACAATTCCAAATTATTTTTTAGTTTAGCTTCTGTTATCATCTAAAAAAATTAACTTTATGTTATTTACAATACTGACATATTTTATTATATTCACATAAAGGACAACAAGTATACAAATTTAAACATTCTATCATAATTATTTTTTAATTCAATTTTAAATTTCAAAAATCTTTTATGACTCTCAGTACAATAATTAAATTTTTTATTATATCTTCTGATATTATTCCTTTATCACAAAGTTCATTCATAGTTTTTATCCAAACCAAATGAGTTTGTATTATTGTATTACGTTTCTCTCTTGATAAAGATTGAGCTGTCCAAAATACTTCCTTCAAACTAGTAACAAAATAATTGGCTATAGTTTGATATCGAAATTTTTCACCTAAATATTGATATTGAAATAGAATTTCTTTTAAACTTTTGTATGCTTTTTTATGTTCTAAATTTATTACTGATTCGTCAACATACTCATTGGTGTTTATTTGTATACCAGTATTTATTCGTATACACCTTCCAAATATTTGAAGATCTTTGTCATGTTTTTCTTTACTATACATTATAACTGAAAAAAAAAAATTACAAATTAATAAAGATAATTACAATAATAACATTTTCTGTCATCATCATCTTTATTATTTTTATTTTCATTGTTCAAGTGGTTAACGTCTTTAACAAAAGCATTTACCCATATATAATTTTTAAAAAAATCATAAAATATTATAAAGTTTTGTGGTCAAAAACGATTTATTGTATGTTAAAAATGTTTTTAAAATCCTTCTGTCAACATTACAACAAACTGATGATTATAAGACATTTCTTCTGATCTCGTAGATTCGTATCGAAAAAAAAATATCCCACATATCGTTATCAAAATAATTATCCTGACCGTCTTTATACAAATGTTCTTCTTTTAATATACATTCTTCACATACAAATGGCTGAAATTGTTTAGCTCGAATAATCAATTCTTCCAACGTAAACGGACAAATTTCATTGAGTAATAAAAATTTTTGCATTAATTCATTTACTTTTTTTTCTGTTAATTCAATCTTAAAAAATATTTTTTTTACATTTATAATAAAAATCATAGTTTTATATATTTTTTTGTCACTCAAAATATTTTATATCACACTCAAAATATTTTATATCACTTATATAATCATCATTCAATTAATGAACTTGATTATCAAATTTAATTAACATTTTATGTAATTTACAAATTACAAGCTATCTATTATACGCTAAATTGTTTTTTAATTTTCATTTTTCTTCAGCAGGTAAAAATTCTTTTTTTATATTACATACTCGATCAACAAAATCAACAGATACATTATTATAACATTTTTTAGAACAACAAATATCTCGTAACTCTTTCATTTCAAGATACAATCTTGTAGTAGAAAAACTAAATTTTTGATATAAATCAAATAAACATTTATGATGCAAATCGAAAATACGTTTTTGGTTTAGCGTGCTAAGATAATAACATTTGCCAAGTAATAAATTCTTATACTTTGTTTCAAAACTTTTTATTAAACCATTATAATCTATCATTTCATTATAATCATCAATATCAGCTAATTGTTGTAAAGTTTGAATTTCTTCGAGTAATTTTGGCTCTATTTGAACTTCAATTTCTTCTATCTTTTGTTTTTTTTGATCTGATGGTTTACAAATTGGATCTGACATTATTAGTTATCTTAAAAAATTTTATTTAAATATAATAAATTTTATTAAACTTCAAATATAATAAATTGACATTTTTTAAAAACATGATGTAACAAATCCTTAAACAATTTTCCTATTCTATTCATTACATTTAATTTTTTTCCTTATAATTTTATACAATTTGTTAATTGTATACAATTTATACTGTACTGATAAAACAAGTCTAATATAATGTTGCCATATAAATGTAAGAGTTCAAGTTTTTCAACAGATACATTATGTTCATACATGAGCATATGCACATCTCTTTCAAATTTTTCAAAAGTTTCTTTAACACGTTTGTATTGATCACGATCAAAACTTTCGCTAACAGCAAATAGTTGTAACTGTTGCAATTCTTCATTATGTTCATCTTTTAATTTTATTCTTTAACATTTTTTTATTATCTTTGTCATCTAAAAAAATATTTTATAAAAATATATTACAAAATAGTTAAGAATCCGAAATTAATATCAACTCTATTTTATTAATTGAACAAAATAATTCGCGACGTATTTTTTTTTTTAGTATTTCAACTTGTTCTGTTTTTGTCGGATATTGAAATTCGTATATATTTTTGTATTTTTTATATAATTTATATTTTTTATATGTCGGATATTGAAATTCGTACATAATTTTCTAATTTTTGTTTTTTAGCTCAACACGGCCAATCGTCTTCATTTTTTATAAATTCAATAAACGAATCATTTCTTTCCTTTTGATACTCTTTTTCTTTTTTTA
The DNA here is from genome assembly GCF_022113875.1 of Hydra vulgaris. NCBI lineage: Eukaryota > Metazoa > Cnidaria > Hydrozoa > Anthoathecata > Hydridae > Hydra > Hydra vulgaris. The sequence continues at coordinate 8,332,667 of NC_061164.1, read as the reverse complement.
TTTTATTTTGTTAACAATCAATAGATTTATTACATTTGATAATCAACTTTGTACATACTTTCAAATATAGATTGATAGTACTTTTATCGTATATATATTTATCTTGATCTTTATTCAAATTATCACAAACAGAAGAATTTAATTTTTTTTTCTCTTCAATAGAATATTCATTATGTAATCCTTTTAAAAATTCGACTAAGTTCCTTTCAATATTGCTATCATGTTATTCAACATTTTTTATTAGTTACCTTAAAAAGATTACAAAAAAATACAATAAGAAATTAATTAATTTTACATTTAATAAAAAGAGAATCTTCTACATGTAATTTAAAAGATCAGTTTTTTTTATAAATCTTCCAAATCCAAAAGCAGGATTCATTTGATCTTTATTAGGTCTTTGAAAATAAACACTGTCATTGGTTATAAACGATTTTTTAAATTTTTTCTCTCCCAATAATGATATAGTTCCTCTTTTATTACTAAACGGCCATTTTAAAACAGCATCATAAATGTGAGACATTAAAACAACAAATATACCAATATAGTCGCAATGTATTTTTTAAATGTTTCATCATTTAAATTGATATCAACATTGAAATTAATTCTCATTGCCATTTTATAATTTTTATAAAAAAACGGTGCAGAATAATGATATAATAATATCCATTCGAATTAAAATTCATTCGTTTCACTATATCTTTAATCACAAAGATCTTTTGGCCGTCAGGTAAACCAGTTGGTTCTTCAAGAATACTCACTCTGAAATCTAAATTTCTTAATTCTTATTTTATTTCTTCATTTAAATTAGATTTTTCAATTTTTATTTGATTATCACTTGCATCTTGTTTTCGATAACAGAAATCAGTTTTATTGTCATGACATTCAATTTTACATCGATCATTTTGACACTGATCACCATTATTATCCACGTCTTTTATCAAATTGTCACCATTCTCCATATTATTAAGAACTTTCTCAACCATTTCAATAAATTTAATAGACATCTAAAAAATAAATTACAAAAAAAATTATTTAAAAAAATATTAAAGTCCTGTCGAACCAAAACCACCCTTTCTTTCATTATCAGACAACATGGATTGTATTTCCATTTGTCAATTTTTATTTTTATCTACAGTCCATGAAATTCTTTCTGCAAAAAAAACAGGTTCAAAAGTCATTTGTGCAATAGATTGTCCTGCAGTAACAGTAAATGCTTCAATAGACGAATTATAAAGTATAACAGGAATTTCGTCTCTATTATCAGAATCGACAATTCCAGGTGAATTCAATACTGTTATACCGTTATGTATAGCTAAACCAGACTTGGATGTAATCCAACCTTGAAGATTGCGATCCATTTGTGATATAAAAACACCAGTAGAAATTAATTTACGTTGAAACGGTAATATTATTTCTCTTTCGGTACTACGTAAATCAAAAGCAGCTCTTCCTTTGGTAGCCTATAAAGACCAACCTTTAGAATCTATTTATTTTACTGTTTTCATCTATAAAAAAAATCAATTTTATTAACAACCGTATAATGGTTTACATGTTGGACAATAACACTGAAAAAAATCGTTAGGATAATAATAAACACACTTTTTAAATAATAAATTTGATAATAATAACATTTTAAAAATTTATCATTATTTTGCAACAATCGTTCATAATGAAATAACTTATTTTGAAGCATAACGTTCATAGTTTTACATAATTCTAAATAATCACGAACGTCGTATAACTCTTTTTTAAATCTTCTCTAACATTTGTTACATCTTTAATTTTTTCAATAGCTCTTTCAATCTAAATACCATCTTGATCTATATTCATTAAACTGCAAGAGTCATTCATTTTGTAATTATTTGTTCTTATTTCATATAATGTCAAATTTGTTAAATTATCCAAAGCTTCTTTACTTTTGTTCATTTTTTTACTGAAAAAAAATCTGAAAAAAATTCAAAAAAATTTTTATTACAAATAAACAATTAAATCTACAATTGTTTTTATCAAATTTCATCATTGTTTGCAGTGAATGGTCTAATAAACATAAATAACACATTCTATCTTCACACCAAAAACAATCGTGTAAACAACGATTTAACTTTTGACATTTTTGACACGTAAAAAACAAAGCTAATTCATCTTTATCCAATTTTTCCATTTCTAGTTCCGTTAATGGTTAATATTTTGTTTCTTCTTCTTTTGAAATTGAGTTTCCTGATTCAAGATTATTCCATTAAAATTTTGTTATTTTATAATAATAAAACAACTCTTTATTTGGATGTATACAACAAAATTTTCTCTCTTCCTCAATTTCAATGAATCAATTTATTATTTCTTGATTAAGACATTTTTCCTTTTTTATTAATTCTAAACATTTTTCATGTAATTCGATCATTCTTGTAAATGATTTATTAAATTCATTATATGCAATTTCATAAATAGTATTAAATCTTTCTAAACTCATCTTTTGAGATGTTTTGAATGATTCTGAAAAAAAATTTTGTTCCTTTAATAACATAACACAATAAAATTCTATATTTAGTAACAATTAACATTTTTTCTATTATATTACCTTATAAGGTAAAATATGATGTCATAAAAAATTTAAATGACACGTTGACAATTTTTTTATATAAACTTGTTTTGATCTTGTTTTTTTTAATCTCTATTGTTAAAATAGGGTATATAAACTAAAAAAAATTTCATTTTTATATCATTCGATTGATGATATACCTATATAGGATTTACTCACTTTCCTCCCAACCTTCCATCCCGACCTTCGTCATAACTAACGTCATAATCCGATAACGTCATAACGTTATAATCCGATAATGTTTTAAAATATAGAAGATTAAATTTTTTTGTTTAAAGTTAATCAAGCGTTATAAAAAAATTATATAAAAAAAGCAAATGCTTTTTAATTATATTCGTTATAAAAAATATAAAAAGGCATTTTATCAAATTATATAATTGTTTCTTACAACATAAAAAAATGGGTAAAGTTAAAAAAATTGAAGAAAGTAAAAAAATAAAAGTCAAACGTCAATTATTTGTCAAACCTGTAGCTGTAAGTTTATTGTTTTCTTTTTTTAAAATAAATGTTTTGTATTTTTTTAAAATGGATGTGTATTTTTTCTAGGTTGTTAAACCCTATGTGCCCGAAAATGCTTATAAAGCGCCTCAAAATTATGTACCTCAAGTGGTTGAAACAAGACCACTTGAGGAATCAGATGAGGAAACATACGAAGACCAATTGGAAATCTACGACGATATTCCAGAAATAGACGATGGTAAATTAAAAAAAATTTTTTTATAATAATTTTTTTTTAAAAAATATTTAGTTTAAAATAATTTTTTTAGAACAAGTTCGCATACTCGATGGTATTATGATTCGTATTGATCGTCATTTAAACGACGGCATAATGAATCGAAATGAACGATATTTTTCACTAAATGGAGATTCAACAACTAGACGAGTGGTTTGTTTTGGATGTTGTTTATGTAAAGGCGAAGAGAGCGAACATAATCATTGTTGCGCAACAACCGTGTGCCCGTACATACAAGATTTATTTGAGCGGTGCCGCGGTTGTTGTTATTGTATATAAAAATATATTTGTAAATAAATTGTATATATGTAAATAAAAAATTCATTTATCAAAATGTCTTTTGATGCGACGGACGATTGTTTGTTATATTTATATCAACTTAATTTAGATTTAAAAAAACATTTACAGGAAACGCATTTAAATCAAGGTGTTTGGATGGATAAAGTTCTTTTAGCTGAAGAAAGCGAATTGGATAGTTGTAAAAGAGTATACGGTTTTTATATTAAAGATTTAAAATTGATAAAGACATATCAAAAAGAGTTGATAGAAGTTCTTGATTTGCTATTTAAATGTCTTCCGCATCGCGTATTTTATCCTGACACGTGTTTTCATAATTATAGTGAAGTCATTGAACATTGTCTTGATGTGTTAAAAACATTTTATTATTATTTTACGTGTATAGATAAATTGTATAAAAAAATAAACTATGTAAATAGTTTAAAAATAATAGTTCAACAATTGTGTTATTATTGTAAAGGATTAGTTGGAGGATTATATTTGCAAAAAGATGTATTGGAATGTTATCATATTATAAAAAAGGAAAGAGACAATATATTAAATGAAAAAATTTATTAATGTAAAATTTTGTTTTTATTCTCATAATAAACTTTTAACAAAGTTTTCAAAACTGTTATTGATATTTTCAAAGAGTTCTTTATTTGTAAAATTGTTCGTACGTTTTTGAATTTCTTCGTCTATAATAACACCAATACGATAAAATTCTGCCAACACTCTACAACTATCGGATCCGTATCGGTCTTCTGCTATGTTTATTAGTATTCTTGCTTCTTGAGGGTTGTAACTAACAAATCTGATTTGATCATTTTTAACAAGTTTCATTTTTTTTGTTATGAATCTAAAAAAAAATAAAAAAAAATTTATTTTGATAATACTTGTTTTACAAAATTATGAAAGTCTCGTTTAATTTCTTCTGTTTTCTCAATGTTTTTAAAATAGTTTGTTTGTTTTAAAACTTCTTCTTGTACCATTAATAATATATTGCCAAACGCTTTTAATGTTGATGGATCATTAATCTTTTCATGTTCCACATTTAAAAATTTTGTCATTATATCGGATTCTTCTCTGTTAAAAAATAAAAAGTCTTGATCGTCTCCAGTAATTAGTTTCATTTTTTTTATTCTAAAATAAAAAGTTAAATAAAATCATACATGTCGTTTCTATTAGGTTTAAAATAAAGATTAATAACATATTCATGTTGTTTAAATAACCAATCTATACATTCCATATAAATATTAAAAAAAGATTTCATGACTAAATTATGTTGCTTAGTAGCAGAAAAAACAATTTATATAATAAGTATTTACAAAAAGTTTATATATACAAATTAAAAAAAAAAGGACATAAAAAATTTTTTTAAAAAAATTATTTTTTATTATAATAGTTCAAAAGTTCTTTTTGTTTTAAACAAATAACTTCAGGCGGATAATACGACGGAGTATTACATTTTGCGTTTATTGCCAAAAATGGATCTGCTACTTTAAAGTTTGGAAAATCTATATTGGATCTGTCTCGATTATCCAGTTCTGCATACGGTGGAGGATTTATACTTTCTTCGTATGATGGCGGATTTTCAAATTTAACTATAAACTTTTTATAGATATCCTTTCTACCGATTTCATTTAACAAATTTAAAATAAGTTTGATTTTAGCTTCGTTAGTATTGTATTCATAGTTTTGATACACGAAATCTTTGTATTGTAGATATTCCATTAAATCTAGTCCGTCTTTAATTTTCTCTCTTATTCCGTACGGTATTTCTAAAAACATTTTTAATTTTTTTACATCAGACGTAGTGATGTAGTCAGCTAAATCTCTCATGATTGAACTGTTCATTTTTTTTATTATTCTAAAAAAAAAATAACATAAAAAAAAAATATATAATATAAAAAATACATTATATAAAAGAAACGTGTATAATAAGTTTATTAATTATATGAATAATTAAATACAAAACAAAATACATAATAAATTATATAAAAGAAACGTGTATAATAAGTTTATTGTTTTTTATATAATGTCTTTTTAATTGTTCGTGCGTTGCAAAACTATCTGTTCCAATAGCTCGGTTATAAGCTTGAGCAGGTTTTTCAAAACATTCTTTTAACGGTTCGCTATAATTGGCTATTATTTTTGTGTTTTCAATATATTCGTTTTTAACTGTACATGTTACAGTTTTCATAAATGGCCATTTTAAAGAATGATCTTTTGGAGACTGTATCAATTGAAAATAAATACCCATTTTATCTTCTTGATTACTGTAACCAAAAATTTTAAATCGGTAGAAATAACCGTCTACAGTATACGAAGGTTGAGTATGATAAGCTTCGTTAGATTGCAATCTTAAATCCATTTGGTCCAATTCTATAATTAAATTATCAGACATGAATTTGTCGTTGATATCTTTATTATAATTTAATATATTATCATATAGTTTCAATTCTTTTTCAAATGTGCTTTTATTCACAAATTCTTTCATTTCCAAGCTGATGTTGTTCAATATTTTTTCAAATGTGTTTTTATTCACAAACTCTTTTATTTCCAAACCCATGTTGTCCATTTGTTTGGTTAATGCGTTTATTTGTTTGTTGACAGTTGCTAAACTGTTCAGAATGTTATTATTAGTCATGTTTAAAAAAGTTAAACTTTGTTTTTGATCCATAATAATATTTTTTTGTTTTTCCATTACTTCTTTCCATTCATTTTCAAAACGATGTAAACAATCAATAGCGTGTTGATCATAGTAGTTTTTTTGAATTTGATTTCCACAAAACACACATAATTTAGTTTGATTTCTTTCTACGCGTTCCTCGTGATAAATTTCACATTCATGTTCCCAAGTATCTGACAATTTAATTTTTTTTCCGCAGCTAAAACAATCATAATCTTGTGATGTGTTACATTTTAATTGATGATTTAGTAATTGATCAATAGTAAAGGGTAGCTTGCAATAATAACATAATTCTTTTTCCATAGCTTCAGCCATTTTTTTTGGTATAATTAGTTGCTTAAAAAAAGTATTAAATTAATATAAAATTTTTTTTTTAAATATTATGGGTAAAATTATGTAATATTACAGGTAAAATTATAGTCAAATAGGGTTAACATAGTATAAAAAAACAATATGAAAAAAAATATTTATTAATAAAAGTAAAAAAATACAAATTATTATTTTTAATATATATCGATTGCAATGACAGCTGTTCAGTAAAATATGTTACATTGTTATGAATACGAAATTGCTTTATCTATTGAAAAGAAAAAGTAATCTCATATTCATAATAATTGTAAACAAAACAAAAGTGTTCTCTTCCATTGTTTATTTATACCTTTAGTTTTGGCTTTATTGAGAAAAATAAATTTTTCTTAATAAGCTCAAAACTAAAGGGACATTAAAAAAGTTCCATTCCATTGTTTTTTTTTATTTTTTATACCTTTAGTTTTGGCTGCTTTAAGAAAATAAATTTATTAAAACACTCAAAACTAAAGGGACATTAAAAATATAAAAGTTCCATTCCATTGTTTTTTTTTATTTTTTATACCTTTAGTTTTGGCTGCTTTGAGAAAATACATTTCTCAATACACTCAAAACTAAAGGAACATTAAAAATAAAAAAATACAAAATAATTTAAAAAAAAGTCAATTGTCTATTTCCATAGGTTCGTTTTCTTTATCACCATCATCATTATATTCATCATCATCATCATTATATTCGTCATCATCATCATCGTATTCATCGTCATCATCATTATATTCGTCATCATCATCATCGTATTCATCGTCATCATCCAACTCGTAGTCTTCTTTTTCGTCGACTATGTCGATGTTTTTTAAATTAAAAATCGAGTCGCCATCTACAAACATGGCCTCATATGGTTTTACAAATTCTAATTGTGCAGACGGTTTGCCATATTTGTAGATGGCTTTATTTTCATCGGCGTAAATGGTTTCCATTTGGCTTTCCATTTTTTTTGTTTTTTTAATTAATCTAAAAAAATTACAACATGTTATACAATAATATACAAAACTAATATTCCATGGGTTCAATAGTACAGTTTTTAACTTTAATAATTAATTCGTTTAAATTGTTTATTAATTTAAAATTGTTTTTTTGTTGTTCGTCAATCAACCATCTTTGTAATGTTTTTAATATAAATTGCGGATTAGTTTTTTCTTCAGGATTAACTTGAAAAAATAGCGTAATGACTCGACATATTTTTAAATAACTTCTATTGTAATCGTTATCAATGGCATCAATAACACAGCGATGCATGTTTAAATAATTAGCAAATTGTTGCCAATAGGCTTCAAGATAGAATGACAAGATATTTGTTAATTCATTTTCACTCATTTTATTTTATATAATTAAATCTGTAAAAAAATTAAAAAAAAATGTTATTATATAAATATATTTTTTTTTTAACAACAAAAAATATTTTAAAAAAATGCCTCGCACAAGATATACGCCTAGATCAAAAAAAACTGTAGACGATTATTTAAATAATCAAATTGATTTTGTACGTACTACAACAAACTCGCAACATACGCAAACAGAAAATAGAGGGATACCAAGCAATTGTAAAAATATATTAGTATGTTTACGAAAAACTAAAAAAACATATAAAGATAACAAATCTAATCGTAAATTAGGACGCGTTGGTAAAAAAGTAAAACGATGGAAAATATCAAACGATGCTTACGTTAATCGAAAACATGAAAGAAATGCAGCGTTAAAAAAAAAAAAAAAGAAATAAACAATATATTTTATTGTAAAAAACTAATTACAAAAAAAACTAGTTACAATTTTGTTTTAAATATTCAAGTCCGTCTTGAATTTGCTTTTGCAAAAATTTTATTTTTCTCGCTCTATTTCTTTTGAGCTTGTATTTGCTCTTTTTCTAAAACAATAAAAAAATTATTTTTTTAACAAGTTAAAACAAGTTAAAAAAAGAATAATTTTTTTATATAAAAATATCTTACTTTTTTAGTTTGTAAATGAACGTTTTGTTCCGATGATCCTTTTTCCATAATTTCATTTTTAATTTCGTTAACTGTTTTTTTTTCTAATTCTTTTAAAAAATCTTCTGCAGTCAAGTCTACAGGAGTAAATTCCAGCGCCTGTTCATCAATAACGATAACTTCTATGTTTTTCATATTTTTTTTTGTAATTCTCTTTGTAATCGCCATTTGATTTTTTGATAAAAAAATGCAGCTTTTATACAAAAAATATTTAATCTTTATGGATTAAGTAAAACAAAAGAGTTTTTGTGACAAACAAGTTATATTTAGAAACTTTTAATCTTACTATTTACTCAGGATTATATAGGGAATTTCCCAGGGAATTTCCCTTAAAATGTGCGTAAACAACTTTAAAAAAAACTCTGTGTAGAAAAAAATCTCTACGTAAAGTGTTAAAATGACAATTTAAATGAATTCAAAACACGCTTAAACAACACGTCGACGTAGCATAGTGCATCGTATCATTTCCGCACTATGTTGAAAACCGCCATGAACCGATCGTCCAGGGTTCGAATCTCTCTATAACTTTACGGCTTTAACATTATATGTATAAACACATTGAGCAAACGCTTGATGACGTCTGTCTAGTTAGTTTAGTTAGTTATATGTTAACCACATTGAGTTACGGTGTTACTACTGTTACTTGATGATTGTCCCCACTGAGAGCTCATACTTTCGGTGAGTCCTATATGTTAAAACACATTGAGTTACGGTGTTACTACTGTTACTTGATGATTGTCCCCACTGAGAGCTCATACTTTCGGTGAGTCCTGAGCGTGTGTGAACGAGCGTGTATGTACGAACGGGTGAGCAGGCATAAGTAAGGCAAAAATAATAGACTAAGTAAGTAAGGTTAAGTAAGTAAGTAAGTAAGATACAAACAACCGGTTGTAAAAAACAACAGAGTAAAAATAATAAGTAGGCCTACTAAGAAAAACAAGTAAGGTAAGGCAGGTTAAGTAAGGACAGTGTCGGGTGACACAAAATATTTTTTAAAAAATATATAAGTTTTTTTTTAAAGCTTTTTACAAGTTAAAAAAATGAGATTTTTTAAGGGAAAAAAACTGTAAACGTTTACATGTTTGACATATATTTAAATAAAAAATATTAATTTTTTAATAAAGGTAAAAAACACCGTGGCGGTAACGTTTTTAGAAGATTAAGAGGCGGTTTAAGTAATCCATTCGCTGATTCTGTGAACAAGTTATTTAAATAACTTATAAACTTTAAAAATAATTTAGTTTAAAAAAGAATGTCGTTAGATGAGGGTTGTTTGTTTAAACATAGTTATTGCGAACATGCTAATAAAAGATATCACAGAAAAGAACATTGTATCAGTTGTTATACTAACGCATACGTTTAATATTATTAAAGATGATCTAGAGTTTTATAAATTATTACTTGAAGATATGGGTGAATATTCTTTAAATAACATAAGAGCCGATGTAACAAGTTATGGCGAATATATATTAACTTTTAAATATTTTAATGATTATATATGTCAAATAATAAGTGGAAATGAAAAAGAAGGACATACAGACATTTCTACTTTTTTAGGAGGATTTGTTATTGATTATAAAGTACGTTCTGGTTTATATACTATTAGACATGTAAATAAAGGCGATATATATATTGGTTATGAATTACCTATAACAAAATAATATATTTAATACTGTTGTTTTTTTATTTTTTTAAAAGGGTATATATAAAAGAAGAAAAAAATGTTTATTTAAAAAAAAAATTTTAGATTTATTTAAAAAAAATGGACGTAACTGCTTTTAAAGAATCTCTTTTACAATTTTATAATGTTAAAGATTTGGAAAATTTACAAACAAACGATAGTTTGAAAGATGTAAATGGTAATTTCAAGTTATTTTTTCGCTTGGACGGTAGCAATCAAATAAAAGTAACTCGTTCAAACGATATAGCTAACATTGATTTTATATTCGAAGTATTTGATATGAGTGTTACAAAAGTATTTAGTATGAAATATGATGATTTTGTATCAGTTATAAAGGATTCATTATCAATATGGTTGTTAGAAGAATGCGAATAAAAAAAAGACGTGCTCGTAAAGTTAAACGAAAACAACGCGCTCGTGGTTTATCAGACTATGTTACACCTCAAAATGTAACTAATGTTTTAAAAGTGGGTTCATTATTATACAGTTTAAAAAAAGCATGGAAAGGGAAAAAATCAACACCTGCTGTAACAACAAAAACAGTTGCAATTCAACCACCCGTTAATTTATATAAACCAGCGGATAAAAGTTTTGAAGTATATTAAATAAAATTAATGTAAAAAAATTATTTTTTAAATAAAATTAAAATACAATGTAAAGTTTATTTTCTTTTCTTGTGTCTTGTGTTTTTTTAATAAAAGTTTTTTTTTTCCCTTACACACATCACATAGTAGTTTATTTGTTTTTATTTCGAATTTTGTTTGAGTTGGTTTATGTAGAAGCCAAACTTCATTGTTAAAAACGGTGCTCGTACATTCTTTTAAATAATTTATCAATTTCGGATCTTGCAAATTAACGATATATAATAGTCCGTTTCCAGCGCACGATTCACAAATTTCTTCTATAACTTTTTCTCTAATTTTGCATAAAGCTGCTTTCTGTATACTTGTTGACATTTTATTATATTAAATTTTGAACAAAGAGAGTTTTTATTTCTTTTTTTGTCATGACATCATCTTGAGGTACGTCAATAAAATTATTTATATCTTTTAATCTTCTGTAATCGAAAAAATACATATCGTTCATATTTTCGTAACGTTTTAAAGCAAGGTTTTCTTCGTTCATAACATCTCTAATAACATTGATATCTTGAATAGATATTTTATCCCATTGACATTCATTGTTAGTTCTTAATAATCTAGCATCTTTTAAAAAGCTTCTAATCTTGTTATTGCTCATGACTTCATTTTTAAAAATGTCATTTTCTATAGGAATTTTCATTGTTTTCATTGATACATTATTGCGTACCAGTCTCTCAGTTTTTCTTAAATAGAGATGTAGTTTCATGTCTTTTTCAAAAAGTTGTTTAGCAGTAGCATCCAAGTGTTTAAATAATTTAGTTCTAACAAAGTGAAAAAATGGAAGCAAATTTATTTGAGCTAGTTCGGAAGCATGAAGAGATGAAACTTCATAGAAGTGATAGTTCAGTAATCTGCACAACAAAGGTAAATGAATTTGACCGTTAATAAGATAGTTTGGTAACAAGGATATAAAATAAGCGGCAAAAGCTCCGCACAAACTACTGTTTTCCCATTGGAAACAAGTTTTGTTATAAGAAAACAAAATAGTTTGTTGACCCGTCATTGAACTATATTTTAATACAAATTTTGTAAACCAATAAAATTCATGGTTATCGGCTGTCCATTCGTAAGGAAAGTGATTAGTTTGTCGTATGTAAGAACTTATTTCAATCTCATTATAATTAATGTTTAGAGTGTTTATTTGTATGTTAGTTTGTATTTCTTCTACAGATTCAAACAAATGTCTATTGCTTCTTAAAAAAAGTGGAATTTGTTTTAAACAGCTTTCAGTACCTAAACTGTCAAAACAAAAAAAATGATTAGCGTCTAATTTGAGTAAAAGTCTCCAATGTTCTCCATTTTGTTTGATAGTTTCGTTATTATAAATAAAAAAAGAACCATTTTTTACCATTCGCCTAATAATGTTTACGTGCGTTTGAGTTTGACTCAATTCGTCAAAAGCGTAAACACCTATAAAATAATCTTTCAAAAAGGGTTCATTTCTAAAATAACTAGACAAAGATTCGTTAGTACACATTTATTCTTCTTTTTCTAAACTAAAAAAACTTGAAATAAATAATGTTACAATAGCGTGTAAAATATTAACAAATAATGTTTTTTTATCGGACGTGCCGTCTTTTATGATTCCTTCAATGTTTCTTTTAACAGATTTCTTTTTTAAAACTCCATCCAGTTTTTCTATGATGGTTGAAGCGGTAGGTAATATTTTTGCTGTAAAAGTATCGATGAATCCGTCTGTTTGATCACCTTCAAATGGAACAATAGGTTTAATATCTCTTTCGAGTAAAAAAACTTTAAGTTTAGATTTGTAATAATCAGCTATAACATTTTCGTCAAGATGATCTTTTTTCATATTGTCAAACTTATTCAAGTGAAATTGACATAGTTGTGGCTGGTCGAGTAAATTTTTAAATTTACTGTTTTTAAAGCATTTTTCAATAGAATAAGAATTTAATGTGATTCTTTTTGAATTTAAAATATTTTCAAGAAAATCATTTGAAGATGCGTCTTTATAATGTTCCTCGTCTATAATTAGAGATGAAGGTGAAGAGTTTCCGGATTTGTTTTCTTGAGATTGATATCTTTTGGCTATTTCATCTAATGCGCAAACAGCGCAACTGTTATGAATTTTTCTAATGATGCTGTCAACTCGATTCATTTTTTTATTTTTTTAAATGATATTTATTTTTTTTTGTTTTTTATACATGTTTAAAAATTTTAAAAAAAGAATGCGTTTCATTTTTATTAAAAAATGAAACGCATGTTTGTGTCACCCGATTTCCCT
>NC_061164.1:8244191-8318456 GCF_022113875.1 Hydra vulgaris | reverse complement strand
ATTGTTGTTTGACGACATTAGTGCTTTTTGTCTCAAGAGTCAACAATATACTAGCGCATGTTCTAGCGGATCGCATCACGGAGTAGGTACCATTACTGTATTTCATGCAGTACCTTCTAAATCGAGTCAAGCTTGGAATAATTTGGTATCTCATTACAAATGTATTGTTTCTTTTGACAACAACAGCGAAATTGAAAAAATATTTAAAAATGATTTTCCTTCTGCTGGAAAAATGCATCACGTCATTAGCGATTTACTTAACAAAGAAACTTCTAGTCAACACGGACACTTGGCATTATTTAAAAGAAATTGTTCTGTTGCCAGATTAAGAACCCAAATTACCAATTCCAAAGAACAAAAAGTGTTTATACCTGTTGACGCTCAAGGAAAATTAGATTTTGATTACAACGAAATGAGCGTAAACAAAAAAATTGTTACTTTTCAATCGTTTCTTTATGTTAAAGCGCGAAATTGTAAAAACCATTATTATCTTAAATCTCATCACAATCCATTTTGTCAAGAAAAAGAGAAGGAGAACCAACAAACTAACGACGAAGAAGGTAAAAACAATATAAATAGCGAAAAAGAAAATCAAATAAAAAAAAGAAAATGGAGCGAGAGCGAAAGAGCTGCTCTAATGCTTGAAGAAATTAAAAGAAGAAAGAGATATGAATTGTGCGAATCATCAGACGAATTTTCAGATTCTGGAGACGAATCAAACGAATCAGAATGATTGGGACAGCGAAGAACTGTTGCAACTTTTACAAAGCGATTACGAAGCGTGCAATCTCAAAACATCAAAACGAAAAGACATGAGACAAAAATTAGCCGTTCGCAGTCACATTTTTATACCTAAAATGAACAAACGTAAAGATATAGACGAAAACGAAATTAAAATATGGATCAAAGAAATTTCGACTCGATTTAACGCTGTCAAAATGTTAAAATGCGAACTTTTGTCTGATCACGAAAGATTACAAATCAAAAACGCTTTTCAAGATTACGTATGTTTAGAAATTAAATTGTTTGTCAAAGAAATTTTATATCCTTATCCCAAGTTTAACGAAAACGGAAAAATTATTTTAAAAAAAGAAAAAATGAAAGACAAAAACAAAACCATATCGGATTTCGTTTACAATAATTACGACGTTTTAAAAGAATATTTCAACTCTACTCGTTTTAAACTTTATCACGAAATAATAAATTATTACTCTAATAAATTAATTTCATTTGACACGTTACAACCTACAAAAACTGTTATAGATTTGTTAAGACAACAATTTGACATTGATTATTGTCAAAAAGAATTGTATTCTCAAAAAGATTTGTATTATTTTGAAATAGATATAAACCGTACGATTTTTCTTATACCCCTTTGCTCGCTTTGCGAAAAGTTTTCGCGCAAAATGCTTACAACACTGACGTCTACAAAAAAACTAGATTGGAAATGGAAAAAGAAACTGAAGAAAAAGAAACAGAAACTGTTCCGCAAAGTTCTGGCATGCCAGAAACAACAATGAAATCTGACATTTCTCATTTGATCGAAAGATACGATTTACCCTCTTCCCTTATCTATGCCGATCCGATAAATGCAGAAGCGCAAATCGAAGGCGAATTACGATTTCAACAAGAATTAAATAATTTATTACCTATTGAAACACAGCTGAACGGTGATTTGACAACATCGCTAATTCAAGATCAAGAAAAATGGAAAACTTATCTCAACGTAGGAGGTGACGCTTACGCTTTTAGCAAATTAATCGGACAAAACAAATACAACGAATTTAACGCTAAAGTTGATCAAAGAACCATTAGCGAAACTTTAAGAACCATGAGAAATATAAAAAAATATGTTCCTCAAGAAGAAAACAATTCTCTTAATCCTATGCCTCCTAATTCTGTACAATCAAGTTTAAATAATTTATCACAAAAAACTACTTTAAATACTGTTCAACCTACTAACAAAAAAGTTTATCTTTTAACTCCTCTTAATCGATTTTTAACTTTTTACGAAAAACCTAACGACGCAGAAGTAACCAAACTCATGGCAAATTTAGCTAGATCAAACATGGCTAAATTAGCTCGCAATTTATTAGACATGTGTAAAAATCAAGTCAATCACTCCTTTGGATCGAATCAAATTTCTTTACGCGTTTATAAACCTAGAGGTGAAGAAGCGACATTAAACAATTTAAAAATATATATTCAATTTATGAATAACGTAGTAGACGTTGAAGAATCATTAGCTAGCATTATTAACAACGTTAACGCAACTTCTTACAAAATCATTAATGATCCTAAACAATATTCTTATTACGCTAACGAATTTTTAACTTTACTTGCTTCACCTCAAAGCGTAGGCAGTTTAAGAATGGTTGCAGATTATTATCAAATTAAACATCTTACTTTTGCTAAATTGTGGAATTATTTAAAAAAATATAACATACCTTTTAGAAACGAAAACAAATTGACGGCAGAAAGCGCGTATCAAGAAACCTTTTCAAGTCGTCCTTATACTGTAATGACTTCAGCCTTTTTTGAAAGCGATTCATTAGTAGACAAAAGTTTTTCGGGTAATATTGCTTTTGATCTTTTATCTGAAACAAAAAAAGTTGTCAACTCGTGGTTAATACAATACACAGAACAATTTAAAGGTTACAACTTTAACATTTTAACCGATTACATCAAATCTAACAGCGTTTACATGCTCGACAAAAATATTTATAATTTAATGATTAACAATTACAACGAAAACGCGATGCAAAGTATATCGATCGGTGAACACATGTTATACCTTACATTTAAAACGTTTTTTGCAAATCCGCCTTCTTTACCATATAGAGATGTAGACGACGTAGTACAATTACAAGACAACTTAGTAACCGCTTGCATACAAGCAAACATGCAAGATTTTTTAGAACAAATTAAAAGCAATTCGAATCAATTTTATAATACAGAAATCAACGTTAAACAAAAAACAATCATCGAAATGATGATGATAATGGGTTCTTTAAACAGTTCTCAACTCTTTCGATTGGATACTCTTTTATCAGCATATAAAAAATGTTTTGAAATTCAATCTAATAATTCAAACGAAATTAAAAATTTTGCATTAATTTTAAAATCAGTCACTTCATTAAAGACAAATAATTTGTTTGTGCATCCAAAAGTTGATATCAACCTTTCTCCTGTAAAAAAATCTTTTTTTTCAAAAAAATCTGTATTACCTACTCCCGAATCTTTAGTTGATACACCTCAATCTAGTTTTAAAGATAAACCTTGGTTAGAATCTACTCCAAAAGAAGACTCTTGGTTGTATAAAGAAGAAAAACCTGTCGGTGCTACCGCTTTACCTACTGAAGAAAAACCTGTCAGCGCTACCGCTTTACCTACTGAAGCTACGCCAATTACTAGTAAAGAAATAAAACCTAAACGTTTAGAAAAAAAATATCCAACAAGAAAAAAAGCTAAAGATCTTTAAAAAAAATGGAAGACGCATTAAGAGATAAAATAGATCGTCTTATCGAAATTCAACTTGACGATTTATCCAGTCGATTATTTGGCTTGACCAACTTGACAAAAATTAAAAAAATAATGTCGCAATTTAACACTTTGAAAAAAAATGTCAGCGATTTCAAATTTTATGAAAAACTTAAAACAATTTTAGAAAATTCAGTTTTTGCTAAATGGGACGGTATGATAACTGCTTGGTCGCATCAAACACTTCTTTTAAAAAAAACTGCTAACGCAAACGTTAAAAAACAAGCGCCGAGAAAACCATACGTTTACGAAACGCATCGGTTTTCTTACGAAAAACCTCATCAGTATTTTCAAGCCGATTTGGCAGACATGGAGAGTTTTAATTTTAATCCTGGTTATCGTCCTGATTATTGTTTAGTCGTAGTTGACGGTGTTTCGAGTAAAGTGTATTTGAGAGTAATGAAAAAAAAAACTGCAGAAAAAACAGTCAGCAGTTTTAGACACATTTTTAAAGACATTAAACGAGACGACAACAAAAGTTTTATATATTTGCAAACAGACGAAGGTACAGAATTTTTTAATTCAAAAATGAAAGAATGGTGCGAAACCGAAAACGTACATCACTTTCATTCTAAAAATTACGGAAAAGCCTACCTAGCTGAATCGGTCATTGGACGTTTAAAACTGTTATATCAAAAATTAAGAGATAAAGGTCAATTAAAAAAATATAATTGGAGTTATTACATTGAAGAAATCGAACAAAAACTAAACGAGAAAGAAAAAACATCCAGCGGTATAAGTCCTGAAGAATTGGATGCCGATGACAATAAAGGTAAAGCTCTGCGTATGATTGATCAATACATAAGCAACAAAAAACGTAAACATGACTTTACATCCAACATGTTGCATCGCGTAGAAAAAGAACACAAAAATCAAAAATTAAAAATATTAAAACCTTTATCTGTTGGAACAGAATGTTATTTAAGAAAATACAAAAAAGATGCTAAAGATACTTTTAGCAAATCGAGTACACGAAACCGTCCGTATTGGGACACAACAAAACGTGTCATCATCATGAAAGTCAGCAAACGCACAAACCCTTCAGGGCAAGGTTATTTACCGGTTCATATTTACAAAGTAGGACAAGTTGGCGATTTAAATACAACGTATAAAGTCAAGAGAGAAGATTTGTTACCTATTAACGAAGAAGATAAAAACATTTATTTTAAAAACTTTAACGAATACGTAGACACTTTTTATAAACCTTTAAAGAAATCTTTGCAAAAAAAAATTATTGTAAAAAAAAATGAATAATTTAGTATTTGATGATGTTTTAGATGTAAGTAAATATGATTGTAGTACGTATTTTTTTAGCGAAATTAAAAGTAAAGAGCAAGAAAATGATCATTATAACGTTTTGAACGATTTTAGTTTACCCTTATCTACTAACGATCTAGATAAACCTTTTTTTAAAAATAATACTATTATGCATTTATCATCTATGGACGTTCCAACTAGTTTAACGCGCATAGACGAAAACGTTTCGTTAACAGAAAACAGCTACGGAACAAGAATGGAAACAAAACCTTCTATAAAACAAATGATGACAGATATTCAAAACGACACGATATCTAATCCTAATCGAAAAATTCCTTTTTATCTTGTAACTAAAAAAATTATTTTGTACACCGATTATGCTCTTTTGCCAGGAGACGCGTTTCAAAATTATGACCTATTAAGAGTTGAGCATATGGACGCAGTTCATTTGGAATTCATGTGCTCGGTTTCTGGTCGTGCTAAACTATTTGGTACAACATCTCCGAGTCCGTTGCAAGACGATTTTTTAATCAGACGATTAGAGCTTTTTAATACGAGTTTAAATAGAAGATTGACTTTTGCAGATTTTTTTTCAAATTATCAAAACAAAAGTAGTAATATTACAAATCAAAAATGTTTCAATTTAAAATATTTATTTGACACCAACACACATTTACGTTATGTTACTAATAACGAAAATACTATCATTTCAAAATTAAGTATAGAACCAAACGGAAATGTTAAACAATATATACAAAATTATTCTTACATTAATGCACCGAATTATAATTTTGTATGGTATTTTAAAAAAAAAACTAACGAAAACTTAAACAACCCTTCTAATCTTTATCCTATAAGGTCTAGCATCTCTACTAATTCAAACGAACGAGGATTATCTTATTTTGGTTTTTTTTCAAACCGAACAAATGCACCACAATACGTAGTACAAGATTTTACATCGTTAATACAATATGATTATTTATCTTTTAAATCAAGATATGATAACTTGTACAACTTTGCATTATCTACTCAAACGAGCAAAAATTTTATGATTTACGTAAAACATCCACAAGTAGCACCAGGAGATATAGCTAATCTTACTCCCGAAAGAGCTGTTATTTTAAGTAATACAGAAGAAACTTTTGTTCGTCCTTTTATTCATATCATGGTAACACCTAAATACGGAGGAGCTCTTGTTCCAGACACACGCGATGCTAATATTTTAAGTGTCGATTTAGATGTTTATGTTAATAACTTATTACCTAGCTCAGAAAGTGTAAAAACATCCAAAATGAAACACATTGTTCCTTGGCAAATTGCCTTTTTTTTATTAAAAATAATGACTAACACAAACACAATAAAATCTGAGGGTAACATATACAATATAGAAACTGATCTTAACGAAATTCCAATTCAAATTAACGCTTTATGGAAAATTTGGAACGACCAAGTTAACGTTAAAGACGCTAACAACAACTATACAGAAGAAAAAATGTCATTGACTCGTTTTATAGACATTTTAAAAAACGCTTTTGGTAATATTGCTACAAAACTTTTCTACATCTCTCCATCGGCTATAGGTATAGAACCTACAGAATTATATGCTTGCTTTTATCAAATCTTTTTTCCAAAAACAAGTCAAAGAAAATATTATCGATTTACTTTACAAAACATACCACTAGCTTCTTTACCTATACCTTTTTTTAACGTCGACCAAATCATATGGCCTGAACGTGAATTAAAAATGATGGATATTTTTACAGAAAGTATAAATTACAACTTGTCAAACAATTTACTTAATTTAAAGTTAAATAATCTTACTTTTAACGAATTTATTTATGAAGGTACTAATATCTACTCATATCAAAAATTCCTCAATCAATACAATTTTTCATCCATTCCTAACGATTATTATAAAAATTATTATACTTTTTGGAGTTTACCTTCATTTGAACAAAATACACACGAAATCAATTTAAAATCACCATTACAAATTTCTAAAGCAATAATTGCTTCAACAAATTATTTTGAAATGAAAGGTAACCAAATTTCACCGTATCATGCTCAATTTGGTTCACTCAACACTTTTACTACATCTCCTTCTAATTTACCCGAAGATATTTATAAAATTATAACGGTAGATTTGACATTGATTGCTAAATACAATTCAGAAACATTTATTGAAGTTTTGATGTACTGTGAACAAACTAAATCTATTTTTTCTCCAACTTTAAAAGTACCTCTTGTTACTACGGCATCTTTTGAAAGAGCTACTACACCTAGTTATAAAACGTGGTTAAACGGATCAAAATCTATATTGCAAGGTAACAACATTAACGAATTGGTATTTTATTGCACTTCGCTCAACGGACAACTTATTTATCAAAAAAAAAGTGACGGTACTATCATAAATTCTTGGTCTAATAGTTTACCATTAAAAAATATTATTTTAAAAATGTATCAACCCATTGGAAACAATCCTGTACCTTATACATTGCTATTACAAAGAGATCAATACAGTTTGACAAACGAAATAAATCCGTTTAACATAGAAATAGATCAAAATATGGTTTATACCATGGCTCAAGATTTTAAAATTCAAAAAAGAAAGCTTGCTTTTTTAAGATGTACTTTGATGCAAATAAGTAACTTTAATAATTCTGTATCTAATTTTCCTACTACTACCGACAACCTTATATTTATTAAATGCGATCAAGCTACCAATTGTGGAATGTACATGAACAGAAGATATGAAACGGGTATTGTTTCTTATTTTAATTTGTCAGATTATAACAATGCTACTCAAGTAACAGTCAATATCGATTTTACTAAAAATCGCAAAACAGAAATACAAGGACAATTAACAACGTTTGATATTGTTGACGTAGAAGATTGGAAAAAAACCAAATGGTCTTTTTTGAACGCTAATAAAGAACCGCTCAAATTTAACAATTTAAGTACTACTGTTTTTTTTAATCCTACTTTTAAAATACAAATGGTACCATTTTATAATTAGTTTTAAAAAAAATGTTAAAAGGAATGGATCGATTTGATTGTAATTGTCTTTGTTGTAATAAAACAAAGTTTTACAAGATAAAAAAACAAATGGAAAAAATGAATGAGGATGTTCAATCACAAATACAATTGATGCAATACGAAACGTTCAAGTTAAGAGAAACGATTAAAAATCAAAAAGAAGAAATACAAAGGATTTCTAATGAACTGCTTTAAAAAAACAGACAACTAGAATTAACGTTATGAAAATAAAGAACTTGACCTTTTACATTTGTATAAAATAAAGTGTTTTAATTTGTTTACTATAATTTTTGTTATAAAAAGATTTTTTTTCAAAAAATAATAAAGTATAAAAAAAATGTCTCTTTTTCGAGCAAGAGGAAGATATGAAAAAAATTTAATAAACGAGAAAATACCTGAATTAATGAATCCACAAAATAGTGAAATCAATGAAATTCAAAACAAATTTTATAATCTTCAAAATCAAATGTCTCATTTTTCAACTAAAGCAGACGTTCTTCGCGTCAAATCAGAACTGGATGAAAAATGCGAACAATTAAAAAAATTAAAACAACAACAACAACAGCAAAATATACAAAATACTTACGAAGAAAAAGCTAGAAAAAATGTTATAAAAAAAAACGAAACTGCAAAACCAAAACGTAAAAAAGTAAAATATTCAGAAGAAGAAAGTGAAAGTTCTGAAGAAGAATATGTTGAAAAAAAACCATCAAAAAATAAAGTTACGTTAACTTCACACGTTTGCGCGCAATGTTTTCAAGAAGTTAAAGCTGTAGACGCTATTCACGGTTTGTGCAGAAACTGTATTATACAACAAAAAGCTATTTTATCCAGTCCTTTTATGCAAAATAACATTGAAAAAAAAAGCAAAAAACAAAAATTGAATAAAAAAAGTTTAATTGAACTTGGTTACACGCGTGCTTTAAAAGACGTTAAAAACAAAAAAATACCATTTAAAAAAAATACTTCTGACTCGGAAGATGAATAAATAAAATTAAAAAAAGTATTAAAACAAAAAATTTTATTCTTATTTTATTTTTCAAAGAAAAAAAAAATTATATCAAGATGGGTTCTTTGGCAAAATATATGAGAGCGGGTGACGGTAACCGTTATACGCCTAACCATAACGGTCCCGTTACCATTGATGACGTTTTACAAAAAGCAGAAGACGAAAATCGTCTTTTGCAAGAAGCGACAAGCGGTAACCTTACTTTAGAAATGAAATCAGCATTAAACGAAAAATATCCTGGTTTTATGACTGCTGTAGCTCAAGATGAAATTATCAAAACCGATTATCAAAAATTTACACCTGATTTAACTTCAGATTTAAAAAGTTTGATTACGTATACTATGAAATTTAATGAATGGACAATACCGGAAGATTATATTTATGAATTTGATGTTCATTTATTTAAAAACATAAACACAAAAACAAGATTTAATACAACACCAAATAACGCAGATGTTGCATTATTAGAAAGAATTACATTAGTCGAAAATTTTGTTTTTCATTTAAACAAATTTATAAGAGTATATCCAAATTATCAAAAAAATAACTCTATGCCTGCTAATAACGTTATAAATAATCGAGCGTACCAACGATTCAAAACAATGTTTGTTAAAAAAAGTTATATGAAAGCATATAGAGAGCACATGCTTAATCATAATTTAGCAATGACAGAAAAAACAAATAACAGAGCAAGTTCGGATGAAACAACTAATCTTATGAAATCTAACGATCCTAATGCAATCATAAGAGCATTAAATGTTAACGCAGCACCTGCAGCTGAGTATCAAACATTTTTAAAAGATACTTATAATGCTTTGATGAACGGAGAAAAAGGTTTTCGTTTTAGAGTACCCTTATTTTTGTTATGTGAATTTTTTCAAATTAAAAGTTATTACGGAAAAGGTAAAGAATTAAAAATTGAATTTACTGTTGAACAAGATACTAATCAACTTTTAGAATATATAAGACCTATAACGGATGCTCAAATAGAATCTTTAGCTAATGTTGGATTAGAAATTAGAAATCCTGTAATTTGGGTCAATACTTACCGAATTAATGCCAGTTTACCTTTAGAAAAATCTTTATACATAAACAGTTTACCAGACCAACCTTATACTATAGCTCGTTTTGCTCATTACGAACAAGTTATAACTAACGTAGAAGGTACAGATACCGTTACCATAAGCTTAGGAAATATAAAAACATCTGACATGGTACCTCATTGTGTTTTGTTTTCTGTTCAATCAAAAAAAGAAAGCGATCATCTTACCAAATCTTCTATGACACCTGCTGAAATAGCTTGCACTATGATTAAAAAAATTACTTTTCATAATTTTAGAAGAACTTTTGTCAATTCTTCAGGTGACACTTATGTAATTGATTTAGAAAACAAACCAGAAGATCAACAATTATGTTATCGTAGTTATGTTTCTTGGTGTAAAGGAAATACTCCTTCTACTCTTAGTATTAATAATTTTGCAGATTTTTATACCTGTGACGACGACAGTTTTATTAGAAACCCCAAGGATTATTTCAGTAAAACGCAAAATTTAACTGAACCTTTAGCAATTGACACCACTAGCGATTATAATTATGTTAACGACAAACCACCGGCAACCATTCAAGGAAACAATTCCTTACAAATTACCGTTGATTTTGTTACCAATTTTAAAGGTATCATAACTCTGTACCTTCAACTTGCGGCACAACTGGTTCAAACTGGAACAGGAGAAGACGAAAATTACACATATTATCCTTTTAAATTTAAATCATCATAACACCTTTTACAACATTTTTGTTTTAGTTAAATTAACCATGTTTTAATTGTATTTTTTTATGCACGCACGACTATTTAATTTGAAAAAAATATAAAAAAAACATTTATATTTGTTCTTTCTCAAAATTAATTGTATGGCGCGAAGACGGTATCGTAAAAGAAGAGGTCGCAAACATCGAGGTAAAGGAAAAATTATAACAAGAGTTAAAAATCTTGCCAGACGTTTACTTAGATCAGACGTGGGAGGTTTAGCGTTAGATTATTTGCAAAAACAACGTAATGTATAGATTGTGTAGAAAAAAAATTCATAAAAGACGAGGAAAAGGAAGAGTTTATTTACCTCCGTTAAAAGGCGCCGGTAGAAGGAAACGAATACGCGGTAAATTTCTTCCGATATTAGGCGCTTTATTGGATGGCAGTTTACTATCTTCTATAATACGTTAAAAAATTATTTTTAAAATGCGTAAAAGACTAAAAGGAAAAAGACATAAAAAACGTTTCAAAAGACGTTACAAAAAACGAATGCGTGGAAAATTTTTAGGAGCAATAGGTGCAATTGCTTCAAAACTTTTACCAAGACTTTTACCTGTTATAGGAAGAGCCGCTTTAGGTGGCGCAGTTTCAGGAGGAATATCTTATGGGATTAATCAAGCTGGAAAATAAAAACATTTCTTTGTATCATTTTAATTTATTAAATATTGTATTACAACCGTATACATGCTCGTGTTTTAAGTTAAATTTTTCGTAACCCTTATAATAATTAATAAAATTTTCCAAACGTTTTAATAATACAACTAAACGTTTATTATGTATATCAAATTTCCATATGATAAACGATTCCAAACTCGACTGTTTCTCTTTATAACCCGGAGTATCAATAACAATAATATAAAAATATTTTTTTCGTATACACGTTAATATAAAACAAAATTCATAAAGTACTTTTAAATTTGTAAAGTTTATAATTTCTACAATACAATCTAACTTGTCCATCATTTCCTCGATTGATTTATATTTTCTTTTGTCAGTATTATTTAATACTTCTCTACAAATCTTCTCCAATTCATAAAGGTTCATATTCATTTATTTTGACTAATAGCACGCAAACAATATATTGTAGTGTTCCAAAAAGAAAGAATAATATCATTAACAATGTCAGCAACGTAAACATCAAAACCATTAACAAAAAATTTGCAATCTTTCCAGAAACGAGTAACAACAATTTTGCTATCTTTTCCAATTTTGTATAATTATATAATTTTATCGCATTAAGTTTAACAAAGTTTCCAACACATTGAAAAAACTTGCATATTTGTATACCACTTTTTTTAATAAAATTAAATACTTCCATTTAAAATGCAAAATAAACTTCTATTATTGTAAAAACAAATATAACAGCTTTAACGAACTTCCCAACTATGTATTTGATTTCCATGTGAATCGTACATATACGGATTTGGTTTTGGTTTTTCTGAATTGTACGGTTTTACAACTGCAACAAGTTTTGGTTTATCGAACTGTTGTAATGGTTTGTTCTTTGATTCCATCTGTATAAAATTAAAAAACATTTGCTTTTTTATATATTTTTTTTTTTTAACGCTAGATTAACTTTAAACAAAAAAAATTTAATTTTTTTTATTTTAAAACATTATCGGATTATAACGTTATGACGTTATCGGATTATGACGTTAGTTATGACGAAGGTCGGGATGGAAGGTTGGGAGGAAAGTGAGTAAATCCTATATAGGTATATCGTCATTCGATAACTTTACAAGTTAAAAATTCTTTTCAGTTAACAAACATCACAATAAAAAAAATGGAGAACGAAATTCAAGTCAATTATTGCAATCTTATGCAAAATTATTTAAAATACGGTGATATGGCAGCTGCTACATTGTGGTATATTGATTTGGCAAAAAAGATTTTAAAACAAATCGAAAGAGAGACGAAAAAGATTTAAAAGCAAATCAATATTCTAAAGTTCACGTAAAACCTATAGCACAATTTAATTTTTTAAAAAGAATTGGTTTATTCTTTCAAAAGCAAAGAAGAAGTTATATTATTACCAGCATCTATTCGAAAACAATGCTCCCTTGCAGAAGATGCATGTAATTATTTGTATAGAGCAGAACTCAAGTTAAACAAAGACGATAACCATTTCAAAAACAAAACTGGTGAAGGGGAAATAACATTTAATGCTATTTTAATTGCAACTCAAACCAAATTAAATAAAAAACTTTTAGAATCTATGTGAGGAAAAATTGAAGAAATACAAAACAGTGGATATAATTATGCTTACAGCAAACACAAAGTTTCTCAACCTATAACCACTTTTAACGTACGAATGTTAAAGAAGACGAAGAAATTTATTTATTTATAATGATTTATTTATTAAACAGAATACGATAGACAAACTTCTGTAGAACCTGTTATGATTAACACTTTACTTAAAAGCGGACAAACAAGATCTTTTAATCAAAATATGAAAAGAGCTGCACAATAAAGTAAAGAGTATAAAAAATCAAAACAACGCGAAATTAAAGACGAAAAAAAATGATGACGAATAAACTTTTTTTGTTTAAAAAAAAAACTGTATTTTTTTTCTATTTTTAAATTAAATAAAAAACCAGTTATTATAAAAAAACATGTTTTTTTATTTCCTTATAAGGTTTAAATATGAAGTCATAGATTAGCAAAAAAATATAAATGCAAATCAAAATTTTTATATATCATTCAAAAAAAAATGATTAGCAACCAGGTTGAACAATCTTTAGAAAAAGCAGTAGAGTTGTTTTTTCCAGACAACGAACTTCATCCTATGTTACATGAATTTCATCATTTGGAAAAGAGTTTTGAAGATTGAAAAATTATTCTTAACGATTATTTAACTAAATGGAATTTACAACTGTTATTACCAGGAGAAGAATATATTGATTTGTATTTTATTTTTATCATCAAAGATTATCAAAATCATCAAAATTTATTTGAAAAAACTACGCGTCATTATTTTCAATTTAATGAACAGGGATCTAAATTGAAATCAGACATGTATGATTTTTGTAAAATAAGCAACAGTGATTTTTTAAAATGTTTAGAAAAAAATGTTGATGTTTACAGAGAACACAGATACATAGAATTGAAAAAAAAATGGAACATTTTATCAAAATATACAAGAGATATTATCGTAGCACTATTGAAAACAAATGCACCTCTTGGAAAAATAAAATTAAATTAACTTAAAAATATTATTTTTTGTTTCCCTATTTACTCAATGATCATTTATACGAATACGATTTATTAAAGCGAAACAGTTTAATTTTATTGGAAGAGTATCCTTCTTGTTTATAAAGACTTGTATTTTCGAACAATGTTTAAATATTTCATAACGGATTTAAAACTCTTTATACACCGTCACCCATTTATAACTATTTTAAAGTTGAAAAAGTAAAACCTATTAACGATAAAGTCTACAAATACAAATCATTTAATCAATGTAATTTTTTTGAAAAATCAATTATGGAAATGTTTCCCTATGCTAATTGGTTTTATTTTTTAAAAGAAATTTAACCATTTCAAAAATTTTGAACAAACGAGACAATCGACTCAACGATGTTATTAAACAAGAAATAATCAACGACAAACCTATTCATAAAGCTGAACATTTTAATATGTATTATATAAACGCGAAGGAATGTTTTTAAATAAAACAAAACTTTTTATTATTTTTTTATATTTACTGTATAATGATTTATTTATAAGATACATAATCAAAACCTATTGACTTCTTCACACCGATTATTTTCGCGTATTAAATTCACCAAATCTTTACATTCTTCTTTTTTTTTATAATCGCCTTTAATATAATAAATGAAATCAATTTAAAAATTACGTAACATTTTGGTTTCCTATTGACAACAGTGATCCAAATATTCTTTTTTAAAACTGTTCCAAAATTTCATATTTAAAATGACTATTGCACATACGTTCTTCAAAAAAATAATCCATCAATTCTACTTTGTGAAATTTTAATTTATTCAAATCGAAATATTGAACGTTATTAAAGATTTTTAAAACTTTAATTTCCGTTTCTTGCCGTTTGAAAAAAACTACATTTGAAGGATATTTTTTAAATTTTAATTCCAAATACTCTTTGACACTTGCACAAAATAGAATATCAGAATTCGGTTCCATTCGATCATATTCTAATCCGTGAATATTTTTTTAACAATTATTTAATGTTCTTTGATATTTCTCATTTAACTGCTTGTATTCTAAACATGGCCATATTTGTGCGTGATAAAAAATATCACTATTAAATTCTCGTAAACAAATTTCACGTAAGCAGTTTTGTCCCCATAGATGCTCATCTTTAAATTGGGTAACAATGTGCTCAATATTAAGCAACCAAAACTAAAAAATAACAATATTTTTTATTAAAATTGAAGTGTTTATTTTTATAAAATTTAATAAAAGTGTATAAAAAACAAAAAAAAATATTTTTAAAAAAAAACAATTTAAAAAAAATTAATCGAGTTGACAGCATCATTACAAAAATTTATAACAATTGCGCAGTTTGTGCATTAGATGAAATAGGCCAAAGGTATCAATCTCAAGAAAACAAATCTGGAAACTCTTCACCTTCATCTATAGACGAGAAACATTATGAAGACGCATGTTCAAATGATTTTCTTGAAAATATTTTTTCTTCAAAAAGAATTACATTAAATTCTAATTCTATTGAAATATGTTTTAAAAACAGCAAATCTCAACCGAATACTCAACCAACCACAACTATATCAATTTCACTTGAATAAATTTGACAATATGAAAAAAGATCATCTCGACGAAAATGTTAAAGCTGATTATTACAAATTTAAACCAAAAGTTTTCTTACTCGAAAGAGACGTAAAACCTGTTGTTCAATTTGAAGGTGATCAAACAGACGGATTCATTAATACTTTTACAGCAAAAATATTACCTACCGCTTTAACTATAATAGAAAAACTAGATGGCGTTTTAAAAAAGAAATCTGTTAAAAGAAACATTGAAGGAATCATAAAAGACGGCATTAAAGATGTCTGATAAAAAAACATTATTTGTGAATATTTTACACGCTATTGTAACATTTATTTCAAATTTTTTTTGTTCAGAAAAAGAAGAATAAATGTGCACTAACGAGTCTTTGTCTTGCTATTTTAAAAATACACCCTTTTTAAAAGATTATTTTATAGGTGTTTACGCTTACACGAATTAAGTCAAACTCAAACACACGTAAACATTATTAAGCGAATGGTAAAAAATGGATCTTTTTTTATTTACAATTACGAAACAAGCAAAGAAAATGGAGAACATTGGAGACTTTTACTCAAATTAGAAGATAACCATTTTTTTTGGTTTGACAGTTTAGGTACTGAAAGCTGTTTACGAGAAATTCCCCCTTTTTAAAGAAGCAATTGACATTTGTTTGAAGCTGTAGAAGATATACAAACTAACATACAAATAAACACTTTAAACATTAATTATAATGAAATTGAAATAAGTTCTTACATTCGACAAACTAATCACTTTCCTTACGAATGGACATCTGACAATCATGAATTTTATTGGTTTACAAAAATTATATAAAAATATAGTTAGATGACTGGCCAACAAAATATTTTGTTTTCTTATAACAAAACTTGTTTTAAATGGGAAAACAGTAGTTTGTGCGGAGCTTTTGCAGCCTATTTTATATCATTGTTACCAAACTATCTCATTTATGGACAAATTTATTTACCTTTATTGTGCAGATTATTGAACTATCACTTCTATGAAGTTTCGACTCTTCATGCTTCCGAACTAGCTCAAATAAATTTGCTTCTATTTTTTCACTTTGTTAGAACTAAATTATTTAAACACTTTGTTGCTAAACAACTTTCTGCTAAACAACTTTCTGAAAAAGACATTAAGCTACATCTCTATTCAAAAAAAACGAGAGTCTAGTACGTAGTAATGTAACAATGAAAATAATGAAAACTAGCAGTAAGCAACCCGTAATTCGGGTTAAAAATAACTAAACCATTAGTAACAACTTAACTTACTACGTTGTCTCAAAAAATATATCTAAATACAAATTTATCTGTAAATAATTTCACAGATAAATTTGCATTTAAAGTTCGGCTCCCTATTAGCAATGTCATTGCTTATAGTTATAATTAACAACGCGTAAAATATGTTTATAGACGGTCATTATCAATAGTGTTAAGAATACGCAAGAGCTCCGTACTTATTCAGGTTTTATCTCGCTTTATTAATTCTTATTTAAGTGAGACTAAGACAGTGTTTCCAAGGCACCGTGTTATAAAAAGACATAATAATTAACTTAAGGGAGTTACTGTTAAATATGACAAAAACTATTTTTTTTTTGGATATATATATTTTTTTAGAGTGAAGGCGTTTTTATTATCATTTAGTTGAAATTTTCCTAAACATCTTTAAATTTTTTGGAGCAGTAAAAAAACTTATTTATTATTCTTATATAAATGTTAACTTCTAATGTCTAACGGGACACTTATTAATTTTTTGGTAACCCCCTCTCCTTAATTAAGGAATTCTATTTAACTTAAAAGCGTTTAATGTGCGCATAATTAAATTTTAGTTAATTACATAAAGGTCTCTCCGTCATAGATGAAAAATGCATTTTAAACAGAAATTTTCAAATAGTTCATGCTTCTAAAATCCGGCCCTTCCGTTTATTACAAAATCACAAATTCATTTAAAAATATTTTTTTTAACATAACTGTATTATTTAATAACAAAACATAATTATTATTTGTGTTCTCCTGGTTCGCATAAATACGTCACATGGTGTCTAAAAGAAAAATGTAAAAGATAAGTAAATATAATAGAAAAGAAAAACATTTTTAAAACAGGAAAACAAATAACCTGTTTTTGGCAAACTGCAGTTGCTGTTTTGATGAAGCAATATTTAATGGTGTTGTTCAATGACATTATTTCATGCTGGCTTTTTATTAAAGACGAAAAAATTAACATTTTTTCTTAAACAAATTTAAAATGTTTTAAAGAATAGAACTATGCACAACACTAAAGATAAAAAAAAAAACAAATTGAAATATAAACAAATTGTGTTTATGTGTTTTGTCTTGGCTTTAAGTGAATGATTAGAAACAGTGAGCTTCATGAATAGAACTACCAATTAATCATTTTTAACGATAGACACCAACGGGAAGGTAAACCAACTGTCTCTCAACACAAATCATCACAACAATTTTACAACGATAACGCACAACAAAAGCACATCAGATATTTATAAGTACACATTACACTTGCTCTTTACAATGGCAAAGTCAAACCACTTTGGAACTATGCATAAAATAGACAAAGAAACAAACTATAAACATATCGTCACGATCATAGCACAATCGTCTAAGTCATTTTTTTCTTGTTTTGAGAAAACTAAAAAAAAAAAATGAATAACTTCGGTATTTCTTTTGCGACGTCACTTTGGCTTATTTCCGGCATCTTTTTACCTAGATGCTTTCATATATTGCTCTTGAAGTGATATTTGTATTACCGTTGAGACACAATAGGATATAGGTCAAAAGCAATAAGATATAAGTAAAAATGCGGATTTAAGCAGAAGTGAAAAAACTAAAAATCAACTCCTTTCTGATTGGCTAAAGGCGATTTGCCACATTATTAGACTGTTTAAGCTATATATTTCAACTCTTAACTTCCGAAAAACCCCCAAAAAATGACTTAAGCAATTGTGCTATGATCGTAATTGTGCTATGACAACATTATAAAACATATTAACACATTACATATTTGTATGTACATATGATGCTTAATATTAATAGACATTACGTGTTTCCAGAATAATGAAAAAAGGCTAGACAACACAACCTCAACAAGCCACAACAAAGCAGTTACAGCACTTGGCACTAAACGCTGCCAAGTCACACCTCTGCTTTAAGTACACCGCTTGGCTGGCAAGGTTAACTATCTTTCTCGACACGTTTGCCAAGTCACACCACTTTGAAAACATGGAAACAACGTAATATAAACATATATACACAAACTATAAACACATATACACAAACCCTAAACACAAACTTGATAACACATATAGCCCAAGTATTACATGAACAATTTAAACAACAACTAACACATAACATAACACCTATAACACTTACATAACACCTATAACAATTATAAACATGTATAAAGACAAATATAATTACTAAAACAATATAAAATAAAACTATGAAAAAAAGTGAAAATTATAACAAAAATCTCATTATTATAAATTAAGAACATTAGAAAATACAACATTATTTGTATAACACTTTTCGCCTATCATACCTTGAATGGGATGTTTATCAATTTAAAAAATAAACTATTAAATGCTCTTGTTCTTGAACATGCAACATAAAGTTGACCATGAGTGAAACACGGTTTCTTTAGATATACATCAACTCTATCAAATGTTTGACCTTGACTTTTATTAATTGTCATTGAATATGCCAATCTGACAGGAAACTGGCGACGTTTTAGAACAAAAGGTAAATTAGAATCTGACGGAGCCAACTGAATTCGAGGTACAAATACCCGTTTACCAGCAGAAACACCTGTCAAAACCTCTGCATCAATATAATTATTTTGAAGAGCACAAACTTTCATTCGAGTGGCATTGCATAACCCAGCTTTAAGATCTAAATTTCTAAGTAACATAATTATACAACCAATTTTAAACTTTAAAGAATGAGGAGGTATACCTGAGGGAGTTAAGCTATTTGAAAACTCAACAGGAAAGTTATTTCTTTCATTAAGATTGTCTGTCTCAACTTGATCAGCACTTTAATAAGTTTTGACCTCATCCGGTAGACGTTGAAGCACTTCCTCATTGATTGATAGTGAATCCACATTCGTTGGTGTCAAAATGACACGTTTAGCATAATCGTCTTGTTCGGCATCCCCAAATATCTTTTCAACAATAGAGTCATTTTCCCTAATAAGGCATTGATGCGGTATTTCAATGCACCCTTTAAAAGGATCTTCCTCTTTGACGAATACTGTTCCACTATCAAGTCTCAACAGCCAATTTGAAAATTCCCTTTCCCCATCATATACTCTCATATTTTCTGTTAACTTAAACTTCTGCACCCATTGCCAATGTAAAGAACATTTTATACCTGCTTCTACAACTTCAGCTGGTTGTCCTCTTTTCACAACAGGCAGTATTTGTCTAAAGTCGCCTCCAAAAAGAATGACTTTTCCTCCAAATGGAAAGTTGTTGTTGCAAACATCTTTTAATAACCTATCAATTGCATTCAATGCATGTTTGGGTATCATGGATGTTTCATCAAGCAAAAACAAACTAACCTGACTTAAAAAGTGTCCATGAATAGAGTTTGGAGTAACATTACATGTGCTGTTATCTAATATTGGAACAGGAAGTTTGAATAAGCCATGCAATGTAGATCCATTTGTAAGAAGAGTTGCTGCTATGCCAGTCCATGCAGCTGTAGCAGATTTGATACCTCAACTGCTGGTTTCAGCAATCAAATAATTATATGTAATCGTTTTTCCACTACCAGCCGGTCCATCCATGAAAAACAATCGAGAATGCTGATTTTCTACACTTGGTTGTTCATTCAATGCAGCAAGAATATACATTTAGAGCAAGAACATACATTTAATTACCCAAGAACATACATTTAATTTAATTAATTAATAAACATACATAATTTAAACAGCAAGAACATACATTTAATTGATTGATATTGCGCAGTGGTCTCATTCTATTGGCTTCATCAATTGATTGTTGAACATTTTGATTGAAATTTTCTAGATTATCTAGATTAAAATCTGACTCAATAACAAGCAGATTATAATCCGCCAGCGTTTTACCACACTGATTAATAATCTTTTCAACTTGACAAAGAGCAGCTTGTTCAGCTATTATAAGCGGGACTGAGCGGTGAATAAAGTCCTCAATCATAAATGCTTTGTATGTATTCCAAAGATGCAAAGGATTGTCTGGTTCACAAAAAGTCAAAATAATTGCAAATAACTGTCTAATTTGCTTTGGCATACGTATTAAAACTGCCTCAGAAAGTGCATTTTGCCATTTAGTGTCATCTTGTAACAAACCATTTAAAACGCATGCTTCACGAAATGTTTCAACAACAATACCATTAACAGTACGCACATCCACCCAAGACTTGGCTTTTTTTGCATGCAAAAGTAACAGCCTAATTCTCCAGTTGGATTAACTTTATACATTCTTACTATCACCTTATTACCACCTCTTTGTCTTACCTTCCATTTACAAAGCTTATCATCAAATATATAATGATAAGGAATGTCAACATATGAATTGCAATGTGCTCTTTCATTTTCAGAAATTAACTTAAACCATGCTGTAAGGTGTGTATCACGTTGAGCTGCACGATCTAAAGCCATTTGTTCTGCTCCTTCTCTAAAATACACTAATTGATTCTCAGGAAGATGAACTTTAAGGCAGATAATAGTGTGTGACATATGACTTATGGGATATTCAAAAATTCGCCGCAATGCTTCAGGTGCACTTACATAACGACAGTCTAAAAAAGTGTTTACTTCATCATGATTAATTTGTTCATTTATCAAAATATTGGCACAGTCGTGACCCTTGTATATGTATTTGTACAAATATTTAACAGCCTTAACAGACATGCAAGCTTCAACATTAATGTAGGCTTGATATTTCTTTGATAACCATGGATTGTAAGGTACCACCCAGCGGTTATCTACATTGTTGCCTTTAATATTAATAACCAAACCATTATCACGACGCTTATAGCGAGGATAACCATTATGAACTACTACTGTGTTGGCATTAAATTCTTTAGGATAATTTTTGCTGCACACCCCATCTTTCATGCAGGTAGAGTTTGGATTCAGTATGCCACATAGACCATGAATCATGCAAGTTTTAACATCATAAAGTTCACGATTTATAATTGGATCTGGAATTTCAGCACATATTAAACTATTGGTATCCTGTGCTGTCTCCAGCTTATCATCAGTGACAAAGTGAAGTAAAATATGAACATGTGGTAAACCACGCTTTTGAAATGCGATAACATGAACATGGGTTACGACTTTCCCTAATCCATGCTTAAAAATATAATTTAGGAGATTATTTAATTTGAGTTTAAATACTCGTGTAACTAAATCAGGTCTATCATTTGCAGTTTGACCTGGATATAAATTTGCAGTTATCACGCGCCATTTTGGGTTGCAGGTAAAAGTAATAAAGAGATCTGGTTTACCATACTTTTTAATTATCGCCATAGCATCTTCAAAGTTTTCTTTAAAAGCTCTAGGACTTCCTACATAAGTATATTGGCAAAACTACAATGAAATGTATGTCCCGGTGAGGCTATAGTATTCACTGAGCAGTTCCTTGAACTCGAATTCGTTGTGTCCTCGTTGGAGTTGTTGTTCGATATAGTCAAGTTTTCGCTTGATTGTTGGTGCTGATGGATCGACTCGCTTTTCTCGTCGTTGTTTTCCTCTCGTGATTCTTTTAACGTTTGGCATTTTATTTTCCAGTAAACGTTGTTTGCGTATTCGCTGTCTTGATTAAAACTTATGTCGTACGTTTCGCCTTCTAAACTCATAACTGCTTTATTAAACTTAAGTTTGGTTTTTATTATAGAAAATGATTGACGTTTCTATGGTAAATAATAGAGAAAAAAACAAAAAGATTATCCTTTTATAATACGAGATTAAGGCTATTGTTAATATTGACAGTAATACGAAACATTTATAAATTCCTCTCCAACCTACCATCCCAACCAACCCTCGACACACCCCCACGTCCGCCCGCTATGAGATCTCATAGTGGGCGGAGGCGGGGGTGTGTCGAGGGTTAGTTGGGATGGTAGGTTGGAGAGGACGTTCAGGGTTGTGAACCAATTGATTATGCCAACCAGCATCATCCCTTGGGAAAAATAGAGGATTAACCATTGGATCTAAGTTGGCAGACATACTTGATATAGTTTTAAGAGGATGACCTCTCGGGTAAATAACAACTTCTCTGGAAGCAGGAGGAGCACCATCTTCACCTACAAATACAACTGCAACTTCACTATGTGAAGGGAGATTATAGCGACCTCTATCTTGCTCTTCAAGTAAAGACATATTTACAACTGAGACTGAGCGACCTTCTATAGCTGCTTGGCGAATTTCTCCATGTTCCACTTCAGCCATGTTTTTAAATGCGAGAGATGTTTTTAAATTGCTTTAAAATGGGTTCTCCTCACTAATAACAGTTTGCAACCGAAACATTAAATCATTTAAGCAAATATCATTACCAGGTTGTCGCATTCTAAAATTTTTTGCTGCAAGTGGATCATAAATGTATAGTTGACAATATGCTAGAGGAATATCTTGATCTGGCCTAAGATTAGCAAACCTGACCACATATTCTAAAACATGGCGGCCCATGATTCATGGGTTGAACTACATTAGCGGTAAATGAAGCAAAAGAAAGACAGGCATTATAATTTCAAATATATTTTAGAAAATTCACATTGGCATTTCGATCTACATAACTTCCTGTAATTAAATCTTGTAAATCTTGCGGAAATGGTGAAAGTTGAGACAAAACTACCTTTCCATTATAGCAACATAAAAAATGTGTTTCATCAGGAAATTTCTTAGCACCACAATGCTGACAAATATGATTCATTTCTCCTAAATAATTATAATCTGGAATAGTATTACTTCTTGCTATACAATGCATTCTTTCATGTCTATAAGCATATCTAGCATTCTGTTGATTATTAATTTCATCTCGCCTCAGCCTATTTCTTGCATTTCTGTGACGATTATTTTCAACTTGTCTAATGACATTGTCCTCATTTTGATTCAAATTATTTGCGGCTTGCCGAGCAGCATATCTAGCATTCTGTTGATTATAAATTTCATCTCGCCTCAGCCTATTTCTTGCATTTCTGTGACGATTATTTTCAACTTGCCTAATCACATTGTCCTCATTTTGATTCAAATTATTTGCGGCTTGCCGAGCAGCATATCTAGCATTCTGTTGATTATTAATTTCATCTCGCCTCAGCCTATTTTTGGCATTTCTGCGACGATTATTTTCAACTTGCCTATTAACATTTTCATCATTTTTATCCATTTAAATTTTACTTTTAATTGATAATAGTAACAAAAAAACTTGAATTAATCCAGAAGATTGTGATCTTTTTTTTTTTACTACTCTAAATTGCACATTCAAATTATTTTTAAAAAATGACAGGACATTTTTATTTAAAATAAACTAAATTATACAACAATCTTTTTTAAAAAAAATTGCATAAATATATCTGGTAAGAGATGTTTAAACAAAAAATTAACTTATAATAATAATCTAAATAAAAAAATAACGAATAGGATTAAAAAATAATGAATAATAAAATTTGAATAATAAATTTTAATAATAAAAGTGCTGCTTAAACAAAAAATAGAAAAAAAAATTAAAAAATAATGAAAAAATATTTGCAAACCCTTTTTGTAAACTTTAAATTATTTCTATAAAAAAATTGTTTATAAAATATTAAAATAATTTAACCTTCGCAAACAATGAAATGACTGTTCAAAAGTTGTAGTTTAGTTTAATTTTCTAAATTCTAAAGAAAAGAACAAAAATCTAACAGCATCATTGAAATGTCAATAATATAATAAGCAACATGACAAAATTCAAATTCAATATATAAAAGATTATTTATCTGTTTTTCTTTTTCTTATTACTTTCTTTTTTTTTTCTTTATTATTAAGACTATCTATTTTACATTTTAAAATACATATTAGATAAAAATACATTTAGATAAAAATACATATTAGATAAAAATTAGAAGAATAAATTTATTAAAGCTTAACATAAGTTAAAAGCAGTTATAAACACTAAACTATTAAATTCGAAACAATGAAAAGAAATAAAATCTGGTGAAAATCAACAAATTATAAACTTTAAAATATTAGAAATTTACATGTGGTTTTTTTTACAGTTAATTATCTACTATAGTACATTTTTCTGATTTAACTGATATGATATATATTGGGGACAATTACAGTCATGTTATATTGTGAACCAAAAATTAAACGTCTAGTCAAAAATTAAAAGTCTAAACAAATACTAAAAAAATAAAAACAAACAAAATTAAAATTATATATTTATTTCTTTGAGAATAAAACACCAAGGAAAAAACAGCAACAAAAAAATTGTAAATATCTTCACTGATTGAAGATATTTAAAATTTTTTTGTTGCTGTTTTTTCCTTGGTTCTCCATTTAAATGAGGGCTCTCCATGTGAATGATGCTCTGATGATGCAAATAAGCTCTCGATTTAAATGAGGGCTCATCCATACCATTATTAAGGCACCATTTGTTAAAGGACCTCTCAGAAAGAGGTCCTGGGTGCTGGGAGCGATAAATCCTGTAGCTGCTCCAATTTAGATCTAAAGAAATAAAAAATAATATGATAAAAAAATAGATATTTGCATTTAAAATAATTATAAGATAAAAGCATAATTCTACCGGGTGCAGCAGTGCCAGACAATGCTAAAGAAATAGAAGGAAAAAAAAAGTAGAAAAAAGTAAAAACTGAACATGTTAGTATTTGTATTTTGAATAAAATTGCAATTTGAGAAAAATTGCATAAAAATTTAAAACATAATCCTACCAGTTGTAGCAGTACCAGATGACGATGCTAAAAAAATGGAAAAAATAAAATAAAAACTGAACATGTCGATATTTGTATTTCAATTAAAAAATAAAAACTGAACATGTTAATTTTTGTACTTTTCTAAAAATATCAAGCATAACCCTACCAATTGTAGTAGTACTACCAGATGTCAATGCTAAAGAAAGGGAAAATAAAATAAAAGTTAGATAAAGTAAAAACTGAACATCTTAATATTTGCATTTCTATAAAAATATAAAGCATAACCCAACCAGCTGTAGTAGTATCAGATGGTGAGGCTAAAGAAGTAGAGGAGAAAAGAAAAAGTAGAATAAAATAAAAACCTAACAGGTTGATATTTTTATTTACATCTAAATATAAAGCATACCCTTACCAATTGTAGTAGTACCAGATGTCACTGCTAAAAAATAGAAAATAAAATAAAAGTAGGGTAAAATAAAAACTGAACATGTTAATCTTTGTACTTAAATGAA
The DNA here is from genome assembly GCF_022113875.1 of Hydra vulgaris. Classification (NCBI taxonomy): domain Eukaryota; kingdom Metazoa; phylum Cnidaria; class Hydrozoa; order Anthoathecata; family Hydridae; genus Hydra; species Hydra vulgaris. The sequence goes on along the minus strand of NC_061164.1, from coordinate 8,292,605 downwards.
ATTATCAAGCATAATCCTACCAGTTGCAGTCATATCAGATGATGATGCTAAAAAAATGAAATAAATTCAAACTAAACATGTTGATACTTGTATTTTATTTAAATATAAAGTATAACCCTACATGTTAAAGTAGTACCAGAGAACGATGCTGAAAAAAAGAGCGAAAAAAGAAGAGTAGAATAGACAAAAAAAAAACAAATGTAATATTTGTATTTTAATAATCTACAATATAATTGCAAAAAAATAAAAAGCATAACCCTACCAGTTGTCACAGAGTTAGACACTAGTAATGACACTTAAAAAAAAATTAATGTTAAAAATTATAAAACATAAAAGAGTTAATAGTAAAAAGTATGTATGTATCTTTATATAATTTTTACCTGTTTTCCTCATTTCTTCCATAAAATCATCTAAAACAAAAAAAACTTGAAAATTTTATAAAAAAGACATAAAAAAAAATCAATTAAATCAGTAATTAGAAAAAATATCTTTAAATTAGGAAAATTAACAATGTTGAGTTATATTTAAGGCTCTATCACTACTCTGTGTGTGTGTGTGTGTGTGTATATGTTTATATATATATATATATATATATATATATATATATATATATATATATATATATATATATATATATATATATATATATATATATATATATATATATAAATTATCAATTGGTAAAATTATAAAATAATTTATACCTAGTCTAAGTTTCAATTTTCCTATTAAGGAAAAAGCAAGTTAAAAGTAAACAGTACAAATTATTAAATCCTAATAACAAATATTTAATGACAAAAATACTGACTGTATTTCTTTAGTGCTTTGTCTAAACAATAAATTTAAATACACTTTTATTAAAATCTTTTAAAGACATATATATTATAAAAATTCAATAATTTTAAAAACAAAATTAATTGCTAATTGGCTAACTAACAATTATACCTTTATCAGGTCGCTTATGATAAACTAAACAAATTTTATATGCAATTAACATCTTGTTTTAGACTGAAGTTATCATTAACATATATATTTAGTTCTACTAAAATAGTTACAAAATTTAAAACTTACTTACATCTTCCCCATCATTGTCAACTAAATGAAAATTCAACTCCAAAAATACTCTTCTATATATTACTAATATTTTAAATTCTACTTAAATATTTAAAAAATCAACACTTACCTTCAGTTTCATCTCCGTGGTTAACTAAATAGAATTTACAATAATAATAATATAAATCAAAATATAAATGAAAAAATAATAAATTCTACTTTAAATATTTAAAAAATCAACACTTACCTTCAGTTTCATCTCCGTGGTTAACTAAATAGAATTTACAATAATAATAATAATATAAATCAAAATATAAATGAAAAAATAATAAATTATACTTAAATATTTAAAAAATCAACACTTACCTTCAGTTTCATCTCCGTGGTTAACTAAATAGAAATAAATATTATTTACAATAATAATATAAATCAAAATATAAATGAAAAAATAATAAATTATAGTAAACCAAAAAAAACAAAAAGTCAAAGTTACACATTAAATAAACAGAAAAAAAAAATCTATATACTTGATAATGTACTTAAAAATGTAACTTAAATTATTATTATTATTATTATGATTATTAATAAGTCTTATTTATCTTTTAAATCGTTCAAATAGTTTTCACATAGTTTAAATTTTTCCTTACAATAAGACTCCTTTGATGTTAAACAAATAAAATGTTTTGAAAAAGATTAAAATAAAAACTTTACCGTTCATTTTTCTTTTTTGCTAATCTATAATAATTAAATTAATAAAATTAAATATAACCTATAATATAAAAATAAGATTTTTACTTTACAACTCTTCTTTTTATAACAACGTTCTAAAATAAAAAATTGCAAAACTCAACTTAAGTTAACATGTAAATTGAAACTATATAAAAATGATTTCCCTAAAAAGATAAAAGAAGTTCGTCAGGTCTGGCTCGGTAGACCTTTTGGGTGGACCGCATGTTCTTAAAAAACGCGCTCTAAAAAAAGCCTAGAATCTACTTGAAAAAACATTAAACGATGACGTTACGCGACATTGAACATTGAACATTGAATTTTTACAGTTTTCATATTTAGAGAAGATTCCTATAGAAAATGATATTTTTAAAAATGAAGACATGACCAATAACAAAATTAGAAGCTTTTTAAACGATGCTAGATTAGTGAGAACAAACAATGAATGTCAATGGGATAAAATATCTATTCAAGATATCAATGTTATTAGAGATAGAATGAACAAAGAAAACCTTGCTTTAAAACAATACGAAAATATAAACGATATGTATTTTTTCGATTACAGAAGATTAAAAGATATTAACAATTTTATTGATGTACCTTAAGATAATGTCATGTCAAAAAAAGCAATAAAATCTCGCTTTATTCAAAATTTAATATAAAAAAATGTCAACAACAAACGTGCAGAGAGTACCATTATGCAACATTGAAGAAAAAATTGTAGGAGAATTATGCGAATCGTGTGCTGGACACGCTTTACAAGATCTAAAATTATAAAATACATTAAAAGAATGCACGACTACAGTGTTTAACAGCGAAGTATGGCTATAGTTTAACAGCGAAGTATGGCTATTACATAAACCAACTCAAACGATATCAAAAAAATAAAGACAAATATGCTACTATGCGACGTTTGCAAAAGAAAGAAAAACTTTTTATAAAAAAATACAAGACGGAAGAAAAGAAAATAAATTTTACATTGTATTTTAATTTTATTTTAAATAAAAAGTTTTTTACATAATAAATTTTTTGTTTAATATACTTCAAAACTTTTATCCGCAGGTTTATATATGTTAACGGGTGGTTGAGTTGCAACTGTTTTTGTTACAGTGAGTGTTGATTTCTTTCCTTTCCATGCTTTTCTTAAACTGTATAATAACGAACCCGCTTTTAAAACATTAGTTACATTTTGAGGTGTAACGTAGTCTGATAAACCACGAGCGCGTTGTTTTCGTTTAACTTTTCGAGTACGTCTTTTTTTTATTCGCATTCTTCTAACAACCATATTGATCATGAATCCTTTATAACTGATACAATTTCATCATATTTTATACTAAATACTTTTTGATTTTTAACCATTTCATCTTCATTTATAACTTCATATATAAAATCAATGTTAGCTATATCGTTTGAACGAGTTACTTTAATTTGATTGCTACCGTCCAAGCGAAAAAATAACTTGAAATTTTCATTTACATCTTTCAAACAATCGTTTGTTTGAAAAGTTTCCAATTTATTAGCATTATTAAATTGTATCGCCTTTATTTACATGTCTTATCGTATATAATCCAGAACGTACTTTATAATCAATAACAAATCCTCCTAAAAAAGTAGAAATGTCTGTATGTCCTTCTTTTTTATTTCCACTTATTATTTGACATAGATATTCATTAAAATATTTAAAAGTTAATATATATTCGCCATAACTTGTTACATCGGCTCTTATGTTATTTAAAGAATATACACCCATATCTTTAAGTAATAATTTATAACACTCTAGATCTTCTTTAATAATATTAACGTATGCGTTAGTATGACTACAATGTTCTTTTCTGTGATATCTTTTATCAGCATGTTCGCAATAACTTTGTTAAAACAAACGTCCTTCGTCTAATGACATTCTTGTTAAACTATATATTTATTTCTAAAGTTTAAATAAGAACTAAATAGCTTGTTCACTGGATCCATACCACCTCTTAATCTTCTAAAAACGTTTCCACCACGATTTTTTTTTACCTTAAAAAAATTTCTAAAGTTTAAATAACTCATAAATAACTTGTTCTCAGGATCAGCGAATGTATTGCTGAAACCACCTCTTATAACCTCCTCCATATAGTTCCAATTCCACCACGATATTTTTTACCTAAAAAAAATATATTATAAAGGTATAAAATATTTACCAAGGTACACCCATTTTTCTAGCAATCCAAAAAGCTATATTACCTTTACCCATCATGTTACTTTAACGTGTATGCGGTTTAAATTTTTGTTTATAAAAATATATCTTTTTGCACGTTTATTGCGTCTGTGTCTCTTTCTCATTTTTTTTGACTTGTAAAAAAACTTTAAAAAAAAATTTAAAAAAATATTTTTTTTTTAATTTTTTTTGTGTCATCCGACACTGACCTTACTTAACCTGCCTTACCTAACTTATTTTATTTATTATTTCTTAGTAGGCCTACTTATTATTTTTACTCTGTTGTTTTTTTACAATCGGTTGTTTGTATCTTACTTACTTACTAACTTAACCTTACTTAGTCTATTATTGCCTAACTTAAGCCTGCTCACCCATTCGTACATACACGCTCGTTCATACACGCTCAGGACTCACCGAGAGTATGCTTCTCAGTGGGGACAATCATCAAGTATCAGCAGATGCACCGAAACTCAATGTGGTTAACATTGACTAACTAAACTAACTAGACAGACGTCATCAAGTATCAGCAGAAGCACCGAAACTCAATGTGGTATAAAATACGCGATACGGAAAACATTTTACGGAAAACTTTTATCAACTCTATTTGATATGTCTTTATAATTTTTGGATCTTTAATATAAAAACCGTATACTCTTTTACAACTATCCAGTTCGCTTTCTTCGGCTAAAAGAACTTTATCCATCCAAATACCTTGATTTAAATGCGTTTCCTGTAAATGTTTTTTTAAATCTAAATTGACTTGATATAAATATAACAAACAATCGTCCGTCGCATTAAAAGACATTTTAATAAATGAATTTTTTATTTATATATTTTCAATTATTTACAAATTTTTATATTCAATAGCAACAACCGCGTCACCGTTCAAATAGTTCTTGTACGTACGGGCACACGGTTGTTACACAACAATGATTGCGCTCGCTTTCTTTTTCGCATAAACAGCATCCTAAACATATCTCGCGTCTCGATGTTGCGTCTCGATTAAGTGCAAAGTACCTATCATTTCTATTCATTCTATTGTCATCTAAATGACGATCGATTCGCATCATAAATATGATCAAGTATACGCACTTGTTCTAAAAAAATATTTTAAACTATTATATATATATATTTTTTTTAAATATCATGTTTTTTAAATATTAATTTACCATCATCTATTTCTGGAATATCCTCAAATATATCCAGTTCGTCTTCGTATATTTGTTCATCTGTTTCCTCAAGTGGTCTTGTTTCGACCACATGAGGAACATAGATTTGAGGAGCTTTGTAGATATTTTCTGGTACATATGGTTTAACAATCTAGAAAAAAACACAACCACATTAAAAATAAAATAAAATACAAAACATTTTCTTTAAAAGAAAACAATAAACTTACAGCTATAGGTTTAACAAATAATTGTCGTTTAACTTTATTTTTTTTACTTTCGTCGATTTTTTTTACTTTTACCGTTTTTATTAACTCTTTAACTATTAATTAATTTGATTTGACAAAAATTTGCTTTTTATTTATTTTTTTATGACGCTAGATTACCTTGGAACAAAAAAAAATAATCTTAATTTTTAAAAAATGATTATCGGATTATGACAGTTATGACGTTATGACTTTAGTTATGACGCGTGGTTGGGAATAGATGGGAAGGAAACCTAACTTCATAATCCGATAGGGGTGTATCATCATGTAAATGGTTATAGGTGACTTAAAAGTCGTTGAAATATAAGAAATTTTGTTTGATGAACCAAAAACTTACTTGCCAGAATTCAGTGTCAAGCGGTGTTGATGTCTATTATTTGACTTTGATCAAAAAATTTATTGCTTCGTCTACAAAAACACCAATACGTTGAAATTCTGCTAATACTTTACAAGAATCGGTTCCGTATCGCTCTTCTACTATTTTTATATGAATTCTAGCTTCTTGAGGGTTATAATTGACATATCTTAATTGGTTTTTTTTACAAGTTTCATTATTTTGTTATGAGTTTAAAAAAAAAAGAAGAATTTTTATTGTGATAATAGTTGTTTTACAAAATTATAAAAGTTTTGTTTAGTTTCTTTTGTTTTTTCAATGTTTTTCAAATTGTTCGTTTGTTTTGAAAATTTCCACCATCATTTGAAGACTTTAATGCTCCTAATCCACGTTGTTTTGTTTTTTAACTCTCCGTGATTTAAATTTGAAAAAATCTATACATTCCATCTAAACATTAATTAAAGAATTCATGACTAATTTGTGTTCTTTAGGAGCAGAAAAACAATTATAAAATAAGTATTAACAAAAAGATTATATATATTAGAAACAATCGATATTTGAATATGTAAATAATGTGATTTAATTAATGCACGTCTGTTATTTGAATCAAAACAATCATCTTCGTACGATGTGTAAACAAAATATTGTGATAAACTTTTTTGATTATTTTGAAAATACGAATACATGAAACTGTTATTTTGTTTACATTCTATATATATTTATAATATTATATATATATATTATATATATATATATATATATATATATATATATATATATATATATATATATATATATATATATATATATATATATATATTAATATATTACAATCTATATATAATTATCATGTAGTACAACTACATGTAATAGTTTTTCAGAGGCTAACCTTCTTTTACACAAATCTTTTAAAGTCTATGTTTCACGTTTCCATGTTGATACATGGTAATCAAGATGTATCCAACAGTTAAGATGTTACTTTTAACGGTTCTTATACCGCAAATCTTTCAATTTAACTTTTTTTTGTTGATAATGTTATATATTAATAATTATTAATAAATTCTTAATGTATTCTAGCATGTCTAATTAAATTTTTATTTAACATTCTAAATAAAATCATATTTATAAACATAACAGGGTTTAAAATGAGGATCTTAAACAAATTTACATTGTTCAATTTAACCATTTTATACATTCCATGTAAATTTTTAAAAAAGATGTCATAATTAATTTTGTGTTGTTTAGTATTATAACGAATTAAAAAATATGAATTATATAAAAATTTAAATACATTATCTAAATATTAATTAGGCAATGAATATTATTATTAGTGCGCATAGTTACGCATTGTTACGCCTATTGTTCGTTTTGTTAATTACCGTGTTGCAGTAATATATTCCACGCGGTCTTTCGAGAAAAATCAGCAAGCAAATTGGAGCTGATACACTTATTTTCAAAAAGAATTGATGTTTTTTATTTTTTTAAATATAAATTTAAATAATTGTTAGTTTGTTGTTGCTTTTTTTTTTTTCGAATTTTTATAGCCTGTTTTTATTTTTTAGAAGAAGTTAGAACTAAAATGTTTGATAAAATAGTTTTTTTAGTAAAATGTTTCTGTTTAGTAAACTGTTTCATTTTGTCGTTAGTCTTATTAGAACATTTTAAGCAAGTATTGTTTTATTTTTTAGAGCCGTTAAGAGGAGCTGATGGGTTTTTTTTAGTAAGTTCAACTCGTTTTCTTATTGATAGATAAAGATTGTTTTTTGCAAAAAGAATTATATATAAAATAAAGTTTTTTATATGTTTTTAATATGAAAAGTTAAATTAAATAAGACTGTAAATTGTGTTCATGTAAGCTTATATACTTAAGTTTGCGTTTATTTTAGTCTATTTTATATTTCTCTATATCTATACTATATGTATCTAAGAAAAAGTTATTGAGAATAGAATGATAAAAAAAATTATTCTGGATTCGTCAAAAGAATGTTGTGTTATGCTTCATTTTAAGGTATCTAAATATGTATTTATTTTTCAATTTTAGAAGAAGTTAGAACTAAATTGACTGGTAAAATAATTTTATTAGTACAATGTTTCTTTTTTGAGAAAACTGTTTCAGTTTTGTCATTAGTCATTTTAAAACATTTTAAGCAATTATTGGCTTTATTTTTTTAAGCAGTTAAGAGGAACTGATTGCTTTTTTAGAAAGTTGAATTCATTTTTATATTTTTTAAAAAGAAAGAATAATAAGAATAAAATTTTATTTATGTATTTAATATGGAAAGTTTAATAAAATAAGACTTATTTGTGGTCATGTAAGTTTTTATACATAAGTTTGCGTTTATTTCAGTCTATTTTATAATTCATACATACAGATATAGAATCTATATGTATATTTTCTCGAAGAAAAAATAATATGGAATAGAAAAATTTAGAAAATTTGTTCTGGAATTTTTCAAAAGAGTGTTGTGTTATGCTTCATTTTAAGGTATCTAAATATATATTCATTAGAATATTTTAATTTTGTTTTTAAATGGTTTATTCTTTTTCATTTCTTTAGATAAATATATACTGACTGACATGACTTCATTTTTATAAACAATATTGCGCATTGTAGTCTGCATTCTTTGTTGCATTAAAAATAATTGATGCTAATAAATGTTGTTTTATAAATGTTAAAAGTTTGCATATATGTTTGCATGTATATTATGATCAAAGTTAAAATTTTTTTGAAAAATAAATGTATGTGGTAATATATGTTATATAGTTGTTTTATAAATGTGTTTTTATAATAGTATGAAATGTATTATATCTTATTTCTGCGAGATTGTTAAATGGGGTGTTTTTATATGCTAAGTAACATTGAAAAAATATATTGTGTTTTATAATTAGTATATATGTTTATATAATGTTGTTTCCATGAATTCAAAGTGGTGTGACTTAACAAACGTGTAGAGCAAGATTTATCAACCTTACCAGTCAAGCGATGTTACTGCTTTAGGTCTAAGTGTTGTCTAGCCTTTAATATAACTATTCTGAAAATTATTCATTATTTTTCGCGTAATGTTGTGACCTGAAGCTTATCTTTACGTTGGTGTCAGCTGTTAAAAACGATTAATAGGTAGTTTCATTATTAGAACTCACTGATTTTATTTATTTACTAAAATTCATTCAAGACATCATTTCACTTTAAATACATTTTGTTTATCATGAAATAACAACATTTAGCAACTACTACTCAGGTATCACAACAGCTTATCTCTATCAGGTACATTGATTTTCAGTTCACACATGATTTTTTTCTTTGTATTGACTTATTCGTTACATTTTTAACTTCAGATTTGTGGTGTATTTATTTGCTATAGAAGAACAAATCAATTGTTTTCTTATTCAAGTGGTTTTACAAGCAAGGTCTGCAAGCAAATTTAAGCTGAAAAGTTTTTTAGCTTTCAAGGAGTATCAATGTTGTTCTCTGTTTAATTTAATTTGTTTAAATAGAGTAGTTTTAGTTAATAAATGTTTGTTCTTGGTTTTTTCTTAATTGTTTTCAGATTCTTAAGAACTAGGCAACTTAGCAAAGCAAGATTTATTTTATTTTTTTAGTGCATTTGGAAAGAGCTAAAGTGCTTTTTAGTCACTTCAAATCATTTGATTATTTTTTTAAATAGAAGGGTTAATAATAAAAACATTTAGACAGTCTAACTGTTACTGATTAAGTAAGTTTAATGTTTTGTTTAATTTTATATTAGATATATATTTTATGTATTTAACATGGAAAACTGACTGTAATTCTTGACAGGTAAGTTTATATACATAAATGTGCCTATATATCAAAAAATTTTATATTTCTCTGAATCTATATGAATATTATCTCAAAGAAAAAATAAAAAAGAATAAAAAAAATTTGAGTATATATATATTACTTTAGACTGACTTTGCTTCATTTTTTATACAAGATTCTGCATTTATTATTTTTGTGCATTAAGATTGTGCCTGACGGCTTTCTTAATTTAGCAAAGAATTTGGAACACAATCCAAATAACTTTGCATTGTGTTCTAAATTCTTTGCTAAATTAAAATAATGTCAATAAATTTTGTTTTATATTTTTCAGTTGTAATAATATAAAACGTTCATTTATTCAGTTGTAACAGTAGTATAATCACTGGTAATGATAACAGATGTATAATATTAGGCTTGAAGAAGTTATTAGTGTAAATGGTTATAGGTGACTTAAAAGTCGTTGAAATATAAGAAATTTTGTTTGATGAACCAAAAACTTACTTGCTAGAATTCAGTGTAAAGCGGTGTTGATGTCTATTATTTGACTTTACATAACGTCTGCTGAGAATTAGAGTGTTCTTTGTCCATTTTTGAGTTTTTTGACTTCGATGCATTTTATCGTTGACAATATGAGAATGTACTATTTCCATAAGTTTCACATTGATCTGTCAAGTCTTGCACTGGTTTTCTTCAATAATCGTTTAAACAATGTCCAATTAGATGGGCCTGTTTAGTATTGGAGTGGTCTATGTCCGTCACCCAATAGAATAGCACCGTCCAACACATTTTCACCGTCCGGTGAAAAGTTATGAGATCATTAATCACCGTTACATGTTTTTAACTGCATTCTTTTTTTTTTTTTATCTGAGGGTGACGAGCAAAATTAAAAATTATACGTACTGTCTGATATTTATTATGATATTTTTTATTTTTTCATAACAATGTTTTTTATCTTTATTTAGATAAAGCGGAGATGTCCTATAAAATTAAGATATTTTTATTTCTTTATCCTTCTTTAATTTAACCTTTATCTTTATCCTTCATTAATTTAACGCAAACATATTCTTTTTGTTCAAAATAGTTTATAATAATAAAATATCAATATAAGGTTTATAAAATTTGTATCGCTTCCCAAAAAAGTGTTTCTACAAATGTTTCTACAACTTCTGGATCAGAAGATTCTTCAACATATCTATACGCTAAATTGTCTATAAAAAATAAATTTCTTGAAAAATAACACATTTTTCTTAATAAAATCTTTATCTTCTGCTGAATCATATGAATAATCTTTTTTTACATTATCAACATTTTATCTTTTGTAATGCTATCTAATAAAGAACTATTATACGATTTGTATTCAATATGCCTTTTTAATTGTTCACCATGTTTAGCTAAATAATTACTATGTTTATTATACTCTAATTTTGTTGAACTCATTTTGTTTGTTTTTTAATAAAAAATATACATTTTTTTTAATTTATACAAAAAAATCATTAATAATAAAATAAACTATGTACAATGATAAAAAAAAATTCCATTTTTACAATAATTTTACAATAAAAAAAATATATTATTTACATATTATTATTTACACATAAAATAACAAATCAATCTTGGTATTTCATTGGCTAATTTAGCCAATAGTTCCGTTTTTGTTGAATTTTTTCGAGGATTGCATTTTTTATGGCTTGCATGGTGTTAAAAGTGCATATACAACAACCTATACATGCTCATTGTATCCCACAACAATGGTGACAACACGGTCTTCGTGGACGCAAAGGAGCGAAGCATAGACAACATCCAATGCAAGTCGATTCAATGGAGGGTACCATAAAAAAATAATTTATAATTTTGCTGAACAATATAAAATAACTAAGTAATAAATAAAACAAAATAAATATATATTAAATTATTCAAACTACGGGTAAACGCATCATTTCATTCCTTATTTCTTGCCCATCATCTTCATCTTCTTCATCGTCTGACTCTGGCGGTGAAATGGGTCTAAATTAATTCTGGATGCGTTCTAGTATAGGAAGTTCTGCTTGTAATGGAGGTGGAGGTTGTAATGGAGGAGGAAGTTGTGCTACTGCTGACGGTGGCATGTCATCGTTCGGGTTATACGGTTCTACGATCTAAAAAAATTTTGTTTTCAACTTTAAAACTATAATAATATCTGTTTTTTTAAACGATAATATAAATAAAAAAACAAAATCAAAATAATACAAAAAAAAATAAATTACAGCACTTGGTCTGTTGTTATATCGACCCATTTTATCTTTTTTTAAAAACACTTTGTTTTTTTCTCTAATGTGAATGATTATAATAAAACTTTTTTTTTTCTTTTTTATTAATTGCGTTACGCCTATTAACTTAATTTAATTTAAAAGATTAAATTTGTTTTATACAAGGATTATTTTTTATTTTTTAAACACACCTACGCGTTGAAAACACGTTTTGTTACGGGTGTTAACTTTTTAATATAGAAAGGATTATTTCTTTTATTAAAATAATTTTTATACGCGTATTAACTTTTTTTTATTTTTTAATACAATAAAATAGGGTTTTTTTTTGTTTACTTTTTATAAATGAAAAATAAATTAAAAAACATGCGACGTATTACTAGACTCGTTATCTAATATTAAACTCTTTTTTTTATGCACACCTTTTTATACTCTGCTAGAGGTCCTGAGTCTGCGCAGTCTAGACAAGATCAGAAGACGCATGCCCATAACCTTCTTTGCGGGGGTGCGCATGCGCACGATGACTCTGTGTCCTGGAGTACGCATGCGTAAAACATTGCCCATTGGACAATCACCTAAACTATACACCATTGGTTCTTTCAAGTCACGTGCTACCTTTTAAACAATACGATTGGTCAAACAAAATGGGGGGGGCAGGAAAAAAAGTTCATAAAATATAGGGGTCGCAGGAACAAGGGTTACTGTTAATGATACACCTACCATCAGTTGTATTCCCAAACATCCAATTTTTTTTGCAATTGAACGAAATTCTCCTATTTCATCAAGCATTTTTAATAATTTCATATTACTAATTATTCTAAAAAAATATATACAGTTATATAGAAAAAAGATATTTTATTATAAAAATTAAAGAGTGCCTGTTGCTTTAAAGTAACAACTTCAGGCGGATAATACGGTTGATTTTCTACGTTTTCTTTACACTGTGGCGGATTGCAACCGATCCTTGATAAATATAACGATACGCTTTTTTCGTACAAAGGAGGTTTTTCTATTTTGTTTGCAAATTTTTAATAAACGTCCCATCTTTCAATTTAATTTAATATATTTAAAACGATTTGTTTTGTTAGTCGTATATTCAATGTGTTGTTTCGTTAGTCGTATATCCCATCTTTCATTTTGATTTAATATATTTAAAACGATTTGTTTCGTTAGTCGTATATTCAATGTGTTGATACACAAAATTTTTGTACTGGATGTATTACATTGAATCGATTCCGTCCTTTTATTTTTTCTACTACACCGTAAAGAATTTCTAAGAACATTTTTAATTTTCTAGCATCTCTTCTGGTGATGTGGTCTGCCAGTTCTCTCATAATTAAACTGTTAATTTGTTTTTATGAGTCTGAAAAAAATATATACATATTAAAATACAAAATTATATTAAATACAATTTAAAAAAATTGCAAAAAGAAATTATTTAAAGAACGTGTATAATAAGTTGAACATGTATAATAAGTTGATTATTTTTTATATATTGTTTTTTAAGTTCTTTACGTGTTGCATAGTTTTCTGTTTCAACAGCTCCCGTAAAATGGGGTGTATAGCAACAGTTTGTGGCCTTTTGACTCACACAGATATTCTGTTTAAGCCCTGAAAAGGGTTGTAATAAGCTTAAAAGTCTGGTCTTGCACTCCTTTACAAGTTAACAGTGGAAAAACAAAATAAACTCATTCAGGTTACCAAAAAAAATCAAATGTGCCTGTTGCTTTTCACCCAGCTAATTGGGGTGAATGTTAAATAGTGAATGTTAAATTCTAAGAAAAAAGTGACAAAATTATATTTTTAAGCAAACATTTTCCTAAAATGAAATCTAAAGGTTTCTGAACATCTTTAAGAAAACTGAATGCCTTTAATTTATTGTAAACCCATCAAGATCATCATCAAATGAAATAAGTCCTTGAAATCTTCCAGCTGTGCACAATTTCGGTTTTCCAAGCTTGCGGATGACATCCTCAGGTGTCTTGAAGAGTGCTTCTTCGTCCGTTTCCGAAAATCTTAAGCCATGGGAGGTTTTCTTGTAAAACTTTCCAATATATCCCTCTTCATCAAATTCTATGACTTTAACAACATACAAGCAAAACGAATTTTTTGTCTTTCCAATCACTTTTGTTCATTTAATCATTTTCCAATCACTTTTATTCATTTAATCATTTTCCTTTAAATTTTTGTTCACCGAAAAATTGAATCTTCCTCTGAGAAGCTCGCCCTCCATTCTGCATCACTGTCTTGGAGTGAATAGTCAGACTCTTCAGTAGTTGGTTCATCAGGATCTTTAACATGTTTTTTCCTTTTTAATGTGTTCTTTGGTCCTTTGCTCGTGTTACTAGGTCCTGATGCACATTCATTTTTGTCAGTTGAAACCTCTGTTGGAAAGTCTGCAACTTCAACACTTTTACCTGGAAGGATGGATACTTTTTTTCTTGTTTGCCTTGCCTTCGGTTTGTCGGATTGTCTTATAGATTCCATGTATTGCTTGAAGCTGGCATCCAAGGCTTCAGCGGCAGCTTCATTGCTAACTAATCTCTTAGAACCTTTAGAGGGAGGCAGCATGCCAAGGACTTTTTCCCTATTCAGTGGAACAACGCCACATTTTTTGAAACCAGAAACAACATTCGCTTCTTTAAGTGACTCAAATAGCTCTTTTAGAAGTGGTGGGAATCGATCCTTTGGCAAAGACGCTTCACTTCTTCCTGGGCCTTGTTTCCATTTTAAAAGGATGGATCTCCAAGTCTGTTTAAGGGAGTGGAAGAATGCCACGTCCAGTGGTTGTGTAAGGTGAGTGGAGTTGCTTGGTAAAAATACGAATTTGATGTTAATACATACATATATATATATATATATATATATATATATATATATATATATATATATATATATATATATATATATATATATATATATATATATATATATATATATATATATATATATATATATTTGTATATATATATATATATATATATATATATATATATATATATATATATATATATATATATATATATATATATATATATATATATATAAATACGAATTTGATGTTCTTGACATATTTTTATGACATCTACAAATAGGTGTGAAGCCAAGTTGTCACCTAACAAGACCTTCACTCTTTTGAGTTTTGATAAATGTAGTATTGCAATGGTCTCGACCCAGTCTTGAAAGCAATACGAATCCAACCACCCTGACTTCGTTCTGTTGAATCCCGAGTTTGGTGGCCCCCAACTCTCCAGCTGTCATACATGTGCTGAGCTTTGTATACTACATAAGGCGATTAGATGGTTCCGTCGCCAGCAGCGGCTAACATAACCGACACTGAAGCCTTTGTAGAGTTCATAAATCTTTCGGGATACTTACAGCCCCGCCGAGCTATAACCACTTTCCGGCCTGGGTCGTCGCATAAGTTGGTTTCATCGTAATTGATGATATTACTTGCCTGAATATCTTTTAGATGGTCAAAGTATTCATTTATAGTCTCTTCATTAACTGCCGCTCTCGACCGTTTAATATTTTGACACATGCGAGCCGATAGTTCCGTCTTGTGTTGTTCCAGGAAGCCGTGTACAAAATCAGGCCCAGGCATATTATCCTTGAAGTTTGGGACAGTTTTGCCCTGCATTTCAATATAATCCTTAATTACCAGTCTCAAAGTAATTGAGTCAATTGGATATCCACCGGTATGTTACACGCTTGTGCAGGTTTTTTAAAACATTCTTTATTCGGTTTGCTATATTTGGTTATCAATTTTTCAATACAATAATTGTTTGTTCTTATTGTACATTTTACTCTCTTTATAAACAGCCATTTTAAAGAATAAGTGTCTGCATCAGTTGAAAATAAATACCCATTGTATCTTCTTTGTCACAATAATCGTAAGTTTTTAATCGGTACAAATAACCGACTAACGAATAAGAAGGTTTAGTATGAAAAGGTTCGTTAGAAGCCGAAAACGTACATCACTTTCATTTTAAAAATTACGGAAAAGCCTATTTAGCCGAATTGGTCATTGGACGTTTAAAATTGTTATATCAAAAATTAAGAGATAAAGGTCGATTAAAAAAATTTAATTAGAGTTATAACATTTAATTGATCAAAAAACTAAACGAAAAAGAAAAAACATCGAGCAGTATAAGTCCTGAAGAATTAGATGCCGATGATAATAAAGGTTAAGCCTTGCGTATGATTAATACGTAAGCAACAAAAGACGCAAACAAGACTTTTTATCCAACATGTTGCATTGCGTGGAAAAGGAACACAAAAATCGAAAATTAAAATTAAAACCCATATCTATTGGAACAAAGTGTTATTTGAGGAAATATAAAAAAGATGCTAAGGATACCTTTAGCAAATTGAGTACACGAAACCGTCTGTATTGGGACGCTACAAAAGGCGTTATCATCTCATGAAAGTCAGCAAACGCACAAACCCTTTGGTGCAAGGTTATTTACCGGGTCATATTAACAAAGTAGGACAAGTAGGCGATCTAAATACAACGTATAAAGTCAAGAGAAAAGATTTATTACCTATTAACGAAGAAGATAAAAACATTTATTTTAAAAACTTTAACGAATACGTACACAATTTTTCTAAACCTTTAAGGAAAACTTTGCAAAATAACCTATTAAAAAAAACTGTAAAAAAAATGATGTTTTTGATGTTAATAAATGATGTTTTAGATGTTAATAAATATGATTGTAGTACGTATTTTTAGTGAAATTAAAAGTAAAGAGCAAGAAAGTGTTCATTATAACGTTTTGAACGAGTTTAGTTTACCCTTATCTACTAACGTTCTTGATAAACTTTTTTTTATAACATTACTATTATGCATTTAACATCTATGGACCTTCCAACTAATTTAACACGAAAACATTTCGTTAACAGAAAACAGTTACGGAACAAGAATGGAATATCCAATCCTATCCACAAGAATATCCAATCCTAATCACATGTAATTGAAATAATTCCCATCTTGTAATTGAAAATATTTCGTTAACAGAAAACAGTTACGGAACAAGGATGGAAAGCAAAACATCTATAAAACAAATGATGACAGATATTCAAAACGACATGATATCCAATCCTAATCCCATGTAATTAAAAAAATCCCATCTTGTATTTGAAAAAATTGGCTCGTATACCGATTTTGCTGTTTTGCCAGAAGACACGTTTCCAAATTATGACATATTCAAAATTGAACACATGTCTACTGATCATTTAAAAAACATGTACTCGGTTTGCAATTACGCTAAACTTTTTGGAGTATAATGACGCCAAGTCTATATCAAGACGATTTCTTAATATAAAGTTTAGAACTTTTCAATACTATTCTACACAGAAGATTGACTTTTGCGAATTATTTTTCAAATTATCAAAACAAAAGTAGTAATATTGCTGATCAAAAATATTTAAATTTAAAATATTTATTTGACACAAACACTCATCTCCGATACGTAACTAATAGCGAAAATACTATCATTTCAAAATTAAGTATAGTTTAAACAACAACGTCAAACCATATATACAAAATTACTCTTACATTAATGTTCCCAATTATAATTTCGCGTGGTATTTTAAGAAAAAAATAAACAGAATGAATAATCCTTCTTGTCTTTACCTTATAAGATCAAGTATTAAAAGTAAATCAAACGAACGATGTTTATCTTATTTTGGTTTTTTTCAAAACAAACAAGCGCGTCTCAACATGTTGTTCAAGATTTTACATCATTAATACAATACGATAACGATATTTCTAAATCTAGATTAGATTGATTTTTTAATTTTTCATTAACAACTCACTCTAGTAAAAAATTTTTAATCTTTGTATCTAATTATCCGCAAATAGTTCCATTAAACATAGATAATATTAACTCCGAAAGAGCTATTTTATTAAACATTGTAGAAGATGGTTGGGAACGACCCTTTATTCATATCAAGATAAAACCTTATTACAAAATACCGTCAAACACTAGTGATTCAAATATTTCAAGTGTCGATTTAGATGTTTACGTAAACAATATTTTACCTTACACATAAAGTATAAAAACAATAAAAATAAAACACATCGTACCTTGGCAAACACAAACACATTAAAATATTAAGGTAACGTATATCATATAGAAACTGAGATTACCGATATTCCAATCAAAATAAACGCGTTATGGAAATTTGGAACGAACACGTAAACATTAAAGACAATATGGGTACATGCGAAAAATGATGTTGACAGATTTTAAAAACATCTTACAAGCGGCTTTTACCCACTGATCTCAAATTAATAACTGGATAGCGTATTCTATTGTTTTTCGTGAAAAAAGTTGAAGCCAATTTTGGCCTACCAAGATGGCGTCGGTTAGAGCTGTTAGCGGTGCAAAAACTCTGACCAAATAAGAAAAGTAAACTATTTTTACGGAAAAGAAGATTGCGAAAAAAGATTATTGAATTCCTTATAATAAAAATATTCAGCTAGTATACATTTTTTAAATGCAGTTTATAATTTATGTACTTTTTAGTTCTTAATTACCCAATGCTGTGTGCTAGAAGGTTAATAACACAACTGTATGGTTAGCAGCAACGGTGTCTACCTACAACATTTAAAGAATTTTACAATCATGAGTTTTGTAGGTAGAAACAATATTGTACAAATGCTGTATGAACTATTAGCTGAGGACTGTGAGTACACACAACTCAGAGGTTCCTTCTAGGATTATAAAAGTCATTTTATTGTTAAACATATGAACTTTCTAGACTCATTAATTAGTGAAAATATAAAACAATAGTTATATTCGAAAGTTAAAAGTAATTTCTCAATGACTTAGACTCAAAGACTGTCAACTGTAAATCATTATTCCTCAATGTTTAAAGGATAATTATTGACAGTTTAACACATACATAGACTATGTATGTTACATCTTTACACTATGTTATAGTGTGTAAAAATGTAACATATGTATGTTACTTGAATACATACTATGCAAAAATATATTTTAAAATAATGTATTTCTTATTAGATTATTTAATCAATATTAAAATAAAAAATTTCTTTAACACAGTTATATTACAACCACTGATCTCAAAATAACAGCATTTTGATATCAGTGTGCACTATTAAATATTCAGGTGTTTATATTATATTATTACTATGCCAAGATGCAGCATCATCGGGTACAAAAATAGAACTGGATCAAAAAACAGTTATCACGATTCAAAAGAGAAGTTTTCATTTCACAGGTGGGTGAAATTTATTACGAATAAAATCTAAAAAAATTTGTCGTGAAATTTATGTTATTTTTGATAACTAAAGATTCCCAAAAGAAAAACAAAATAAAAAAAATTGGTTAAAGACTATTGGGCAAGAAAACTATGAACCATCCACAAATGCTACAATTTGTTCACAACATTTTGGATAAAATTGTTTTGATAAGACTGGACAAACGATTCGTTTAAGACATGATGCCATTCCTTCTCTATTTATAAATCAAAAATATCAATTAAAGGTTCAATCAAGTTTACAGCATTTAAATCTAAATTTTCTTTTTTTATAAATTGCAGTATTATTTACTTAATAATTATTAGCATTATTTTATAATCATTTATCATAACTGTTATAGTTGTTTCTAGGTTAACAGAAAAAGAAAAGCACCACAATTAGTATTTAGTTTGCTTGAAAATAAAGACGTTCAATGTGAAGTTAATAGACAATTAGACTTTTCACCATATTTAGAAGCACATGAGAAAAAGATATCTAATTTAAAATCAAAATTAAAGAATGAGCAGCAAAGAAATCGTCGTCTGAAATCTAAAGTAAAATCTTTAAAGACAGTAGTTCAATTGCTCAAAAATAAAAACTTTATTTCATCTAGGTGTAAAGAAATTCTTGAAACAGCTCTTTCAGGAGTCCCTCTTGAAATTATGAAAAGAGTTCTTAACATCAAAAAACAACATTTATGTAGAAATAAATTTCCTGATGAATTACGTTCATTTGCATTGACTTTACAATTTTATTCTTCTAAAGCTTATGAGTTTGTTCGTAAGACGTTTTATTTGGCGCTACCTCATCAATCCCAAATAAGAAATTGATACACCAAGGTACCAGCAGAACCTGGCTTTACAGGACCTGTTTTTATTGCTCTTCAAGTTGCAGTTTGCGCTTCAAAAAAGACAGGTCATCAGATTTTGTGTTCCCTCATGCTTGATGAGATGGCAATACGAAAACAAGTACTATGGGACGGAAAAAAGTTTAGAGGATTTGTTGATTTAGGAAATGATATTGACAATGATGATTCTTTACCATTAGCAAGAGATGCTCTTGTTTTAATGGTAGTTTCGATAAACAGCACCTGGAAAGTACCTTGCGGTTATTTTTTTATAGATGGATTAAGTGGTGTGGAGCGAGCAAATTTAGTTAGCAATTGTTTAAAAAAACATTTTGATGTTGGCATAAAAGTAATTTCACTAACTTGTGATGGACCGTCTTACAACTTTTCCATGTTTACGGAGCTTGGTGCATGTCTAAAACCAAGTAATTTAATACCCTGGTTTCTCTATCCAAGTAATTCGACTGAAAAAGTGTATGTATTGTTTGATGTATGCCATATGCTGAAACTGCTTAGAAATACAATGGCAGATCTTGGTGTTATTTTGGACAGTGATAGTAATACAATTAGATGGCAATACTTTGTAGAGCTAGAAAAACTGCAATCAAAAGAAGGACTTAGATTAGGGAACAGATTAAAGTTAGCACATATAGAATTTCGTCAACAAAAAATGAAAGTAAACTTAGCATCACAAATTTTTAGTTCAAGTGTCGCTGATGCTTTACATTATTGTTCACATAATCTTAAGTTGCCACAGTTTGAAGGATGCAATGCTACTGTTAAGTTTATTAGAACAATAGATCGTTTATTTGATGTTTTAAATTTAAGAAACCCATTTGCAAAAGGATATAAGTCAGCATTACGTGTTTGTAAAAAATCAATTTGGTTTCCATTTCTTGATATGGCACATAACTATATTCTTTGTCTAAAAGATGCAATTGGTAATCAAATGATCTCTTCCAGTCGTAAGACTGGTTTTATTGGATTTTTAATTGCAACAAAATCTGTACAAGGCATATTTCTTGATTGGGTCGAAAAAGAAGATTCGCCATTAAAATATCTATTGACATATAAGCTTAGTCAAGATCATCTAGAGCTCTTTTTTGGTGCAGTTAGATCTGCTGGAATGTTTAACAATAATCCAAATGCACAACAATTCACAGCCACTTATAAACGACTTTTATTGCGAAGTAGCATTCAGTGTGGGAATGGAAACTGTAGAATTAGAGATAAAACTGAAATTTTAAGTGTTTTAGATGATTCTTTTACTGATGCTGATACTAAAATATCAATGACTGAAATTGGGTTCATCAAAAAATATGATTTGCTAGAGAGAGAACCTTAGGTTATAGATCATGATTATGCAGATATGCCAAATTTTTGTAATCTTTCAGAATATAAAAAGGCGGCAATATCATATATTTCTGGATATGAAGCTAAGATGACTGCCGAAAAAATAATCTGCATTACTTGTCAGAATGCATTGATAACTCCTAATCATTTGGAAGAAACTATCTTTTTGAAATTTAAAGACAGGGGAGGTTTGGTTATACCAAGCAAAAATGTTGTTTTGGTATGCGAAGAAACTGAAAGATGTTTCCAAAGATTGCTTGCATCAACAGATAGTCACCTGCCTAATGGTATAGGAATGAAAAATGCAATTGCAAGTGCTGTTTTAAGATCAGTAGACTTATCAAAAGTATTCACCGAACTAACTCATCATATGTTTGATTCGGCAATAACTGATAATCATTTGTTTTCACTAATTAAAGTAATTTCAGAAAATATATATATATATATATATATATATATATATATATATATATATATATATATATATATATATATATATATATATATATATATATATATATATACAATACAATAACTCATTCTCGGAGTCACATCTACAAAGCTATAAATGTTTTAAACTAACATTTGTTTTAAAAAATAAATGTTTTAAATTTATATTTTACTTGTAAATGTTTTGTAAATATATTATAGATTTAACTAGTATAATCTTATTTTTTATATTTAAGGGATGTATTTTTTATGTATGTAATGTATTCTTATCTTGAAGTTTAGCTCAACTAAACTTCAAGATAAGGAGCTATATCTAACATTAGACAATATTGTTTCACAACACAAACTTACACGAACAAAACAGAAATATGCACAATAAAACAAACATAGTTACATACATAAAGTGACTTACGAGTGGATCAGCACCGCCAGAGGTCGAGAAAGAACACAACCTACATGAACAAGACAGAAGTATACACAACAAAACACAAACAAAGTTATATACATAAGTGGTATTTTATGTATATAACACTCAATTTACTTACTGACGGATAAAAATTTTAAATAAAATGTTTATTCGTCCGATTCAGATGAAGTACTAAAATCGTGACTGAAGGAGCTTCCGTCGCTACTATAGTCAGTGACGTTGCTAACATTAGCTGATTCAAGGCGAAAAACTCTTCGCTTACTTGGGTAGATATCCGCGGCACGAATTAAAATATCTTTTCGTTCTTGGTAAGTAAAATTCTGGTCATTTCCAGCAATTATTAAAGAGTCTTCCGTTGTTGAGTGGTTCATCTTTAAACGCCAATCAGTTAGTATTACAGTCAAAATACTAAAAATGCGTTCGACAGCGGAATTAGAGCCAGAAATACAAATCATAAGTTCAACTAGAAGACTCAAGTTTTGAAATTTGGTTCTATGATGAAGAAAAAATTTCGTCCACATTTCCAGTGGTGTGAGTGCAATTGTGTACTGAGTATTTATGACTACTTTTGCAGCTTTCCATTCCGGAAGAATCATTTTAAATTCCGTTCCTGCAGCCTCTAGAGGGTAAAAGAGTTCCTTTAGTAATAAAGAGATTCTGGCATCACCATTCATACAGTCTGCTGTCCATAATTGCGGATCTAACCAATCCATTGATTCGTTTATTAATGGCAGAATGATATCTATTGCAAATTTTCGTAATTTAATAGCAAAACGAATACATTCCAAGTTAAGATAAGCCACATTTCCGAGCTCAATCTCAACGAATTCTCGATTTGATATTTTAAATTCGTGGCCTTCTTTTGGATACGTAGAAACAAGATTAGTTGTACCATCTTTTCACATTGATTCTAAATTTTACTAAGTATGAGTCAAGAATATCAAATATATCTTCATTGCCTAATTTGTCTAAGCTAGCCTTAGTTACATCCACTGCTGGTTTTAACTTGTTCACAATTAACATTTGTTTTTCAAAAACCAACGATAATGGTGAAAATTTTTCTAAAATATCCATATAACTACAAACTGTACATATCAGTCTGTAGTCGTGCAACCGTTTGGATAAACCAGAAATTTTAGCATGCATATCTGCTTTAGTGTCGCGATCCGCAAGGACTTTTTCAAAACCAATAATAAGCGAAGGCTAGTTATGTAACAACTTTGTAAAGCCGCATTTCCTATGACTGATAAAGCGCGTTCCCGATATTTTTGGCAAGGTGTAGTATGTGATTTTCAAAATTTTAACAGCTTTTTTAACTGCGCTTTTTAATTTTCCAGAATTGCGAAATATACTAAAATTGGAAATATAAAAGCGTTCAAACTCTTTAATCTGCGATATATCTTTTACAGCACCTTTTACAGCTAATTCTAAACGATGTTTTACGCAGTGAATTTTTATCAGCCACATTCTATCGTTTTTTAATTGAGTTAACACGCCATTATAAATTCCAAAATTGACGCTTGCTCCATCGGCCGTCGCGCTAAGTTTGCACGTGTAAGCTTTAGGAATATTATTTTGTTGCTTTAGGAATATTATCTGATTCACTAAAAATGCTGTCAATGCCCTTTTTCATGTTATTAGCACTCATACCATTCAAATTGTTCATATCAAATAATGATACTACAAAGTAGGCTGGGGTCCCCTCGCGTTTAACGTGCACAAGAATCAGCTCTTTTTCATCCTTTGTTTTTCTTGCCTGTGAACCATCGGAGAGATAGGAGAAAAAGCTTTTATCATTAATATGTTAAAAAATTTTCGCTTTCATGGCACTGGCAATGGAGGAGATATATTCACGTGATGAAAAATAAAATTAAAAAAACTAAAAAGCATTTAGTCAAGAAAAAATTTTAATCACTTTCCACATTAAAAAAAAAATTAACCAAAATGATAAGACCATTATCATTTTGCATAGTTACCTTAAATAGCCTTTAAAAATAAAAAGTTAAAAATTCCATTATAATAGTAACTTTAATTTGATTTTTTAATTTGAATTATATTAGTAAATATCAAACTAAACCCTAAAAATCAATTTTATTGTTGCACAAAATCAAGCATTGTTGCATTTTCCTTCTAAAAGAATTACACCATTAATTCTTTGACATTTTATTAGCGTCTCTAGTCAATAAAATGTCACTAGTGACATTTTACTAGAGCCATTTCATAGGCAGTTCTTAACATTTTTGATAACGCATCGCGGTTGTCTTGTGGTACCGAGTTTTCTATATCGAGATCGGTGACTCGACTACTTTCAGGATCTTCAGAGTACCCATTTTCAATTTGTACCGCTAACCTATGAATTGTTGATCCTTTAAGATGGCGATCAACCTTTATCATTATTTTTAAAAAATCATGAATAATATCAATAATTTAGAAAAAAGTTGGTTCATAACGTAATGCAATAACTCAAAAAATAAATTCACGGCACATTAAATAATACTTTATATATAATACTTTTAATGAAACAGTAAAATAACTAAATTTATTAGTAACAATTATATTTAAATGATTTTTATATTAGGCAAATAAAGATTAAGTAAATTATTTTAATTTTACCTAATATTTTTTCACCACACAAGTACCATCTGTAAACGAATAATTCAACGCTCCTTTAACTAAAAGATCTTGTAAAATAGCTGATTTGTGCTTGGCACATGTCTTACATTATATTTAAACCACTAATCCGTTTTCCTCAGTGTACCCGATAACTGATTCTCTCCCCCAAGAAAGAAAAGTTATTAAGTTCTTAGAAATTGGTTTGTTAACTTCAATTATTATTGCTTCAGTTATTCTTTCAAACTCGTTATACTTTTAAACTTAAAGTTACTTTTTTCTGTTTTAAATACAAGTAAAAGATATAAAGCCAACTCACTAAACATCATCAGCGGTATTGTTAAGCAGTTCCGTTTCCTCCTTACAAAATAATTTAACGTTTTTAGTTAATTTCTATCCAGCTAATTAAATTTCCACAGTAACTCAATGATTTAATTATTTCATTTGTTCATCTTACTAAGAAGATTTGTTTCAAATGTGTTAAACTTTTCAAACTACGCGAAGCATAAAACAGGTAATGAAAAAACTTTTTTTGTTTATAAATAAATTATGTAGCGTTAGTTTTATTGGTGTAATCTTTCCAAACTTTTCAGGGACGGGGGCTGCATTATTTTGGTGGCCTTTTTTATGTGCCACAGCGTAAAAATGGCTAAAAACATACCGATAGGTCCTCTTGACTATTTCTCGGCCCATAACATTGTGTGTCCAGGGACTATAGCTCTTCTACCCTCCCCCCTCCCCCATCACCTCTTATTTACAATACTGGAAATAAGACATTAGTATATAAATAAAAATTATATAAAATCTTTAATAAATTAAAGAACATTTGATTCTTAATTAAACAATCATTATTAGTAAATTGTTACTATATATAAAAAATAAATATCTTTTATAATTTTTTTTTTATTATTATAAAAGGGCGACGTTTCAAAAATATATGCTCTAATCGTATTTATATTGCTTTTGAAGTTTTTTCGCGTTAAAAGCTCTCATCGGTCCAGTTTATCTTATTGCGCTTTTTGCTTGTTTTTGAAATGTTCTCAAAACGCCTAAAAAATCTGGCCGGCTTTTCGCAACTAAATATAATTTCCGTGGTCAAATATTGAGTCCGATCGCCCTGCTTCCCGACTAAGCCTGACCGCTAGCTTTTTACTTATACCTTTTTTAATGTTGATCAAATCATATGGCCTAAACGCAAATTAAAAATGATGGATATTTTTACTGAAAGTGTAAATTTCAACTTTCCAAACAATTTACTTAATTTAAATTTAAATAACCTTACTCTTAACGAATTTGTTTATGAAGGTACAAATGTCTACTCTTATCAAAAATTTCTTAATACAGTTTTTCATCCACACCTAACGACGATACTAAAAGTTATTGCTCATTTTGATGTTTACCTTCTTTTGAACGAAATATTTTCGAAATTAGGTTAAATGGTGACTTTAATAAGAATTGCTGAAGCTATGATCGCCCTAACAAATATATATAACAATTTTTTGAAATAAAAGGAAACCAAATGTCATCGTATCATACTCAATTTGGTTTACTCAACACGTTGACTACATCTCCTAATTTACCCGAAGACATTTATAAAATAATAACGGCAGATTGGACATTGATTGCTTAATACAATTCAGAAACATCTATCGAAGTTTTGGTTTATTGCGATCAAACTAAATCTATTTTTTCCCCAACTTTAAAAGTACCTCTTGTTACTACGGCTGCTTTTGAAAAAGCGTCTATGATGATATACCCGTGTCGCAAAATCAAGTTATCATATTCCCTCCTTCCCAACCATCGCGTCATAATCTTTTTTTTTTTAATCTTTTAAAAAAATGTTAATCTCTTTTTTTGTGTATAGTTAATCTGGCTATACAAAAACAAAATATAAAAAAACATTTTGTCAAATTATAACACATACTTTGTGAAAGGTTAATAAGAGTTTATAAAAAATGCCAAAAGTTAATAAAAAAATTTCATAAAATTAAAAAAACAAAGTAAAACGTAACCTGTTTGTAAAACCTGTAGCTGTAAGTTTATTAAATGTTTTATATTTAACCTTTTTTAAGTGTATGTGTTTTTTCTAGATTGTTAAACCCTATGTTCCGGAAAATACGTATAAAAAACCTCAAATTTATATTTCTCGAGTGGTTGAAACAAGACCACTCGAGAGTCAAGATCAAGAAATGTATAATAACGAATTAAATTATTTGATGACATTTCAGAAATAGATGACGGTAAATTTATAAACTGTTAAATGTTATCTTTATAAACATGGTATTTTTTTAAGATCTAGTAGTTTTTTAGATCAAGTGTGAATATTATATAATATCATAAATAGATTTATAGAACGTAAAAATAACGAGTTTGGCACGCCACGACGTGTTATATGTTTTGGCTGTTGTTTATGTGACCATGACAGTGTGCATAATCATTGCTGCAATAGTAACGTTTGTCCACATACAAGAATTACTTGTCGTGGTTACGTTATTACGTAACCACGACAAATAATTCTTTTTATAATTATTTATAATTATTACAACGTAATAATTATAAATAATTATAATTATTACGTTGTCGTGGTTGCTGTTATTGCTTATAAATTGTATATATTTGTATATATTTGTATATATTAGTATATAATTAGTATATTATAATAAAAAAATCATTTATCAAAATGACTTTTAATGCGACGGACGATTGTTTATTATATTTATATCAGCTCAATTTAGATTTAAAAAAATATTTACAGGAAATGCATTTAAATCTAGGTATTTGGATGGATAAAGTTCTCTTAGCCGAAGAAAGCGAATTGGATACTTGTAAAAGAGTTTACTGTTTTTACATTAAAGATACGAAAATTATAAAGACGTATCAAATAGAGTTAATAAAGTTCTTGATATGTTATTTGAATGTCTTCCGGCTCGCGTATTTTATTCCGACACGTGTTGTCATAACTATAGAGAAGTCATTGAACATTGTCTTATTGAGTTAAAAACATTGTATAAATAAATAAACTATGTAAACAGTTTAAAATTGGTAGTGAAACAATTGTGTTATTATTGTGAAGGATTAGTTAAAGGATTATATTTTCAAAAAGATGTATTGGAATGTTAACATAATATAAAAAAAGAAAGAGACAATATATTGAATGTAAAAATTTTATTTTTATTCTCAAACTAAACTTTCTAAAAGTTCTTCGTCTATAAAATTAAAAGTTCTTTTACGTATTTCATAATCAATCAATACAGCGATTCGATGAAATTCTTTTAAAACTTTAAAATTATTGATTGTCATTGATTGTCCGATTGCAGTAAAAAAATTGCTGTATTTTTCACATTGAAGTATCTCTCTGTGATTAGTTTGTCTTATGTCTTTGTGGCTCTGAGGTGTACTAGCTCAATAATTTGCAGGGTTGCATGGTTTTGGAATTTTATTTTATAATATATAAATAGTCTATAATACTGTTTATATAATTGATAAGTTTATTATTTTAGTAGATACTGTTATATTTATTAGAAAATTAGAAAATTCTGCTTGAATTAACTTGCTTTCAAATTTATTTATCAAAAACATTAAAAGAAATAAAATAGTTTTATATTTTATTATTTAAAACAATTCAAACAATATGCTTCTTTTAAAGGTTTATTGCATATGGAATACAATTCATTTGAAACACATTTATGTTGTAAGTCATTACAGTTTTTCTTTTACTTTTCTAAATAACTCTACATTTAATTTTGTATTCGATTTTTGTTTACAATTTAGCAACGGAAGTTAATAGCGACTTAATCGAGTCTTCTATGTTTGCTAATACTGAATTATTATCAACAGAAATAGGTAGTTTTATTTATTTTTAAGTTTAATGTTCAGGAAACATAAACACAAAACTTTGTTTTAATAGGTTTCCACAGGTTTCTATAAAGACCTTTCTTTGACACTATGAAGGAGTTAATTATAAAACCTGATTGTTTTCCTGGTATTAACTTGTTTTACATCAGAACTGAAAGATCAATTTCATGTCATGATAAGGACATCTGTCATTTATATCATTTCTTTGTTAAATTTGTATAAAGCTGTTGCTTTTTTAGATAATTAAAAAAAAAATACTTTTTAGATTGTGAATTTCAACCAGTGAGAAAATCAAACTCAAACGTAAACGAATTAAATTTGTAAGATGTTCAGTCTGCTTCTTGTTCTGATGCAGGTTAGTATTTTTTTTTCTTTTCTTTTAATGAACTATTTGTTTATTTGTTATTGTCTGTGTGTTAATGTGATATTAGATTTATCAATACTTTATGGTAATAAATTAAAGGATTACCATTACAATTACAATTAATAATTAGCTGTTTTATGTTTATAAATGATGCATTTATTATCTTCATCTTATTCCTAATCATGTTTTAGCATCCGTGTTCATTGCATCCATGCCTGCATAGATAGGATTCGAATTACCCGATTTTCTCCAATATACAAGAACTTTCACTCTAGCTGTAACTGAAGCTTTTTCATGTCACCTTTGTAATAATCTTCAGGGTAATTGTAAACAATGGACACAACAAGTATAGTTAAAGCCTATAGTATGCCATCTTCGTTATATATCATTTCAGCATTTGAATACATTTTGTGTTGTGCTTAGCCAAATATGGCAAGAGTCTGTTTTCTTCTTTTTTAGACTATATTTTTAAATTAGTGTCTTTTAATGCCCAGGGATCTGGGGGCTATCCTATTATGCCCATGTTTCACCCATAATATTTCAACAATTTATAAATAAACCCTTTCATTATATGAAAATTACTATATTGTAATTTATAGTATACGAATATTTATATGTAAGTTCTTAAAAAATTATGTATTGCCTTTAAAAAAAAACATTCTGTTTTCTCAAAACATTCTTTATCATGTTTTGAGAAACTAGCTCTCCTCGGTAGTGCTTCGAAACGCTTTAAATAAAGCTGAAATAACCCACATGATATTGGGCCACTTGATATTTTAACCCACATGACATTAGGCCACATGATAATTTGCAGATTAAATGCAAAGTCCTATGGCTTACCTTCTCTTAGGTGCACTTCGTTAAATCAGTTACACAAGTAATGTCTAGTTTCTAATTTATGAACTTAAGAAGCCAAGGCAACACCCATAAAATATCTTGCATCCGCCCCTGACGAGGGCATGAAAACCATAAATATTTATTTATTCCAGATCAAGTTGTTATAACATCCAATGAAGTTTGTATGGATCACGATTATGTTTAGGCAAACTTCCTTCAATTAAGTAACAATTTTTAAACTTTTTTATTTTATAAATGTATTTTAATTTTGTTCAAATCCTCTTCTTTGTCTTGATTATTTGAGTTTTTTTTAGTATTTGAACCTCATTTAAAATTTTCGCATTCCGTATTTTATATTTGCCTAATTTTTAACGCTCTCAACTCATAAAAATAATGAATTAGGACATAAACTTGTCGGTTTATTATTATAAAGTTATATCTGATATTTTTAATTTTGATATAATTTAATTTTTAATTGTTAAAGGTTTTTGTGTAATTGTTAATTATTTGTGTTTGATAACTAAGGTTATATTATATATATTATAGTTAAGAAAATATATGTTATAAATAATATAATATGTATAAAGAAACATAGATTATATTATATACATTATAGTTAAATATATATATATATATATATATATATATATATATATATATATATATATATATATATATATATATATATATATATATATATATATATATATATATATATACATATATATATATATATGTGTGTGTGTTGACTTTTTATACGCCTAAATTACAATTCTTTTTGTGTTAACGGTGAATCCAGACCATCAGTAAGAGGGCGATTTTTAAATGTTTTTGATTTCTAACCCTAACCCTTGCGATCCCTCTTCCCCCCCCCCCTCCTCACACACACAATTAAATAGATCCGCCCTTGTTTTGTGTTTCGGTATACAATATCATGAATATTAAAAGTACTTGCTAAGTTTCGCTAAAAGGAAATGCAGGAATACCGCTTAGTTATACCTAATAAGGTTCGTCTATAACTTACACTACTCTAAATTTAGCTAAAAAAATTCGGAAAATATCAAAATTTCCAAAGAGTTTTTAATTCAATTTAAACCAAAAGTTCTGAAGTGATTTAAGCTCTATAAAAATCACCGCGCAAAATAGCAAAATTATCTCCTCCTTTGAGTTTTTTAACTTTTATAAAAATAAAAAAATTTAAGAACCTATTGTCGAAATTAATAATAACTTTTAATAAATTAAAGTTCTTTTTTTTTTGCTCCTGGATGGGATAATCAGATATTTGGTGTTAACGAAAAAAACTTTAGGAATAAGGAAGTTGCGCGTATTGCTGAATCAGTTGTTACAGGTTTAACTGGTGCTATTAATCCTAAAAGTGTTATTAATGCTGTTAAAAGTGTTAAGGCTGTGGCTGGGTTAGCTAAGGAGACCGTACCTTATATGCATATGCCTAATGTTTGTAAGATATTGAAGTCAGCTTTGTTACCTAAGAATAATATTAGTAAAACCGAGTATATAGCTTTAAAGGAAATGGGTAAAACAAGACCTACTAATATATTTGAAGATATGTTGTATTCTGATTCTGATTGGTCTCGTTCTAGTACGTCCAATACTAGTTCTGTTTATTCTAATTCAACTAAAGTAGGTAATGTAACTGACATGAGTACGGTGTCTGAAAGTGTTGAAGGTTGGAATTATGATCCTGATTATCAACCTGTACCGCAAGATGATTTACCTGATTATATGAGACTTAAACCCGGACAAGTTGATATTTACGATCCTAAAGAGATTCCTTATATTAAGGAAGCCAAAATCGCTAAATAGTTACATAAATATAGTTTTGAACCTTATCAATTTCCTAAGTTTTATGATGAACTACCTAAATATGCAATGCCATGGAGTGTTATGAAGGAGAGTCAGACTATATTAGAGAAGTTGTTTGGTAATTATTCATTTGATGTAGCAGCTGCCTATGGTGCGGACACACAGAAGAATATTCGTTCATCCAAAAGGAAGAAAAGGTTGGTCGCAGAGAGGTTATCACGTAATTAATGGCAGAGCAACCCCCGAATCACGAAGTCAGCGCATCACCCGATTTCGTTATAGAAAGAGGGTTTGATTGCAGTAAAGGTTATTATGATGAATTCTGTGTTGAGAAATCTATTTATTGGTATGCTGAATGTACTAATGATACTGTTCAGAATATTTATTATTTTCCTGTTGATTATCCTAATTCGTGGACTGATACCGATCAATATTTTATGGCCTCTGGTGGTATTTATTATGTTGATAAATCTGTTGAATGTGATGTTATGGATGTTCGTGTTGAAAATCAACTTAAAACTACTCAAAATTCGTCTGTGCCATTGGAGATGTCTAATATTGGTTTAAGATTTTTTGATATTGAAGGTGATCAGCTTATATCTGATGTTATGTATCCTTTGGCTGATTCGGATGATTATGCTAAAATATATATAATTTAAAGTTTACATCTAATGATAAGAAACCGTCTCCTTTGCCTACTGGAGAATTCCTTGTTTTTTAATGATAAAGATGTTAAACCTGTTACTACACGATTTGCTAATGTAGTTAATACTAAGGATCCTAGATTTTTTGAAAAGAATAATGTTGCAGAGAAGGTTATTCATAGTATTGTTTGGAAAAATGATGTTGGTTTACGTAAGCCTATTTAGTTGTTACTTAATAATCCATATTCTAGTAGGTCATTTAAATTTACCGATACTTCCTTGGATCCAGGTGGTCAGTTTATTGATTCTAAAGCTTCTATTGAACGTCAGAAAGTTAATGGATTTTTTGATGAGACATAGAATATTGTTAATACTTATCCTTGTGATTATCGTTTTGGTCATGTTCATATGCCAAATTATTGACTTAAAAATCTTATTGCACGTTCTATAATTTCAGAAGGTGATGATAGGCGTAAAAAGAAACGATACCCTGTACAATTAGGTAGATGGTATTTACAGAGGCAGGGTATTTCTCCTAATGAACAGTATAATACTGGTAATTTGTGTTGTATTTATAATGCTATTACACCTTATTGTGCTGATTCCCGTGATCCTTATAATATTGAACAATGTTTTGATGTTTATTTGCAACCTTATGATGAATTTGATCACTCTTCTGTATAATTTAAAAATCGTTCTAATTATGATGTTAGCCCTGGTGATAAGTTTGTTGGTTCTATTAATAATACTTATTGGAATAATTTACCTACTGTTATGCCGTTTTCTGGGAATAAAAATTGTAAACGTTTATATTTTTGTATTGATCCTGCTTATATTGGTAAAGATGTTATGCCTACTACTGTTAGAGGTCGTCTACGTTTAAGACATCGTATTCAAATATTTGAGCGCGATTGGACGTATGATCAAACACGTGTTGATCCTGTTAATGATTTGTATAAACGTCCTACTATTAAACAATCACGTTTTGGTAAAGATGCTACTTATACTACCGTTACAATGGCCAATCCTTGTATTAAAAGTAATGCTAAAAGAACATTTTTAAATTGTTATCAGAAGATATTTTATCCTGCCTTTTCTACTATGTTTGTTGGTAAAGCTGAGAATATTGAAAACAACGAACCCGCAGATAAAAAACAAAAGATAATGTAAATTATGTATATTAATAAAAAATTATTTACAAAAATATGTAATCTTGAAATTTGTCCAATACCCCTGCAGTGTCGTAGTCTTTGTCCTGTTTATGCATACTCAGCAAATATAATAACTCTGGACCACAGGTATTTATTTCCCTGAGTTCCTTGTCATTAAATATGTTGAGTAGCGGTGTTCCCAGGAAAAGTATCGTACACCTATTTTCAAATGCTTGATACTCGGACGGATGCCATTTTAGTATGTCGAATTTAGAAGAAGAGTTCATTGTGATAAGAGTTGAATGTGGATCGATAGGCATTGCGTCCTTGTATTTAACATCTGTTGTAAGTGTACTTGACCCTTCCAATAGCTGCTTCATTAATTATATCACGCCTAGGTGCTCAAAAACCATCTCGTCACATCTATAAGCTAAGCAATTACTTAAGGCTTGTAATAAGAATGATGATGGGTTTGGGCCAGTAGGACAGTTGAAATAGCCAATCTCGTGAGGTTTAAAAGAAGAATAAAGTAAATCAGCTAGAAAGGTCTTACCAGAATCAGACGGTCCGCAAAGAATGAGTCCTCTTTTCTTGTGGTGAAGGTTGAAGATGAAATTGCAAAGTAATTGCTTTAACCTTTTGACGGAGACCTGGTTTTGTAGAGCTATGTTTGATAGAAAAAACATGAGTGCACCTAAACGAGATTTATTATTAGAAACAACTATTCTTGGTGTCAGTACGTCAACGTTTCTTTGTTTAAGGTATATTTGTCGAAATATTGTCTTTTTTATTATTTCTAGGTCTTTTAGTTGTATAGTAAATTCAAGTTTACGTAACTTCTCACTTTTGGATAACTCGTCATCGTATTGTCTTGAATTCATTATGTTGTGTGTGAATAAGTAATTTGCAAAATTTTGTTTCAGTTGTGCTTTAAGTGGCTGTCGTTGAGTTATTGTTGTCTCTTCTTGTATATTGTCTACGTCGAATGTAATATGTGCCTTAACGTAGCTAATCACGCTTAAGCACGTAGATAACACTATTCTTGTAGTAAGAAGGGGTATTAACGTGCTTAACCGTAATTTGCGAGTTACAGGTCGTGCAGTGGTGTCCGTAGCGTTTCCTGTTAATGTCGGCACATCCCTTGCAGAGGTATTGGCGTGCTCTAAAGAAGGCCCTTCTGATTCTGAGCTGTTCCCCTTCAGGTGATCTCTCTGCTCTTTCCAGTACGTATGAGGCGAGGATGCAATGTGTGTGCAAGGTTCCACTATATTCCGACTCTTACCCGTCAAAGTACTTACATATGGTATGAGTTTTTGTACATAAATCGAGGGCGTCACAACGGGTTTCCTTTTGATTGTACCAAATGCTGTGTGTTGGTTTTCCTGAATGTATAACATGGTATATGTCAAACCCGCGTCTAAGCTCTTTATTAAAACACAGTAGTTCCTAAAATTATTTATTTATTATGTTATTTATTAAAGCTATACAAAACATTTTTAAAATATCGTTTTTATCAAGTATAGTTACCGAATTGTCTAATTTCAGTTCTGCGCATCTGTCTGTTCGTGTTGTGTTATCGCAACATGCGATGTCATCTTCCTCAACCCATTCCTCTTCCGACGAGATTTCAATAATATTGCCTCCGCCTGTTTTATTTGACGTTTCTTGATCTTCAACAGATTCCTCATGCTTTGTTTGAACAACTGCTGGTCCTTCTTGACAATCCAAGATAAATCCTTCAATTCCCGATTCTCTAGGTTCTGCTCCGGCATCATCAAGACTAGCTTCTCGTCGAAGCATTTTGCTAGGTCCTGCTGTAATTGTATCTGATTCTTCCTGTTGTTGTGGTTACGAATCTTCAATATTTGCAATGCTTTGTCGTATTGGGTGTTCTTTTCCAGTAAGGGTATAGTACTCGTTAAGGAGTTCTCTGAATTCGTACTCGTTGTGGCCTTTGAGTAACTCTTGTTCGATATACTCAAGTTTTCTTCTGATGGTAGGAGAATTTGTATCGATTCGTCGCTTGGGTGCTCTTTCTTTACCTCTTGTTGTTTTTCTGATGTTTGGCATTGTATACTCCAATACAAATCGTTCGAGTATAAACTATCTTGTTTAAAATTTACAACTTCGTCGTTATTGTCGCTTGTTAAACTCATATTTGAATTAGTTAAATAAAGTCAGTTTATATTTGAAATATTGATTGATGTTGCTATGGTAAATAATAGAGAAAAAAACAAAAAGATTATCCTTTTATAATAGGGAATTAAGTCTATTGTTCAAAGTGACAGTAATACGAAACATTTATAAATTCATCTCTAACCTACCATCCCGACCTTCCTTATCCTTTTATTTACTAAACTTATTAATAATAACTATTAATAAGTTTAGAAAATAAAAGGTTTTAGAATTTTTTTTCCAACCAAAGGGGCATCTATAAAGTACATACGCAGTAAAATCACTGATTTGTTGTCAATCATTTAACTTAAAATGTTACAACATGTTGTAACACTTTAAGTTAAATGATTAAAAAAGACATTTTCCTGTCTGGCCGTAGTTGAAATCCAGACGGGACATATTTGGCATACTTTTACGCACTTTTAAGAATCACAGTATTAGGTACAACAATCATAGATATACCACAATCAATTTAATAATCTAAATAGTTTTCTTTATTCTTATAACTTCCATGGCAGCATTTCTTTTACTTTACAAGGCAATTAATTTATAAGTATTGCTAGAAAAAAGATTGTGGCATGTTCATTATAGATGTTTACATTGATTCTCAATATTTGCTAATCTCTTTGTAAAGCAAAAATAAGTATATTTTATCATTTATAATAGAATTGTTTTTGTTTTGAAAAATGTTCTTCAAAAGTACAACTACTGCAAGAAACTTGAAAACCAACAAAACCCTTAACTCTTGATTGACAATGATGCTTGGAAAGCCTTCTACAACATACATTCAAAATAGCACACTTGTTAACATCTGTTATGTATTCAAAAATACGGCAAAACACATAAATATAAGAAGTGTTACAAAAATACTTCCTTATTTTAATCACTAAATAGGTAGTAATAAAGTTGCCACTCAAAATTTTTTTTGTGATATCCCACTTATCGTAACCCACTCCCTCCCCCATGTCACAAAGTGTCACAAATGTCTCCCTTCCCCCCCTCACCCTAGAAGCGTGACGTACTTTATGGATAACCCCTATGTGCAAAATTTGAAAGTTCCAAGTCTTCTGGATTCTATTTTATTTTAATTTTATTTTTTTTACATATAATTTACTATGAAACATAAACTTGGACGGATCATAATTAATGAAATTTTAAAACGAGTGTTCGCAAAAACATTGAAATAATCCGACGGCAATCGATTTTTAAGTCGTTTTAAAAAAACATCTGTATGTTGAAAAATGAGATTTAATTATATGTAAGTATGTAAAATATGGTAGACCGGGGCAGGTTGGCCAAACGGTTATGTTGGTCCAGACAAGTATTCAACCCTCTTTCCAAATAAATTCATACTTATTGGATCATTTTTTGAATTTTGAAAGCGTGGGACATTTTTAACGTTTGTTTGCCGTTAATATACCAGTTGTTTGACAGTACTGAACTATCTTAATGCTAAATTTTAAGCTTATAACTTAAGGAATATTTTAGTATATAAAAGAGTCACGTTGGCCATATATATGAAAACCGATCTTCGACAAAAACACTTTTTGTTAAATAGTTTTTTGTGCATTTCTAATAATAATATTTTGTAATCTGAAATGTTTTGAAAATAAAAATCAAACTTGAGCTGTTTACTAAATATCAATTTTATGTTTTTTTTTATTATTTAGAGGGTTTTATACTATAAAGTATGTAAGGTCCGACACTTTAAATTTCTAGTTCAATTTTTTTTTTTTAATAATATAGATAAAATATATAGTTGTGCGAAAAAAAAAATATTTTAAAAATTAGGCTTGACCCATTTTATACCCATGAGCAACTTACCCCGATAGCGGGGAGATTGGCCCATCAAACATGATCTTACAAAAGCAATTTAAAATATACTGCAAACTATTACGAATTTTTTATGTTAGTTTTTGGTAGTCTTGGCCCAGCCGGCAAATAACGTTAAAATATCGTTGAAACCTAACGTTGAATTAACGTTAATTTAACGTTTAGAATGAAAGTTTTTTTCAACGTTGATTTACCAACGTTAAACCAACGTTAGACTCAAACGTTATATCAACGTTGATTCGACGCGAAAAAACGTTACAACAACGTTGAATTTACGCTGATACAACGTTTAAAATAATAGTTTTTTTAAGGTTGATTTTTCACCATCAAAACGTGCTATGTATGTCAAAATGTATATATGTATGTAAACGTGCGTCAAAATATGATCACCATCAAAACGTACTATGCATGTACATTGGTGTTGCTGTACATTATCAAGGTATATTATGGATATTAAATCTATTCATAGTCTATACTTAGACTATTTAGAACTTTTCCAGTTTAGTTTAGTTAAAATAGCTAGGTATGATTAAAGA
Source organism: Hydra vulgaris (assembly GCF_022113875.1). Lineage (NCBI taxonomy): Eukaryota > Metazoa > Cnidaria > Hydrozoa > Anthoathecata > Hydridae > Hydra > Hydra vulgaris. The sequence goes on along the minus strand of NC_061164.1, from coordinate 8,254,669 downwards.
AAGAGATAAAACTTGTTTTATTCAAGAATATATATTCAAATATTACATATATTTACATGTAATTGAATAAAATCTACACAAATTTCTTCTCTTTTCCACCACCTTTTTGAAATAAAGCGAAATTTTGAAAGTCAAACAATGTTCCATTAACCGAGGGTTCTTTTGGTCCATTGAATACAATAGAAGATGCTGTAAATAAAAAATATTTTTAAAAAAAAAACAAAAAGGGAAGATTTAAAAAATAAATAATGAATGAAAAAGTGTTACAACTTATGAAGGTATATCTTTTTCAACGCCATTTAGATTAGTGTTCTTAAAACATATTTTTCCACCTTTGCCCTTCATATCCATGGAGGCCATATAACTTTTTGAAAATACTCTGAATTTTTAAAAAATAATATAACTGTTAGCTGGTTATTAATAACTTTTTCAAATATTTAATTTAAATAAAACAACCTTTTTAATATATTAAAAATAAATTAATAATCAAAATATAAAATATTTCTAGCATTGAAAAATAATTTTCGGGGTGGCCACATAAAATTTTTATAAGAAATTTTATGTGGCCATTTATTAATGGTTTAACGTCCATGTTTATACACTTATGGGGCTTGGACAGGGATCAAATAATGTCATTTGTTATGTTAAATAGCATGCATTTTCTAAAGCAATTTTTTTACAATTCCATGCACATTAAGGCGTTAATCAGTTTTGCAGACCGAGAATGGGTGTTTTGAACATTATACATCCATCAAAAATTAAAAAAGGAAAAATAAATGAGGAGCTTCGATCAAATTTTTACCTCTTTAGATAATAGAAGATTTTAGAAGTGGTTTTAAAAAAAGAGGACTTTAGAGGATTTTAGAGGAGCTGCAGACACCCTGATTATAAATGAGGTAACTCCACCAATTAACTGTAATTGATTTATCTGTAATAAAACATGAAGTAAATCTAATATTATGCTTGTGAAGATATATTATATTGTGGAGAACCATCCAAACCACACAAGTGGAAAATTTGCATCCAAGTTTCCACTTGTGTGCAAATCTTGCATTTACTTGTCAACATTCTCATTATCACATTTATCTTTTGTAGTTGAAAATTTTCACAATACTGTTTGCTTTCTTTTAGAATTGAAATAGTTATACAAAAAGTTATATATTTTGTATCAACAAAATAACTCTTCTTACCACATTATTTAAAAAATAATAATTGTAATATATAGATGTAATACCTGAAGAGAATTTAGTTTTTATTTGTATAAACTTAAGCCAATTCTTCTCTGCATTTTAGTGCAGTCAATGCTTTGGTACCTGGAAGCCGACAAACAGTTTTATCTCTAATCTAATTAGATGGAATTACTTCTTCTTGTAAATCTTCATTCCAAACAGCTCCTTTCCGCATATTCGATTTTGAAAAAATTATATGAACTAATATAAAATGAAGAAACCATAATATAAGTGTACTAACAGGCCTAAATAAACTAGGTAAATTTGAACATTTTATAACCATGATACTTGCTAAACAATAATATTAGTAGACATTATAAGCAAAGATAGGATATTCTTTATTTTATAAATTTATTATATTTCAAACTCATTTTTATTAATTTATTTATTACTCTATTGTTCGGCAGAGTTCTGAATATATTATGTTCAAATAACTTAAGGCTCAATAACAAAGACAAATAATGAAAGAATACTAGGTTGCTAAAACATAAACATCGACATAATTATGGAATATTAAAAAAAATAGAAATACAAAAAAACAAAAATATTCACTATTAATATAAAATATGATAGTATAATATAAGGTATATTATAATATATGACACAATAATATTTACTTTTATTTAAAATATAAAAACAACAAAAATTAAAAAAGAAAATATTTTGATAAATAATAAATTATCATTTAAACAATTTTCAAGACCAAAAAGTAACTTGTAACTTATTTTTTACTTATCTTCATCTAATAAACATTACTTATTTTTTTACTCATGTTCGTCTAATAAACATAAATATTAATACCAATTTTAAACATTATTAGAATTTTTTTTATCAAAAAATAAAAATATTACATCAGTAACTTTTTGGGCTTTTCTTATTTTACTTAAAACATCAACTCAATTCTAGGCTTTTTTCATAATTGACTTTTAATTTGTAATGTTGAATTAACACTGAAAAAAAAATATTAGCAGACAAAAAGAAAATATTTCCTTATTGAAATATATGTAAATATTTCAATAAAGAAATTTTAGATCGATTTTTATAAATATAAATTTATATTAATCAATCTAAATTTTATTCTTTTCCGCCACCTTTTTGAAATAAAGCGCATTTTTAGAAGTTAGACAAAATGCCATCAATTAAAGTTTCAGTCGCTCCATCGTATTTAATAGAAGAAGTTGTTAATAAAAAAGAATAAGAAAAAAAAAAAAAAAACACAAGGAGAAATTTTTGAATATGTAAAAAATGAGAATAAAAAAGTTTCACATATCTTATAAAGGTATACCTCTCACTGCACCATATAAATTAGTGCTCTTAAAGCATATTTTCACCTTTCCCCTTCATATTCATGGAGGTCACAAAATTGTTACAAAATATTCTAAATTTTAATAGATAAGAGAACTGATATTAATTATGCGAGAACTAATATTAATTTTTTTTTAATTTAAATTGAACTCATTATCAAACAATTTTTTTGCTAAATAATTTAATCCTTAAAATTCCTGGATAATGAAAAATTATTTTGATAACCTCAGCATTTTAAAGATATTCCATCAATTGCAATTGATTCACCTAAAAAACAACAACAAGTAAAGCAAATATTATTGTTTAAAATTTTAATTATCTTTATACAAACACTCATTATATTTTTAAAGTGACTGATAAAAATGGATTTAATTAAAATCACTTCATTTGTATTAAAAAAATAATATTAAAGCTTTAATCGTACATTATACAAGAGTATTTTGTAATACAATCTAAATAGTTATTGCGATACGTAATTTTTTTACCCGAAATTTAGCTTCTGTAAGCTTTAGAAATTTTTTAAAGAAACCATTGATGAATTTGGAGCTACGGGTACTAATATTTTTATATTGTTGTAATGTTTGTATTCATTACCTGTTTGTTTCTGTAAGTCAAAATTTTAAGGTGTTTCCATAATAAATTCTGTTATATCTGAAATTTAGAGTTAGTCTGAATAATTTAATTTCTAAAATCTGTTTTGTATTGCCTGTCTTATAACATATTTATTTGGAACAAAAACCATGTGGTTTAAAAGTGAGCTAGAAGCTTTCAACAATGAAGAAAATATTGCATTCGCTAATCCTAAAAATATATTAAACCTTTCAGCAAAATCATCTGTCAATAATCCAAGTATTAGCATCATTAAAAATTCATCTTTGCTACATTACATTTATTTTGGTCCAAGTAGTTAAGGATTTCTTTAAATTTCAAAAAACAGAAATAAATGTTTTTTTAATATCACTTTATCTCTTTTGATTAATGGTGATACTGCACTAAATGATGAAACACATTGACAGATGTAAGGCCAGTATAAAAGTCGCAAGATCTATTATTTTTAAAATAAATGTTTGTATACAAGTAAATTGCAATAACACGATTTGTTTGGATTATGTTTGTATACAAATTTGTCTGTTTTCATAGTAATAACTGATATGGTTGAAGTTAATTTTTCATATAAATCTTTATTTTTTTATTTCGTGCTGAAGTTCTTTTTTAAAGTTATTAATTTCCTTTTTTAATTCTTGATGCGCTATTAAAAAAAAACAACGCTTAGCATTAAATTCAACATAATTTAATGGATCATTTTTTGAAAAAGTTGTATTATATTTACATTTAATAATATCAGTCTTTGAGCATTGTAGCCCAAGTTAAGCGAAAAATATCGATTTTTAAACGATAATGTTCTTTCAGGAAAATCGTCTGAACATGTTTTCGATCTCTTGAAAATTCTATATGGTATAAGTTCAGTATTTACATTTTTTTTCCATTATAAATCTCTATAACTTTAACCGTTGAAATAATGTTTACGTTTTTACTTCCGTTTCTGCGCGCGTATAAAGTTTATATCGTATTTTTTGTCAACAATGATTGAAATAATGACCTTGAAATAACGTTAAATAATCATCGTTTAAACTGTAACGTTGATTTAACGTTGTGACATAGTTGAACAACGTTGAAACAACGCTTCAACAGAATTTCAACGTTGAAACAACGTAATAATGCCGGCTGGGGGGTCTTGTTAACCTTTCTCTACAAATAATTGATTAAAAAATGAAAATCTAAAAAGTTAAACGTCAAAGAGAGAAAAGCGTGCCAACGTGCACCGGTCTACTCTAAAGTACATTTTAAATGTTTTAATTATACGTACGTATGAAAAATCAAAAGTACTAGTTTGTAAAAGCAATGTCTAAAATCAAAATAATTTAAGGATTGACTTTAAATCTTTTATTTGATTGAAGGAAAACTTAATTCTGTGGTTATAGGTTATTAATTTATAATGTTTATTTATAATCTAACTTTATGATAACTGGTATAGACAGTGGTATTTCGTTTTCTTCATTAGAGTTATAATTTCTTCATTTGTTATTTTGTTTTTAAAATTTAATTTATTAATTTCCTTTATTACCAAAAATTGTAAATAAAATCATTTTAACCGAAGTACAACAAATATTATAATTAAATGTTCTAAATTTAATGACTAAAGGATTTTTAAAAAATTACCACGACAAGTTGTGATTATAAAGTAGGACATGAAAGAAAACTAGTACCAACTAAAAGCTATACCAGGGTTTCCATAGAAAAAATATGAAAACAAGAACTTTCGAGGAACTCTTTCCAGGATATTAGCCAAAACCTCCTGCCTGCCAAAGGTGTTTCATAAAAAAAAAAATTTTAGATAAAATTTAAAAAAATCAATTTCTTAAAAGTCTAAACATTTTTTTATTTGAATTTTGCAAATGAAAAGATATTGAATAAAACTTTATTAACGCATGAAAAGTCATACTTAATACAAATTTTTCTGAAGATTTTTTTAAAAATTCCATAATTTTTTCAATTTTTTAAAAAAAAAAAAAAAATTCTAGGACTTTCCAAGACAGCAGTACAATTCCAGGAATGTGGTAACACTGTATAGTTTAATTGTATACCAATTTTTTTTTTTTTATTTGATTTTTTTTTTCGATGTTGAAAATACCTAATCTTAAGCTAACGTGTCGGTTCGACACGTTAAGATCAACGTGTTAAACCGACGCGATGAAAATGTTTGACACATCATTTTAGATTTAAATGACTCAGTTCGCACAGTTCCGAGATGGTGCAAAATGACCAAAGATAGATGTCTTATATCATTACTCACTTGGTCGACTACAAACACTAAAACGTTAAACCAAATAAAAAACCGTTTCAATTGTATGTTTCAATTGGAAGAAAAAAGGTCTCTCTCGGACCAATAGCAAAATAAATTTTAACTTCAAGGCATCTAATTTACCGAATATTTAAAAGTGATTTGTCAGGCGTACAAAAAAAGAATAACTACTTATAGATTACGTTAGCAAATTGGGAGAGAAACAATTTTTAAACTCAAAAATAATCATTATGAACTTTGTTTGATTGTGTTTGGAAATTTAATACAAAACAATTTCTTAAAAAAAAAAATTATTACAAATTTTGCTTGACGCATTGCTTCGCATGTCTATGAATAATGGAAACTTGAATCAACAACTTTTTTGCATCAACAAAATAGTTTTTAAAAGAAAAGAAAACCCAAAAGGACGAACTAGATCAATATCAAAATAAATTGTCTGGGCTAAAATAATGTACGCGATAAATTTATTAAATAACTCATTTTAAAGCCAAATATAATATTGTGTAATAATAAACATTTTTCATTGACGTTCATTTAAGAGAAACAACGCAAAACTTTAATTCAATTTTAAAATGTTGTTGAGGTAAATAGTAATTTTGTGAGTCACTCAGAATTTGTTTGCCGAGGCCTAAAAATATGAATTTCTTAGAAAAAACGATTAACTAATAAAAAAGCAGTATTGCAGGGATCCCGGAACATATTAGTTTGCAGGGTGATAATTAATAAAATGAAAATGTTGTTAATAATACAGAAATAGATTTAAACAAAAAAAAATTAATTTATTGCTATAAAACTGTGCAGGTCATCACCGCTTGGCTCCCGCGGTGTTATGCATTCATCCGACATAATATAAAATAAATAAAGTATGTTTTATTATAATGGTAAACATTTATTCAAATTCTAAATCACTATCATCCGATTCACTACTTAATTCATCTTCAAAGTCTTTAAACAACAGAGTCTTTATTTCACTTAAAGTATCCGAATTAAGATAAGGATAAAAAGCCTAAGAAAAACAATTTGTTTTAAAATTTAAAGCATCTATTTCATTCAGTAATCTTGCTTTCCACCCATTATCTTCAGTATTATCTTCAAGTAATGTGAGAGCTTCCTTAAATTCATTTATTTTAGTTTGGTTAAAACTTATTACGTTTTTCATTTCGCTTTTAACCATTTCGATTTCTTCGATAGCTCTACAGTTCAATTGAAACAACTCAATACACTTTCGTTTAATTATAACGGGGATGGCGAAATCGGAACTTTTTTGTGTCCAATAATTTTTCCAAAAAACACTCTTCAAATCACCAACCTCGTCCCAAACAACTACATTTTGTAAAAACTTGCTGGGATAAATTAAAGCTATAGAATTATACTCCTTGATCAGATCTTGCTAACTCTTATTATTTTTATTCAGCTGCTTAGTAAGCTTTATAGCAATTTTCTGGCCGTCTAAACAAAGAAAATCATAAATAAATGTTTTCAATTTGAAAATTATAGGCTTTCATTAAACATTTCAAGTAATTTTAAATTAACTTTTTACCTGCGTATTTTTTTTCTAAATTACCAAGAAATAACTTTTGAAATGCAAAAGATTGCATTTTTAGCATAATATTATTCTTTTTTCTTTAAAAGACAGTTGCTAAGGTGTCCTTAAAAAAAGCATTATTTGGATCCCACCGAGTATTTATTTTTAATTTCTTCTCTTTAATACTGAGTTCTCTTTCAAGCCTGATATAACACACAAATGTTGTTTAAAAAAGATAAATATAACCATTGGTTCAGAATATTGTTTTTGAAAAGATATTACCGTTCTAGTTCTATGTTTATATCTGGATTGCTTGTCGTAGTTTCAATATCATTTCTAATAAATAAAAAATAAAAAAATACCAAATGCAGTTATGTAATTTTTCTTCTTTTAATCCAATATTAATTATATATAACAATATCATTAAACAAATAAATAGATAAACAGGTTAAATATTAAAAAAGAATATTCATGTTTCATTAAGCTATACTATCATTATACAATACCTGTAGATAGTAATCTCGAGTACACATCACCTTTAAAACTAGTTTTCCCATTATTTTCGCTATAATTTTGCTTAAAGCTTTTTAAAAAAAATTTTGCTTAAAGTTGTTTCTCAATTTTTTGGAAATTTTTTTTTCATTTTCTTATGAGTGACGAATAAAAAAGCTTAAAAATCAAATCAAATACACAAATATATACTTAAACTTGTATGCAACATTTTGTATGTCCGGAAAACCTAAAAGTTCAGAAATATATCCGGAGATCCGGGAATATCCAAAAAAAGGTAATCCCTGATTTATAAAAATTTTACAAATCAAGTTGTTAAAATCTATGTATCTATGCTCTTATTTTAAACTTTTACTTTTAAAAAAATCCTTTAAGTCTTGAAACTAATAACTAAAAAATACTTCTGCTCAAACAATTTACCTTAACTTCCACCAATCATTCAATATTAAAACATAGCATTCAAGATTGCTTTCTGCAAATAATACAAGTATTTATTAAAATTTATAAAAAATAAGAGTATAATTTTAGTTTTGATTAAATCTAACATTATTAAATTAAAAATTCATAGTAAAATACATTTAAACCTTTATCATTTTTTTGATTTCCACAGTCTTCCATATCAATTTCTGTTGCAATCCAAGATTGAATAACTTCTCTTTGTAGAACTAAAGAATATTTTAAAAATAATTTAAAAATCAATTTAAAAATAATTTAAAAATCAATTAAGTACCCTCCAGGGTATATAAAAAATATACAACTTCAAGTTTCAGCAGAAACCTTTTTCATTTTTAACTATTTGAAGCATGCAAAAATAATTTATTTTTATTATTGGAATAATTTTATTTTATCAATAATGTATGCAAAATTAGTACATAAATTTATATCTATAGAGAATTAAGGGACATTATAACATTATTATGACTTTACAGCATTATGAAATCAGGGACCCAGTGACACTGTTGTTTATATAATAGATTATTAATAATTTATTTAAAACATCAAAGTTATACAAACCGCCAATAGACTTAAGTGTTTTTTCAAGTTCAGTAGTATCTTTAATTTGTACAGCTTTGGCGATTCGAGCACATAGTCTTCTACCTAAAAATACAATACAAATATACATATGTTGAAAATGAAAGCAATATGTTATAGCAATATTTAGTTTTAAAATTACTTATTGAATTAATCGAATATTGTGCATAATGAAGTAAACCCAGTGTAAGAGTATCAGCTCTATGACTTGGTGTTTGCTCTTTAGTGATTTTTGAAAATCTTCTAAGGGCAGACCAAAGACGCTCCATAACTTCACCATCTGAAATACCTATACCAACAGTTGATTTAGGGGAATATTTTAACTAAAAAAAAAGAAACAACTAGAATGCACCTTTTGAGTATGCAAATTTACCAAAACACCTAATGTATTTTCTATTAGTTATTAATTAACAATTTGAATCAAATGTTTTCAATATCAAAGAAAAAAATAGATCTGAAAAATGTTTGTAAGAAATTAAGTAATTTGTTAATTATCAGTATTTTAAAAAATACCTGGCAAGCTGATCTATGACCATATATATGAAAAGAAGGAATACAAAAGGAGACATTCTTATCAAGGATATTACTTCCTCGTTTCTAGAATAAACAACACTGTAACATAAAATTTATATAGTTATACTTTCATAATAGCAAATCTTTATTAACTTAGGATATAAATGATTTTATAAAAAATTACAAATCATACTATAAATCCTTACTTTAAGATGTTTAACAAGCATGCATGCAATATCATACATTACCACAACATTAACCTCCTCTTTAACTTGATCAAGTATTTGGTTTATTAAATAAACCGCATTAGCCAAACTAAAAATTGAAAAATTATATTAAACAAATTATTTTTCTATACTTTTCTTATAAAAATATAGAAAGCAAGAACCTTTCACCAGATTTGAGATTAAAAAATTGTCTAGGTACTTCATGTCTGCAAGAACATCCAAAAACACCTGTTTCGTCAAGTTTTGCATTTGATTTTTTAGATCGTAATGAGTTTATTGCCTTGAAATCATTACACTGTTAAATTTTAAAAAGTAAAAAAAAATAATTCAAAATCTAATAAAAATTGCCAATTGTTTAAATTATTAAGTAGATTCAATTTATATATTTGCATTCTATTTTACTTGTCATCATTAAGCAACCGGTGCTCATTATTTTAGTATTATAGTAAATAAAACAAAAGTCAAAAAAACATATTATTTTGAATATCAAAAACCTTTAATTCTTCTACTGAGAGTTTACAGTTGTAGTTACTAACAAATTGATCAACAATAGATTGATCCAACAGGTAAAGATTTTTAAGTACTGGCTCGTAATGACTTTTCCCTGATGAAAACTTTCTCACCAATCCAAACAATTCATTAAAGGATAAAACTAATGTACCAGACTCCTATAATATAATATATAATTACTCAATATTTTATAGCTTATTTTATTCTTTAGAATGGCAGCTTTCATACAAAATTGCTAAAAATTTAATTTACAGTTTAAAGAGGCAAATGTTTCATAGGTTATATAAGTTTTTGAGAATATATTGCATTATATAGAAAATTCACAATATTAATGATTTTCTTACTTTAGGACATGCAGGACATATAGATAGATTGTGAAAATTTTGAAATCTTGGCTTGAAGGTTTTTAAATCATTTTTGAACAAAAGATAGCTCAGAAAACATTCACCAGTTACCATTTTATATATCGCATCAATCTACATAAAAAACAACCTTTAAAACTTTTTTTTTTATATACTTTTTCGGATACATGCTATCTAATATGATGTTATACCTTGATATAATCATCTCCTTTTGATTTAGTATATAAGGCTTTACAGAATGATTTCACAGAAACATATCCATCTAGGAACAAGGCTTCCATCAAATCCATCAACTCATAGCTAAATGCTGCAGATGGATTTACAGGAGAACTAGACCAGAAACTTTTCTCCAGCAAAATATCCACAATATTAGATGAACATAAACATTTAGCGACCAATGAC